>JANCRC010000007.1:5000-1205000 GCA_024362995.1 Heteromeles arbutifolia
ACCCTAAACCCTAAACCCTAAACCCTAAACCCTAAACCCTAAACCCTAAACCCGAAACCCTAAACCCTAAACCCTAAAACCCTAAACCCTAAACCCGAAACCCGAAACCCGAAACCCTAAACCCGAAACCCTAAACCCGAAACCCGAAAACCCGAAACCCGAAAACCCGAAAACCCGAAAACCCGAAACCCGAAAACCCGAAAACCCGAAACCCGAAACCCGAAAACCGAAACCCGAAAACCCGAAACCCGAAAACCCGAAACCCGAAAACCCGAAAACCCGAAACCCGAAACCCGAAACCCGAAACCCGAAAACCCGAAACCCGAAAACCCGAAACCCGAAAACCCGAAACCCGAAACCCGAAACCCGAAACCCGAAAACCCGAAACCCGAAACCCGAAACCCTAAACCCTAAACCTAAACCCTAAACCCTAAACCCTTGTTCTTAAAGGATAGTGAAGCATGACTTAGAAGGAAGTCATTTTGATCAACGTATTGCAGAAAAACAAGTGTGGGGGAAGGTTGTACGATTTTGTGTGCCAAAATAAACAAGAAAGGCACGGGTAGAAAAAAGAAATGAAAAAAAAAGAAAAAAAAACGTGAAAAAGAGAAAAAGAAGAATAAAAAGTTGTGAAAAGAAAGAAAAATAGTTTGAAATAAGTGAGAATGAGCTCACAAGTGTTGGTTGTTGAAGAAAGAGTCCAAAAGTGTGAATCTGGCCCTAAAAGTTGTATGAATCTCCCGTTTGTGTTCAAAGTTGGTGGCTACATTCAAAAGTGAATTCTAAGTGTTTATTTCATTGCTTTGCTTACTATCACTTTAAGAACCTTTGTTTATCCTTAACCTTTCTTTGTTAGCCAATACCTTAGCCTCATTACAACCCTTAGACTTCTATCTTGATTGTTATGTGTTCAATATGTGGAGTTTGGGATTGGTATGAGCATGTGGTATCCATGGTTCTTGAATCCAAGTAGTAGCATTCCATTCATGAGATCATATTTATATGTGTATTAATAATTCCATAAAGTGCTTTCTTTGTAATACATATGTGAGTTCAGTCTGCATGTTTACATCAATCTTCTCACATATACCTAGTGTAGGGAGTGTAGTTAGAAAATCTGTGTGAAAATAGAGAGTATATCCGGTGAGGAATTGAGTGGATTCTCTAAGGCATGTTACTACATTCAAAATGTTGTTTTAATTGATTAAATGCGAGCTAGTGGGTGGCGAATGCGATTAAGTATGAGTTCGAGGGTATGGATGACTAAAATCTATGTAGGTAGTGATTTTTAATGTGTCATGTTTCATTGGAAATCCCTGAGGTAATTGTTGGCAGGTTTAGGTTATGTTTTGTTTGTTTTGTTTTGCTCGAGGACTAGCAAAAGCTAAGTGTGGGGGAATTTGATAGGAGCATATTTATGCGACTTAGTTAGCTTGTTTTCTTGCATTTACATAGTTAGTTTATGTTTATTAGAGTGTTTTAAGCTATTTTCGTGTGTTTTCAGGTTCAAATGGCAAAAATGGCAAGAAAGTGCAATTTGGAGCATTTTAGAGCAGTTTTGGGCTTGGAATGAATAGCACAAGTATGAAGCAAGGTGGATGGACGAATTTGAAGTTCAAAAGAGGCTAGGAATGTGCAAAAGAGCTAAAGAAATTAATTCAATTCATTGAAGATAAGGAATCAGCTAAAAAGAAGGAACATTATCCAAAACCTTATCCAAACTAACCTTATCTTATCTTATCTTATCATATCCTAATCTTATCCTACCTTAATTCCAGCTGCAAATGGGACTCCTTTTCATATTAGGACGCCTAAAACTTGTTTTTAGAAGGCATTTTCCTTCTAGAAACATGCCACAACACTCATTTCTAGAAGCCCTAAAAATCTGGCACCCCAACCATTCTAGAAGGCCTTTTCCTTGTTAGATTTGAGTCCTAAATCTTTTTCCTTGACAACGTAGGCCAAGTAATCCCTAAGCCTATATATACCCCAATCTGCCGCACCATTCAAACCACCACCCTCTACCATAACTCACCTACATCCATCCACCACACAACCTCTTGTGCTGCAGCTTTGCAAGGAATGAGAAGGAATGAGCCATCTGGAGCCGTGCTTGCCATTCAAGACGTTGGATCGTTGGAGCGTTTCTAAGTGTATTCTATCCTTTGTTTTCAATGTTTAAATTTAATTATCTTTGTTTAATTGCGAACATGAGGAACTAATTTCTTACCAATGCGGAAAGGGGCATGCTTTCTGATGCAGAAAAGTGGAACACTTATCAACGCAGAAGAGTGGCACGCTTACCGAAAGGGAAAAGTGCCACGCTTACCCATGCGGAAAGGGTCACGATTTCTGATGCGGAAATATGGCATGCTTACCCATGCGGAAGCACTGCACGGGTACCGAGGCATGAAAGGGGCATGCTTTTCGAGTGGAATAACGGTATACTTTTCGGGGCAGAAAGGGGCACGTTTTCCGATGCAAAAAAGAGCATGCAGTCCAATACGAAAAAGGGCATGCTAAATGAGACAGAAAAGTGGCACGTTTACAGATGTAGAAAAGTGGCACGTTTTCCAAGTCGGATAATGGCAAGTTTACCGAGACTAAAAATGGCACGCTTACCCAGGTGGAAAAATGGCATGCTTATTGATGCAAACAGGGACACGTTTTCAAAGGCGGACAGGGGCACGCTTGTCGATGCTGAAAAAGGTACGCGCTTATCATGGGGATTCAAAGAGGCACGCTTTTTTAGGCGGCAAGGGGCACACTCATCGATGATGTACTGTGGCAGGCTCATCGAGGTAGACTGTGGCACTCTTATCGAGGAGGACATAGGCACGATTACCGCGACAGACTAGGGCACGCTTACCGAGCCGGACAATGGCATGATTATCGAGGTCGAAAAGGGGCACACTTGTAGCGGGGATAGAAAGGGGCATGCTTTTCGAGGCAAAAAATGACATGCTTACCTATGCGGACTATGGCACGCTCATCGATGCAAACATGGGCACGCTTATCGAGGCAGATAGAGGCACGGTTATCACATCAGACAGGGGCACACTTACGAAGTTAGACACTAGCACACTTACCAAGATGAACATTGGCATGGATCGCTTACCGAAACGGTAAAACGTAGGCTTATCGACGTGGAAAATGGGCACGTTTACCAAAATGCTAGAAAGGGCACGCTTACCAAGAAGATATGATGGGCACGCTTATCGATGCACAATGGGCGCATTTATCGAGGCGTGAAATAAGTGGATCATTTGCAAAAGCGGTAAAAAAAAGGGCACGCTTATCGAGGTAAGAAGTGGGCACGCTTATCGAGGCACGACAAAAGGGCACGCTTATTGAGTCGTGAAAAGGGTGCACACTTACCGAGTAACGACGAAATGACACGCTTAAGGAGGTAATAAAAGAGGAATGTTTACCGAGTTGCGACAAAGGGGCACGCTTACCAAAGCACCAAATGTATGGAGCGCTTACCGAGGTGATAACGGGGCACGTTCGTAGAAGATGTAGCATCATCCAGAACAAGCTTGTTAGGGCCCCATTTTAGTTGTAGGAAAGGAAACGAGATGCAATTGCACCTCCACTTGATGAAACTGTTAGGACGATTACTGAACCTGATAAAGACTTGTTTATGTATACAACGACGGGTTGAAGCCTTAGGCGACAAGTTGAAGCATTACACGACGGGTTGAAGCTTAAAGCGACGGGTTGAAGCAGTACACGACGGGTTGAAGCTTTAAGCAACAGGTGACGGGTTTAGGGGGTAGGGTTTAGTTTTTGTTTAGGGTTTAGTTTTTTGTTGAAGCTTTACACGACGGGTTCAAGCTTTACGCGACGGGTTTAGGGTTTGGTTTGGGGTGTAGGGTTTAGTTTTGGTTTAGGGTTTAGTTTAGGGGTGAAGCTTTACGTGACGGGTTCAAGCTTCACACAATGTGTTCAAGCTTCAGCCGACGGGTTCAAGCTTCACACGTAATTATGGTTGTAGGGAGAGTTCAGTGGTTTTGGGGGGTATGGTGTAGTTATGATTGCAGGGTTTAGGGAAAGTGGTGACAGAGTAATTTAGGGTTTAGAAGAATGTGTGAATCGCAATCTTGCATGAAAATCTGGGGAAAGTGGTGACAGACTAATTACGTGAACTCCTAACAAGGCATTGCGTTTGCTCTTAGAAGATCGTGTGAATTCAAATCTTGCATGAAAATCTGGGGAGAGTGGTGACAGACTAATTACTCTCACTCCTAACAAGGCGTTGCGTTTCATCATCATCATTCCAGTGCCTTTGAATAATTATCCCCTTCACACAGAAACAGAAATCTACTAAGTCGTGTATTTTGTTTTTCATATCCTTAATTGCATCATCATTCCAGGGTTCAAGCGTTTTGCGACGAGGTAGAGGCTGAACGTGACAGGTACAACCTAAAGGCTACGGGTTGAAGCCAAACCCGACGGGTCCAAGCTTTCGGCGACGGGTTAAAGATTTCCGCGACGAGTTACAGCTTCTAAACACTTGTACCTTAACCCTAAACCAGCGAATCGATGAGGAAGCAAACCTGACGGGTTAAAGCTTCTAAACACGTGTCCCTCAACCCTAAACAAACATCACGCGAGTCAAGATCAGAAGCTGAAAGCGACGGGTTACGGCTTCTAAACACGTGTACCGCCACTAAACCAACATCACGCGAATCGAGATCAGAAGCAAACGTGACGGGTTAAAGCTTTCCGCGACGGGTTGAAGCTACACATGACGAGTTGAAGCTAGCCGCGATGGGTTGAAGCTGAAAACAACGGGTTCAGCGTAACAACACGAAAAACAACACATAAAATGAGGTAACCTAACGACACAGAAAACGAGGACATCAACACGGCACGAAAATCGAGGCGACCCTAAACCCTAAAACCCTAAACCCCTAAATCGAGGCGACCCTAAACCCTAAAACCCGATACCTGATACCCTATACCCCGATACCCTATACCCTATACCTATACCCTAAACCCTAAACCCTAAACCCAAATCTTAATTAATTATTTAAAACAAAGTTTTTAAAAATAAAAAAAAAGTTGATTTTGGAATTTAAAATAATAAAAAGGAATTTAATAAAAATACTTAAATAAATTGACAAAGTAAAGAAAACAAAAGAAAACGGTTTTGAAAATCAAATTAAAAATTAGAGTTCCGCCATCACCTTAACAATCATACGTAGTTCTTCCAATTACTTATGAATTACACATGCATACTTTGAAGGTTAGTTTTTTCTAAAGTATGCTTTACTCAGACCCCCAATCTAAAACATATATCAAATATGCAACCCATCTGTGGTATTCAGATCAAATCTAAACATGTAAGACTCATTAAGTTTTGTAAAAACCCTTAGAAAAACCATGCAACCTTTAAGACGTGGTATTCATCCTAAGTGAAATTACACATGTCAATCACAAGAACCCTTCATCAATTTCAGGGACCGACCTCCGACCAAAATTATATCAAATTACTTTTCTAAATATCTTAATGGTGATCAAGCATCAAGACAAATATATAGTTTAAACACGGTGATTAATAATTCAAATCTACATGCATAATATCATAAGTAAATTGAAAAGAAACTACATATTCTTACTAAGGCTCGTGTCCTCGCCCTAGCAAAAGAGAATTAGTTATGAACAATCATAAAAGAAAATATTATTAAAAACATGGATATAAAACACCTTAAAATACAAATCGTCAAAGCATAGCCAAGTTCTCCAAATTGATGCGTTCATCAGCCCTAATGGCTCAATAGCCTTATTTATACTACCACAAAATAAAATTCTTACTATAAAAGGTCTTCTAAAAACTAAAAAACTTATAACAAGATAACTAAGAAATACATTTCTATTCAAACTTTGGGAAATCTGCCCAGCCACAAAGAATCCCATGTTTTTGGATCTTCAATGCTCCAAAATAGGCCCAAAACGACTTAAATTAAAGCTTGAGATGTCCCGAACATAATTGCAAAGACCTCGAACCTAAAAGACATCATCTTGGACGCCAAAAAACCCAAATAAGCCCAAAACGTTACTTTGACAGCACTGCGCGCTGCTCCTTTATTTCTTCGCCATAAATAAACTGCTTGATAGAAAAATCTGAAACTTTGATAGAAACAAGTTGAGAGACTCATGAACATTCTCCAATTGGAATCCTTCCAAAATTCGTCTGATTGATCACTTTTTGCTCAAGAGGAAGTCGCATGTCCTACATTAGAAATATAAATCAAAGTATCAAACTTTCACCAAAATAACCAATAAATTAATACTAAGAATAGGGTAAATTAGTATAATATCGACTCATTAGTGTCATCGTCAAATAAATGCTTGCAACGTGTTTGAAAAGTGCATTATCCATCTAATAGACAATTAATATATAGTGGCATGAGAGAATCGCTTATAAGGAGAGTAAGTTATGATTTTTATGTTAATTATCCCTAGGTTTTGTTAAGGAATTGATTATAAAAGAGCCTTATTATTTTCCTTTTCTCAGTTTTAGCCAATATGCGCACTCAGAATGTTTTTGGTGATAATTCGACTTTCCGGACGAGTTTTAATGCAACACCAATTGGAGAAGGAAGCTAAGAGGCTGAATATCGTTGTGTCTGAATCTCATATTTTTCCATTGAGTCATTCATTCCAGTTTTACAAATCAATCCCGCGAGATTTGCATTCTCGTCAAAATTGCGCAGCTGTGGGAGAATGAAGATTTGGAGCCTTTCTCGATTTTCCCTGGTGGCGTGCGATATATTATTGGAAAGATAAGACATAATTCTAAGGTTCTCATATTTTTACAGAATTTTCTGGAAGATAAATCGACCCCAAAACTGGCGTGCAAGACAAATGACGTGTTTCCCAAGCCAAGACGGATTCTTTCCTAGTTTGTGTCATTAATTGTTTAGGAGTTTGTTTTATTTTAGAAGAGTTTCTGCCAGACCTTTTAGGGTTTTTCTAGTATAAATAAAGCGTCCTAAGCTCTCTCTACAGATATCCCCCACATCACCAACACACTATACTACCATTCACCATCTACGCAATTTGTGAAGAAGAGCTTAGGGACGTGCTTTGTCATGGACTCCGGGTTCCATCTTTCTTTTATTTTTATTTCTATGTGTAACTAAGTTACTTCTCTAAGGTTTATGATGAAACCATGATATGATTATTTCCGAAGTATTTTGTTGATTATTATTCGATTACATGCCATGTTTAATTCTTAATCTTTGTGTGTAATTTATTCTAGTTTCGAATGTTCTTGTGATTGCCCATCATTGTGAACTTATTTAAGATATTTAGGTAAATCTAAAAGGACGACCAATCAATTAGATTTATTGGAACTAAGACTAAGAAGAGTAGAAAACTAGTGAGGATGACCAATATCAAACTAATCCTACTTGGTTGACATGATTCTTCAGTGCTTAATGGATTTTTATGTGTTTAACTATATGCCTAACCAATAGGATATAGTTGTCTCATATAGACATACAAGTTGATGCCTGACCACGAATTTATTCATATCTTAGAAAGAACAACCTTAAATATTGGCATGGTAATTGGATAGTAATCGGCTTGAAGAAAAGGGAAAAGATTGTTATTGGTGGATTCATGACCTTAGGCTTTCATCATCTTAATTTGTTTAAACTTTCATTCGATGTGTGTTTTCATTATTCATCTTTCAGATTTTATTATAAGTTGTAGTTTTAATTACTTTTCATAACCAATCAAACATTCATTTTTCTATGTTAAGTTTCGCGTAATTAGCTGGTTAATTGGTGTTAAAGCAATTCCTATGGGATCAACCTCGTATTTGCATATATTCCTATAATTGATTCGTGCGCTTACAAATTTAATTTGGTTTAAATTATTCTATTATTTAGGTTATTTTTAATGACATCAACCTACGCTTTACACAAAGTCCGAATTTGCTCACCACCTCAACTAGGTGATGACTGTTACCACCATCTTAGGAAATTGACATGTGTCAACGTGTTTAATCATTGATTCCATTAGTTCATGTCAGTAATTGCCTTTCAGTATACCGTTTATCCCTCCAACCACATTTATCCCTCTTTTCCACCATATACTTTTATGCGTCTCTAGGACAAAAGATGAAAACTGAAAACTAAAATCAAATAAAATCTGAAATGGATCCATAATGTCTTCAGTAGTGTAAGTAGTTGCGGAGAAAGTGAATCATTTGAATAAAAAGGAAGCAAAGTGACACATGTAACAAAATTTCTAGAAGTATTTTTAGGTTTAATCTTGTGCAATTGATAATTTTTGGAAAGTGCGGCAGGTCGAATAATTTAACCTACCTCCGTACTTGCTAGACATCAGCGAGAGCAATAAGTTGATCGACCACATTTGGTTCCGCAAGGGTGCTGGTGTCTCCAAGCTCATCTAACTGTCTAGAAGCGATCTTCCTCAGAATCCTCCTCATGATCTTCCCACTCCTTGTTTTCGGAAGGCCAGGGGCCCAGTGGATTCTGTCCGGTGCTGCAAATGCTCCTATCTGAAAAATGTATACATTCCACAATTTAACAATTTTAACCTGAAACCATCAGATCTGAAATTTCCCAGACTGTGAACAGCACAGGACTAGAGTGCCGTTGCGCTTGCACTGCTAGTAACAAGGTGCAATAGAAAACTTAGACGCAGAACTAGATACATACCTGCTTTCTCACAGCCAGTACAAGGCTTTTCCGGAGGTCTTCACTGTAAGGTACACCTTCCACAAGAGTAACAAAGGCATATATACCTTGTCCTTTAACCTATAGAAAGAAAGTAATTTTGTTTAGACATACTAGCCGCAAGCATCTGCCACTCCCTCCCGCTCTCTTGCTCTCTCTT
The DNA here is from genome assembly GCA_024362995.1 of Heteromeles arbutifolia. Lineage (NCBI taxonomy): Eukaryota > Viridiplantae > Streptophyta > Magnoliopsida > Rosales > Rosaceae > Heteromeles > Heteromeles arbutifolia. The sequence continues at coordinate 13,878 of JANCRC010000007.1, forward strand.
AGATATGTCATGCACAATTCATAATACAAAGCGAAGTATATGGAGATAACTTACCAGATTTTCAATGCAGATTGTAGAAAGATAATTTCATTAGAGTTTAATCTTCTCTAGTGGGATATAATTTTTATTTCAATGTTAGGGTTCAAATTTCTTAGTACTTGAACTAGAGTGAGTATCCTTGCTGGGTTTATTTTAGGTAGGTTTAGTTATTTGGATTTGTAAGGCATCAACAAATAGATCTGTGTCACATTAAAGGTTAAAGTTTGGGTTCTCTCCTCCAAGGATCCTAATCTGTTAAACTCAGTTATTGTGTCACATCCACGTACTTCATGCTCAATGCCAACCACAGCAGCTTCAGCACACTGGGGATGGGAGACCAGAGCAGATTCCACTTCTGCTGTACCAATACGATGTCCACTGCACATATTATGATTTTATCATTGAACAAAAGGAATAAACAACAATCGCACAGTCGTCCACATTACATCCTAAGAAATCCACACGTTATCCTATCACTACGTTTAGCTAACTCATAGAAATATCAAGATTGAAAAATTATATGCACGTAGTTTATGGAATCCAAAAATACCTAACGTTGATAACATCATCAACCCTTCCTGTAAGCCAATGATATCCATCCTTGTCCCTGAGACATTGATGTGTAACACTTAGTTTTATATCACATTAGAAGAAGTCCTAATAAATAAATCCTAAACTCTAAACTCAAAAAAGGAATCAAATCTCGTCCTGGAAACAAAAATCTCCGTGCATAACACTTGTTAGCATTCGCACTAATGTAATTGCAACGTGATGTTATTACTTGCCTGCTGCATCCATCACCACTAAAATAATACCCAGGGAAAGGTTTAAAGTAAGTGGTTTCGTATCTTTCGTGATCACCGTATAGAGTTCGGAAGGCTCCAGGCCATGAGCTTTTTATACACAGATAGCCACTGCATTCCCCTTCAATCTCAACACCCTTTTCATCAACTATGACAGCCTGCGGTTACAAGCAAAATAATTATTAAGATCAGATCTTACAGATTCAAAAGTATAAAAAAGGACACTTTATGAGATCCATAAACTAGATTAGAATAAAATACCTGCACCCCAAAGAAAGGGAAAGTAGCAGAACCAGGTTTCTGTGGCCAGGCACCCGGTAGTGGAGTTATCTGTCAGGTAAAGAAAGCCAAGCATTTCAAGTTAAAACATATCACTGATGGAAGTCCAGGTGAATGCACACACATATTGGCACATAAGTGTGGTGAGATGAGTGTTTAACGAAGTAAGATCTTGAGGAATTTTCCCGTGCCACTAACATTTCTGCTTAACACCAGTCAATGGCACAAGGGATAAAAACTATATAAGAACAGTACTACAATACCATGAAGCCACCAGTTTCAGTTTGCCACCAAGTGTCAGAAATAGGACATTTTGAATCTCCAACCACATTGAAAAACCACCTGTACCAAACAGCGTTGGGTTAATAACTCTTTTTGGGTGTGAAGTGAAGCTTTTGAATCAGACAACAAAAGAGATGAGAACCTCCATGCACTTGGGTTAATAGGCTCGCCTACACTTCCAAGGACCCGTAAGGATTTTCGCGAGTATCGTGTAACATACTGCATAATACATAAATAAATAAAATTCAAAGAACACACACATCCATAAATACTTAAGGCATTATGTAAGGGGTACTGGAATCTTAGCCTTATCCAGACAACAAAACCACCATGGATACAGAAACAGAACACTGTAGAATGGCAAATCTTGCAATGCAGATAGTAAATGACGGAGATCATAAAGAGGACTGATTTCTTGATGGTAATTTAATAAGATACATCGAGAGGTGGGACACCCAAGAAAACCAGATATGTATGACAGGGGAGCATCTTTGATGGAACAAAAGAACAAAAATTAAACAGGGACAAATGACAAGAGGATCTTATAGCCTAAAAACACAGACAAGCTATATACTTCAACAAAATCATGTCCAGTTAATGAAAAAATCCATTCGATCTAAGGAAAAAAAAACGTTTGGGAAATGATTAACCAAGAAACAAAATACAGAAATGAATTTTTTTGTACATAGCTGCTAACAGCCATCATAAACTTATAAAATCATCTGGATCAATAACAAACACATTAAAATAATCACATCCATATAAAAGGAAGGAATGGCTAATATCTTACCTCGTCACTATCACGCATGAGGGACCGCACTAATGTGGGGGCAGTATAAAATATGGTCACTTTATATTTATCAACAACATCCCAATAGCGTCCAGGATCAGGATAATTTGGAGCCTGCAACATATACATGGATAGTAACAGCTACATGAAATGTCAACAAAGGAAATCCAATTCAGCAAAAATTAGAGCAAGCATATGCACCAAAAAATCCGCCATAATCAATCTTACTGTAGCGCTCTTTACACATGAAATCCTCTGGCAATATCCACATATTCAGATACAGCTAGTCAGTGTTCTAAATATAATTATGTATTTAGCACTAGAAGAGTTCATTTCATTTATAGTATAATGTTCAAAGAATTTAAAAGTTTATATAGATCATAGGCAGTGATGCGTGATTCTTCTCACCATAAGTAAACACGTACAAATTTTAATTAAATGTCATATTCATATCTAGTCAACTACTGTTTGTTATTTTGCCTTCTTGAGGAAATAAAGGCATTATTAAGTAACTATGGGTCCAATGGTTAGTTTACACCAGAGGGGTTACCCTTTTTACCATAAGAACCTATCCACCCTTTAAACAATAGTATATGTCCAACTAAAGACCTTCCACTAAGAAGGAGAGTACTACACTGGTAAAAAAATAAAAAGTTAAAAGAAAAAAAAAATGAATCTTTAGACCTAGCTGTCCAGCATCTTCTTGGTATACTCTTTTTCTTTTTTTCCGAAGACTTCCAAGTGCCTGACTAGAGATGTAGGCAGATCCATATGTGTGCATGAATGTTTTTCTTTAGACATATATATTAGGTTCCTCTCTTACAGTTACATGTAAAACAATAATATGTATACATTAATCTGTCTATTAGTTACCCCTTCATATAAAACAGCAGTTGCTCCATTAAGCAGGGGTCCATAAGCGACATAGCTGTGCCCAGTGATCCAACCACAGTCAGCCGTACACCTAAATTAAAGATAAAGCCATGTTCAGCAACAAAAAACATCAGAACAAAGCAAGTTTCTTTCACATGAGGGAAATCAAAATAACATTAATGATAAGCTTAGGGTCTTGAAGGATACCAGTAGATGTCAGATGAGTTGTAATCAAATGCATATTTAAATGTTGTGGCAGCGTACACCATATATCCTCCAGTTGTGTGGAGAACTCCCTATAAGAGCTTATTATTAGAAAAATCCACAAGGAGAAGAAAAAAATTATTTGAAGTATGGAACATCTATTACCTTCGGTTTACCAGTGCTCCCACTGGTATAGAGCAGAAAAAGTGGATCTTCTGCATCAACCCACTCCACTGCACAAGTAGTTGGATATTTAGGTATGACATCCTGGGAGATAATCATGGGTCATCACTCATCAGTCACAACCGTCCGTAAGACAAACATTCAGGTCAATTATAAGCATATAATGAAACAATAATATAGGAAGAGCACACAATGCAGCATGCATGTTACAAACAAAATAATTCTTTCCTCATGGAAGTCTATATCAAGAGGTGCTAGTACAAGTGCTAACCTGCCACCATACATCCCTTCCTTCCAGCCATTTAGTACTTTGCCTCTTCATAGCCGATTGATTTTCATAAGTTAAGCATACATCTGCTCAAACAGGGCACCATATGTCATGATACAGAGAACTTTTACATAAAAACTGTGCATTGCCTTGCCATACCCACACACACATATAGGTCATTCCATAGATCACATATCAATTTGCTAATTTCCATACCTACAGAAACCCCACTTTGGGATGATTCTATAAGGGCAGCATCAACTATATCTTTGAGGTGGATAACCTTAGAACCTCTTTTAACAGCATTGCAAGTGATTACAACTTTCGGTTTGCAATCTACAATCCTCTGAGCAAGAGATTCTGCAGAAAATCCGGCAAAGACAACCTGAAAGATTGGAAAAGGCAATTAATTATGAAAAAGAAATCATTGGAGGATGCTGGAAAGCAAAGAGAAAGATGGTGCAATACCGAGTGAACGGCACCAATGCGAGCACAAGCAAGCATTGTAATTGGAAGTTCCATTAACATGGGCAGGTAAACCACAACAGCATCACCCTTTTTAACTCCAACATCTTTCAAATAGTTCGCAAGCTGTGAATGAATGGTAGAGGTAAGAAAAGGTGAGATATTTTACTTATTACTTTTATGAAGCAACTCGGATTCCCAGGCAGAGTGATAGACGGACCGACCTGGCAAACGTTCTGGAGAAGCTGGGTGTAAGTTAAAGTGGCATCAACACCAAGCTCATTGCCTTCCCAGTAGAAGGCAATTTTGTCACCAAGTCCAGCTTCAACATTTGTGTCAAGGCAATTGTAGCAGATGTTGGTGATACCGCCCTTGAACCACTGCTCAAATCAAAACTTTCTAAACTCAAAAAAAGGCAAGGCAAACAAATCAAATCGAATCAGAAAAAAGGAATCAAAAGAAAGACCTGAATTCGGATGTCGCCTTTCCTGACATCAAGATTCTCCGAGTACACTGGTTGGCCCCATTTCTGTTTCCAAAAGAAGGTGGCAGCGATGTCGGACCAAAATCCGGCGGGGTCCTCGATGGACCGTTTGTACATATCCAGATACTGAAGGGGGAGGAAGAGGGTAATAAGATAGGATTAAGAGGTTAGATGATGTTGTTGGAAGTGGAAGTGCAAAGCGCAGAGAACTGAGAGAAAATTAATAAATGGAAGGAAGATAGCCAAGGTACCGTACCTGTTGGGGAGAGGAGACGTGGGCCTGACGGGAGAAGTGGTCGCTGGGAAAGACGAGATCGTTCTCTTCAGAAGCGAGAGATTCTCCGAGAATGACAGCGTTCAGGTGGGAAATGTTTCCGGCGCCGAAAGGCATTGTGGCCATCGACTCCACATGCCGCAGGTGATCGCTTGTCGTAATCAAATTTGGATTATTACGAGGCTTCTTGTTGTTGTTAGCAGCATGGTGATCGGCATGATCAGGCGTTGATGATTCCATGCCCCAATCGCAGGATTTAAATCTGGGCGACGCCCACAAAGAAGTCCTCCTTTTTCCTCCTCTTCGTCAAAGAAGAAGAAGACGACTCAGCGAATTGGAATTGGAGTCTGGACGGAGGAGTGTGATGATGAATCCGATGATATGCAAAACCCTGACCCTCAGCAAGGATAAGATTATGAAGATTATTATAACAACCCCTCCTCCTCCTCCTCCTCCTCCTCTCCCGGTAGAGGTAGTGGCAGTCATAGTATTTTTAATATTAAAATTAGTATAGTTTCCTTTCTCTCTCCTCTTGGTCTTGCTTCTGCGTTCGTTCGTTTAAGCCCCAGTTTGGGGTTGAGGTGATTTTAAAAAAAGCTGCTATGAAAAAAAGTTGTGACAGTTTTTGGTGTTTGGTAAACATTCAGCTTCAGCTTTTTTTCACAGTTTTGGGTGAAAAAAAGCCAAAAACAAGAAGCTGCAAAACTGCAAAACCCAGCTTTGAAAAACCGGCTTTTTTTCACATCTGTTTTACATAAAAGTTTACCAAACACTATAATACTACTTTTTTTTTTCAAAAGCACTTTTACAAAAAAAGTTTACCAAACACTCTGCTGCTTTATTCTACCGCTGCTTATTCTCACAGCACAGCAAAAGCAGCTTTTTTTCAAAGCACAGCAATACCAAACCAGCTCTAAGTTAAGCTGTCTGATTTCATTGAGTTGTGACTTTTCACCCATTAAATAAATAAAATAATATTAATTGATGGATCATAAGCAAACGTTTCAAAGCTGGCAGGCAGTGACATAGAATAGAATATCCTTTTCCCTCTCCACTCTCCACTGAATACTTTGACTGTGCAAAAGCTTTTCCCTTCTAATGTCGATCACTACTGCAGACAGACAGATTGCACCCGCCATATCCAGGATTTCACGCCGTGGCGGGAGGAGTCGCCCCTCACCTTACATACCTACCCACGTGCAGTCCACGTCAGAGGATTTATACGGTTCATTGTTCAATGAAGTTCACTTGTAAAAGTAAATAATTCGAAAATATGAAATTAAAAACAAAGTAATCGTAATATAAACAGTTCATTCTCTACAAAAATTGATATGAATAACTTACAATTAAAACCAGGACTTAGTTAAATATTCGAAACAAAATATGAAAAATTGAGATCACGAATTAAAATAAAAAAATGAAAGAAAGTAAAATTAACTAAATTGGCAAAAATAGGAATCACACAAAGTAAAAATAACACATGGGTTTAGAAAAACAAGGGTAAAGGCATTAAGGTTTTGTCGTCGTCATTAGCAACTATATCTAACATATAATTCGTCTGTAGCATTCAGATCAAACTAAACATGTAAAACTCCTTAAGCTTTGTGAAACCTTTTGAAAATGAAAACCTTTAAGACGTGGCATTCATCTTGAGTGAAATTACAATTAACAATCACAATAAGCCTTACTCAATTTCAAGATGGCACTCCAACTGAAATTGCACACGATTACTTGTCTAAACATCCTAATGGTGGCCAATCATCAAGACAACAAATAGTTTAAACACAGTGATTAATAATTCAAAGTATGCATGTATATCATCATAAGTAATTTGATAAAGACTACATATTCTTGCTAAGGCACATGGATATGCCCTAGCAAAAAAAATTAGTAACACATATTGATAAAAAAAAATTTGGTAACACATATTCATAATTAAAAAGTAAAATATCATTAGAGTAAATGATAGAAATCACCTTATATCGAATTACAAAATCCAAAAAGCTATGTCGAGTTCTCCAAAGTAGTGCTTAGAGTGTTAGAAATATTGGTGATGTGGATGCTATTTCTCTTACAACAAATTACATAAGATAAATATTAGTAGAAAGTAATTTACAGTGCCACAAGTAATTAGATAAAATAAATGAATACAAGATAAAATACTTATCTTTTAATAAAAACTAATGAAAATAGCTTGAAAACTTTGAGTTTTAATCAAATAACCAAAAAGTGTTGTCAGTGAGTAGTACCAGGAATGACTTTTTAGAGTAAAAATGTCATTTTCGTTAAAAGTGAACAATACCGGAAGTATTTTGTTAAAACTCCCTATCTTTTATAGGATGGAAATCGTTCTTCGTCGATACTTGATTAGAACAAGATTTTATGTTGAGGCGTGTAGGTTCACTGTCCTTAAGAGTAGATTTCACCCCTCTAAGATAATTTCTCGGTGTATCAGGTTATGACATCCTACTCTTCAAAATACAACAACCTATAATCATTGCAAGCGTACACTCGCAATACTTGGATCGAGTAAACAACTCGATTATTTCTTTGGGTATAGAAGTGAATAATGTAAAAGTACTTGGAAGAAAGACAACAAAGAATTAATCAAGGCACTTACATTAAATAGATATGACATGGTATAAGCCTTTCCATTGCCTTTAGTACTATTACAGATTCATAGTAAATTAGGCCATCTCTAACCGAAGGCTGGTCGGAGGGCTCATTTTAGCACTCTGGCCCTCCAAGATATTAATATTTTAATGAACAGTACAGGGTCATATTTGCCTCCGTCTCCAACCGAGGGTCAAATGGCCATAGGGCTCGTTTTAGCCCTGTCACAAAAAACCGTCTCCAATCGAAGGCCATAAGGCCAAACATAATTTATTATTTAAATTTAAAAACTACAACAACTTAAATTTAAAAACAACTTAAATTAAAAAAACTACAACTTATATTTAAAAACTACAACTTAAATTTAAAAACTACAAATTAATGGTGTAGGAATGGTGAATGAATAGTTTAGGTATTTATAAGAAAAAAATAGAATTTTTAAGAATTTAAAACAAAAAAAAAATTGGCCAAAAAAACCAAAAAATAAAATAAAATAAAATAAAAATTGAATCCAACAGCTAGCTGACTAGCCGTTGCATTTGAATTTTAGTTTAAGCATTCCTGTCGATTATAACCGACAGGATTGCTGTGATTTCTGGCCAGCCCTCCAGCCTTTTCAGATTCCGTGGGGCCCTTCAGATTCCACGAGTCCTCTGGCCTAGCCCTCGGTTGGAAACGGTTTTCAGGCTATTTTCGGCCTTTTGGCCCTCTGGACCTTTCGGTTGGAGATGGCCCGATGGCTGGCCAGAGGGCTCTCTGGCCCTCCAAGATCCTCCAAGATATTAATATTTTAATGAACAGTACAGGGCTATATTTGCCTCTGTCTCCAACCGAGGGCCAAATGGCCAGAAAGCTCGTTTTAACCTTGTCACAAAAAACCGTCTCCAACCAAGGGCCAAAGGACCATAGGGCCAAACATAATTTATTATTTAAAAACTACAAATTTTGTGAAATAGAAGTTATAGGAAAAAAAAAAATTTAAATAAAATGAAACAAATTTTGTGAAATAGAAGTTATAGAAAAAAAATGAAATTTTAAAAAAAAATATGAAACAAATTTTGTAAAATAAAAGTTATAGGAAAAAATAGAAGTTATATGAAAAATTTTGTAAATAAAAAATAATAATAAAACTATAAAAAAAAATTGAAATGCAACGCCTAGTCAGCTAGCCGTTGCATTTAAATTTTTTCTTAAGAATTCCTGTCGGTTATAACCGACAGGAAATCCAACACATTTAAAAAAATTATGGCCAGCCCAGGGCTAGCTGGCTGGAAGTGGCTAGCCCTCTAGCCCTTTGGCCATTTCCGATTCCGTGGGGCCCTCTCAGATTCCACAACCCTCTGGCCTAGCCCTTGGTTAGAGACGATTTTCGGGCTATTTTCGACCCTCTGGCCCTCTGGACCCTTCGGTTGGAGATGGTCTTACCCTCCTCAATAACACAAATGCTCTCCACAAAACGAAAGATTAAAACTAACTAGCAAGAGTGACTGCGCGATGTCGCGGGTTTTGAAACTACAAAATATGTAGAAAGTTTTTAAATCTATATATGATAAGCTATACTATTTATATACATGTGGAAAATCTATTTACAACCCTATCTACAATAAGGATAATTAGTAGCGTTGCTCTTCCTTAATCTAATGGGTCTGTTTTCATTTCGCCTAGCGTGGTTGACTGAAATTAGGAGAGAAATAGAAAAAGAATTTCAAAAATTGTCTATGAAGCAAATCCAAATTATACTTATTCAAAGGTTCTCCCATTCCTTGAAAAAAAATACACAAAATCAAAGTATTCAACATTTCAATGGTTCCCATATTTCTTCCATATGCATACCATTCAACAACAACCTCAAATGTGAGAATTTGAAAAAGGATCAAAGGATCAGGGTCACCTTGGGCACAGCTCCAGTTGGACTTTATTGATAGCAATGCAGAGGATTATCCCACTTCTCAACCCAAACTTAACTCTCCCTCCAAAGGATCCGTCATAAATATAACACATATTCCATTACATTTCCAGTAAACTAAAACTCAAAACTCTTTTTGACATTGCATTGTAAATCCCCTTCTAGACCAGAAAAGATAACCATATTTCCAAAAAAATACCTTATACACACAAATAGATAATCAGGTAAACATATTATCCATTGGTTTACCATATGTTTTCCAAACCGCTGAGACTGAATTATGGCTATTGTCCATTTCATGCAAAATCAAAGAAATAAGATATGTGATTATAGAAAATCAATTATGTGGAAGACAATTAAAGACTGATTTGCCAGAAGGCTGTTCTAGTGTTTACAGCCACTTCTAGTATAATTTAGTTTGACATTGATATTCAAAATTTTCATGCAATAAATTGGCAAGCGGTGCTGAATATTAAATTACGAAAACAATTATATGTACTGGGCAAATGTGCCTTGAAGCTCAGAAATACAAAATGCACATAGCCAAAAACTCAGTAAAAAGCAAGGAATCATTAACCCATTAAGGAAAAACAACAAAGAAAGCCATTGAGTTACCAATTACCATCGTCAAATGGTCTCATTTGCCTGGAAATGGGGGTACCGCCCGAGCATGAATTTTCATGCCCTGAAAATTCAGAAAAATGACGTGTTTCGATCCCCAGATAGACACATTCTATATAAGAAAAATACACGGAAATATAATGAAGTTCAGAAATCCAACCATGTTGGTTAAAATCCTCGTGCCAGGTCTCTCAAGGATGACCTCCTAGTACTTATACTTCTAAGTGAGAGTTGACTTGGTTCCACAATTCCGACTAGTGTGTTTTTTTGTACACCATTTTGCACAGCCCTAAGATCCTGTATTTGAATTTCACTTAAGCATGCATACACTACAAAAGTAGTATAGTGATTTAAAACAAAGACACTGACTTATCACTTGTAGCCATGTTTCGAATTGCTGCATCTCTTTGTTTTATTAATTTTTCTTTTATAGTCAAACATAAATCACATAGATAGTTCAAAAACCAAAAAAAGAAAAAGAGAAATTAGAAAATCATATTGAAAACTCCTACAAAAGCACATTAATAATCTAACTAATGAACACGATTTGAGAAACAAACCCTTGTTTGAGTGCGACCGATCATATCCCGCCCTTGCATTACTGTTTCCGCAGAGCACTCTACACAACATCCCAAAAAAAAATTAATACATAATCCATACACAAATCAACCAACAAATAAAAAAAATCTTCTTTTTCAATCATTTTCTCATATGGGGAACAACCTGCTAATACCCTTCATGGCCAAAGCACAAAGAATAATTCATATATGTTTTTCAAGTTTCAAATCACATACAAAGTGGAATAGAAATCTTAAAACTTTTAAGCCAAAAACAGATGCACTATTTTTCCAGACTCCTAAAAAAAAAAAAAAAAAAGAAAGCAAGTGCAAGCACAAATCTTGTGAAATAATTATGAATATTCTATAAATAATCATATGCAAATCATTACCCGATTAATCACCAACAACATAAATCCAAGCTAGAAATTGAAAGACATATCATATTATCAGTTCAAGATTAAAATAAATAAATAAATAAATTCACAACAAAGCAAGCCAATTAACAAAATCCACAAAGAAAATCTCAAAATTCCAAAACCTTATGAAAACAAAGACGCACTCATAACTAAGAACTCAGTAGAAGCTCCATTTACACAAAAGCTATAACCAAATGTAAAATTTGGATTTTTACATTGTTTCTTCGTTTTTAACAATATTTGGGTTGCAAGTATATGGACGGTGGTATCTTGGCTTCAAATTTTGAATTTGTAAAGGTTTCTGTCATTTAGATACACAAATGCAAAATTTGGATGCTCTAGTGGAAGATCAGGCTGCAAATTCAAAATTCAAAACACAAAAATCCAAATTAAACACAATTCAAAAGCGATTTAATAGTTACCAACGATAAATCCACCATGCATGTAATAAAAAATACAAAATTAAACAAAAAAAAAATACAGAAAGAAGAAAAGGGTACCACATATTTGCATGTCGCTGCTGCTCTTCAGAACCCACAAAATTCGAGTCGAAAGATGGTGGTGGCGGTGGTTTCGTGAGAGAGAGAGTTCAAGACGCAGGCTCTGAAATGTCGACTGGTGTTGCAGCGCGATTCTTGAGAGAGAAGTCGAGAGTGGGTGAACTGGTGTCGCAATGATCTGCATGAACCATCTGGCAGTTCCGGGCTTGAGAGAGAGCTCGAGAAATTTGTGGAAGCAAATGGAAGAGCTCTGCTTTTCCACCTTTCTTCCTTTCCCAGATGAAAAAAAATAAGGCAACCCTAATTAACAATTGCTAATCAAACTGCAAAAACAACATAGTGAGCTTCAACTGTGTTCAAACATCTGAATCAACATATTCAAAGGTCTTGATATGCATTATTGTTCAAACATCTAAATCAATAGATTCAAAGATCTTGATATGCATCATTAACCAAAGGCATCCATTACATTTTAATAAAAAAATTCCCTAATAGACTGCAATGCAGATACAATTTGAAAGATCAAATTCAAACATTGAAGCACTCAAGCAATTTAGATAATGCTTGAAAGATGAAATTCACACACTAAAACCACTCTGCAACAGATTCACATGAATCGCAGTAGGAACTTACCAACCAAAACTTTACCACAGCCAAACGCTAGGTCCTTTCTATTAGTTAAGTAGATTTTACGTAGCTGCACTGACGTTGAAATAAGGGAAATAAATCAGTAATCTTAATTTTTTTAAGGAACTCAAAAATATTTCCCAGCTTGCTTGTTTTCCTTGCATTAAAAATTATAAGCACATAGGGGAATGGATATGTCCCAACAAATAATGCAAAAATCAATAATAAAGATTTTTAAATAAATTTTGTGGTTAATGTGTATAGCAAGTGCATTAGAAAATCAAACCTTGAATATAATACAGCGAACATGGCTCTGCAAGTAGCCCACTTCAAGCACGATGGAACTCTGATGTGACTGTTGCATCATGCCACCTATAGAAAATACCAATTGATAAAGAGTCAATATTCAATAAGTTTATCTCACAATTATTTGATTTAAACCGATTCTTTTCATATGGTTCATCACATAAGGGGTTTCTAAGTAATCCAAGCAATTAAGCTACTGGCAGGATTTGGAGATAAATCTCGAAACGGTATGCAATTCAATGACAACTGAAAGGGCTTAAAGGGAAGTAGTGGTACTGGTGATATTAGGATACAATCAGAAAAGCATTGAAATGCTTAGCTTTTAGTTTAACACACTTTTCTTCTTTAGAGAAGAGAGGCAGGGGAAAGCAATAGGAACAGTCTGATAGGTTCTAAGTTTTATACATACATATATATATACACACACACACACATACCAATATTCATTGACCATAAAGTATTACATGCAACTCAAAGACTAAAAATAAGAGAGACTTGGTGGAAAACCCGAAATCCCTCACCCAAAAAACTCAAAGCGCCATTAAATCATCAAGCTTCATGTCATATTGTTTTTCGTTTAAGAAAACCATCTTCCAGTTCAATTAATACCAATTTAAGTTTAAATACCTCAAATATTCAGAATACATAATTGGGAAATAGAAAAAACATAAACATGATCATACCTGGAGAGTGATGGAAAAAGTATTACATCAGCCAGAAAAACCTTGCAAAGAACAAAAATTCCACAAAATCAATATATTAGCACTTCCTGCAAAACCCCAAAATAAAAAATTAGAAAAATCAAATTTGATAACATAATACAAATTCATATCTGTTAGAGTAGACTCCATTTAAATTAGAATAATTAGGTTTAGGATAAATACCCAAACAGTTCTACTTGATTTGGTCCTTGCTGCAAAAATGCAGGCATGGTGTTATGCACAGTAGACTTTTTCTTGTCGGTCCAGCAACGACCACTAACATAGTAGGCACAATTAAAAGGTACACCACTTCTCCAACAAAAAACCTACTTTACACAAAAATTTTGAATTATAATCAAAATAATTAGATTAAATGCAAAATTAAAACTCATATAATTGAATTGAAGCCCTTGTTAAAAAAAGCCTCACTGATATTGAAATTAACCAAAACCCTCCCTGATTTTGAAACCTCAGACTCAAAGTCTCATACCTTAAATTTGAGCATCGAACCTAAGAGACAAAGCAATGAAGATTGGTAATAACGCCGTGGTCCGTTTCGCTTGCGTCCGGCAAGAAACAGTTCGTCGGAATTCCAACACCCAAAAACCTAGCTGCTTGATACTTGAAATCGAGATTTTGGTTCGAGGGTTTAGATTAAGTGTGAGAGATTGTGGAATTAAATTTGTTGGTTTGAGGGTTTGAGGGCTTGAGGGCTTGAGGGGTTTTGCGGTGGCTGTGAGCGAGAAAGAAATGAAGCGAGGGTTGTTGGCAGTGAAAAGGTAAACGGAATAGAGAGATGAGGAGAGGAGAGGAGAGAAGACCGCAGAGAGAGAAATGGAAATGGAAGGAAAAGTCGGGAAGAAAGTCTGAGCGGAGCTTTCGACGATGATCGACGCATGGCCAAGAAAGAAAGAAGCGGAAGCCGAAAGAAACATCGAGAAAAAGAAACAAAAACAGAGGGTTAAACTACGAGTGACCCGTGGCAAAAAAAGGGCAAAATCGGAATTTTGTTGTACCAAGCAAACAACAAAACATGGGAGTGAGAAGAAACAAAGGGCATTTCCGTCATTTTACTGTTCACGAACAGTGAAAAACTGTGCTTGGGGAAACTGGGTTTTGAGTATATGTATAATTTAATAAAGGAAAAACTTAATGTGTGGCACTTAACTAAAAAGCTTCATATATAATTTACCCAACGCCTATTCCAATCTTTTATTAAATATTCTATGGATAAGTGCAAATTCAAGAAATACCAAAATGTACCAATAATTCCAACATTTAAAGGAAAGATCTCACCGATAATCTTACGCATAGAACGGGGAACAAATTGGACCCAATCACCCTACTGCGATACATGTCTATCTAGTTCTGCGTTTCAATCAATCTTATATTGCCATGACCTGAAAATTAAAATGCCTTAACCAAATCACCATCAATCTCTTGTGCTGTGCATCCATGAGCCCACCATCGACGTAGATAGTAGTTTGTGCGGAGACCAAACGATGTAGAAGTAGCTTCCAAATCAACTCTTAAGATTGTTGGAATATCGGCGTTGTGAATGCTATTTTTTCTACAACAAATCGCATAAGATAAATATTAATACATAGTAATTTACGGTGCCACAATTAATTAGATAAAATAAAATACTTATCTTTTATAGTAATTTACTGTGCCACAATTAATTAGAAGTCTGCAGAATTCCAGTAGCATAGTATCACCTTCACTATTTTACCATAAACTCATTTCTTGTCCAAAAAGGGTGAAAAAAATACCAGTGTATACAATCCATAAAATTTGGAGTTATGAAAGTCTATAAAAAAAAAATAAGGATCTGTATCAGGCTCAAATTATTGACATGAATGGTTTCTTATCAAAATTACATCAGTTACATATAACACTTAAGTAGTATTTATTCTTTTCCATATCATAATGAAAAACAAACTATGGATTTCAAAAGGATTTTACAACATAGGTTTAGAAAGAAAACCAAGAACCAATGATTTGTTTCTTATAATCCATTGCACAAAATTTCGAAGAGGATTCGAATAAACGAAATTAAATACCACTTGGGTAAAACCCCAAAGAACCCAATTATAGAATTACCTTAAACTAATGATATAAACACATCAATTCAAATCAAAGTATAAAAGGAATTTATTCAATCACAATACAAACCCTACAAACTCATAACGAAAATTCCATATTAATCCGTAGAAGGATTTGTATTTGAAAGTTCGAAAACAATCTAAATTATGCAATTTATACAAAAGCTTAATTCAAAATAAATATCACCCAAGTTACCTCATGACGATGAGCGATTCACTGGAATACTCATAAAACAGCCAAAGTCTAGCCGGAAATGCATCGAAGTCTCAAAGCTTTGATTCACCTATTATTTTGTCCATGAAGGATAGACCAAGATGGCAGCTATAGGAAAGAAAACGTGAGGGAGAAAAACCCCTTTTGTCTTTCACGCCTATCATCTAATTTCCTCCCTTATTCATTTATTAGTTCATAATTATCAAATAGGAGTCCAATTTTGTGATAAACTGATAATATTTATCAAAACCAAATCGATAATTAGACTTCGACAAAAAAAAATCGATAATTAGACGAATTATTTTGAAATAAACTAAATGGGATGTAGTCAATTTGGATTTTAGATGATTTTAATTAACTTTTTTAAGTGACAGATTTCAAAGGATTTTAATAGATTATACAATTCCATATGGATTTTGATAAATTATTATGGATTTCTATTATAAATTTCTATGGATTTGTAAAGATTTCTTTCATGGATTTCTTAAGATTTCTTTTTTGACTCCTACAACATAAATTCTTTTCTCATTGCAAAATCTAAAAAAGACATAAACATATATATATATATATATATATATATATTGATATGAAAATATAAACCAATCAAATATGTCTTTTCTCTTCCTTTCTCATTTGAATTGTGATATCTTTACGAAAATAAAATTTTAACTAACCAAAACAAGTAGTGCTTCTTAAATCAAATGTCTCAAAATTAACCATTTTTCCTCAACAATTAATTAGTTCATAATGTGTTGTTCAGTCAAGATTAAGTTTCTACAATATTGACAGCCATCAAAATTCCTGCAAAAATTAGTCTACACAATACCCATAAAATATGAACAAAATACACTTAATTATTATGTAAATTTAATTGATACAAAATTGCTTTTATCATGTTAGCTAATACTAATTGAATAGTATAAATAGTCAACCAAACAATAGACACAAATTATACTTTAGTTGTGTCGATCATCTACAAATTTTCAATTAAACAAATTACCTATTAATTGGACCCTAAGCTTGTTGTGTTGCTCTGATACCACATGTAAGACATATTCTGAAATCACAAAAACAAGACATTAGGATCACGAATATAATAAATCAAATCAATATAAAATGTAGATGAACTAATTATATTGAACGTATCGGTAGAATACGGAAGACATGACTCTTCCGGATAACAAAGGAATCCGCGTATGCATAAGAATGTCTTCTACTCTCTCCAAACTATATGTTCTTGCTATGAATAGGGTTTAGCACATAATAGAACAATTATTGTGAGAGCAGGACAATCCTTATATAGTTGCTAGGATATATCTCAATTAAACCTATTATTAAATACTCATACTCATAATCACAATTATATATTTTATATCCCACCATAATAAGTTTTTACTAAATAAGGATCATGTAAGAGGTTAATCAGAGGTTAAAAATGAGTATTTATCAAATATAGCCAAATATTAGTCCTTAATTTCAAAAATGTCAGTTTTTATAAAAACTTTCAAATATATTCAAAATATCACTTAAATAGACACAAATACCCTTAAATTTTAAACCTAATAAATTTAAAAAAGGTAAATTACATAGTAACCCCTCAGGTTTGAGATCTATTACAATCTCATACAACATCTTTAAAACATTTCACTTTCATACCTCACATACTATTTTATTTCAAAATAATACATCCGTTACATTTTCCATCCATTGATTCGTTAAGCGCTGACGTGGCTGCCAAATGTATGCCACGTGGTAAAAATAATAATTTTTTAATTTAAAAAAAAAAAACTTAAATCTTCTTAGACAAAAAAAAAAAAACTGAAACCTTATCCCCTCCTCCTCCAACCAATCCCTTTCCCATCAATTCGAAAGCCCCCCTTATAGATTCAGACCTCACCAGCACCCATATCATTCCTCCTATCAAAATCTTATCCCTTTCCTCTTGCAATCATCCGAACAAACATGACCCAGATCCTAGAGTTCCAGATCCAACCACAATATCAGACGCACCTCCCTCCACCCGTCCTCCTTTTGTCTTCTCCCTCATCTTCATCTTCTTCCACCTACAACCCAGAAAAAAAAAAACCCCTTTAATTCGTCTTCCCCCCTTCATCTTCCCCTCTCTTCTCCCCCATCTTCATATTCTTCCCCCGACCCCCTAACTGCAACCCAGAAAAAAAAAAAAAAAAACCCAGATCCTGTCTCGCCATCGCCAGGTTCGTGAAGTGGGAGGAAAGGGTGTGGATTTAAGGAGTGGAGGGTGTGTAGAGGATAGTGGGGGGTGTGTAAAGGAGGGAAGAAGGTGGGTGCGGAAGGAGGGATGTGGGTTTTTGGGTGAGATGGGTCGTGGGGGAGGGAGGGTCGCGGGGGGGAATAATCGGCGAGGTGGGTCGCGGAGGGGAATAATCGGCGACGAGGTGTTCGGGGCGAGGGGGGCGGGTTTGCTTTCTGTGTTTCTGGTTTGGGGGGGTTAATGAGGGTGGGGGTTTTCATTCAGCTTTTGACTTTTTATTTATTTATTTTTTATTTTTAAGATTCAGGTTTTTTTTAAAAAAAATAAATAATTTGCCACGTGACACACAATTGGCAGCCACATGGCACAAACGTGGTAACCACGTCAGTGCTTAACGGATCAATGAATAGAAAATGTAACGGATGTATTATTTTGAAATAAAATAGTACGTGAGGTATGAAAGTGAAATATTTTAAAAATGTTGTATGAGATTGTAATAGACCTCAAACCTGAGGGGTTACTATGTAATTTACCCATTAAAAAACCAAAACTCTATTAGATGAAGATTTCTCACAGCTAAACCTTAAAATTGGAGGAGACCTAGTGAAGGCATCGACTATTGGTGAAGAATTGTGCACCCCTAAACGAAGATGAGTGTAAATGGTTAATATTTTGCACTTTTCCTCGTCTACATTTTCTCTTTGATTTTATAGTTTCTTCATTCGATTGAATATTTATAGAATAATGAACTGTCAATTTTTGTAACATTATTTATCTCAATTTTCCTTTGGATTATATGTGCTTCATATTTAATTTTCCACACATTTGCATTATTAAGGGTGTTGTTCGTGTCCGGATTCTGTTTTGAAGGTTATCATTGACTATGGTAGTGAATCAAGAGATTTGTTGTGTTTTTAGAAAGTGCAAAAAAGCATATTTTAAGGTTTACAGAATATAAATTCTTCCGGTGCATATTAGAAAAATTAGTGAAAGCACCACTTGATTATCGCACAAGAATCTTTTAATCAACAACTAGTTGTTTGTATGAATTAAGGGTATTTGTGTCTATTTAAGTGATATGGATATATTTGAAAGTTTTTATAAAAACTGACATTTTTGAAATTAGAGGCTAATATTTGGCTATATTTGATAAATACTCGTTAAAAACTCTATAATTCTAATTATATTAGGCCATAAAATCACTTTGACAATCAAACCACCTAAATAATAAGTTACTCGAGAATCAAGCGATTGATTGACAAGTCATTGATACTCACACTTAGGCCTCGTTTGGCACACCGTATAGAGCACCAAATATGACTAATTATACGGAGCCGGTTGTTTGGTGCCCTCCCATATTAAATAGTCACCGGATTAATTTAGTCAGTCTGCCTATTTAGTAGGGTATACACCTGCATAATAAACCCTTCCAAAATGAGTAGATTATTAGTCTGGTTCCCTTCCCTCTCTCTTGCACTTCGTTCTCCACAACATCTCATCTCGCCGCCGTCCCTCTTGCCATCGTCGTTCTCACCGACGTCGTTCTCCCCGTCGTCGTTCTTGTGGACACCGTCAACGCATACGGCCGCCACGTCTTCCTCTATTACAAGAGCCCCAAGGCCTGGCCGTCGCACGTCTTCCTCTGGGCTTCTTCTGCAACTAGGGAGAGATTCTTGACTGAAATTGCAGGGGAAGAAGAAGAAGGGAGAAAGCGGGACAGAGTTTGGGGGGTACGACGGAGAGATCTGGGGAACCAAATAGATGATTTCATTTCTTCTGGAACTGGGTCTTGCAAAGAAACATGGTGTATTTGCAGAGGTTCTTGACTGACATTGCAGGGGAAGAAGAAGAAGGGAAATAGATGGATGGAGTTTGGGGCGTGCGGCGGAGAAATCTGGGGAACAAAAGTGATGATTTCTTTTTCTTTTTTTAATTTTATTTTAAGTTTGATTTAAATAAAGGAAGATTTTGTTTGAATTCCTCACATCCGGTATAGTACCAAACACAATATAAATAATACAGTTATTAGTCCGATACTGCACCAAACGCTCGACTAATTTAGTCAGTATTATCCGATGGCTATTTATCCTATCCGACAGAAATAATCAATAAAGTCCGAGCTACCAAACGAGGCCTTATGTTTACAAACACAACACAATACTGTCTTAAAGAGAGAATGAAAGACAGGAACTAGTATCACTTATTTTTTGTATCACAATATATTTGCTGTATTATTTATTCATCACTCATCTAGATATTCATTATATGTTTTAGGCCTCGTTTGGCAGCTCGGACTGTACTGACTATTTCTGTCGGATAAGATAAATAATCACCGGATAACTGACTAAATTAGTCGGGCGTTTGGTGCAGTATCGGACTAATGACCGTATTATTTATACTGTGTTTGGTACTGAACCGAATAGGATAAGGGGAAAAAAATTTGACAAATCTTTATTTGTTTGTTGAACTTTTCTCATATTTATATCTATTGAAAACCCCACAGATTTTCAAATAACAAAGAAAAATAGTAAATTCCATACATCAAATTCAAAATATTTTCTTCTATCCATTCTAATTTGGTTCACACATTGAACATCATCATATCCTATGACGCTGTCTATATAGGCTGACCCTACCATTCTCCTAACAAATGTGCGATTTCTAAGTGCAAGTTGCTGATTCCGCCTTCTAGCTGAATTATGTTTCATCATCAACCACATCATCAACCACATCATCAACCAAGTCACAATATTCAAGTACCACGACTTAACAATGAAGCATGCCACAATCTTTCTTTCATCCATGTCTAGTGAAAATATAAAATAGGAGGAGGGAAGAACAGAGGGAGGGAAGGAACTTGGGAAGAAGAAGAAGAACACAGAACAACACATAAGCTCTCTCCGGGAAAAAATTCAAGAGGCAATTAAGTGCAAAAAGCTATGATACTAAAGCGTGTATAAATAAAGCGTTCATCATGCATGGAAGATATTTCCTTCATGCACGTTGTTCTCTCCATTAGTCCAATCAATTTGGCAAAGAAAAGTATAAACTTCTTTGTATAGAGGAATATGTAAAATGAACTTAAGCAACTAATACAAATATGTTTGTGCAAGGAATCAAGGTTTAGAACCAATTATCCTATCAACATACACCAACCAATTATCCTATCAACATAATCTTGAAAAATGTATGCATTCTTCTTTCGTGGCAGTATTTATATATGTATAGCCCAAACAGGCAGGGGTGTGTGTGTGTGTATATATATATATATACATGTCCTTTTTTTAAGATACTCTACATTAAACTATACTAAAGAGAAGGAGAGTTTCATAATCTGGTCTTGCTTCTCTGCAAACTCTTCCCTCTGCTTTGCTTTGCTTTCTCCTTAAACACCAACAAACACAGGGAGCATCAACAAAACAAATATTTCCTGCAATCATAAAGGCCAGATGCATTAATGTCACAAACGCTAAGCCCAAACAATCAATACCTCAGCTTCATAGCTGCACTTATCATTCCTGATGGGTTCACTCAACGGAACAAACATTTGCAACACCTTATACTCATTAGTCCCAACACTAAATCCAAGTCCAACGGATGTAAAATTAGGCCTAGCCCTATCACTCCACGACACGGTGATGAACTCACCCAAAATTGGATTGCAGACATACAAAAGGTCCCATCTTCGGGTCCGGACAAGCAAACTAAACCATTGCAAGAGTTTATCAGATTCAATTCAGAAATGGGCAGGCTAAATTTGGGGTAAACCTCAGTTTTTCGTAGCGAAAGCGAGAACCGAAGGATTCCTCAATCTGGGTAAAATCGAGCCTCCTTGTTATGCTTTTGGGAGGGAAAGTCTTGATTAGTATGCCAATGGGGGATCGTGAAGTGCAGAGAAGGGAAAATTGAGGATCGGAAATTAGAGTAAACCAGGATTGTATCTGTACAAAACTAATAGCCAACAAATCTATAAACCCTAATTCGACCCCAACAAACCCTAATTCGACCCCAAGAACAAACCCTAAATTCGAAAATTCTAATTAAAACACAAAATTACATAAGCAATTGCATAATTCCAGAGAAAACAATAACTAGATTCAAACAATTGAAAGAAAATTGCAAGAAAAATAGAAGAAGGGGGAAGAACAGAGGGATGGGCGGAACCTGGAAAGAAAAAGAAGAGAAGACAAACCTGGGAGAAGTGCGTCTAGAGAGGACCGGTGCGGCTGGAGAGGAAGGAGAGAGCGAGAGATTTTCTTGTACCGTCTGGAGAGGAAGAGAGAGTGAGAGTGCGTTTTTAGGAGGAA
Source organism: Heteromeles arbutifolia (assembly GCA_024362995.1). NCBI lineage: Eukaryota > Viridiplantae > Streptophyta > Magnoliopsida > Rosales > Rosaceae > Heteromeles > Heteromeles arbutifolia. The sequence continues at coordinate 35,931 of JANCRC010000007.1, forward strand.
GGACAGTGCGGGAGTGTTCTCAAGAAGCCGACTAAATTGTGTCGTGGTTTTAGGGAGGATAAGGAAATGGGTGCTTACCGTATAAAGTAAGTGGGCCCGGATTATTTAATCTGGTGGTTATCTAATACGAACAGACACCAAACACCGTACTCTATATTATTAATCCTATCCGGTGTCCTATCCGGTGTACCAAACACGGCCTTAATATATGTTGATGACCAAGTTGTCGCACAGTCTAGTTTTGCTGCCATTCACCAATTCATCAATCTTTTTGGAAGGTGTAATGTTGCCAACCACGGTGTCCCGCTCTAGTTCTGAAGGTGAATATTGTGCTCTTATCACCACTACCGCTGAACTACGATGGTTCTGTTATTTTTTTCGTGAATTTGGCATTCCTATCTACCCAACCTTCCATCTTGGTTGAAAATGTCTCTGCTCTCGACATGGACGCAAATCCGGTCTTTCATGCTCGAACTCGTCACATTGAAATTGACTACCACTTTATCAGGGAATTGCTTGACCAATGGTATATCCCACCTCACTACCAAATCGCCGATGTCTCTCCCAAGCCCTTTCACTTGACCGGTTCTCTTTCCTCACTTCTTAGCTTAATCTCCATTTTGTTCTATTTCGCTTTAAGGGGATAAAATGATTACCATGAATCTAGTAAAGAGTACCATGACCATTCAACATATACAAGAATCACTCATTTCTTGTATCACAATGCACTTGCTTTATTACTCTTTTAAATGATTACTAGTATATGCCCACATACAAAATGTGTGTGAAATTTTTATTTTTGTTTTTAAAATTGAAGGGGAAAAGAAGAGAGTAAGAGACAACACGGGGAGAGGATGACAGAGGTATTTTTTTATCTTTTTTCATTTTTTTTTTAAATTAGAGAGGTTAAAATCACATATAAGTTGATGTTTAAATAAAAAACAGCAAAATTTGGTTTTGAAAAATTATGTTACTGCCCTTAACTTTTTTTGCTGTGATAGAAGACTAAATAGTATTTTCACCCTCTTTTGGTTGACAAAAAGGGTTCTATTAATATGTAGTTTAGATACATAGTTAACTTGTAATATGAATATATTTAAAGCTATGTAAATACAGAGATTTATGTACTAATTCTCTAACTATCTACCAATTGTTGTAGGCATAATTTATTGAACAATTATGGAGGCCATAGAGAGAGGGGGTACGACACAGTAGAGAGAAAGAGAGAGATGTGTAATTGTGAGGTGTGTGTTATGTCACCCTATTGTGCCTTTATTTACAGTAGTAAGGAAGGTAAATTCCTTACCCCAATAGGATTACAACTCAAATAGGATAATATCTAGTCTAAGAGATATAGTAGAATCCCATAACGATATCCCAGATATGATAGGATTTACACGATCATATTCCTAATCTAATAGGACTGCAACACTCCCCCTTGAGTGTGTAAATACTAAAAAAAATGGCGCATCAGGTCTTCAACGATGAAGTAAGTTCAGTTGATGAAGTCGTCATCATAATGAGCAAATGCGAGTTTCAAAACAATAGAAGAATGCATAAAAGGTAAAACTCACAAAACTTTGCTATGGTAAACCCCAAGGTGGGATAAAAACCCATAGACTAAGGAGAAAAGTGAGAAGTTGCATTAAGTCAAAACTATACGTCTTCTGGATGCAAGTAGAAGAGCTCACAAAAGTATGACCAGCTGAGGATGGGTGCCTCGTCAAAACCTAGTTAGGTAGCAAAAACCCAGTGGGAAAAATGCTCCTAATTGTAGGGAAAAAGAGTACATTAAGATCAAGTGAGTATACTTCTGGATACTTCCCCTGAGTTTGACAAAACTTCCAATTGAGAACTACAAGTATTGCATATGAATAGTTAGGCATACCAATTCCTTGGACAAGCTTCTGGAAGGTTAACTTTGGCAGTGACGTCGTGTAGAGGTCGACAAGGTTGTATGGGATCGGCTTGCATGACTTCAATCTCCTGATGCTTTGCTGATGTAGGCGCAATATGTCTTAGCGTTGACTTCATTGATGTATCATGTCTTGGTTAGGTTAATACATGCGGTATAGTCTTCATGGATCGTCGTCGAGACTCAATGATGGATGAAAACAGCGCAGGTACTTTGAATATGCTCAACAAGATATCTCAACCATGTCTCACGTGTGGCATAGTGAAGTGAGGTGAGTCTTGGAATAGTTCGAAGATTTTGCAACTAAGTTCATATCGTGGACCTCTAAGATATTGCGATATCTCTAATAGTAAAGACATAACCATTTAGGGATGTGCCTTGTACGGGTTTGATAAGTAACCAACATCAGCATAATAAACAAGGCAAGCATCATTTTAAGGATCAAGGGGGTCAGATCCGCTCGGGATGCATTAGAATTAGCCCAAATTCGTAGTACCTTCAAGGTATCAGAAAAAACATCTTTAATACCAATCCAATAGATGTGTGTAGGCGCGATGTTGCATCTTTACTAATAGATCAACAACGAATGAGATATCATGTCTAATACAATGAGCTAAGTACAACAAAGCGCAAAGTTGAACTCAGATATGGAACTTCAGATTCCATAACCTCTTCAATGTTTCATTTGCATATAGCGTATGGAATATCATAGGTATACTCAAAGGTAATACCTTTGGGGTGTAGTTTCAACTGGTAGACCAAAGTACTGTCAAAACAATATTTGAACTTAAAGTCAAGGCATAAACGAGTTTTTCAAGATCCTTCATCTCAAATTCTGTCTTTAGATGCGAGGCAGTTTTCTCAAGCTTTTCTAGAGTCTTAGTGAGATTCATGTTAACGACATAAACTGTAACTCTAACAATTCGGAATATGACTTCATAGTTTAACATGCAATGGCATAGTTCATTTCCCTGACTAATCAAATAATCACTTAGATGGGTATACCACATCTGCCAGATTGCTTCAATCCATAAGTAAACATCTTAAATGAGTTGGGAGGGTGTTCCGTGGTATTGGAACTATTTAAACCAGTCCATGTAATTTTTCGGGAAGTTACATGTAAATCCTGCATCAATATCCCTATGGAGAAACACTAACCACATTCATAATGCTTCAATCAATCACAGAGCGTTTGATAGAAACCATGCACCGTAAGGCGTGCATTATATGGCACTATTTCATTTATCTCATTATGCTTCATTTCCCACTTGTAACACAGCAGGGCTACCTTAGGCAGTGTAGGAACTACGAGTCCAAAACACACTTTGGTAAGGAATTTAACATGGATTGTAATATCGGTTGTCCAATCAGTTCTACATTGTCACTAATTAACGGAACACGTTGTGATATCGTCGCTTTTCATTCATGTCGGTAGCTACCATATAAGTGAAAACATCATCGCTGATAATCTCATTCCAATTCCATTATCTCATCCAAACTAGTATACTGGACCAAGAACTTCAAGTCTCGAGAGTAATCCGGATTAATCTCATGAAATGGAAATTATTTGAGACAATGATCGAGTATGGATTCATTATTGTGTTGTGATATTCATCTTTTAAGGAAATAAATCATATGAATTGAGTGATATGTCGTGCTTCAGGCCGAGACAGATTGATTGGCTATCCGCATTGATTGGCTATCCGCTGGGGTACCAAGTCGTCTAACAGGGGCTGCCAAACCGTCCTTCAAGGGCGACACACCCTTCAGGGATGTTAACTCGACGTCCGTTAAACACGTATATCCTTGCACACATGTTTGCAGTTGTTATATGATCTCGCCACTTTAGCTAGATCAGAGGAATGCGTCTGGAGCAACATTCTGAAGCCTAGAATACATCGCACTTGCTTATCAAACTTGTGCGGTACGAAGATTGAGACGAGACATAGTAGGCAATGTCCATGCAAATTCAAGTCATTCTACAGCAACATTGACGTTCTTATCTCCCCCTAACGGTGAGAAGACTGTCTCATTGAAGTGACAATCCGGAAATGAGCAGTAAAAAGATCGCATGCAAGGGCTTTAAAAGAGCTAGTGTGAAGGAGAATCGTAATCGACAAAGATTCACAACCTTCTGTCAGGACCCATATTGGTATGTTGCGGCGGCGTAACTTGGCACATGGAATGCACACCCAAAATGCATAAATACGAAGCATCAGGTTCGTACCCAGTAACCAAATGTAACATAAAAAATGATTAGGTGGCAGTGAACCTCAAGGCAAACCAACATAACTGCGTACAAGATTGCATAGCCCTAGGCAAAAACCGTAAGCTTGGTGCGTTCACCAAGGTTCGGGCGATCAATTAAATTGCAATTTATGATCGCTCTGCCAGGCTATTTTAAGGTGAACATGGGAATTCGATGTTTAATTAGAAACCCAAAAGACATGCAATACTTTATCAAAAACTATTGACATAAACTCTCCGGCATTATCCAGTCTTCCAGACTTTATGGGATAATTAAGGTGGTGAACACTTAAATCGGCCAAGAGGTTTAGCAGCAACGTGTGTGGACAAACATGTGACCAGTTTGTCAATTCATCAACCAAAACCATAAGTATTTATACGATCAGCATTTTGGTTGGATTAGTCCACATATATTCCCTTGAATCCACTATGAAAAGAGGGTCGTTTCGTATCTTTGCTAGGGATGATTTAGAATATCAATTTCCTTAACGAGCAGGCTTGGCAAATTGTGCTTGTAAGCACAAAATCTTTACTTTGGGTAAGGACATGCGGCGTTGACACGCCCCGACCCTGATGCCCTCGGGGCATAGGGATGGTCACGTGCTGGCCGACACCCGGAGGGTGACGAAAGCCATTTAATTTAAGCGAAAGCGGAGGAATGTACTAAACTAGTATAAAGGTAAGAAAACACCCACTAAGTTCAAAAGCTAATCATTAATCATAAGGATATTACACAATACATTCAGAGCATACGTCTATTCCAGAGAATGAACAGAAGTTTATTTAGGAAGGTGCTATTACAAATAAGTGCCAAGCAGAGAAGATATAGCACGAAGTCACTAGTAGGGGAAAGCCTCGTAGCTCAGATCGTAGTCGTCGTTCTGTGGTCCTGAAGGGGGCGCAAAACAAACATGAGTGGACCAATTTGATATACATATAGTAAAACAGTTATCAACGTACTAACCCCCAGGTTTTATGGAAACACATATATATCATGATAAACATAGGTTTTCCGAAACCTAGCATGCCGTGCGCTGTCTCAAATCATAACTTTTATATATACTGGCCGCTAGTGAATGTCCAATATAACTCTCCAGGCCCCGTGCCGGCTCCCCATCTCTGAGCAGACAGTCAGAGGAAATAACCCCCATGCCACATGCCGGCTCCCCATCCCTGGTCTTAAATGCCAGAGGAAACACCCTACAGGCCCTATGCCAACACCAAATTCTTCGCCCGGGACGGACCGGAAAACTATCCCTACGTCCCGTAACGGTAAGGACCACTAGGTAAGTACAAAACCATTAAACATACGTACATTTGAAAGGCATCTTCATAGTATAAAGTCATTCATCATCTATACTATAAAGAAGTGTTCGAAACGTATTCTAAATATCATATCGTCATCCATCAGATATTCTATAAGAATACGGGTTATAGGAAAAATAGTAATAATTCAAAATAGCCTTAATAAGCACGATATCTCGTAAAGCATTTCATAAAACATACTCATCAAATCATGATTTCCATGTATGCATTTCTACTATAAAACATGCATTTTTTAAGGGGTCCACTCACAGTACTTTGCCGTCGAAAGCTGCGCAGACTAGCGAAGGTAAACACGCCACAAGAATTGCCCCCTAAGCACATAAAGGGGTAATTCAGTCAAACTTTACTCAAACGACTTAATTTGGGAAAACGGACTTCAGAAACGGGTCCAGAACGTCGAAATTAGCCTAGGAGAGGTCTCGGACGAAAACACGAAAAGTCAACGGTCAAAGTCAACGTTGACCGTTGACCGATCAAAGTCAAAGTCAACGTTGACCGTTGACCGGGTCAACGGTCAACCGGGTCGGTGAACGGGTCAACGGGTCAACGGGTCAACGGGTCGGATCCAGTCAACGGGTCAACGGGTCGGATCCAGGTTGGGCTTGGGTTCTTGGATACACGGGCCCAGGCCTAATGCCTAGCCCAGCTAAGGGTTTTGGGTCACGGGCCTCAGGCCCTTAACTAAAACGGCCCAAGGGCCTTTATAATTAAACAATTAAAATTAAAACAAAATAAAGGAAATTGGGTTTGGGTTGGGCTCGGCAGAAAGGCCCAAAGGCTATAGGGTTTCCTGGGTTGAAGCATAACGGGCTTAAAGCCCGTGGGTTAAGGCAGGTGGCCCGAAGGGCCTTGGCTGACGGAAGAGAATGCCGGAGCTTCTACAGCTCCGGCCGGCTACAAACACACACCCTAGACTTCGATCTAGGTACCAAAATGAAGAGTGGGACGAAAGGAGTGAAATGGTACCTTTGGTTCGCCGTGGAACGGCTTGTGGTGGCCGGAAAACCTCCCAACACCCACGGCCTCGCCGGAGGTGGGTGTGTCCAAAACCCGATTCGATCCCGTCCCAAAACCTTAGAAAAACACAGAAATCCTTATCGTTAGACACTCCCAAACAGCCCTACACTGTTAAAGGAGGGAAAGGAACTCACCTAGCCGGAGGAAATTAGAAAAACCTGTCGGAGGGACTGGGCTTGGGTGTCGGTTCGCCTGGGTTACTCCTGGGCTCCGCCGAGCCTTACACGCGTAGGGAGAGAGAAAGGAACGATGGCGATGAGGCAGTGAAGGTGGTGCTCACGGCGCAGAGAGAAGAGAGAGAGAGAAAAGGGTTTCGGGTAAATGAGGGAAAGGGAGAGAGATTGCAGAGAATAAGAGAGAGAGATTGACTCGGGGTAGGGGACTGAAGGAAGATAGAGAGATTGTTAGGGTGCTGACACGTGGCAGCTAGATGGAGTTTGGGAATCTGGATGAAGGGTCCAGATTTAATCAGAATTAGGGACCAAAAATGAAAATTTTAAGTAAGTTTTAGGGAATTATGGCATTACATATAATTAGGGGAGGTTGGGGTGTTACAATCTACCCCCCTTATAGAAATTTCGTCCCCGAAATTACAACTTTAACTAAATAAAAACGGATATTAACTCCTCATCAAATCCTCTGTTTCCCACGTTGCTTCCTCAACAGCGTGATTCCTCCAAAGTACCTTCACCAACGAAATAGTTTTGTTCCTCAATACTTTATCCTGTTGATCAAGGATAGCCACTGGTTCTTCTACGTAACTAGCATCCTGATTCACCTCCAGCGACTCCAACTGGATGATATGAGAAGGATCTGGCACATATTTTCGAAGCATGAAGACATGGAAAACGTTGTGAATCATCGACAACTCCGGTGGTAGCTCCAACCTGTAGGCAACTGCACCAATTCTCTCAGAAATCTGATACGGACCAACGTATCGAGGACTCAGCTTTCCTCGCTTACCAACACGAACCACACCTTTCCAATGAGACAACTTCAAGAATACTAAGTCGCCAACCTCATACTCTCGATTCTTAGAATGTTTGTCCGCTATGCTTTTATGTCGGTCTTGTGCCGCCTTTAAGTTCTTCTTGATTAGTTGAATGTTAGCATTAGTGGTGTCCACAATTTCTGGTCCCACTAACGCCCGTTCGCCGACTTCTGTCCAACACAAAGGCGTCCGACACACTTTTCCATACAAAGCCTCATAAGGTGCCATGCCGATGCTCGAATGATAGCTATTATTATAAGCAAATTCAACCAACGGCAGATAGTTGTCCCAACTACCCTTCCACTGGAGAACAGACACTCTCAACATGTCCTCCAACGTCTGAATCGTCCGCTCAGACTGACCATCGGTCTGTGGATGATAAGCAGTGCTGAACAACAACTGAGTACCCATAGCAGTATTAAAGGCTTTCCAAAACCTGGAAGTAAATCTGGGATCCCTGTCAGAAACAATGGAGACGGGTACACCATGAAGCCTGACAATATTATCGATGAACAACTTCGACAACTTTTCCAAAGAATAGGTCTGACGTACAGGTAAGAAATGAGCAGTCTTAGTGAGTCGATCTACAATCACCCAAATACCGTCCAATCTCGACTGTCCTCGGCAACCCATACACAAAATCCATGGTGATGTCTTCCCATTTCCACGCTGGTATCGGAAGATTTTGCATTAATCCCCCAGGTTTTTGCCTCTCGGCCTTCACCTGTTGGCAAATGATGCATCTACTCACATAGTCCGCCACATCCCGCTTCATTCCAAGCCAGTAATAGAAAGGACGGATAGTGCGATACAGTTTAGTGCTTCCTGGATGCATGGCATATGCTGAAAGGTGTGCTTCATCCAAAATTTCCTTTTTCACGGCTTCATTATCCTGAGGCACGTACAACCTGTTTCCATACATCAGGGCTCCATCCTTTCGGATCCCAAATTCCTCCCTTTCTCCTTTTGAGACCAACCTCTTTATTGTAGCACACTCTGGATCAAGTTCCTGAGCTTCTAAGACTATATCCACCAGAACAGGTCTAACCTGGAAATGTGCTAACCAAGCTCCATGCTCACCCGGTTCCACCATAACCCCCGTTTTTCGAAGAGAAAATAGTAGTGGAACATGGATATCTTTAAGGGATGCGAGTTGTCCATGATATTTCCGACTGAGTGCATCCGCCACTACGTTGGCATGTCCAGGATGATATTCGATCGTGCAGTTATAATCACTGATGAGTTCCATCCATCTTCTTTGCCTTAAATTCAAATCGCTCTGAGTAAAGATATATTTAAGGCTTTTATGATCAGTGAAAATGCGATATTTCTCACCGTACAAGTAATGCCTCCATATCTTTAGAGCAAACACCACTGCACCAAGCTCCAGATCATGGGTAGGATAGTTTCTCTTGTGAGTTTTGAGTTGCCTGGAAGCATAAGCAATAACTTTCTCATGCTGCATTAGTACACAACCCAAACCTGACAGAGATGCATCCGTGAAAATCTCAAACTCACCACTCTCGTCCGGAAGAGTAAGAACGGGAGCCTGAGTAAGACGTTGTTTCAGCTCCTGGAAACTCCGTTCACAGTCTTCGTCCCACTTAAACTCAACCCCATTCCGAGTCAACTTATTCAAAGGCAAGGCAATCGCTGAGAAACCTTGAATAAATCGTCGGTAATAACCAGCCAGACCTAGGAAACTCCTCACTTCTGTAACATTCCTCGGTTGTTCCCATGTAACTATCGCCGACACTTTCTGAGAGTCCACACTGATTCCCTCAGCAGATACTACATGTCCGAGGAAACTGATCTGGCTTAGCCAAAACTGACACTTGCTGAACTTAGCATACAACTGTTGATTTCTCAACCTTTCCAACACTAACCTTAAATGTTTCCTGTGCTCAGCAACGCTCTTAGAATAAATCAGGATATCATCAATGAACACAATCACAAACCGGTCTAAATACGGTCTGAAGACTCTATTCATCAAATCCATGAATGCTGCAGGTGCATTCGTTAATCCGAAAGGCATGACACGAAATTCAAAGTGTCCATACCTAGTGCGGAAAGCAGTCTTCGGTACATCTTCATCCCGAATGAGCAACTGGTGATAACCTGAGCGAAGATCGATCTTAGAAAATATCTGAGCACCCTTTAGCTGGTCAAACAGGTCGTCGATCCGAGGTAAAGGATAACGATTCTTCACCGTCACCCGATTCAGCTGTCGGTAGTCGATGCAGAGTCTCATCGATCCATCCTTCTTTTTAACAAACAGAACAGGAGCACCCCAGGGAGACATACTGGGTTGGATGTAACCTTTATCCACTAGCTCCTGAAGCTGAATCTTCAATTCTCTCAATTCAGCTGGTGCCATTCGATAAGGTGGTAAAGAGATAGGGTTGGTACCTGGAAGTAAATCAATGGTAAATTCGATTTCCCTCGCAGGCGGTAACCCTGGTAAATCCTCCGGAAACACATCAATGAATCTCTTCACCACGGGCACCTCCTTAAGACTCAACGAAGGTTTATCCCTCGTCACCACGTAGGCTAGGAATCCTACACATCCTCTATTCAACAGTTTAGTTGCCTGGATAGCAGAAATAATACTATTAGGAAGAATTCGTCGCTCACCCTGAAATATGATCGACGGTTGTCCAGGCCGCTTGAACGTCACCGATTTCTCCCAACATGCAACATGAGCACGATGTCTAGATAGCCAATCCATCCCCAAAATAACATTGAACTCCGCCAAATTGAAGGGAATTAGATTAGACTCCATCACCTCTCCTTCCACTATCACCGGGCAATTCTTATATTCCCACTAAGCACAAAATAGATCTCCGTGCGCCATTTGTATAATCATATCATAGCCAAGCAGTGTAGGTTGGGAATTTAAGTTCGGTGCAAATGATGAAGACACAAATGAAAAAGTAGCACCCGGATCAATTAGGACTCTCGCCCAATTACCACATATAAGTAACGTACCAGTAATAACTTAGGGATCCTGATCTGCCTCCTGCTGAGTCATGGCGTTAATACGTCCGTGAAACTGACGTCCTGCACCGCCGTTACGGCCACCTCGAGCTCTAAAACCCTGGCTATTACGGCCTGCTCGATTTCCCTGAGTGCGGCTGCTCGAAGCTGCACTAGACTGTTGCGGCTGTCTCGGTGTGGAAAACTGAGTATTCTGGCTCCCACTCCCGCCATAAATCTGAGTATAATCGCCGCCGTAACTAGAACTCGGGTTGCCTCCTCCACCATAGCTCGGAACAGGTGCATAACTTCCAGCTGGGGGGGCTGAAGAGCAAAATCTAGCGATGTGTCCCGTGCCTCCACAATTGTGACACCTGACCGTTGATCTGAAATGACTGAAAGATCGTCTCCCCGATTCATTACCTGAACCCTCACTAGAAGATCCCGAACCCTGGCCCTGACGTTTAAAGGAATGAGAGTGTCTAGGGCCAACAAAGTTAGAGGAACTACCGGATTCCCTCACGCTCCGAGATCGAAAGTCACGACCCCTCAGATTCTGGTATCGAGGTCTGCCCTGATTACGGGGTGGTTCCTGAAACTGTGATTGCTCCTGGTTACGAGTCTCCCACCTAGACTGCTCAATCCTCAAGCAAGTCTCAATCATCTCCTCGTAACTTCTGTGCCTTATGGCCGACACTGGTTCACGATAGTCTGGATTCAAACAAATCAGTAGCTGAACCATCCTTTCATTCGGATTATCATAAGTCCCAGCATGATGTCTCGACAGGCGCCGAAAAGTACTATCCACCTCAGTGATACCCAGATCACCCTGGCGAAAATTCAGAAATTCCTGTCTCATCCTTAACTGATAACTGGGGCTCAGAAAATGTGCGCTGAAAAGTCTCCGAAATGTAACCCAAGACATCGTAGTACCCGGTGGACAAGATCTCTTTACTGACTTCCACCAAACTTTGGCATTTCCGTGCAGAAAATAAGCTGCAGTCTCTGCCCATTCACCTGGTGGACATCTCATACTCTCCAAAGTGTCATCCACCTGCTCTAACCAATCATCGGCCTCCGGACAAGCTCCAACCACTCGAAGCTCCGGAATACCGTGACTACGAGCAATTTCAATATAGGTGCGATTCGATCTATTACCACCAATAAGAGCATTCCGTAAAAGGTTAGTTAGCTGACTAACTCCTCCCCCTAGACCAGAACGAGCTCGACGAGGTACATCCCCACCAGCAGGATCCATAATTCTAAGAAGAGACAAGCAAAATTCAGAATAAATGAAGATTAAGGGTACAACAAGAATGAAATTTACCAACTGGTAGGATAGAATCCTAAGTATGCTCTAAACTACATAGGCTCTGATACCAATCTGACACGCCCCGACCCCAATGCCCTCGGGGCATAGGGATGGTCACGTGCTGGCCGACACCCGGAGGGTGACGAAAGCCATTTAATTTAAGCGAAAGCGGAGAAATGTACTAAACTAGTATAAAGGTAAGAAAACACCCACTAAGTTCAAAAGCTAATCATTAATCATAAGGATATTACACAATACATTCAGAGCATACGTCTATTCCAGAGAATGAACAGAAGTTTATTTAGGAAGGTGCTATTACAAATAAGTGCCAAGCAGAGAAGATATAGCACGAAGTCACTGGTAGGGGAAAGCCTCGTAGCTCAGATCGTAGTCGTCGTTCTGTGGTCCTGAAGGGGGCGCAAAACAAACATGAGTGGACCAATTTGATATACATATAGTAAAACAGTTATCAATGTACTAACCCCCAGGTTTTATGAAAACACATATATATCATGATAAACATAGGTTTTCCGAAACCTAGCATGCCGTGCGCTGTCTCAAATCATAACTTTTATATATACTAGCCGCTAGTGAATGTCCAATATAACTCTCCAGGCCCCGTGCCGGCTCCCCATCTCTGAGCAGACAGTCAGAGGAAATAACCCTCAGGCCCCATGCCGGCTCCCCATCCCTGGTCTTAAATGCCAGAGGAAACACCCTACAGGCCCTATGCCAACACCAAATTCTTCGCCCGGGACGGACCGGAAAACTATCTCTACGTCCCGTAACGGTAAGGACCACTAGGTAAGTACAAAACCATTAAACATACGTACATTTGAAAGGCATCTTCATAGTATAAAGTCATCCATCATCTATACTATAAAGAAGTGTTCGAAACGTATTCTAAATATCATATCGTCATCCATCAGATATTCTATAAGAATACGGGTTATAGGAAAAATAGTAATAATTCAAAATAGCCTTAATAAGCACGATATCTCGTAAAGCATTTCATAAAACATATTCATCAAATCATGCTTTCCATGTATGCATTTCTACTATAAAACATGCATTTTTGAAGGGGTCCACTCACAGTACTTTGCCGTCGAAAGCTAGGCAGACTAGCAAAGATAAACACGCCACAAGAATTGCCCCCTAAGCACATAAAGGGGTAATTCAGTCAAACTCTACTCAAACGACTTAATTTGGGAAAACGGACTTCAGAAACGGGTCCAGAACGTCGAAATTAGCCTAGGAGAGGTCTCGGACGAAAACACGAAAAGTCAACGGTCAAAGTCAACGTTGACCGTTGACCGGTCAAAGTCAAAGTCAACGTTGACCGTTGACCGGGTCAACGGTCAACCGGGTCGGTCAACGGGTCAACGGGTCAACGGGTCGGATCCAGGTTGGGCTTGGGTTCTTGGATACACGGGCCCAGGCCTAATGCCTGGCCCAGCTAAGGGTTTTGGGTCACGGGCCTCAGGCCCTTAACTAAAACGGCCCAAGGGCCTTTATAATTAAACAATTAAAATTAAAACAAAATAAAAAGGAAATTGGGTTTGGGTTGGGCTCGGCAGAAAGGCCCAAAGGCCATAGGGTTTCCTGGGTTGAAGCATAACGGGCTTAAAGCCTGTGGGTTAAGGCATGTGGCCCAAAGGGCCTTGGCTGACGGAAGAGAACGCCGGAGCTTCTACAGCTCCGGCCGGCTACAAACACACACCCTAGACTTCGATCTAGGTACCAAAATGAAGAGTGGGACGAGAGGAGTGAAATGGTACCTTTGGTTCGCCGTGGAACGGCTTGTGGTGGCCGGAAAACCTCCCAACACCCACGGCCTCGCCGGAGGTGGGTGTGTCCAAAACCCGATTCGATCCCGTCCCAAAACCTTAGAAAAACATAGAAATCCTTATCGTTAGACACTCCCAAACAACCCTACACTGTTAAAGGAGGGAAAAGAACTCACCTAGCCGGAGGAAATTAGAAAAACCCGTCAGAGGGACTGGGCTTGGGTGTCGGTTCGCCTGGGTTACTCCTGGGCTCCGCCGAGCCTTACACGCGTAGGGAGAGAGAAAGGAACGATGGCGATGAGGCAGTGAAGGTGGTGCTCACGGCGCAGAGAGAAGAGAAAGAGAGAAGAGGGTTTCGGGTAAATGAGGGAAATGGAGAGAGATTGCAGAGAATGAGAGAGAAAGATTGACTCAGGGTAGGGGACGGAAGGAAGAGAGAGAGATTGTTAGGGTGCTGACACGTGGCAGCTAGAGGGAGTTTGGGAATCTGGATGAAGGGTCCAGATTTAATCAGAATTAGGGACCAAAAATGAAAATTTTAAGTAAGTTTTAGGGAATTATGGCATTACATATAATAAGGGGGGGTTGGGGTGTTACAGGCGTGGCATCATTATTCGACCTAAGTGTCCCAAAAGGTTGTGCCAAAGTAAACTGCTCGATCACCAAACTATAGGCCGGCCACATGTGACGTGTTCCCAGTTGGGAGGCAGCCCATTGGCCTTAAAGCAAAGTTTCAGGCTCATTTTTTGAGGTGGTGTAAAGATATTCAACTATATTTTCTTTAATGATTCCATTTTTGATCATTGTCATCTCGAATATCCTTAAAACTCAACAATGTTCTTCCAGAACAAGGAGAATATAAGGTCTCTTAAATGGTAAGTTAATACCATTCATACAACAATGAGCATGTCAATGCTCTTAATCAAGTTGGATAGACCTGGAATCGTTGCTAGAGATATGATTTAGGTATAAAGTTAATGTGCGTAGTATCGCATTTATCCAGACAACTAACTTTCCCACATTTGTAATCATGTGTTTAATTGAATTCGGTCACATGTATACAAGAAACATGATTCAATTAACTCATATTCGAGGACAGTATCGATAAGATTATCCATAACTAAAACAAACACCAAAGTTGAATCCAAGAACATAGAAAAATGTTCACAAAGTAAATGGTTTACTAAGGGGATTCAGTCAACAAGGTCATCCATGTCAAAATTTTGTTCTTCCAATCGTGTCCGGTGGAGCAAAATTAGTCTCACATATTGACTACGAGAATGGTACTCCTCAACGACATTGGTAAGGGCACGAACATGTGCATAACCAATGATCTATTCCATCAAGACGAAAGTAGAGTCTGCAAGGTTAAGGTTTGAGAATATTATCTCTTATTCTTGAAGTTTTAGGTCTTAGGTGACAAGGATCACGCTTCGAGCGTGATGCCACACCTTGGCAGGCCTTGATTCTACCATAAGTTGTAAAAACAAACTCAAAATTGGATTGTGAGAGAGACAGACCCAGACTTGGGTTCGGTAGGCTCCAGCCGAAGCTGGAGGGGTCTGTTCGGTAGGCCTCTACAAAAGAGAACAATACCGTTCGGTGGGCTCCAGCTGAAACTAAGAATCAACATTCGGGAGGCCTTGACTGAATTGGGTCGAGCCATTCTGTAGACTCCAGCCGAGCTAGGTCTATACCGTTCGGTAGACTTCAGCTAAGGCTGGGTCTATACCTTTTTTCACATTTATAGTAGTAATCAAATCCGAGAATTTGGTAAACTTCCACTCTCTACACTGCTGCTTCAAAAACGAGTTAGAAACCTAGAATGAGGAGAAAAATATTCTCCAGTCAAATTCGATCTGATTTATAAACTTTAGAATTGTACTCATTCATGGACGTAATCATGGTGTGCTTCAAGCAATATCTTTCATGATTAAACGAGTCATAGAAGCAAGCCAAATAGCCATGGAATCCTCGTTCGGGAGGTATTTCCATTAGTAATGCTTAGGGCATAAGTCTTCAAGTGAAGATCATGGCAAAGGCTTATTTAGCTCTTCCATGCCATTGTTAGCTTCAATGGTTACTTAACTTCTTGATAGTCAAGTGGAGATTCACGTCTTGTACCCACATAAAATGGTTTCGATCAAGAAACGTCCAAATCAATAAAATCGAACTTGTTATAGTACGACAATCTACTGAATTGGGGGAACAAGATTGTGATTGGTGCTATAGAAATAAGATATCCATAACATTAAAGTTAGAACATTCAGGTTCTAAGACATGGTTGACATGAAAATTTTGAGTTTTCATGGGTGTATTGTTTTATGAAAACTTCAGGTTTCAAAGGCACTAAATTCGAAACTACAGGTTCGAATTTAGTTATGAACTTCTGGTTCATAAAATGAGGTACATGTAAGAACACAGAATACAATATACAACTAAGTGTAGTAGATTTGGGTTACTTCAGAAACTCAAGTGTGAGTGCTTCGAGACAACGAAAAGGAGTCAGCAGTTCAAAGAAAAAAAATAAATTATTGAATCGTTAATGTCCAAAAGTGGGCTTCAGGCCAATAATTTTGGATGTCTTGTCAGATTAATGGACTGCTGGTCACTTTAATTAATTCAATAGATTGAGACCATTCGGGGTCGATCGTAGAAGCAAAAATAGTATTTTCCTAGGCCCATTAATTGTTTAATATTGGTTGCAGGCCACACAAGAAAAATAAGGCCCAAATTGAGCTCGGGTTGGCTTCATTGGGCAACCCAATAACCTGCAAAGCAAGTTGCATCCTTGCTGCGACATCACGGGCCGAGAGGAACAGCCCAGCAGCTTACTGGTATGCGGGCCAAAACAAAAGAAGCCCAAGTGGGCTTGGTCTGTGAATAAAATAAAATAAAAAACATTAGCCGTAGCTGGATGTGGATCGAGTGAACATAAGCCCAAAAGAGAAAAATGTTAGGTGGGTTAGCCTGAGATAGGGCCTAACTGATGCAGGCCTATTTTGAAAACAATCCCCAGCAAGTAGAGACGCCTGTGTGTGCAGCTGCTAGTGGAGGCTGGAAACATCGCAGAGGAAGGCAGAGCTAGCATCAAAGACCATAGCGATAGCACCATGGGTGACCAAAAACTCGAAGATTCAAATTGAATCTTCAAAATTCCCGACGCGTTCGCAACTGGAATCTCGTGATTTTGTCATTGAAAGCGAGGTGCAGATTGCAATGGGATTAGACTTTGGGCTTCGCAGATGGCTGCCCAATTTTGTTTTGGGAAGACGACGGCAAAGTTATCGCCCTGGAGGTCTGTTGCTAAGCAGTGGGGGCTTGGCTCCGTGGCTTGGCTCAAATGGTTCGACTTCAGGCGGCGATTCAGCCATATTTTCCCCTTTTTTTCTTTTTTTTTGCAGATTTTTATTATTTAGGGTTTTCAGAACCCATAAAGTTAATAAAATCATGCTTCTATTTTATTTTTCTTTGACTCACAAATTTCACACAGCAAATTTAGAATTGCGTTATGCATGAACATATATATATATATATGTAGACAAATATATGAACATATACAATATATGTATCAGAAGAAAAATATAAATGTAGGGATTTCATGCATCATGAGGAATGTTTTCATGTTTCATGATCGTTTCAAATATCTTAATTTATTTTAAAAGAACCTGATTGGCAGAAAACAAATGAGCCTTTAAATTTGTAAAAGATCATTTCCTGAAAGCAGGAATTGCATCTCCAATGCGTTGTATCACGTTCACCAAAGAAACATTAAATTGAATCAATAGCATGCAGATCAATTCAATAAAAGAATAAATTAATCATAAAAAGAATGATTAAAATGTAATACTCCCCTGATTGAAGAACAAACTCTTTGTAGCGCAGCGTCAAGAGCGTGCTGATAATGTGTTGTAGACATAATTTATTGAACAATTATGGAGGCCATAGAGAGAGGAGTGCCGCACAGTAGAGAGAAAGAGAAAGATGTGTAATTGTGAGGTGTGTGTTAAGCCACCTCATTGTGCCTTTATTTATAGTAGTATGGAAGGTAAATTCCTGACCCCAATAGGATTACAACTCTAATAAATAATATTTAGTCTAAGAGATATAGTAGAATCCCATAAAGATATCCCAGATATGATATGATTTACACGATCACATTCATAATCTAATAGGACTGCAACATCGATTTCTATTTCCCTATAATATTAACATTTCTCTTAGATTTGGCACTTAGTACTACGGTCTAGTAAAATTCCACTTCACTTGTAAATGAGAGGTCTTAAGTTCAATTCTTGACAAAGGGAATTTGAACCATATTATTACTGGTCCATTGTGAGGCTAAGCTTACCTCATCCCTTTAATGTGAATATATCGTTTGCTAAAAAAAAGTTGCTATTAGTTTTAGATAATAAATTCGGTACATTTATTTTACCATTTTCGTTCGATAAAAAAAATACAAAATGGGTATGGTACGGAAGTTATTAGGCTAGGAGGAGCTTGATTTATTATAAGGTTAATCTTAATTTACTACTCTGAAGTTTTTTGGTTTTCAATATTTGGTACATGAAGGTTTTTTCATCCCAGAGTGGTACCTAAGATCATAATTTTGGAACATTTTCATATATCCGTTTAGGTTGCTGTTAAATCAGCCCTTAATTGATGGTGTGACACTCACATGGACAATGATTAGACACCACGTGTTAATATGGGTCCATGTGAATATTAAGAAAATAAAATAAAATAAAAAAAATAAATATGGGCTCTATCTCGTCCTCTCACCCACTCCACCTTCCCCTTCCCTGATACCCATGGACGAAGCTACAGAGGCGCAAGGAGGGGCCGCCACCCCTCCCCTTGTCGAAAATCAAGCCCAGAAGCGGTGGTTCCGCCCCTCCGGTCTCTTCAGAAGTGATGAAATTCCGTCTGGTTTTCTGGTCTTTTGGGTTTCCCTACTCTATTGCAGCATAGGCTAATCGCGGGCTCTCTGTTTTTCCAAAAAAAAAAAAATATACCTGGGCCAAAGAAAGTAGGAACGAAGATCTGCATTTTGCAGCTTCTAGAAATGAAGTTCTGGTTCTAACGAAGAAGAAGAGAAATGAAGAAGAGAGATAATCTCTCTCTCCCATCCCACCACACATGCCCTTTCAGAATTACAATTTTTTTTTTATAACTATTGGCCAATCAATTTGCGCCACCTAACTTACTATTTTTTATTTATATTGAAATTTGTTTTGTTTTTTAATTATTGTCCAATTAATTTAAGACCACTCTTCCAATATTTTTTAAGCTACTTGTTTGACACTTTTATTTATCTTAAAATACACCATAAGAGCTTCAAAAAATAATTTGTAAAATATTATGAACTCGTAATTATTTGTGTTTTTTTTTCTTCCTCTTACCATCAAATTCAACAAAGTTATAAAGAAAATTTGTCAATATTTTTATATATTATATGTTTTATAATCAATATTTTTCAGATATTATATGCTACATAATAAATAGACAATTATTTATACGGTATATAATAAATTTATTCAAATTTGCCACTTCTCTCCTAAGTGTAAAGTCATGTCCACCACCCAACTAGAGCTTAGCATCTTTTAAAACTTTGATAAATTATATAGTTAAGTAATAGGACGATACAACAATAAATGGTGCTTAAATCATCCTTCAAATAATGTTGTTGTTCAAACCCTCATCCGACTATTTCGAATAATCCAAATCTTCTTTTGAATATTTCTATTAGTGCATATTCTTCTATGAATATTACGGATGGTTCAAATAATTTTCTTACAAACTTTGAACTTAGATCTCGAATAAATGTTCACATTTTTCGAGACCCAAACTTTTTAAATTTCGCCTCTGCCCGAGAATTCCCGGCTTCGCCCTCCCTACTCGCGTCCCTTCTCTTTTCTGCACCCATCCAACCCCCTTCCCTCCTCGACTCCCCGCACCGCCAACGAGGAGATCATCTCTCCTCTCCTCTCTCTCTCTCTTCCTTTTCTTTGAACTCCCTTCCACTTCTCTCCGATCTGCCACCACCACTGCCGCCCTAATAGATCTTTCGTTCCCAAAGAGAGCTTAGGGTTTCCAATTTCAAATTTCGAACAATCGGAAGGGGTTTGGAAATTGGATTTTTCCAAAGTTTTTAGGGTTTCCGTTTCAATTTGCGTTGAAATTTCCTAATTTGGTGTTGATTTTGGGATTACTGAATCTGGGGAAGTTGGGGAATTGAGGGGAGGGTGTGGATTTGGATGTGAGAGGAGGTTGATTGTGTATAGAAAGAGGAGGAGGAGGGCCAAAATTCGCGATGCCTCTCAGAGCACAATCAGACGAGTTCACCCACAACTATTAAAAGTGACACGCCCTGATCCTGATATTCCCTGAATACCAGGATAGACACGTGCTGGCCGACACCCGAAAGGTGACGAAAGCCATTTATTGAATGCAAATGCTGAAAAGAATGATTAAATAAGACTTATAAATATAAAAGAATAAAGAATATGCATTTAAGGAACGTGTTCAGAGCACACATCTAATCTAGAACACTAAAAGAATTAATATAAAATTGAATGAACAAAGGAATAGGTCCTACACCGAGAGGACTCGAAGATACCGATACGGAAGTGCCTTGACGCCGGGATTGTATGCCTCGATACTAAGTCCTGAAGGGGGCGCAAAACAAACATGAGTGGATCAATTTGATATACATATAATAAAACAGTTATCAACGTACTAACCCCCAGGTTTTATGAAAACACATATATATCATGATAAACATAGGTTTTCCGAAACCTAGCATGCCGTGCGCTGTCTCAAATCATAACTTTTATATAATAATCTCTAGTGAATGTCCAATATAACTCTCCAGGCCCCATGCCGGCTCCCCATCTCTGAGCAGACAGTCAGAGGAAATAACCCCCAAGCCCCATGCCGGCTCCCCATCCCTGGTCTTAAATGCCAGAGGAAACACCCTACAGGCCCTATGCCAACACCAAATTCTTCGCCCGGGACGGACCGGAAACTATCCCTACGTCCCGTAACGGTAAGGACCACTAGGTAAGTACAAAACCATTAAACATACGTACATTTGAAAGGCATCTTCATAGTATAAAGTCATCCATCATCTATACTATAAAGAAGTGTTCGAAACGTATTCTAAATATCATATCGTCATCCATCAGATATTCTATAAGAATACGGGTTATAGGAAAAATAGTAATAATTCAAAATAGCCTTAATAGGCACGATATCTCGTAAAGCATTTCATATAACATATTCATCAAATCATACTTTTCATGTATGCATTTCTACTATAAAACATGCATTTTAGAAGGGGTCCACTCACAATACTTCGCCGTCGAAAGCTGCGCAGACTAGTGAAGACAAACACGCCACAACAATTACCCCTAAGCACATAAAGAGGTACATTTAGTCAAACTCTACTCAAACGACTTAATTTGGGAAAACAGACTTCAGAAACGGGTTCAGAACGTCGAAATTAGCCTAGGAGAGGTCTCGGACGAAAACCCGAAAAGTCAACCCGAAAATCAAAGTCAACGGTCAACGTTGACCAGTCAAAGTCAACTGTCAACGTTGACCGGGTCAACGGGTCAGGGTCCGGGTCGAACCAAGTCAAACGGGTCACGGGTTTGGATCCGGATTGGGCTTGGGTTCTAAGGCCCAAGGGTTTTGGGTTTTTATAAAACTAAATAAATAAATATAAATAGATTAAAGGATTTGGGTTGGGTTTAAAAGGATAACGGGCCTAAGGCCCTAGGTTTGGCACAGCCTAAAAGGCCTGGTTCAAAAGGATCTGGGCTTGAAAGCCCGGTCTGAGTTCAGAACATGGGTCACCGAACCCAATTGAAAGAGAAGGCCGGAATTCGGCCGGAATCTTAGACAAACTTTAAGCGTCTATAACTTTGTCAATACTCGACGAAATCAAGTGATTCAAAAACTAAAGTTGTAGTTCTCGAAGAGACGAAGAGAATGGTACCTCACACGACGTCTAACTCGCTGTGGTTTGGCCGGAAAACGCCTCGAAAGCCTCGGAGGTCGCCGGATACTGGGTAAGATTCAAATGGATATAACTTCTTCAATACTCGATGAAATTGGGTGAAACAAAAAGCAAAGTTGTAGTACTCAACGAGACGAAGAGATTGATACCTGGCACGCCGGCCAACTCGCCGTGGTTTGGCCGGAACTTGCCTCGAAAGGGGCGGTCTGCATCGGAGTTCGACGAGAGAGGGAAAGAACATGGGTCTCCGCCACTGTGGTGCATCACGGACTTGTCCTGGGTTCCAGTTCTCGCCAGGGAGGATCCTAGGGTGTGCATATGTGTGCTTGTGGGTGTGTGTTCTTGTCGGAGAGGAGCACCGAGAATGAGAGAGTTGCAGAGGGGGGGGTGCACAGAAGTGAGAGGGAAGAGAGAGTTATCAAAATCAAAAAAGAAAGAAAAATGAGGAGAGAGCCCGGGGACAAAAATCAGAGGTGGGCCCCCTTGGCACACCATTTAAGAATTAAAAACCATTTTTAAATAAAATGGGGGTGGGGTGTTACAAAAAGTCCAAAGGGAAACTGAAGCTTTGATTCTTTCTGAACCTGGGAAGCTCCAGGAGGGTTTCGGACCTTTCGGTTCGGTTAGCCTTCCTTCTGTTCACTAACTTAGTTGTAGTTGCTTCATTTAATTGGATTGGATTGGATTGAATTGGGTTGCGTAATTTAATTTTTGTGGTTAGGGGAAGCGGGGACTGTGGACTGGTAATCGTTGTCAGTTGGAAAGTAGTATTATTGGGGAGAGAGAGAAAGAAGGATGGGGGCGAGTAGGAATAGCGACCCTAATCAGGACGGGTCAGATGAGCAGCAGAAACGTTCGGAGATCTACACCTACGAGGCGCCGTGGCACATCTACGCCATGAACTGGAGCGTCCGTCGGGACAAGAAATACCGGCTGGCCATCGCCAGCCTCCTCGAGCAGTACCCAAACCGAGTGGAGATCGTGCAGCTGGACGACTCAAACGGGGAGATCCGATCGGACCCCAACCTGTCCTTCGAGCACCCGTACCCGCCCACCAAGACCATCTTCATCCCGGACAAGGAGTGCCAGAAGCCAGACCTGCTGGCCACCTCCAGCGATTTCCTCCGCGTGTGGCGCATCTCGGGGGATGAGGACGACTCAGACTCCTCGTCGTCGGTGGAGCTCAAGTCCCTCCTCAACGGCAACAAGAACTCTGAGTTCTGCGGGCCCATCACCTCCTTCGACTGGAACGAGGCGGAGCCGAAGCGCATCGGCACCTCCTCCATCGACACCACGTGCACCATCTGGGACATCGAGCGCGAGGCCGTAGACACCCAGCTCATCGCCCACGACAAGGAGGTGTACGACATCGCATGGGGCGGCGTCGGTGTATTCGCCTCCGTCTCGGCGGACGGCTCCGTGAGAGTGTTTGACCTGCGCGACAAGGAGCACTCCACCATCATTTACGAGAGCTCGGAGCCGGACACCCCCTTGGTCCGCCTGGGATGGAACAAGCAGGACCCCAGGTACATGGCCACCATCATCATGGACAGCGCCAAGGTGGTCGTCCTCGACATCCGCTTCCCGACCCTCCCCGTGGTCGAGTTGCAGAGGCACCAGTCCAGCGTCAACGCCATTGCCTGGGCCCCACACAGCTCTTGCCACATCTGCACCGCCGGTGATGACTCCCAGGCCCTCATCTGGGACCTCTCCTCCATGGGCCAGCCGTTGGAGGGTGGCCTCGATCCCATTCTGGCCTACACGGCTGGGGCTGAAATCGAGCAGCTGCAGTGGTCCTCTTCCCAACCTGATTGGGTTGCAATTGCCTTCTCTATCAAGCTTCAGATACTCAGGGTATGAATAAGTATGACCACTGACCGGGCATTTCACTACTCCTCCAGACTCCAGAGTCCAGTTTGCCACCAACCAAATGCCATCGCTCAGCTGCTCTTTAGTCAGTCCTCCTTGCTAGCTCGTAGTTCCTAATCATAATTGAGATAATACTGCCTCACTCTGTTGCTTTATTGATAATTGATGTCAACATTAGCTGAAGCCATATATGATTTGGTTATCAATATTGCATTTCATGCTTCTTGCTTCCTATATTTCTTACGAAAATGCATCCTGGTTGATGATAGTCTTGGATATCTGCTATTGAAAAGATAATTAAATTGAATCTGATTTCCATCCGTTTGTTAGCTAGATTGCTCAATCTTTAATAACTATGCTATCATTTGATTTGCTATGTTGATATTGCTCTGCATTTTATTTCTGTTTCGCCATGCCATTTTCGTATGAGAAAGAAGAGATTGTCACCTACCTGATCATCTCAGTCTGCTCCTCAGCTTGAAATTCAGTCGCATACACATATACAACATCTTCTTTTGAAGGGTTTAGCGTTTTTTTTTTTGACTAAACAGTATGATTTAATGAGTTATGCAAGTATGACTTGACAATTTGTTAGTGAGTTTGTTTCCTCATTACTAGTGGGTCACATGTGCGTAAGGAATGCCTCAATTTTTCTCACTGTAGTATGAAATTGCATTCCTACCTTCATTCATAGCAAACACCGAGTAGTTGATAGAAGGTATATGACTCTGTTAGAAGATCTAACAGTGAAATTTTTCAACAGAATATGTTGAGAATCTACAAAGTGAAATGAAAAACAACGATTTGTGAGAGTTGGATTAGTAGTTTGACTTTATGAGTTGGATTAGGCTTAGCTTAGTTGAATTAAGTAGTTTGCATCAAGGATTCACTCTTCGAAGGGTTTTTCTGAGTCGACTGCACTTACATTCTAGACCTACCTTCCAGCTAATTGTGGTTAACAACGGGTTCTCAACCAGTCTGTTAACCTACTCTTTGAATCTTACGCTAGGGTTTTCATTCAAAGTACAAGCATTTTATGCTAGAAAGCTGGAAATGTTCCATCGGTAACACTCTATAAGATGTCATCCCGAAAACGTACCTTGGAATCAAGAGAACATTTTATGTCAATGTCTCTCATAAGTTAGATAGGAGAAAGGCACGACAAATTGTGGAAAAAAAGGTAAATTTGAACTCTTATCTGAGAAGGAATTTCGTAAAAAAATTATTTTAGGGACGAGGCTAGGTAGTTTATTGCTGCCTTCCTGCTTTTGAAGCGTTCGCGGTTCTGTTAGAGGTGTTGGCGAGTTGTGTATTTACAAATAGTGGTTTCAACACTTTTTTTTTTTAATTACCTTCTGCACCTATTATCATGATCGTTGATTTTATTTTAATTGTTCATCCTAATGGCTGCAAAATAAGAGGGATGTGCATGAGTTGAGAAATGGTGTATGAAATTTCTTTTAACTTGTTGCCCTTTTATATTGAGTGCAACTTTGCTCAACCCTTCAGGGGGTGAGCTGCTCATCTCCTTGATTATCGTTAAATTAGTTTGGTTTAACTGATTTTAGACACATATTTCAAAACTTAAACTAATTTAAACTGCAATCAATGGGAGTGAGCATCACTCTCACTTTACTGGTGAGCAAAAAATGCACTCTTGTGTAATTCCATTGTAATAAGAATTAGTTTCCTATGGCTCAAAAAAAAAAAAGAATTAGTTTCCTATTGTATTTCATATCCCCTGGATTGCGATCCATGTACTTCCTATATTTATTTCCTCCAAGTTTAAAATATGAAAAATACTTGTTTCTTCTGACATAAAATGAGTATTCTACAAAATACTTGGTTATCAAACTCATCACAAATATGAGCATCTCTACGGTCCCTGCCTTGCCTTTGCAATCGGGTTGCCTCTAATCCAAAAAGAGCTTCTCCATAGGTCAAAAAATGGGAAGGCAACTGGCCAAAGGCTTGTGCCGTTAGACGAGAGAGGATCCTCGTTGGATCCTCTTTGTGAGGATCTTCGGGATCCTCTAATCATATTTGTTCATCATACATCGTGTGGTCGTTAGGTACTGTTTATATTCAATTTTAAGAAAATTTACAATGATTTCTAACTGCACGATGTATGATGAACAGATGTAATTTGAGAGGATTCCTGGGATCCTCATTGTGAGGATCAGGCCAGGATCCTCACTCCCGTTGCAATTGCACTCGCAAGAAATGTCTGGGCTTGAACCAACTGGCAAAAAGAATTATAAAAAAAATGTTGTTGTGCCATGTGGCAAAATGTGGCGCTTGATTTCAAATTATTTTTGGAAATCAACGGCTAGGATTAATTCAAAAGTAAATTCCAAAAAATTCTTAAAATTACCAAAAAAACCCTTTTTTTTTTTTTTTTTCTATAAATACCCAACCATCTTATTCATTACCCTCACCACAACTCAATATTTATTTTTACTAAAATCTCTTACATTTATTTTCTACTTTCCAAATCCATTTGTTACCATCAAGGAACAAAATGCCGATAATATCGGCGATATTTCGCCGATATTATCGGTTTTTCACGGTACCGATATTTTAATTACTATCCAAATGGTTTTCGTCAAAATATCGCGATATTATCGATAATATCGCGATATTTCCGAAACTATTGCGATATTTTTGAATTTTGCTAATCGGAGAAGAACGCCGAAGCTTCTACAGCTCCGGCCGACTGTAAAAGAATACCCTAGACTCCGATCTAGGTATCAAAATGAAATAGAAGACGAGATGAATGTTTTTATGTATTCCATTTGCCGTGAAACAGTCGGAGGTGTTCGGAAAGTTCGTCGACACCCACGGCCTCGCCGGAGATGGGTGTGCCTAATCCCGAGCCGATTTCGTCCCAAAAACCTTGCAAAAACACGATTTTGAACTTAAATTTCACATATAAGCATCAATCTAGAACAGAAAAAAGGCAAACCCGAAGCTTACCTAACCGGAGAAATTCAAAACTCGCCGGAGTTCCTGCGTTCGCCGAGTTGCAGAGACGAGAAGGAAAGGGAGAAAGACGAGGTTGCTGATGATGATGGGTGTCTTCCTGAAGCAGGTGCGATGGTGTGCGTGTGTGTATGTGGGTCTCGGACCCTCGGTGCAGAGAGAAATGAGAGAGACGGCGCCGACGAGGGAGGAGCAGAAGGCGATGTGGGAGAATGATCGAGAGACCTTGGGTCTCTGTGCATGTGTGTGGGAGAATGGAGAAGGGGGAGAAGGATCGAGAGAGAGAGAAGGATCGAGATGGGCAGCTAGATTGTCTGCGTGTGATGTGTTGTGTGTGTGTGCGTGTGTGTGTGTGTGGTTGGGTCACTGACTCACCCGACAATCAATTTTTACAATTTCAGAAGGGGGACAAAAATAATAGTGCTTTCATAATGAAACCGTGCGCCACTGTGAGTCTGTGATATTCTTTCACATTCAAAACCGTGTGCCACTGTTTGTTATATTCTTTCACATTCTCAGAGGTGGAGTATCAAAGCCATTCAGAGCATTTTCGTTTCTTCTTCTTCCCTTACCCCTTTCAAAGCCATTCCAGATCCATTCCAGAGCTTGAACACAAAGGGTTCCATATTTAAGGTAAGTTTAAAAACTTATATTTATATTATTGTAATTTATACAACAACAAAAAAAATTTTGTATGTTAATTTTTGTTAATACTTGCATGTTAATTTTTGTAATTAATTAAGTAATGTTAATTTTTGTATGTTAATTTTTGTTAATACTTGCATGTTAATTTTTGTAACTAATTAAGTAATGTTAATTTTTGTATGTTAATTTATACAACAACAAAAATATTATTGCAAGTATTAAGTAATTAATACTTGCATGTTAATTTTTGTAACTAATTAAGTAATGTTAACAATTACATGTTAATTTTTGTAAGTAATTAAGTAATGTTGTATAATTATTCCCTAGGATAATTTTAATATGTTTAATGTTATTTATTATTTTATTAATATTAGGTTTTATTATCAAATTAGATTATTATTTATTAATATTAGGTTTTTTTTATTATCAAATTGGATTATTATTCATTAAATTGGATTATTATCAAATTGGATTATTCATTAAATTGGATTATTATTAAATTGGATTATTATTCATCACTATGTTTTATATTAGGATTATTTTTTTATCAAATTGGATTATTATTCATTAATATTAGGTTTTATTATTCCATATTATTTTTATAATTACTTAAATTTTTACAATCATTTTCTTTACTTCGTATTTAATTCTTCTGTAGAATAACTTTATTATTTAGGTTCTCTTATATAACCGTCATCACTACTACATTTTTTGGCCAAATAAAAATTGTCTAATTTTCATGAAAAATAAATATAGGTATGTTTAAGATATCCAGTGGAGTTACTAAACGTGATCCAGCTTGGGAACATGGAGACCCAATAGACGGAAACAAACATGGCACAATTTGCAAATATTATCATCGGGTAATGAAGAGTGGCGAGTGACACGACTTAAGTACCATCTTAGTGGATTAGATCCAGCAAAAAATGTCCAACGATGCGATAATGTCCCCCCAGAAGTGAAGGCATTCATCAGCACATTATTAAAAAATAAAAAACAGCAGAAGGAAAAGATAACACATGGAATGGAAAATATTCGAGCTGGGCTACGAGGAGAAGTCATTGGCGAAGCGGTTGACAGTGATGATGATGACGATGAGGACGAATGTGATGATGACATGAGACCTGAAGAACGACGCAGTTTGAAACAAGCATTACGTGCCTCCAAACAGTCAGCATGGGAAAGAGAACACCTTCATAAAATTCCTAATAGAGCACAAGGTTCCGGGACAAGTGGTCGTGCACAAATGAGACGGGGAGGTAGTCTTAGAGAATTACAACCAACACCACCAATAGCCCCAAGTTTATATAAGTCATCCAAAGCACGTCAAAAGAGTGTTTGGAGTTATTTCACTGGAGGTAATGTGAAGGAGGGAATGGGGCGTCTAATTAGCAAGTTCTTTATCTATGAAAATGTCCCTGCTGAGAAAGCATCATCACATCATTTCAAAAATATGGTAGTGGGATGTCAACAAGCCGGTGTTGGAGTACAACCTCCCACTCCCTATGAGATAAGAAACAAATATTTGGATATGAAGTATAAAGACATTGGCAAGTATGTTAACAAGTTGAGGTCAAAGTGGGAAACTAATGGTTGCACAATCATGTGTGACGGATGGACTGGCCCGACCAGATTGTCTATCATAAACTTCATGGTATACTACAAGGGAAAGACAATTTTTTTTAAGTCTGTTGATGCTTCATACCATATAAAGAACTACAAGTATATTTACAAATTATTGAGGGATGTAATCATAGAGGTTGGAGAGCATAATGTTGTCCAAGTCGTGACCGACAACGGTTCTGCATTTGTTAAAGCTGGAAAAAAGTTAATGAAGCATCATAATGTGTTTTGGACATCATGTGCAGCACATTGTATTGATCTCATGTTTGAGGCAATGGGGAAGATAGAGAATGTTGCTACTGTGGTAAAAAGAGCTAGAACGATCACAAATTATATTTACAATCACGGTTGGTTGTTGGCAAAGATGCGTGAATTTTGCAAAGGAGAAATTATTCGTCCAGCTACCACTCGATTCGCCACCAACTATATTGCATTAGACAGCCTACTTAAGAAGAAAGCAGGGTTGAAGCATCTATTCACTAGTGACGATTGGGCCAACCACAATTTGAGCCGCTCAAATGCATGTCGTATGGTGGAAAGTATAGTGCTTGATCATGCTTTTTGGACTCAATCAGAACATGTGTGCCAAGTGTTTGAACCTCTTTACAAAGTTTTACGGATCGTTGACACAGAAGTGTATCCTACTATGGGGGCAATATATGAGTTGATGCGTGTAGTGAAGGATGAATTGGAAAGAAAACATGGTGCAAGGTGGGTTATAAAGATAATTGAAGATCGATGGTATAAAACATTATACCACGATTTGCATGCAGCAGGTATAAATTATGTCATAAAGACAATTCGTTTCTTTAGTTGCATAAGTATTATTTCTCTTATTAGAGTATGTATTTCTTTGAACAACATATTATTTGAATCCTCGATACCAATACAGACCTGATGTTGGAGATGATGGTACCCTTATACGTGCTGTACATAATGTATACTCTAAATTAGACCCTGCATCACCAACAATTGGCCAATTTGGAAATGAGGTACACAATTACTTAAATTATAATAATTATTTTGTTGGATTAAACTAACACGATTTATTGAATTCAGCTAACATGGTTTAAAGATGCAAGAAGAACTTTTGGAGAACCAACATCAGTTGCTGCACGAACAAAAATATCCCCTAGTGAGTGTAAATATATTTCACTATAAGTTTATAACAGAATTTGTTGGAGTTATTAGGCTTATCAACATTGTTTTTCATTGTAGCTGAATGGTGGATCATGTATGGGACCGATGCACCAACTGTGAGAAAGTTAGCAATCAAAGTATTATCACAAACAGCTTCCTCATCTGCTTGTGAAAGAAATTGGATCACATTTGCACTCATACACACAAAGCAAAGAAATAGGCTGGCTCATAGTAGGTTGGAAAAATTAGTTTATTGCTACTACAACATGAAGCTTCAAGTTCGAGATAAGGAAGCAGAAATAGATTATGTCGACCGTGGTGACCCACTAGATGTGTTTGATATTGTTGCTGAAGATGATGATACAGAGGGTAACCAACTTTATCAGTGGATTAAACCTCTTCATTTAGATGATGATGAAGGCAACCCAACTCCCAGAGTTGCTGAAGAAGCACGTAATGAAGGGATAAATGTAGAAAGAGTATTAGAGGAGGAGGTGGGATCTAGCAGCGCTGACTCTTTGGAAGAACTTTTGTGCCCAAGACTAAGAAACACTGGAATTCCACCTTCTTCCAACCCTACACAACCACAACATCGTGCTGATACTAATGATATCTCTAGTACAAGATCAGGAGACTCACCTACCACCGGAGGTGGGAATGATGAAGGATATAGTGGAGTTGGAGGTAGTGGTGGTGGATATGGAAACTATTATGGACCACCTCCCGGATTTATGAGCCCCTTCACTGGTGAGGCAAACTTCACGCATGCAACACAGGATGATGACCAAGGCAGTAGGCGGGCAGGACCAGGAATTGGTGCCATAGGGAAGGACTATACTCGTAGAGAAAGAGGCAATGGGATTTTGTCAAGTCAAGATAATGACTCGTTATCTAGAACTTCGGACTCTGTTGGAGTGGGAAGTAGTAACTATGGTTATACTCATAACCAACCATTTCCCTACCCTTCATATCCCATTCCTGTTGGGATGGAATCGAGCGACTCATGGAAAGAATCCAAGACTCAATCTTCAAATGATTTTGCTTATGGACAACGTCAACCAATCTCGGATCCATATGGGTGGCATGTTAACAATTACATTCAAAACTATTTTGGGGATTTATCATTTGATAACTACTCTTCACAATACACTCACTCTACACATAGAGATGATGAAGATAGTGAAAAATTTGAACCTCATAGGAACTCTATGTGGTACTAAGTCACTCATGTATCTTACCATGCAATGTATAAAGTGTAAAATATTGTACTAATTCATTATATCTAAATGATTATGGTGTGTTAAACTTCTTTCATTAATTACTACATATTTTCTACACTCACAATGTTTGTCAGCTCGCTATATAATCAACTTGATAATGTTAAATCCATCATGCAATGCATTTCCTTCCAATTTTTTGTGATAAACTAATAGATAATTGACTAAATAAACATCCTGCAAAGTTTCAATAAAATTTCCAAGTTTTTCTTACAATTTCCGTGGTTTCCATATAATTTTTATCGATATCGATATTATCCCGATATTTCCATCGATATTTCCGTGTTTTCAGACTACCGATATTTAATACCTTGGTTACCACAAAAATGAGTGAGGACAAATTGGTCGAAAGAGGAAGACATTGCTTTGCATTGTATTTGCAATTAGACAACCATTTTATTTTCAGGGAACAACCTTACAAAGCATTAAAAAAAAAATTGTGAATAGTAACTGTTCTCCTCATTCAAGTGATTCAAATAGAGTTCTGCTAGACCACCCTATTGTCTTATTTTTCTACTTACAATGGAGTTAACTTTGGAGGATAAATTAAGACAATAGGGTTTTTCGGATAGGATTTTTCTAAGAGATTTTTCTAATTTTGGGACCGAAATAGGATTTTTTGGATATATATAGACCATGAACACGCCATGCACAACAATAGGATTTTTCGTATACCTTGAAATGATCTAATTGTCCTCCTATATAAATGGCTTACCCACAAATTCAACCCTCATTACTCATTTTGTAGAAAGACAAACAGAGAAGAGAGAGAAACATCTAGTCCTCCTACACCCACAAATATCTTTATGGGCTTCAACCCACGTTGTCTGCAAATCAAGCGAGTTCGGCCATCCAATCCTCCTACATCCAGTCCTCTCATTTTAGTACTTCCAGCTTTTATAGTTTTCTTTCTCTATTATTTTTCTTAGCACTTATCCTATTGATGCAATGGGTCATTTTGTGGAATTTGAGTGTTGCGGTAAAGATCAGAGCTTTCAATTTTTTAATTTGGAATTTTTGTTTTTACTGTGAGAAATTAGGGCTCTTAATGCAATATATGGAGGGAATCTTCGAGCGTGAGAGTTTTGGAGCAAATCTTTGAGCAATGTGGTGAGTATTTTGTCTCCGTTTTGGGAAATCAGGTTTTGGGAAAAGTTTAAAAAACTCAATGTTGGTCACGGCGGTGGCGTCATCGTCGAGGTCAAAAATGAAGTTGGGGATGATACGTGCAATGATGTCAATTTTATTGTGGACGTGCATCGTGCAATTAATGGCGTTGGGGGATATGTGGGCGCCTAGATTCTGGTAATCCTTTAAAAATCTATAGTTTACAAACCTTTGACCTGAACCTAGATTCTGGAATCCCATTAAAAATCATCTCTTTCCAATGACATGCACATGATATGCTCACAAATCTAAGCCAACCTAAAAACCCAAAGCTCACAGCTCTCTCTTCGAAATCAGAAAAATGGCATCATCACCTGTGAGTTTTTACAATTTATATGTGGGTATTTTTTGTCATTTTCAGTTTTGTGCATAGTGCATAGCTTGTGCGTGACAGGTTTGTCCTATTTCAGTCCTAAGATTAAAAAATATGTCATTTTGGCAATTTCCCATTAATATTTTATTAACATGTTTCATTAAAAAATGAGTGATCAAATTGGACAATAGGTTTTGTTTATCAGCACTCTTCAAATATGAGACTTGTTTCAACTAAATGGACTCAAATACCACTAATTTTTAATAGAATAATACTAGCAAGACTAAATTTATAGGCAAAATTTGCAAACTAAACAATTTGTCACCAATAGAAATGAGCACGTTTATCAACACTAGAATAATAATCTAATCATCAACTTCCATATCTTTTAGTTTATAAATTTTATCTATAAATTTAGTTTCGTTAGCATTACGCTTTTTGATAATGGATAATTGTGATAAAGATCAAGTCAATTCGGCAGCACAGCTGCACACGTGTACACTAAAGATCGAACTGGGCAGAAGCTCTAAAAAGTTGTTTGGAATTTCATTATCGACAGATGAAAATTGGCCCACTATGAGAATGAGACTCAGGCCCAAAGGCCTAACGTCCAACGTTATATTAGTAGAAAATGAATATTCACGTGAGAGGGCTGAGGGCTGAGGGCAGGGGAAGATGTGATGATGGAAGGAGAATTATGAAATGGAATAGGAATACGAGTAGTTGGGGGAGGAAGAGTAGAAAGAGAGGGGGACACAAAACACAAAGCTTCAAACGACAGCCATTCGTTGAATGATAGACTCTATCCATAATCTCATCCTCTCCTCTCCTCTAGTCCTCTTGGTTTAATTTCAGTCATTCCCTTCCAACGACACACTACAGTAGTACCTCATCTCATCATCTTAGTTTTATCTCAATCATTTATTCAAATGAATATATAACGACCTTGTGATTTTTGTGACTGTCTTCTTTCCTTCCTCCCTTACCACTGCTTAGCTATATCCTCCCTCCCACCCACCCTGCCCTGAGCTAGTTATTAGTGCATAGCTAGCACCGCTCCGCTCCAAGAATGGCTTCGGCTATTCTTTCTGTGGCCAAACCATCTCTTCAGGTTCATATATGCAGCTACCTTCTCGTTTTCTTGCCTCAATCACTTTATGCTTCTTAACTTGCTCGCTCAGACCTGTATGGATATTGCATTGTGTGCTAGATACACACTTTTTATATACATAGACGCAAGAGTACTAGGCCAGCTGATTACTTAAACTAATTAAGCGCACATGCAGAGTACCGGACGTTAATTAGTTAAACTGATCATTAATTAATTATAGCTAGCTAGTGTTTGTTTAATTTGTGTTATATATGTATATTTATACGATGCCCAAAATGATTAAATTGATTAATTTGCAGGCCAATGGAAGGGGATTTGCAGAATTCTCAGGTCTCCGTACCTCATCAGCTTGCCTTCCTTTCGGAATGAAGACCTCAGACGATTTATTCTCAGTCATTGCCTTCCAGACCTCTGCTGTGAGTACTACTACTACTACTTTGATTAATTTCTTCTTGTCTTTAATGTCTTACTGTCCATGTCTTTTCCTATGTACGTGCTAGTGTCAGTAAATAACGTTTCAATGATCATCGATCAATCATAACATTTAAGGAATACCAATTGTGGTTATCAAATCTCATAATTAAACAACCAGGGAGTCAAGTTTAAGAAACACCGTGGTATATATACAAGGAATATTAGTATATGCCTGCGGCTAGTGTACGTGCTTATGATTTCAAAAATGGTGTGTCAATGAGTCCAAGCAGGTTGCGCATCGACCATCAAGCAATGGGTAAATGCAACTACTGTTACTATTATATGTGAACCGCATTTTCCAAAGGTGACTCATATCTTTATTAGTAACTAGCTCTCCAAAATCCAAATGCCGCATGCGAATGTGTGAGTTTGTGTTTTTTTTTGGGTCTATCTATTGTGTTGTGTGAGTGTTTTTTTCTTCTTTTTATCTATTGTGTGCATATGCTGTCTCATACTATTTTAATTTCTTTTAATTCTTAATTTTATTTATAAAATCAAAACTTTATTTTATAAATTATACAATTAGATTACTTTACCCCTTTTACATGAACTGTTTTCGTTTTAAGTGAGGGCATAATTGCTCACTTTGAAAAACAAAAGGGAGAATAAGAATTGTTGTTATTAGGGCATAAGATCACGTTTGAACGTATGTTTGTAAATGTGGCGGTGTAATATGTATTTTGTAAATTTTAATTTTGGGAAGTTGGGAAGCAACGGAGGATACAAAAAAGGAGTAACGGAGGCGAAGCTAAAGGTGGCTATAAATGGGTTTGGAAGAATTGGAAGGAACTTCTTGAGGTGCTGGCATGGACGCAAGGACTCCCCTCTTGATGTCATTGCCATCAACGACACTGGAGGCGTCAAGCAGGCATCCCACCTCCTCAAGTATGACTCTACCCTCGGTATCTTTGATGCTGATGTCAAGCCCGTTGGAGATAATGGCCTCTCCGTTGATGGCAAGATTGTCAAGGTCGTGTCTAGCCGCAACCCCCTAGACCTGCCCTGGAAGTGAGTTGGCTTAATGAGTTATAGCTTTATTAGTGAATACACACACACACACACCTGCATCTACGTGTACATGCATATACATATGGTCGATCATGTACTAATTACTTTGTCAATGGCTGCATGACAGGGATTTGGAGATCGATCTGGTGATTGAAGGGACTGGTGTGTTTGTCGATAGGGAGGGCGCAGGCAAGCACCTACTGGCAGGGGCCAAGAAGGTACTTATCACTGCCCCTGGAAAGGGTGACATCCCCACCTATGTGGTCGGAGTCAATGCTGACGCTTACAACCCCGATGAAACCATTATTAGCAATGCTTCTTGCACCACCAACTGCCTTGCCCCCTTCGTCAAGGTCCTTGACCAGAAATTTGGTAATTACATCTTTCTCATCCTTACTTATATATTTTCTTTCTTTCACCAGATTCCTTCATTACCAAATTTGTTTATCAATGTTGTGTGTACCTAGTACGTAGTACATACGCACACATGTCAGTTTCCTACATGGATATTATTTTATACTGCAGGCATCATCAAGGGTACCATGACTACCACGCATTCCTACACTGGTGACCAGAGGCTACTTGATGCCAGCCACCGCGACCTAAGGCGTGCACGGGCTGCTGCTCTCAACATTGTTCCCACCTCCACAGGTGCAGCAAAGGCCGTGGCCCTAGTTCTTCCAAGTCTGAAGGGCAAGCTAAATGGCATTGCCCTGCGTGTGCCCACCCCAAACGTGTCGGTGGTGGACCTTGTTGTCCAAGTCACTAAGAAGACCTTTGCAGAAGAGGTGAACGCTGCTTTCAGAGACAGCGCCGAGAAGGAGCTCGCAGGTATCCTTTCTGTTTGTGACGAGCCCCTTGTCTCAGTCGATTTTAGGTGCACAGATGTCTCCTCCACAGTCGACTCCTCATTGACAATGGTAATGGGCGATGACATGGTCAAGGTCATTGCTTGGTACGACAACGAGTGGGGTTACTCCCAAAGGGTTGTTGATTTGGCTGACATTGTCGCCAACAACTGGAAGTGATCATCCTTTCAAAATTCAAATTAGCTACTCCTACTCCTATTCTCCTCGTCATTCCTGGCGGCCGGATCCATGTTTTTTGTTTTTCCCTAACCATTCTGTGTTTATAATTTCTACTTTTATTCTTCTTTCCAGATTAACGATGAGAATATTGTTGAAACCAATTTCTCCTTCTTTTCATTATGCAAGATGAGTCTTGATGTATGTAGAGATCAAGGTGAACAAGTCGTTTAAACTTTGAAGCGTGTGCTGTCAATTCCTTCATTATTATAGTTTTATTATGTACATTACATATATCCATTGCTATTTTTGGCTTCGAATTTTTTTTATTCTGGGGCTACACATATAACAATTGCTATAGGATACTCGCACTAATATTTGAAACTAAATGATTAAGCTACACCAAAATTAAAAGCAACGCCAATCATCTATGTTAAGCTTGTTTTACCAACTCCTTTTCAGTGCTTCATACCAAATTAAGGTGGTCTATATGTTTTGCGTGATGATTTGCTTGGAAATGCAACTCCACTTAATGTACATTCCCAAGGGATTGTAACGAAACCCTCATTCCCGTGTTTAGAAATGCTGGGAAATGAGAATTAGAAACTTTATGAGCCTGTTTACTCACAAGGAATGACTATCATTCTCATTCATGTCATATCATACGTTAACAACCAATAAATGGAAAGAAAGAAAAATCAGGTATAAGAATAAGATAGCTAGGAAATTATTCGTCTCATATCCATTCCTTCTCCGTGCCAATTTCATGTATGGTTTATGCAGTAATAGGAATCAACATTCCAAAAATAGCTCCATACAAAATTGAAATATAGAGGAGGTGGGGATATGTGACTACGTGGGGGAAACGCCAAATAATCCACACAGCTCATTATTACCGTGGCCAAGGTGACCCAACAAAACAACTGGCGAAAATATATATAATAATATTCATCTTAGTATTTTCACATCGATAAATACCTTAAAACTAAACGGAACAATCCATCCGTCTCCGGTCTTACAAAAGAATTGGGCAATTCAAATAATACAATCTTGAAACACTCAACCATCCAGCAACCATCCAGCATAGCCGTAATCATCAAAACTCTAGTGTTGTATATACATAAGCATGCAACTGTGTAACTGCATTAAATTGTAAACTCGAAAAAACAATGAAAAAGGCAACATCTAGAGAACTTATGCACAGTACTAAAATCTTTGAACATCCCGAGTTCTAGATGCCTAGAACAACCAGTGTTTCCTCCTTGGCTTCTGTTGAATTGGAGCGTCTGCAAAATAGACACGCAACTAAGATATTAACCAAACTCTCCTTGTACTGCAGTTGACACCTATAAAATGAGCCTTTTTCTGATATAAATCAAACAAAAACACAGAAAAGAAAAAAAAGAAAGACACCTTGGATTTCATATAATGAATTGTAATGAACCTCGGACCAAAAACTCAGCCACAACTCTGCATTATTTAGAAGGAAAAATAAGAATGTTAGAATCTGAAATTGTCCTATAGCATTTTACAAGACAATTTTTCATCTAAATCTACAACTACGAGACTAGAGGATCTCTTTTTTTTCTTTTCATTTCAATGAGCATAAAGGAGCAAAGGTACTTCCATCTTACCACGTTTTGGTGGCTGGTACTGAGGCATAATTTCAATAAAGCAAGTATCTCTGAATGATGTCAAAAGGCAAATCTTTGCTGAAAACTGCATCCAACCAAGATTACGAAACATCATAAACTACAAGAGAAGATATTGCATAAACACTATGCCAACAAGAAACTTTCCAAGTTGTGAGCACTGGTCTACGTTTTTTTTATTTCTATAAAAGAAAATTTATGTACTAATATTTGTACTATTGCATCATATTTTTCAATATTTTTTTTTTGTGCGACTAAAGATTCAATATCAAGTTCCATTTCAAGCTCATGAAGAAATATTTCCAGTTAAACTGAAAAAGTCTAGATGCCATCATCAATAAGTATATTAATAAAGCTAAGATAAATCACCAATGAGTACAAATCAACCACAATGAAAATACGAGAAAATAATGATAATAAGAATGATATGCCGACTACTAATCTACAGAGAGAAATTCAGATCCATTGGGACAAATGTAAAAGACCTTGTCAGCTGCTGCTTGTAAGGTAACATGATCTCCCCATTCACCAGATCTGCATCATGTGGAAATTAAAAGTGAATACAAACCTGCTGTACCCAAAAACAGATGAAACTAAGCCAGAATTCATGTATATAGACAGAAGCTTGTTGATCAAATAACCGAACTAATGACCCTAAAAAATTTGACATACTTTGCCATTTTCTTGTGATAGCGCTTGTACTTCATAGGGACATAGCCTTCATACAAAGAACGAAAGTCTTTGAGCTGGAAACAGGAAAAGTAGTGCACGACAAGCATACTCAAATTAGGCATCCACTTTTTTGTTCCCCTTTAAAGTAATCAAAGAACTGGTAAAATAATGTTGAAAATGAGACAATGTGGCACTGAAAGGTCACTATAGATTCTGGTCATGATAATTATGCTTTGTAGAGAGAAAGGACACAGGAAGCAGTAGTTGTGAGAGCAAAGAAAAGTCGCTTTGGCATTATACCACCCAATGGTTAAAGGAGTGGTAAAGGTGGTGACTGCGGAGGTAACAATATGGTGGATGGAGGTTTACTTTAATCAAAATATGGCGATGGCCAGCAGTGGTAACAGTTTCCATTATCTCCTTAATTGATCCTTCATTTCATATCAATGGATCTCCAGTCCATTTTCTAGCCATCTAAAATTTTGTTCCTCCTATAGCAATTGGTTTCTTCATATACACTCTACCTGCTTCACAATCTCTTTTCGAACATGTTTGTGATACTCTGGAGATTTGTACATCTGGTCTGAAAGTGCACGAAACTGCAAAACAATAAGAAAAGAAATCAATGTAACTTGAAAATGACATACCTATTATTTTGGATTTTCAGTATTGCAGATACCTGACAATTTCCATCACCAGAAACCTTTACTTCATATAAACT
The DNA here is from genome assembly GCA_024362995.1 of Heteromeles arbutifolia. Lineage (NCBI taxonomy): Eukaryota > Viridiplantae > Streptophyta > Magnoliopsida > Rosales > Rosaceae > Heteromeles > Heteromeles arbutifolia. The sequence continues at coordinate 75,204 of JANCRC010000007.1, forward strand.
ATGGACATGTAACCTGCAAGGAAGTAATAAGAAATTCACTAAACTATCAGCCAAGAAGTTGAACAGAAGTGTGGAGAATACAAAACAGATATTTACTTCTAGTCCGCCAAGATGCTGAGTACAGAGTTGCATCACACTCAATGCCTAAATGAGATTAGAAATAAATTCATCAACAAACTAACAAGTTGTTATAGATTAAAGTATTGTAATACAAGCGTAATTTGAGTACAACCATCAACCCACACCCAAGGGTAAACTACCTCTCCTATTAAAATACCAACAGGTCCAACACCACAACAAACATGGTAATAAAATACATCATATTTGATACTATCATATTCAGGACTCGTGGTTTTCTATGAGTTGCAAAAATGCATATCCAAAGTGAGGTCTGCCAATACCTTCAGCCATTTCCAAGTGTGTGCTTACGTGGTTTTTTTTTTTTCCTTTGAAATATGCAGTTTTTTACCTGAATTATTCCCATCATCAACCAAAAAGAAAGGGGGAAGATTGATACAAGAAGTTATCTTGATACCTTTTAGGAAAGTTGTCAACCACAAAATAACCAATCCATATTTCTATTCCGAAGCATAAACATACCTCTGGAGAAGGCGTTGGTGATCCAAACCAGCATCACTTATATTGGGGATGTAGGAATTTATCCGTGGGACATGCTGGAATTTTGCAAAAGATATCATAATATCAGATATAAAGCTATGAATGAAAAGAGTGAATTGAGGGGGGAGAAAAGGAAATTTTCAATACAGGAACAGGTGCCAGGTTGGAAAGGCGTCTAGCAACTGCACCATCTAACTTAGCATACTCTTCTGATAGTACAACAGCAATCATGCAGTCATCCTCAACATCCTGTTGGCTGCTCAAGGAAGTTGAGCTAGAACATTTGTCGACACTGTGAGTCCCGTTCATCATAAACTATAGTCTGTTTCAAATTCTTCACACTGAAAACAAGTACCAGAATGAGCTTATAAGCTGAGTAGCCTAGTTTGAAAAGCTAACAAGAGTTTACAACCTTCCAACAAAAGTGAATTCACAACCAATAAACAAAGATATGGCATATTTCTTAGTTGGGGGTAAGATTGGTCTTAAACAATTGCAATATATAAATGTAAAGCTATGCTAGGCTTGCCGAAATGTGCACTGTCAATTACAATCGGGTAAGATTGTTCTTAAAAGTTTGTTTGAGTGATGGCAATTAAGAGTAGTAAGACATGGCTGAATGTGGGTCTTTTCTTTTCCTTATCCTCATCACTAATAATGTCCAAATGCAATAAAAGAATGAACTGAATAAATCATGCAATACAAACTCAAACATAGCAGATTCAGATTGGATGCGAACAAACAAACAAACAAACACGATAGATACTTGGAAACTGAATACGAACATCGAATTGGAATTGGAAGGCGAAGAAACAAACAAACGATTCTTTTAATGCTCAACCGAAATATCAAATCTATTCAATGGCAAACAGAAAGAAAGTCAACAAGTTAGAATCTTGAATGATTCCTCCATCTTGACATTCCGCGTACAGAATTTGTATGGCGTGCGTAAGCATAAAAATGATGAGCTTTTGCTCTTTAGGCCTTACCCTGATGATGTTCTTCGTTTCGTTCGATAATTAAGAGGGATGATATCGTCGTCCTCCTCCACCTTGGCCCGGTTGTTGTTGGTTGGTGGACTAATGTGCAAAATTGCAATGCGTTGTTGGGTTGGGTGCCCAGTGCCCTGCCTGCCGCTGTATTTTCTTCTTTTTATTAAATTAATAAAATTATACCGTGCGCGCGAGTAGTAGTAGGTTCGTTAGTTAGACTTTCAAGCACCGGGTACCCGGTACGGGGCATCCCCACCCTGATTCGCGATATTTTATATTTCCATTTTGTCCTCCGAATTTCGACTTATATCACCTGGTCCCCCAGAATTTCAAGACGTTCCATTTTCGGTTGCTTATTTCCGTATGTTTTCATTCCCAGCCAATTTTTATTTTTTTTAACCAAATGATGTGTCATCGACAAGAGATAAGCACATGAACCGACACTTATTTAATAATCAAATCATCTAAAATCACATCATTTAGTTTGCAAATTTGATTTTAAAAATTTGGTTTCATTGGCATTACTCTTTTGCCAAATCCACCTATCACCGTCTCCCCTATCACCGTCTCCTAGCAAGACCCAGTCTCAACTGAGGTTGTTTGTTTGATGTTAAGGATTGAATTGAATGTCAACGAAAAAATTGAATGGCAACCAACGAATACTAATATTGTCTAAAATGAAAGTGGAAGACAAATTAGTCAACATTTCAAAGCCATTATCCATTTCAATCCAATCTTAGACACCAGGACCTTGGATCGCGCTTGAACGAGATCAAATTTAATTTGTTTCAGTTCAATTTGGAGGCACGAGATGACAATAGTTGTTGTAAACAGCCTATCTACAAACTCAAATCACACCTATTCGCAGCCAAATTTCACACACACACATCTCCATTGCAAGTGCAAACACTGCTTGGCTGTAAAGCCTGAAATCCGCAAACAATCCCTGCTAATCTTATCCATAACCACCCAGCAAAATCTTGTATTAGCAAGAAGGTCATTGCAGCGTTGCTCTGTTATGGTAAATGCATCTAACTTAACCAATTCCCTGAATCCAGAGTAATATGGAATAGAACAATACGAAATTTCATCAATCATGCTTTCTCTTTCTCTGGCCTCCGCCAATGGAGTATGGGCGTGCCATATACCGTGAATTAACAAGCTCCCGAGGTATAGCTGCACCCGAAGATCTCAAAACTTCAACTAATTCTGGAAACAAGTTCTTATTCTCCTCACTCACAAATACAATTGCTGTACCCTCTTCTCCCAATCTAGATGCTCTACCAATCTGATGGACATACTCCTTAACGGAGTTGGGCATGTCAAACACAATAACCTGTCTCACACGCAGGAGATCAACCCCACGGCCTAAAATCCCAGTGGCTACAATAACAGGAACCTCACCCATTAAGAAAGAGCTCATGATATCTCTCCTCTCTTTCATGGATTTCTCCCCATGGATTGACAAAGCCTTCACCCCAGTGGTGACTGTAATTGCACTAGATAGGAGATCTGCCCCAAGTCTCGATCCCACATAAACCACCACAGGCGGCATAAAATGCTGCTTGCTCATCAATATGTCGAAAAGCTTTTGCTTTTTTTGCTTTGACTCAACCCAGATGGGTAGTTGCTTCACAGCCTTATTTGGCCTGTTGGGATTGCCAACAAAGACCACGGCAACATCTTTTGCCATACAGCTTGCCATCTTCTCTATATCTGGGGAGACTGTTGCAGAATACAGTAAAACCTGGGGTTGCAATAAAGCCCTAAATATCTGCATTACCTGATCCCGGAAGCCCCTTTGAAGCATGCAGTCCACTTCATCAAGTGCGAAAATCCTTACATCATCCAGTTCTATATCATTCTTCGTTAAAAGATCTATCAGCCTGCCCGGAGTTCCCACAATGAGCTCCACTCCTTGCTGAAGGCGGTGAAGTTGTCTGGCCATTGCATCACCACCAACCACGAGTGCTGTTTTAAAAGGCAAACCCTTTCCGAGCAACTTAGCCTGCTCCTCAACTTGTATGCAGAGCTCTCTGGTTGGTGTTAGAACCATTGCTAATGGCCTCTTTTGGTCTGTGGACTGCTGAAAGCGTAAGTTTGAACAAAGAGAAACAATTGGAACCAAAAAGGAAGCAGTTTTACCAGAGCCCGTCTCAGCAGAAACAAGCAAACTTTTGCCACTCAAAGCAGCTGGGATTGCTTGCATCTGGACTGGTGTGGGCAGTTCAAAGCCAGCAGCCTCTATATTTTGGAGGAGCTTTTGAGGACAATTACACGAAGAGAATGACAAGATTGGTGTTGGAACTAAGTCTCCCTTCACAAGAATTCCAAGTCTTGTTCTAAGCAAATCAGTGTGGTCGGCGGATAAGAATTGAGATCGGGATTGAGCACCAGAATCTCTAACATAAAAGCACTTATCAGTAGCGGGTAATGTTTTGGGAGGTGGGAGGTTGAGTGGCAAATGGGGGACGACCACTTTACATAGGAGAGTTTGTTTGCATTCCAAACTGCAAATGTCATCGTCTGTCTGATGGCATATGTACTCGCCATAACGGTTACATATAACACATTTAGGCTCCCCTGGAAGAGCTTCTCTTTGGTCTCTGGACCTTTCTTTCACTTTATCATCTGCAGGCAAGCATCAGAGGGAGAATGGAAACCATGAATATGCATAAGTTGGGTTGGGAGAATGGATTATGATCTTGTATTACTTATTTTAATTTATCATTTGCAGGCAAGCATCAGAGAGACAGACTGGCTGACTTTCGAAATAAGTTACAAAAAAAATCAAGTAATGATTGGAATGGGAACAAAAATAATTACGATTTCATTGCAATTTGCAATAGCAGTACCTTGAATGCCAACGACTGAAGTATTGCTGCATCGGTCATCATTCTTTCTGTGTTCCATTGTATTTGAATAATCACATCACATCACATGGACACTGCAAACAAACAACCACCAACCAAATATTGCAATTGCAAAAGAATTCTAGAATAATATCAGACACAGTGATGCACTGCAGCCAATTTTAGTGCCTCTTCCTCTGTGACCGAGTGAAAATTAGCACAACAACTCTCCTCGACGACGACATTGAAAAGTGAAACCAAAAGATGAGGAGCATCGGAGCATCAGACCATCCCCAATTTTAGTCGATTCCGACATAACCCAATCACAACAGATTACATACCTTGGAATTGGAATTGGTATTGGTATTGGAATAGCCATCCGCCACCAGCCGTCTCCGTCTTTGTAAAACGGATTCTGAATTCGGAACAATTTTATCAACTACGGTCTCTCTGTTTGAGACTCTGCCAAGTCTGTCTTATGAATACGGAGGCCCACCTGGTAGATATCTCTAAGCCCAGGCCTATTTCTGTGTAATTGTTTTCTTTTGGGCTTCGGCCCTCCTCAACAATTTAAATCACTTTTAAAAGGAAAAGTTGTAAAGTGCTTGTAGCCCGAGTGGTTAAGAGCAAGGTCTAAAAAATCGATAATATCGGCGAAATATCGTCGATATTATCGTTTTTTTGGATACCCGATATTTTCACACATATACACTTTAATTTCGTCAATATATCAGGGATATTATTGATAATATCAGGATATTATCGATAATATCGATAATATCGCCGTGGTTCTTCGTCGGAAAATCTGAGAAAATAAACCTCCGAGTTGTTTCTCACTACAACCTTCACCAAAGCACCTAAAATGAGTCCTAACTAGAGTTTGATCGATCTATGAGAAAGATTAGAGAGAGTTCCGAAGCTCACCAAGGTCGAGGGACGATAAATCTCGTCGGAGAAGGAGATGCACAGTGGCAACGCCACGGCACCACGAGAACGGGGAGGTTTTGGGTGTGCTCCATCATTGCTCCAAGTTTCCTGGATCACACGGGGAGGTTTTGGTGAGGGTGGATGAGGTGGTGACTGTCAAAGGGTGTGTGTGTGTTTTTCGGGGCAGAGGGAAGGAGAGAGCACAGAGAGTTACAAAGAAAAACAAAAAGAAAGAAGAGAGGGAGGGAACCGGGAGAGAGAGAGAGGGAGTACGGGAAAGGGGGACAAAATCAGGGGGTGGGCCCCTTTGGCTCACCAAATAAGAACCAAAATTATTATTTTTTAAATAAAAGTGTAAAATATTGAACCTCATAGGAACTCTATGTGGTACTAAATCACTCATGTATCTTACCATGCAATGTATAAAGTGTAAAATATTGTACTAATTCATTATATATAAATGATTATGGTGTGTTTAAACTTCTTTCATTAATTACTACATATTTTCTACACTCACAATGTTTGCCAGCTCGCTATATAATCAACTTAAATCAGTTAAATCCATCATGCAATGCATTTCCTTCCAATTTTTTGTGATAAACTAATAGATAATTGACTAAATAAACATCCTGCAAAGTTTCAATAAAAATTTCCAAGTTTTTCTTTCAATTTCCGTGGTTTCCATATAATTTTTATCGATATCGATATTATCCCGATATTTCCATCGATATTTCCGTGTTTTCGGACTACCGATATTTCCGATATTACCGATATTTAATACCTTGGTTAAGAGTGCTTAATTCTTTTTTCACTTTAAAGTATTACAATTTTATCAATTTGTACCTTTGGTTTGATTGATTGTAAGATAAAATTCATAAATTGATGAAGTGGTAAGCTCAAGACACTTAAATGGGCTATGCCGCATTTGCACCACATTAACAAATTAGAATCATAACCCATTTTGAAATTCACCACAAACCTCAAGGATGTTCAGGAAGGGAAACAACTAAATTAGTCAAAATCTCATCCTACATCATTTTTAGTGATTAAGGGCTTCCAGGGAAGAGAGTTCAGAAAGGGAAACGATATGTTAGACTTTCATGTCATTAAATTAGTATTCTCATGTCAAATTTTGGATAGAATTATCATAAACTAGAATAGAAAATTAGAGCAATGGTCTTTGAACTTTGATCAAATTAGAGCTTTGGTTTATGAACTTAAAATCCATAATTTATGGTCCCTAAAATTGTCATGATATGGAGCAATGATCCTTTTATTTTTGATAACTCTGTTAGAACTTATGTCTCTTATTCGCCATTTTAAACTTATTTTGGATGAAAGTTTAATGATGGTACCCAAAAGGACTATTACTCAATATTGTAACAAGTTCAAGGACCCGTAATACTCAGGAATTTTTGTTCAAGGAACAAAGTTTCATTGAGCCAAATCCAAAAACAAATGCTCCAAATTTCTTTAAACTAAAAAGGTGGGTTAAAATTCTAGACAGAGTAAGCCCCCTGTATTGACTATATTTGGGTCGAATCTCAGTTTTCCAATATCTTACACTTCTAATAAAATAATAAAATAAAATAAATCTCTGGTAAAGTTTCCGCCGGGATAAAACTGAATTTTGCCGGAATAAATAACTTTTCCCGGCAAATGTCATTTTGTCGGGAGAAGTTTTGCCGAGAATTTTTTTTTTTTTTTTTTGGTCAAACGATAGATTATTGTTAGATTAGTTACCGACGAAATTTGAACTCACACCATTATGCAAACTTTCCAAGTTAATTTCACGAGTTTCTAACTTTCTTTCACATAACTAGCAAATATTTTTACATATAAACACTTATCTTTCCTCCCTAAAATAGCAAAACAATTTACTCTCCGTCCTTAGTATTGGCACCTAGCTAGCTAAAAACGAAGCAATAGCTAGGTGCCTATATAAGCCAGGTAAGCGCGCGCGTGGTAGGTAGGTCGATCAGGCAACAGTGTGGATGAGCTCCTACTGGTGCCTCTTGAAGGAGTGCTGCTTCTGAATTCTGATTTGGCGGTGGAACCTCCTTATGAACAAGTCTGCCACGTGGTCTATTTCTTCTTCGAGACTGAATTCCTGGCCGGCCTCTTGCTTTGAGTTCTTGACAATATCTATCACAGATCGAAACTGATCATCGTCCGAGTCGAACAGCGAGTGGGTCAGATCTGGGTACTTTTCTGCATCATTGACAACGACGTGGTCCTCCGACGTAGTAATGTAATCTTGATCATGATGATGATCAGTTGGAGTACTAAAAATATTATTATCATGAACCGGCCGCGGCTGCTGCAGGTGGGACTGGGATTCATGGGACGACATTAATATTATACTATGATCATTATTAATAATACTGCTGCTGTTTTGGTACTGATGATCTTGATCAATACCATCATCGTCATCATCTTCTTCTTCTTCCAGCCGCTGATGATCATTATGATGATCAGAGTCAGAGTGGCCAAACAAAGCGTGGAGCTTGTGAGAGATGGAGGTGATCATCACCAACTTATTGCTCAGCAACGAGAATATGATGATTCGAGCCTTTATGGCCCTGGTTTTTCTCTTGAGACCCTCTAGGGTTTTACCCTTGCCCATTGAGCTTACCGCACCTATTATCTGCTTCACTAATGCTGCACATACTTTCTTCTTCATCATCTTTCTTATATCTCAGCTAGCGCAGCAGCTATTGCTCGATCGATCTGCACTTAATTTCTCAAAGCACACGTATGCCACAAGCCTGCAGCTGCTGGGAATGATCGCAGCGCTGTTGGGAGAGAGAGAGAGAGAGAGAGAGAGAGAGAGAGAGAGAAATACACACTATGGATTTTTACGCAGGCGCATTGCAATTACCTAGCTACTGGGTGCGTGTATGGGTTTATACATGGTTTTGTCTATATAGATATATAATGATACATGGTCATGCGATAGAGTTATGTTTACATGCAATTGGGTAGCTGTATATCATTTTTATGGGACAGAGGGAAAGAGTGGGAGTTAAGAAAAGCAAAAGTAAAAAAAGTTAAAGTGATGGTTAAAGTGATTGATTGTGCTAGCTAAATATTCTTATTTCTTACTTTGTAAGGAAATTAATATTGGAGGATTTTTGTTTTAATTTAGCAAGTGGGGTATTATTTTAGTAGTCAAAAAATTTTGTTTTAATTTATTGTGTTTTGGATTTAAAATTTTCATTTTTTTAATGTAAGGTTAGTGTAAAATTACACGTAATAAAAAAATTATTTTATAATTCAAACTTCAAACTTCAAACAAATTAAGTCACTGGAGAGTCGGTCAGAAATCGTATTCAACTACAAAAAAGCACATACGCCACCATCAAAGGAAAAAAGCACCAACGCTTATATTTCAACTTTGGCTTTATCAAGTATAATGACAAAAATAAATAATAAAATGATTACATGCCTCTAGGTTCTAGGCAGCGCTAGCTTTATCATTTAGTGGGTGCAACTTTAGGAAATCAGGTGCCTCTATTTAAATTTTGTCCATGTTTGACTAGTGGGTCATACATTGCTTATTCGGGGTATTTTTTTTTTCTTTAAAATTCAAAATAAAAATACTATTAAGATTAAATTGTATTTTTTGTAGGTCTATTTGACTGAACCGTATTTAGGACTAGAGAGGTCGAAGACAAAAGAGAAAAGAGAGATTTAATTATGAGGTGTGTGTTGTATCACCTCATTGTGCCTTTATTTATAGTAATAGTAAGATAGGTTAAATTTACAACTCTAATATGATATTAACTCCTAAAAGGAATATTCAAAGATATCTCTAGATACACTAGGATTTACATAACCACATTCGTATCCTAAATATGACTGCAACAGTATTACATTTTTAATGAAGGTAAACTTACTTATTTATGAACTCTATGAAGAAATTTTTCAGAGTTTTCAGAACCCAAACATCAGTTTTGTCACATGGAGTACCCCTTTAATTAGTTGATATCACATGCCCCACTAAAAGGTTATTTTTTATAAGTAAATTATATGTTACCATCTCAACTTTGGGTCACATAACAAACTTATACATATTCTTTTGAACATTGAAATGTCATCCATCAAATTATGAATTTGTTGTAATGTTATATCTTATTTCTTTGCCTATCAATTTATCTGTTAACAGTTGACAAGTGGGGCGCATTCCCTCGCCCACTGGAACTCCACGGTGGAGTGTAGCTAATCCCACCGAGAAGAAGAATCTTTGGCTTACAGAATAATTGATGTTTGGCTTTAGGGTTTAGAGAGGAAAAAAATTGACAGGCTGGGCTATTAGGAGGTCAGTAACTTTTGGAATACTGACCACTAAGTACTCAGTACCCCAGTGTTACAAAAAAAAAAAAAAAAAAAAAAAGTCTAGCTCATCATCTAAGAATTAAATCAACAGAACCCCAATCCCGCTAGCAGACACTTTTAGCTAATTAAGAAACTGGATGAAATATATAGAAATCCTGAATAAAAAAATGGATAACAAATCATAAAAAGAGACAAAGAAATGACCCAGCAAGCTAAACAACATCATTTCAAAGATAAAGATAAGAGTCAAGACTAATCAAGAGATAGGAGGAGAAGGAGACCATTAGTTAAGAAATTTCCCCACGAAGAAGAGTAGGTTAAGATTACGACCATTAGTTGTTAAGAATTTAGAAATATCTCCATAAATGGCTTGTTTGGTACATATATATGATTGGATTGAAATGAATTTAGAATTAATGTATGTTGAAGGGTGAAATTATAAAAATATTTGGGGTAAATTACATTTTACTCCCTCAGGTTTGAAGTCGATTTCAATTCCTTACAACATCTTTAAAACATTTCAATTTCATACATTTACTTATCATTTTATTTCAATTTCATACATCTGTTAGAAAATCTGTTAAGTAAACCGTTAAGTGATGACTTGGTAAATATGTGATCCACATTTGTGTTGAAGTGGCTGTCAAATTTGTGCTACGTGACAAACTTTTTTTTTTTATGCATTTAAAATATATTAATATTTACCCTATTAAAAAAAATACAGACAAACCCAAAAACCCCCCGACCCACCTCCCTCTCCTCCACTCTCTCCACCTACCCTCCCATCCAAAAACCCACCCCATCCCACCCCACCCCCACCTCCCCTGCAACCCCCTACCCCACCCCACCCACCTATTTCCGATGACCTCTGAAATGGAGTTCTCGCCCGGCGAGACCTGGGGGTCGATGGTGAGGGAGACGAAGTCACCGAGGCCGTCGACGGTGCAACCCAAAAAGTCGAATCCTGAGCCTAGATTGGCGACGGTTGCTAGGGCGAAGGCCTTGACGGAGGTGAAGACGGGTTCGGGCTTGGTGAAGATGAGGGGGGTCGGGAGGGGAAGGAGAAATTGCATCGAAGGTGGAGGGGTTTGGGCTTCGATGATTGTGATGGGATGGCGGTGAAGAGCTTGAACGGAGATTGGTGGCATATCATCATTGCTGGGAGGAGGGAGCAGCTGAGGGAGTGTAGGGGGAAAATGGGTTTGGGGGGTTCTAGGTTTATGGGTTTGTTTGGTTTTTTTTTTTTAATAGGGTAAATATTATTATATTTTAAATGCATAAAAAAAATTTGTTTTTACCACGTGGCACAAATTTGGCAGCCACATCAACACAAATGTGGATCCCATATTTGCCACGTCATCACTTAACGGTTTACTTAACATATTTTCTAACGGATGTATGAAATTGAAATAAAATGATAAGTAAATGTATGAAATTGAAATGTTTTAAAGATGTTGTAAGGAATTGAAATCGATCCTAAACCTGAGGGGGTAAAATGTAATTTACCCAAATATTTGTGAAGAAAACTTAACAACTCCAATTCTTTTTAAGATGGTAGGATTAGGCGGGAATTTCCTTCATAGCTAATCCTCTATCTTTTAATTCCCTCCAACTGAAAACCATCCATTTTCACCTTCACTATATCTTGAAATTCAAGAGCTTCCTATTCAAATGAATCATGCATACCAAAAAAGCTCAAAGAGTAAGTAATAAAGTAACGTATATTCTTCTTCATTTGTAAATAAAAGATATTATAAGTTCAAATATGGTAAATTGCGAGTATGATACTATTTTATTCTGCACTTCTTACAAATATATCATTATATTAAAAAATAAAAATAGAAATAAAGCACAAGAATTTAGTAGAAAAGGAAGGTAACGTTATACTGGAAACATCCCTAGCTATTTCCCAACCGGCAGTCAGTCAAAGTCAGACCGGTTGGCCAGGGTTACAATGAAATAGCTACCAGTACCAGTACCAACCACGTCGACGATCTCTCCCGTTATTATTAACATATCAAACTATTTGATTAAAAAAACCCAATTATGTCCTCTGGTGATGTCCATGTCGGTGTGGCTGCGGTGGTCCAATCTCTGGGCTCCAAGGACCGTAATCATGGTAAGGATGATGGAATGGGCGAGTTGGATGAGAAGGTAGAAGATAATTATATTCTGCCATGGGTGGTGGCGGAGGAGGAGGAGGAGGTGGCGGTGGTGGAGGTGGATAATAGGCATGAACATGATCATCTGCTGGGGGTAGCACCGGTGGTGGCGGAGGAGGATTATAATTGTAATGGGCACTACTAGTATGAGCTTGATGTAATTCCATTAGCGAGCTGGCCGGATGGCAGACTTGGGTACTGGTGTTGAGCTTGTTGTGGTAGCCGGCGCTGCTAATATTGCTATTGCTAATACATAAATCATCGTCATCGTCTTCAAATGTAATTGTGGGATATTGGATACGCAGCGGCTGATGATCATGAACATCATGACTTCCAGTACTACCCTTTTCAAATGGACGACCAAAACCAATTCAAATATTAGTATATGTATATAATGATCACTATAACTATTATTATTTTCACAATTTCACTATATATACATATTTATGTATACATAATTAAGAGGGACGCATGGTTCATATGGGTGTATTGTATATGTACCTCAAATTTGTAAGGTAGCTTGGAATTCAGTAGCTTGTAGGAGAAGTTCAGTATCCCGTTGGGCTTTTTATCGCTAGTCGTGACCTGATAATTTACATACCTTGCCACTGCATCCTGCTGCTGTTGTAGGCGTATGAGATCCTTCAAGGGCACACGAACCTCTCCTATACTCCTGTCTCCGATTCCCAACAGGCCCACACCCTCGTGTCGCAGGTCGAAGTGAATGAAGAGATCATCATCGTCATCAAACTGATCAAACTCAAAGCGTATCTCGTGATTCCATTCTGGATTCCCATCTCCTTCCTTATCTGTTGGTGTTCTATTCATCATTTGTTTTTGTTGATCCACCACCACCTGCTGCTTATTGTCATCCTTTTGCACCGACACAAGCGCGTAAACTGACAGCTTCTGGAAGAAATTGAAGGCTTTCAGATCTTTGCACGACACCACTTTGATTTCTACGATCGCACCTCTGCTGGATTCCATCTGTAGATATATCGACATATATTCCTGCAGGCTAAGGCTGCTGGCGCACCAAGTATCTCTCCTCTCTCTTGAGTCGAGCAGTAGATCTACAAATCTCAAACTTCAGATAATTATAGGACTGCAAGTTTGCAACTCAAACCGAATTGGATCCCATCCGGATCTTGGGGATATTAAGGATTCCCACATCTTAGTCATTCATTGTGTATTATGTGGTTAGAAATTATTTAACTTTTTTTATTTAAAATTAAATACAAATAGTATCTGACAAACACTAACCGCACGATATACGTTGAATGGTTAAAATATGGGAATTCCTAGATTCCACAAAATGAATCCGAAGAGGATCATCTTCCAACTCAAACTACAAGATACCACTCAACAATATTTCTTTTTCGGGCAACTACAAGTCATGACACGTCTCCTGAGTTTACATTTCAATTTTCAACACTTGATATTTTTCGTAGATCAAATTTTGGTTAAAAACAAATAACACAACTACGAAAATTCTACTATACTCTGGTGTATAATTTATAGGCTTTTTGGTTAAAATGGTCTCTGAAATTTGCCTAACTCTTCACTTTAATCCATGAGATTTGAAATCAATAAAAGTAGTCCCTGAGATTGTCCATCATCAATTATTTTGGTCAGTCGTTAAAAAATTATGTTAAATAAGGATCAAAATAACAAAATTACCCTCAATCTAATAAACAATAGGTTAAAATGGTTTGACAAAAATTGAGGGTATTTTTGACATTTTATCCTTATTTTATGAAAGATTTTTCACGGAATGACAAAAAATGATTGATTGTGGACAAACTCAGGCACCAATCTTATCGATTTCAAATCTCAAGGACCAGAGTGAAGACTTATGCAAATCTCAGAGACCATTTTGGCTAAAAAACGTAACTTACATCTCTATTTAAATATATTCCTTAGTTTTTATTTAATTTATTTCAATCTGATAATCATAAATAAATAAAGATAAACAGTCATTTCCCGTAAAAATATATAATAATGCTGTTTTTCTTATCATGAATGAAGAATGAGATACTATTGTTTAATTTTTCAGTGTTAGTCTAGTTATATTTTAGAGTAAATTGTAGCTATGGTCCCTTAACTTTAACTCAATTGGAGCAATGGTCCCTCAACTAAAAATCCATTACAATTAGTCTCTCAACTTATCAAAACGTGCAGCTATGGTCCCTCAACTAAAAATTCATTACCATTGGTCCCTCAACTTTAATTCAACTGGAGAAATGGTCTCTTAACTTTAACTCAATTGTAGCAATGGTCCTTCCAATGTAACTCGTTTTGACAAAATTTTTGACATAGTTGACAAAAAGAACCATAATTATACACTTTGATGAGTTGAGGGACCCTAATTGTATAAATGGTCATTCCAATATAACTTATTTTGACAAAATTTATGAAAAGGACTATAGCTACACATTTTGATAAGTTGAGGGACCAATGGTAATTGATTTTTAGTTGAGGGACTATTGCTCCAATTTGATTAAAGTTGAGGGACCATTCGTACAATTTACTCTATATTTTAAGAACTTTTACACCATGAGTCCTCAGGTTAAACCAATTGTGTGGGGTATTCGGTGCATAAAGGTGATGAAAATGCAAATCGATCGATATAGAGCTCATGGACGATTACTAAAGCTTTCTTCCAAATATATTAGCAAAGAATATACAATAACGTGACGAATTACACCTCGTTAAAAAAACATCAAAGCACAATACAACGAATCCTAAACATTTGTTGCACGTTTACGTAAGGGTAATCGGAATAAAGAAAGGGAATTGAATTTCGATTACGGAGTACTCCGGTGTTTACTAAATATTAAGGAATCAAAAAAGTGGTGGACCCCACACGAAACAAGGAATCCAATTCCTGAAATTGGAGGAATGGGATTCCCTAGTTTTGTGAGGTATTTGAATTCCTTGAGGGTAAGGGAATTAGGAATGCATCTTTTATTCCTATTATGCCCTCACTTGTTTCTTATTATTCCAACATTGCCCTTCATTTGACACTCATTATGTCATTTTTAATAAATAAATAAAACCTATTTATATATGCTTATGTAGATAATTTTATTATATAAATTTAATTAAGAATTAAATTAAATTAATTAGTATGAAAATAATTTATTTATGTAAGGGCAATTTAGTCATCAACTTAGTTTTCATTCCGATTGAAGTGAATTAGTAAATAACTTATATAGACTCAACATCATTCTTGTCATCTTTTAATAAATAAATAAAACCTATTTATATATGCTTATGTAGATGAATTTTATTATATAAATTTGATTAAGAATTAAATTAAATTAATTAGTATGAAAATAATTTATTTATGTAAGGGCAATACAGTAATCAACCTAGTTTTCATTCCGATTGAAGTGAATTAGTAAACAACTTGGACTCAACATTATTTGTACTCCGATTCCAGATAGTTTTAGTAAACAACTTCAACAGGAATCTGATTCTGATTCCACCTCATTTCAATTCCTCCTCAATCCAATTCCCCCTCAATCCAATTCCTCTCAATTTGATTACGGATTAATAAACGCGCCATTGTATTTCTACAAAACACAACAAAATGAATATAATTCCCTCCTAAGAAGCAATTTAATGCAATTTACTACTACTATCATGGGCTCTCAGAGAGCACGGGGTTTGTCTCTAGCATTTTTGTAGCATCTTCATCCATGGACATCTTGGTCCAACCAGAATTTCTCATGGAGAAAATCTTGGCGCGGTCAAACCCATTTCCTCTAAAGCCCGTTATCTTTGATGACACCATAGGCATCACGAGAACAGCAGATGCATTGATTGAATCATCTCCAAATCCCAGTGACAATGCACAAGCAGTCTGTAAAAGGATCCAAGTTCAGAGAATTAATAGAGTCATGCGATATTTACCAGGATTCTATCTCAGTAAGTTCAACAAGCCAGTTTAGATCACCTTTGCCTTCACTATCGCATCTGAAATCTTCACCAGGATTCCTTGCACAAATGATCGTGTGTCTCTAATTTGTACATCTTCAGATGAAACAGCAAACCTGTAACACCCACGCAGGTGTCAAACAGTGGTGAAATTGACAAAAAGAATACTCATCCAGCTTAAATTTGAAAGCATATGCTACAACATATGTTTTTAAACTAAAACAACAATGTAATATCCACTCTTGCACTGCTATCAATACGCTACAATATTGAAATCATATAATAAAAGTTGCATAAAAGAATGTATTGTACCTGCCCATGTCTTTTGGAATGCTTGAAGACACCACAGAAACTAAAGATGGATTATCTTTGACTTCAGCACCTGAAATTTAAAGAGTAAGTTCACGTCTTGATTTTCTGCCAGCTTAAAATTTTTAATATACGAATCAAATACCTCTGGAATCATCAGGTGCCAGCAAAGTAATGCCTACGAACACAGACATCATTCCCAGTATGAACATTGTTGTCCTTAGTGCATCTAATACCTGTTTTGAGAACAAAAATATGCTTTTCACACGACCTCAAAAACATATTCCAAGGAAAAAAAATGTTTTGGGGTGGGGTGGGGGGCTGCGGGTGGTGTGTGGGGGGTGGGGAGAGAGAGAACCTGGTATTCTTGGAAATATACAAATCCTGTACAAATGGAAAAGAATGTCCAAGCAATCTGAAACATAGGAACAATAAGAATTGCATCGAAAAATGACAATCCTTCATTCAAACGAGCCATCTGCACAAGTAGAAGTAGAAAGTGTTAATATAAAAGCTAAATAAAGAACCATAGCAAGACAGCATGCAATTGCAGCAATTTGTGAGACAAGTAATCTAAGTTAATCTGCAATAACTGATACCCAAAATCCAGCTGTACTTAGAAATAAAAGGAGCATGGAGTATGTGAACCAGCTATGTAACTGATAACTGCTAGACATGGCCAAACGTAGCAGGTTAGATCTGCCACGAAAAAACAAAGGAATTAGAAACAGAAGGGAATTGCATGATTGCACCACGTGCATTACACAAGGAGAACTACCATGGAAAGATAACTTACAGAGATTTTGCAAACAACACTGAGAATGATCCAACAGCACCTGAAACTATAGCATAGGAAAAAGGAAGCAGCATATGCCAATAGGGTCTCAGATCCTGGCCAGAAACAGCATGCAGAAGTTCTCCTCTCCTGTATATCCAGAAATTGATGTAAATGAAATTTGTTGGAGCCATACCAATAAGAAGGAAGAGTTCATCACTTAATTCCCACCTGTAAATGGAGTGATGCAAGGCAACAACTAAAACCAAAATCATACAGTAAAATAGGAATGCAATATTGCTGTATTTCTCGGCCAGCTGCTCAGGTGTGTATACTGTAACAAAAACAATTAAAATTCATTACATTTGAGTTTGTGTAGAAAGTCTTTTCTGCAACAGTTATATATTACGGCCCTCTCACAATAACCAGTCATGTGACCAGCACATATGGGGTCGGATGTGATAAGGCTGTTGTATGAAATGTTTGCAGGGACGATCATTGTACTTGTGTGTGTGTGTGTGTTTACAACAGGGGGGAGTTTGGGATGATACTTGAAAATGAATCATGTACCAGGTGACTGGTGGTTGCCAAAAGCAACAAGAAAAATATTCCCGATAACGATAAAGGCTGTGGCAACCATTACCCTGTAAAGAAAGCAGTATTATTACATAGAGATGTACTCAGAAATATGTGTAAAATGGATGTACGGACGGCATTACAGTTATGAAAATTAAATCTCACTTCAGATTATAACGTACTTTACAGTCACCATTTTGTTTAATACAAAGTAAGCAAAGGCAATGTTGGATACAAACTGAACAGAACCCAGTGCTGCAAGAAGTGACTGCACGGAAGGATACAAGAAAACAAAACTAATTAGAAATAACAAACTCATCCAGATATTCTTGCCGCAGATGTTGACATCTGTGTATGTATAGTACTAATCCTACTTTGTGGATTCAAATAACAAGGCTAACAAAATATAGTTTATACTGACCTGAGCAGCATATCCAAAGGATACAAAATTTAGGCAATTACCAAGAGCAAAAAATAAAAAGCCTGCATATGAAGAAAGTTAACTTATTTTAAGTCCTGTGTTCGTAATCCACAGTGCAAACTAGAATATCCAAAACAGTTAGAACAGATGAAGCACTGAGAGAGAAAACTGTACCAACTCTCCATGTCTGATAGTGTATAATAGGCTTCAAAGGAAGCTTTCCATTTCCTCCATCACTTTCTAGTATTGAATGTCTCTCTCTCTGCCAAAACAGAAAATAAACATTCTGACGCTTGCATCATGGTATAAATACATTTACCAGTATTAAATTGCTACAGAAGGAACACAGGTGGCTCAAGTCTGCATTTTCAGACTAGCTACAAAGTGGTTGACAGCATACGAGAATTGAAAACACACGAAATGTAGATCTTCTCGCATACATCAAATGAAAACTATGAAATCAGTGGAAGTAAAAGTCTGACTAATGAGGATTTAGCATGCAGAGAAGAATGAGATGTGTGGTTTGTATTGTTGCTTTGCAAGCTGCATGTTGATTGTTCAAGCAACAATGTGCAGTAACAGTTAGAGTAGAAGTGCTAAAAAGAGGAAAAAGCATACACACCCTACTAAATGTACAAAAACTTGTGCAACGGATAGAAAACTAGTGGGAAAGCCATCACAATAACATGTGGAAGGTTATAAATTTGCCTAAAGATTGTTAGACATGATCACAATTCATAATGGTTCAACGAGAAGAAGGGAATGAGCAAACATACACACAAGACAGCCACCCAAAGTAATAGAGTACGGAGAATAAACCTCGTTATGCCCCAATTTGAGAAGGTTAGTTCCAAAGTTGATGGCAATGCTGCCAAAAAGGTTAATGAAAGCTCCAACGACCCACTCCCCCATGGATTAGAGAGAGATGTGAAGCCGAGGCTGCATGCAGCTTAGGTGTCAAGTTGCCAACCAATATTACTTACTGAACCTGGCACAAGTAGAATACAATCACATATATAGCGGCGATTTGCAAGAGAAATGCTTGAGGAATTCCCAATGTCTCGCACATTAACAGACAATCTGACAGATGTAATTCTATATGAAATTTGAATACAATCAATCGATCAATCAATCGTATTGCACATTAACAGACAATCTGACAGATGTAACTCTATATGATATAATATGATATGATATGATACAAAAGAGCAAAAATAACATGTATGTATGATTGTAATTCTATATGATATGATTCACAATTCAGACGAAAAAATTAATATTTATTATCATTTCGTTTCGATTCGATAGATCAGGCATAAGAATAAGAAATCATAAATACATTTAACAAACAAATAAATTCATAAAGAAATAAGAAGAAAAATATAGAAAGAAACCACATTTGGAGCTATTAATTTACCCCTCTCTCTCAAGGACAAGTTGGAATTTCGATCGAGGCGGATCCAAATTGTGAAGGTATTTACTTTTCTTCCTTGTGTTTCTGTTTAATCTGTGTGTTATTTCCCGAAGAGAGAAGGAGAAGATAATTGTAAAAGAGAACAGAATCCCAGATGCGAGATCGATGGATGGATGGATGGATGTGAAAGACTTGAGATTAAGGAGGAATGGATTAGGGAAGAATGAATGCCAGAAATTCCAGAAACAAGAAAGAAGAGGAGAGACGACGAGGGAGAAGAAGACAGAAAAGAAAGAGTTGTCCGGTCAATAGCCCAAGGCGTGATGCTTCAACGCACGCTATGACGGCCGTACTCTTCAACTTGTCGGCAAGACAATCACCTACCCTAACCCACATACCACAAAACTATAACTGCTGTCATCTGTCCGTCCATCTTTGTTTTTTTTTTTTTTCGCTTTGGGAAGCAGTCGGCTCCACTAACTGTCACTGAAGTAGTTAATCTTCGCCCCTAAACTGCCAGCAACGTCTTTACAAGGAGACCGGAGGATTCCGATAATCTTTGAATCGTGTGTTCGTTCATCGTACATCGTGCGATCAAAAATTATTTTAAATATTTTTATTTAAAAATAAACATAAACAGTACTTGAAAAAAACTAACCGCAAGATGTACGATGAAATGACACGATTTACGAATTCTCTCCAAAATCCTCACCAAAAGGATCCGGAGAGGATCCTGTTGGCTTTACAAGGCGGGTTGTAGTTTGTTTGTTTGTTTGATATCATTTGGTTGGAGTTTTGAACTACCTATTAGGCTATTACAAGTAATTCCATTAAACCCTGAACAAAAAAAGTAAAAAAATGTAATTCCATTAAACCCCGAAAAACATTACCTCAGCTCTTCAAATTAATTCAACTGATTCTAACTAACCAACTGGAATCACCTCTCACGAGGTTGAAGCACGACGAGCATCTGCAGACTTTCTGCCCATCGACTACATTTATCGCTGAATCAATTTGCAGTTTTTGTAGTTAGAACATGCAAATATATTTTGAAGAAAATTTAATATTATATTATTGAAAACTCGTGTCAATGCAATATGTAATGTAAGGATGAGAACACGCGAATATATCACTTATACGCCATTTACTTTTTGACACCAACTTTCAACTATGTGTATATACTTTTACATACCGCATTACCTCAAAAAAACTTACTGTAGTGTGTCGTGTGATAACATCTTTGTATCTTCTTGTGGTGGATAACTGACATACAATGAAGTGTCCTAGCTAAGAGAGAGAATTAATCATGGCTGTTTGAATTCAATGTCCTAGCTAGCCAAAAGATGGAATTTTGTGCTCGTCCTTTTTGCATTATCCGTCGGAAAAACTTGAGCTAACAATCACATTTTATTCGGTTTTCGACCAAAACCATCGTATTTGATTAACTCTGATCAATGCCATTTACGCCCTCCCAGACTCCGAGTAAGGGAAATGCTATTCGCAACACAGCTTATACAAACACAAAAAAGAATGAAACACACACGGTTCTTTAGAGGACACCATTAGTAGTACCACAGCTTTCTCATACTAATCAATTATAATTGTTCTGTTTTTCAGCCTTCCACTTCATCAACTTCATACCTTCATATAACAAACTTCTAAACAAACAGTAACTTAATCCAACACCCACCCTAATTATGCAAACAATATAACTACATAGTATAAGTTGGTATCAAACATAATATTTAATCGTCATCTTATCATATATGCTATAGAATGGCAATGATGGTAATGCTTTAGTTTTATCTACGCAATACCAAGCACAACAAAGTCATTTGGTGTCGTCGATCAAAATCCTGAGATAGCACATCCCCTGCTTAAATTAACACATATGAGCAGACACACAAAGCACTGCCAGAATAAATATAGAAAGATGTACAAAAACATGAAACCAAATGGAACAACCACCTGAATCTATTTCCAAGATGAGAGTATCTAAAGTTTCAAAAACGCGTTGAAACTTGTTACAAAGCACCTGAAAGATTATACCATACCATACCATATGAAAAAGAACCAAACAGTTTTCAATTCAAAATATCTACCAACCAAGGAGTGCTTTGCAGTGAAATGCAGGAGTTTGGGTACCTTCACCATCCGCAAAGCTACCCCATGTATGGTAACAGATCTTACTTGTCGGTTACTTCAGTAAGAAGGAGACTAATAAAATCATTGCATCAGGTTTGCTTTCTTTAGTGAAGCTGTTAGTGACGAGCTTTAGAATCTTTCATGGCCACATTGCCACCCCCAACCACACTCTGTGAGTCTATTTCCATAAGCGCAGGTGTCTCTACTCATGCAATCCTGGGAAGAAGTTGAAGATGTCTCAAACGAATGGTTAACCCGACATTGCCACCTAAATGGTATTTTCATTTTACAAGTTCATTACAACATGGTAGGCAGTAAAGGCCCTTAAAGCAGTACGCCAGCAAAAGTAATCTAATCTAATTGACAAGAACAAAGAAGAAACCACACAACAAACAGGCAGGAAATAAGAGAGAAGCCGGATTCATCAATGTAACAATGTAAGAGTAGGAGAGAGGGCAACATAGGGCAAGAAGTAAAAAAAAGAAGATACCAGAGCCAAAAGAAAGAGCAGAGCAGTTTGCAGTTTGTACTCGTGATGGTAACATAATGCAACTAATGTTAATGGTATACACACAGAATCAAAAATCTGCCGGATGTCATCACAGTAGTGCTACAGTGATTTAAAGAAAAAGAACAAAAAAAAAAAATCTAACAAAGGAAAAAAAAAAATTAAAAAAAGTACCGGTGATTCTCCTGAACGAGGGTGAGGGTGTGGGTGTGGATGCTAGCTAAGCCTGAGTGCCGCTCAAGGCTTTCATCTGAATGTGGTTGTGGTCGGAGGACGGGGCAGCGTTGGGCAAGGCCTCATATGAACCCAATCTGCGGATTCCAACAGACTTGGCAACGACGGCGTAGGTGACCATGACAATGAGCAGGACGAACATGACGTGCACCAAGAACACCAGATCCAAAATGGCCACCGCCCTGAACCGGGACTCGTCCAGGTCGCACTTGGTGGAACCCTCCACCGCGTTTACCACGTCCAGCAGCCTGTGGCACCCCTCCGGGATGAACGCCTCCACGTACAGCGACAGCCCAGTCTGCAACACCCACAGCCCCTGCAAGCACATGGCCGCCCCTAACCCCACATCCGCCACGAACACCCTCGGCTGGCACGCGAGAACCACGCACAGCCCCGACGCCACCGCCGTGATCCGACCGGAAACCGAGTCGCACTTGGCCTGCAGATCCGACATCTGCACCGACGCCGCCCCCCACGACACCAGCGATTGCAGGTAGAAGAGGGCCGCGGCCAGCCCGAACACCAGATCCGAGGGCAGCGGAAGAACCGATGGGGCACACTCGGAAAGCAGCAGAGCCAGCGTGAGCACCACAAAGAGGAAGAGGGAGGCCGCGGACTGCAGGGACGTGAATCGGTGGACGGGGGTGCGGCCCTTGAGGAGTGGGTCGGCGTCGAAGGAGGTGAGGGTCTGGTGGACGACGGCGACCAATAGGCAGGCGATTATGGCATAGAGCTGGAGATACCTGAGGCGATGATGAGGAGGAGGATTAAGGTTGGAAGAGGAAGAGGAGAGGGGGAAGGGGTGGTAGGGCTTGGCGGCGTAAGACTGTGGAGATTTGAGGTGGTTGCGGGTGGTGGCCACCATGTGGTAGAGTCCCAGTGATACCAATGCGGAGGAAGACAAAATCTGGTATACTAGGGCTGCCATTTCTCTCTCTCTTTCCCTGCTTATTCTGCTGCTGCTTCAATCCTTCTCTCTCTCTTGAGTTTTGAGTCTTGGAGTTTTGAGTTGCAAATCGATTACTTGTTTTCAAATAAATAAATACTCGCAATGAAATAAATAGATAAAAAACGATGAGGCAGGCCAAAAGCTAAACACAGGCAGTCATCGTTCGACCTCCGCTCCGATCCCAACCAGATCCTAATCAGATGATCCTCCTAATTACTTAGATCCTCAGATCCTGAGAAGCCTACGATATAGAAGCCGATGACCGCTGTAGATGATTCACATAACCTCTGCAAACTCTCCTTCCCAACTCACCCATCATCTCTATTCTCAAAACTCTTGCTCTAGCAATTGTTTTATGTTTGGGGGCCGGGCCACTTTTCTTTTTACATGGGCATTTTGGCGCATTGCCATTTGGGGAGGCAACTATGCAAATTTTGCATTTCCTTCAAAGAAAACTAGAAAACTAATGAAAATAACTTGAAAATTTTAAGTTTTAACAATAAAAATAAAATAACAGGTAAAGTGAATAGTATCAGGATTGACTTTTTAGTGTAAAAATATAATTTTTCGTTAAAGTAAACAGTACCAGGAACTTTTCGTTAAAGTTCTATTTCTTTTAGGTAGATTGTAAAAAGAAAAGTAAATTATGGCTATTTTAGGATTTTAAATATGTAACAACCCGTTCCGGAATTTACGGAACGAAAATGGTATTTTTGTATTTTCACTAAGTTTGGAGATATTTTCTTTTTAAAAATGATTTTTTTTGGATCTTAAATGGTGTGCCCAAGGGCCCACCCCTGTTTTGTACCCCGGTTCCTTTCCTTTATTTTCTTATTTTTATGACTCTCTCTCTTCTCTTTCTCTCCCCCTTCTTTCTCTCTTTTTCTTTCTTCTCTACCCGTGAGCCCTCTCTCTCTCCCTTTCTCTGCAACTCTCTCTCCTTCCCTCCTCAAGCAGCATCGCACACTCACACGCTAGGACAACAAAAACATCATCACCATCACCTCTGTGTTCTCAGAAACGAAGAAAGAACACCCAAAACCCTTCCCTCTCTTTCGGCCGGTACTGTTCATCGTCTTCCCCGACGAGTTTCGTGTTATTCCAACGTTGGTAAGCTTCTAGAAACCTTTGGGTTATGTTTTAGGGTTAGATCGAAGCTTGTTTTAAGTGGTGTATACGTTTGAATCGCAGAAAATGGCTCGGAGTAGCTTTTCCAAATTTTTCGGCGAGCACCGCCCCTTTCGAGGCAATTTCCGGCCAAACCACGGCGAGATGGCCCGCGTGCAAGGTATCAATCTCTTCGTCTCGCTGAGTACTACAACTTTCCTTTTTGTTTCACCCAATTTCATTGAGTATTGAAGAAGTTATACTCATTTGAATCTTACCCAGTTTTCGGCTAGTCCGACGGCTTTCGAGGCGTTTTCCGGCCAAACCACGGCGAGTTAGACGTCGTGCAGTACCATTCTCTTCGTCTCTTCAAGAACTACAACTTTCGTTTTTGAATCACTTGGTTTCGTCGCGTATTGACAAAGTTATGGCCGTTTAAAGTTTGTGTAGTTTTCCAGCCGAATCCGGCTTTCCCTTCCATTTAGCTCCGGCGAGCAGCAACCAAACTAGGCCTTTGGGCCTTTCCTGCCGAGCCCAACCCAAAACCCTTCAAATTAAGGCCTTGAGGCCAATTGGAACTTGGGCTTTTAGCCCATTTTCCTAACCCAAATCCCTAAGGCCCAACCCGGATCCAAGCCCAGACCCGTTTGACTGGTTCCGACCCGGACTCGTGACCCGTTTGACCTGGTCCGACTCGGACCCTGACCCGTTGACTGACCCGGTTTGACCGTTGACCGTTGACTTTGACTTTCTGGTTGACTTTTCGGGTTTTCGTCCGAGACCTCTCCTAGGCTAATTTCGATGTTCTGGACCCGTTTCTGAAGTCCGTTTTCCCAAATTAAGTCGTTTGAGTAGAGTTTGACTAAATGTAGTCTTTATGTGCTTAGGGGCAATTGTTGTAGCATTTCCTTCTTCGCTAGTTTGCATGGCTCTTCAGCGGCGGAGTATATGTGAGTGGATCCCTTCTAAAATGCATGTTTTATAGTAGAAATGCATACATAAAAAGCATGATTTGATGAGTATGTTCTATGAAATGCTTTATGAGATATCGTGCCTATTGAGGTTATTTTGAATTATTACTATTTTTCCTATAACCCGTATTCTTATAGAATATTTGATGGATGACGATATGATATTTAGAATACGTTTCGAACACCTCTTTATAGTATAGATGATGGATGACTTTATACTATGAAGATGCCTTTCAAATGTACGTATGTTCAATGGTTTTGTACTTACCTAGTGGTCCTGATTCCGCTACGGGATGAAGGGATAGATTCTGGTCCATCCCGGGCGACGGTTTGGTGTTGGCATAGGGCCTGGAGGGTGTTTCCTCTGGCATTTAGGACCAGGGACGGGGAGCCGGCAAGGGGCCTGTAGTGTATTTTCCTCTGACTGTCTGCTCAGGGACGGGGAGCTGGCATGGGGCCTGGAGAGTTATATTGGACATTCACTAGCGGCTAGTATATATACAAGTTATGATTTGAGACAATGCACGGATGCTAGGTTTCGGAAAACCTATGTTTATCATTATATATATGTGTTTTCATAAAACCTAGAGGTTAGTACGTTGATAACTGTTTTACTATATGTATATCAAATTGGTCCACTCATGTTTGTTTTGCGCCCCCTTCAGGACTTAGAATCGAGGCATACAATCCTGGCATCAAAGCATTTCCGCATCGGCATCTTCGAGTCCTCTCGGTGTAGGACCTATTCCTTTGTTCATTCAATTTTATATTAATTCTTTTAGTGTTCTAGATTAGATGTGTGCTCTGAACACGTTCCTTAATTGCATATTCTGTATTCTTTTATATTAATAAGTCTTATTTATTCCTTATTCTCAGCATTTGCATTCAATAAATGGCTTTCGTCACCCTTCGGGTGTCGGCCAGCACGTGTCTATCCTGGTATTCGGGGAATATCGGGATCGGGGCGTGTCAAAATATGACAGTGTTTATACACTCATTTTTATTTTCACACAATTTTATTTTATTTTAATTATTGATTTTTTTCAACTCATTTGATTCAACTATCAAAAATTAAGCTATGAAAGTTCAAGGTATTGATTATGGTTTTCCGACAAAATTAAATGTCTATAAAATCCAAATATACTTTATAAACTGTTTATAAAAATTCTTTTGTATTCATAAGAATTTGGTTTCAATTCAGTTTGAAAAGTGAAGACTTTTTTATTTTGTGAATTTAGCGAGATTTTATAGTGCACTTTAGGTCATAATAAAGTAAGCATTTTAAAGGGTATATTTAATTGAGTATTTTTTTTTAACAAACGATATTATTTAAACTAAGGGTGTGTTTGTTTGACCAGATTAGAGGGGACTGGACTGGACTAGACTGTAGTCCCGTGTTTGTTTCACGCCGGGACTACGCTTAATGGGACTCGCCTAGACTAAGTCGGACTAAAAGCTTCGTTGAAGGGTCTTCGCGAGGCCCCCCAAAATTGGCCGGACTGCTAAGCCAAATCTGCTCGCTTCACCCCTGCCTGCTTCGTTCCTCCCATCTGCTTCTATCTCGTGTCCCACAACACTTTTCAAATCCAGATCTCGTAAAATTTAAAAAAAAATACAAAAAATTTGCAGCGGTTCCCTATTCAAAACCAAAACCAACTCCCAAAATTCGAACCCACATAACCCAGAAAATCCCAAAATTCGAACTTAAAAAACTTTGAAACCCAGGAAATCCAAAAAAAAAAAAAAAAATGCTGTGGGATGATCATGGTTGTTTCAATCACACATGCACCCAGAAAACCCAAACCAGATCTGTAACATCCCACATCGCCCAGGGGAGTGATCCTTAAATGTATATTCTCATCCCTACCTAGCACGAGGCCTTTTGGGAGCTCACTGGCTTCGGGTTCCGTAGGAACTCCGAAGTTAAGCGAGAATGGGGCCAGAGCATTCCCAGGATGGGTGACCCACTGGGAAGTTGCTCGTGAGTTCCCAAAAACAAAACCGTGAGGGAATGGTAGGCCCAAAGCGGACAATATTGTGCTATGGTGGTGGAGCGGGCCCGGGAAGTGATCCGCCCCGAGCCGGGATGTGACAATTGGTATCAGAGCCAATCCCTGGCCCCGTGTGTGCCGACGAGGACGTCGGGCCCCTAAGGGGGATGGATTGTAACATCCCACATCGCCCAGGGGAGTGATCCTTAAATGTATATTCTCATCCCTACCTAGCACGAGGCCTTTTGGGAGCTCATTGGCTTCGGGTTCCGTAGGAACTCCGAAGTTAAGTGAGAAAGGGGCCAGAGCATTCCCAGGATAGGTGACCCACTGGGAAGTTGCTCGTGAGTTCCCAAAAACAAAACCGTGAGGAAATGGTAGGCCCAAAGCGGACAATATCGTGCTATGGTGGTGGAGCGGGCTCGAGAAGTGATCCGGCCCGGGCCGGGATGTGACAAGATCCAACCCTTATTCTCCACCTTTGAGCCAATCACACATGTAGCTCACCTCCTTCAATCTCTTTCTTGCTCTATGTTTTGATTTTAAGATTTGCAAGTGATTTTGTGAGAGGAAGTGAAGAGTCAGGAGGCGAAGAAGATAAAGTGATGAGGCAGAGGATTTGCAACAAAAAAAAGGAGAGGAACAAAAATGGGAGAAAAAGGGAATGGGGAGGCGGAGGCGGAGAGAAAAAAGAATGAAGAGATGGTGGAGATGGTTCTAGAAAAATAGGGAAGAAGATAAAGTAATGAAAAAAATATTAATTGATATATTAAATTAAAAATAAAATATTAATAAATATAGATTAAATAATATAATATTATAGTTCTGCTTCTTAGTCCGTCACTGCACCAAACGCTTCACTAAGTCAATCCAGCTTAGTCTAGTCTAAGCCAGTCCAGCTTAATCCTTGAAGCTAGTCCAGTCCGAGACAGTCCGGTGCAACAAACGCACCCTAAAGGGATAAGAAGTGGGATAAGACTCGCACTGAGCTAGTCATAATAATGTGGTTCAAATTCTCATTTGACGACAATCGAACATAAGACATCTCACTTAATACCACTAGGTGGCTTATTCAATTGAGATTAGTCATTTTAAATTTTAATCATGGTATTCAATCAAGATTCTACCACAAGTCTAGATTTATTCAATGAAGATTACTTCTAACAAGGCCGGTATAGATCGGCAACTGTCACTCCAGTCATGTCAGAGTCATTACAACGCATCTCTGGAGTTATGGTCACATGTCTGGATCTTGGGTGGCAGAATCAATATACTTGGTTACAATAACCTTAGCCATCAAGTCCTAGGTGCCTATGTTCCACTGAGACGCGAACACTGAGATCTCAGGGTCGAGTTTGGGGCATCGGAGGTGTTAACGCAAGGTCCTTTCCGGCCTGTAGAAACGAGAAGGCCCGACTAAGGCACATGGAAAGAAGACGAGGCCAAGACCCAAAGGAAGAAAGGAGGACTAAAACCTCAGGAGGTAAGAGGAGATAACTTTTGGGCACATGCTAGGCAATCTTTGAAGTGCTAGGCAGAGTGCTAGGGTGTTCTAATTAGACCACCAAAGGGTGCTCTAATTAGACCACCAAATCATGGTGCTCTAATTAGATCACCAAATCAGGATTCTCTATCAGGACCACCATTGCAGTGCAAGGCTTAGCGGTAAGCATGCAGTGTAGGCATGCAAAGGAAGAGTGATAGACATACAATGCTAGGCATGCAGAGTGCTCTACGAACAACCACCTCTCCAAGTGCTCTACAAACGACCAATAGATGAAGTCACGTTGACCAAGACTAAATATTTATTAGACTATATTTGTTGAGTGGATAGGAAGATGCTTGTTTATGAGTGAACCATTATATATCTTTATGTTCATCTTACTATTATTTTTTTTATTATTATATCCTCTAAGTCAACCTTACGATATGTGAGTATCAGCCCACACATGTATGAGTTTGACCCGGCAAATTTTAAGCGTTAACACAGGATCCATAGTTTCAGTCCCTAGCCTAGTCTGAGGACCCAAGATCATTCCCTAGTTTTGATGGGCATCCTGAATTGCCGATGACCACGTTTACTATGTTTCATATCGGAAACACGAAAACAATCTTCTTCAACACATAAATCACTGCAGCCGCTTGGTCAGTTTTATTGTTGGTTTCCACTATTTACATTTCAGAAAATAGACATCGATATCTAAGGACTCGTACCAAATCTCACCATACTCAACTTCACCTTCTTTCCATTCGTATTCTCGTGGTCTCCTTTCTGGAAGAGAGCTGGAAAGGACATGCATCTTTTAATATACGCGAACAGGACAGCAAAACCAAAAACTAGTAATCCACTATTAAAAACAAAAAATTACAAAAAGTGAACCCCAGGAACCATAATACAGATAACAAAAACACGCAAAACCGCGCAAGATCAAGGGAAAGTGAAAAAAGAGACGTTCCCGTTTCCACTCTAATACATGTAAATCTCAACCAAAAGCTGGAGGACATCAATAAACAAAGAATTGATCAGACAAACAACATTGTCATGCAGAGGCACACAGTGACTATGTATGTATGTACTTGCACATTATATGATAAGGACGATCACGACAATCACGACCACCACTACCAAAACTCCCAGCACCCACCAACACTGCAACAGATAATAGACCAACATTGAAGATAAGATACGCTGCTTCAGACAAGAAGTTGACAGGAAATAACAAATACGAGATAATCAGAATCAAATTCTAAGATAACCTAAAATTATTGTGTGGTAGGGTGATCTTGTTCGCAAACTACCCAAACATGTCCTCTACAAAATCTCTGCTACACCAGACCAGACAGTCTTCTTGCTATTTGTCACTAAACAAAACAAATGAAAGTTTGTGTTCGCAATTTTGCACGTAAATTCCATTTCTTATTGCAACCTAATGTCTTCTATTCTATATTATGTATCATAGTCTAGATAACATGATGTGAGGATGCTAATTTCCTTCTGTGATAACATTAATTCTCTCACTTCTTTTTTTAACACGCACAATTCTAAACACATCCTTTTCCCCTAACAAATCAATCACAAAGTACTAAACACCTTGTATTAATGGTAAGTGGGGTAGATAAGACGTGAAAGTTAACTAGTTTGTTTAATTTATTGTTTACTCCTTACCCATGAGCATCTGGATTTAACTCCTTTGGACGCCTTAGCTAGTTGAACTCTAGCTTGGGTAGTTGCAGCAGAAGAGTTGTCAATGTTTGATTGAATGTCATCTGCAATGACAGAACAATATGCCCGATAAATAAAATAAGAGCAAAAAGCTCCATGAATGCAAAGTGAAGGTGAGCTGTATTACCAATGACGACACCCTGCTCATGAACGAGAACAGCAAGGTCCTTGAAAATTTCACTAGCTTCCCCTATTTGTGCTTCTATGTCTCGAATACCCTGTTCCCTCTCCTCAATGATGGCCTCATTGAAAGCAACCTCGTT
Source organism: Heteromeles arbutifolia (assembly GCA_024362995.1). Classification (NCBI taxonomy): domain Eukaryota; kingdom Viridiplantae; phylum Streptophyta; class Magnoliopsida; order Rosales; family Rosaceae; genus Heteromeles; species Heteromeles arbutifolia. Next base: position 105,921 of record JANCRC010000007.1, read on the forward strand.
ATCAAGCAAAAGTAACTCCTGCCTGTAGGTGAGGTGTTTGTTCAAAACAGAATTGTGAATCCTTGTAAAACGTGTATCAACCCAACCCATGTGTAAGGGTGTGTGCATGCAAAGATGCTCAAACTATTAACCATACACGGTCAGTTGTCAGCCGAAGTTAAGACTCCCTCCCAATGTACAAGGTTCATAGAAGCAACTTGAGACTGAGCCACTGAAAATACAAAAGAAAACTTTGGCTATAGCCATGGGATGGGATGGGAGCTCCAAGTTTTTTAACAATACAAGAGTTAAAAAATCGAACTGAAGAATGGTCGGCAATATTCAATCCTTTTTTCATATGATGAAAAGACAAAAGTGGAAGGTGAAGGGAAGGATGATGTGAAATTGGTAATGAGTCAATGAGAGATGAAATTATAAAACGAAAAGAAAAAGGACTGGAATGTTAGGCAGAGCAAATGATGTGAATGTAGATAGAGAGCATGGAAATGGGTTACCTCTTTTGGTCCTGAAGGAGAGGTTGGCGGTGCTGATCCCTGGTGCTGCCACTGCTAGGTTCCAAATATTCCCCAGAGGTAGAGGCGGAAGCTGCAGAGCTGTTGTGAAAGCAAGCACCAATAAAACAAGGAGAACAAAAACAAACAAGAACAGGAACAAGGTGTGGAGGTAAGCCAATGTCATACATACACACACAAACACAAGTATAAATATTTGAATTAGAAAGGTGACAAGAGGAGAAATGTAGTAGTAGGGTAGGGGTGGTACGTTGGCAAGGAAGGCATGTAAGTAGACTCGCGCTCAGAGGCGATCTGTTGAACTTTCTGAAATTCTTGCAATGTGGTCTGGAAATCTCTTGCAAGCTTCGCATCTTCTATCTGCTTACTCGGCTGAAAAATCATCACAACATTTTTTATTATTATTATTTTTTTTGAAATTTGAATTAAATTAGAAAGAAAGAAATGCCTGAAATTGTTGCGGTGTGATTTAGTTTAGTAGATGAAATTCAAAAGGCGGAGGCATGAGTGATGAGAGTGAGTTGAGTGAGTGAGTGAGTGAGGTAAAGAAAGAAACGCACATTGACATTGGATTGGTGATCAGATTGGGCGAGGGATTTGAGCTTGGCAGACGTATCTTTTACCAGCTCAAGTATGCGTTGCCTCGTGTTGTGCCTGCACTTTGTATTTCCACCCATTACATTACATAACAATAATAACACATTAATCATGAACGACTTTGCATAACAGAGAGAGAGAGAGAGAGACGCACAGCTTCTGGCGGTGATCGGGATTGTCCTTGGCAGTCCCGATGGCATCGACCAGGCGACGGAAAGTGCCGACGGCAGTGTTGATCTGGAATATACCGGCAGCCACCGCCTGAGACGGAGACGCCGATGCCTTCCTTCCCCTTCCTCCTCCGCCACTCTGCACATCTTGAAAGCTCATTTCTTCCTTTTTTCTTTCTCTCTTTCTGTCTTTCTTGTTAATTTCTAATAAGATCAGTTGGGAAGGAGAGGGCGCATCACAGATTCACAGGACGGCTGCTTGATTGATGGAATAAATTAAATCAAAATTAATGGAGTTAGACTTGGACCAGTGGGATCCATCATCGATCTACGCTCCACGTTTCTCTCCTCCCTACTAATTTATCTGTAACTGTAAAGTGAGCCGTCCCCAAAAAGCAGAGAGTAAACGACACTAGAAATGCTCTCGGTATTTTTGTTTTGCTGCCTGGTACTGGCAAATTTGCTCTTAATGTTGGTATTTTCCTTTTCTTTTCAATTCATTAACGTCTTAATTTAGTGATGATGCTCCGATCTTTCTCTTAACGTCGGAAGAGGTTCGATTTCTCTCCACCAATTGACTGTAAATTAAATAAAAAGAAATGCATCGCTAATTAGACATCTGACATTTTCCACCTTTTTTTGTATTTATGTATTTATTTCATTTCATACTTGTAAATTTATTATTTCTAATATGTAAATTGAATAAATTAAATAAAAATTAGATAAGGGCATGATTTTATTTCTATACGCATTTGAATTCAATAAATAAATAGAGAATTAAATGATAGAATCGAATCAGAAAATAAAAAACATTTCCTGTAAAAGAATACAAAAGCCACAAAATTAATTTGTGACTTAGTGGACGACCACATTCTGTAATTTATCTGCATACGTGGCTTCACCTGTCGATTTTACAACCGTCAGTCAACGGCGCACCCCAACTACCAACCAAATGGCAAATACCAAACCGAAGTAGCAAATTAGCAACAGCAAGGAAGAGAAACAAGAATAATTAGAGACTAGAGAGCACCTCCACCATTTGAAATGATCTCTTCTCTATCTCTACTAGTAATAACAAGTGCAGAACCACTCCCCTTTACAGAATTACAGATGAGCATTTAAATTAGTATCTAACTATGCATATACCCTACCAACGGAATGACTGATCCTTCCTTCTGTATACAAATACAACTATCGTCGTCGTATGCATATGCGTATGGCGTATGCGGATGCATGCATGACAACAACAGTGCGTATTTTGCTGCCCCACACCCACCTGTTTGTATGTATGCATCTATGCATGTATGATGTATCTCCCTCCACTTGTCTTGCTTACCTAATTCACAAGTAACCTGCAGTGCCGAGTACTGATATAACTTAACCCATATGAATAAACCAACCATCAGATCAATTGGTGATGACTTACCAAGTGACTCACGCAGATATACGGCATCTTGGCTTTACAACAAAATCAGGCAGATACATTTGGCTCTCTCTTTTTACGACCCAATCAATATGCTAATGCTCAAGGCTTCCAAGTACGGCAAAAGGGTTAACAAATCCACTCCATCGTGTACTAGTGTAGTGCTAGTCCGTCTTTAAAAAAAATTGAATTCCTGTCCATGCCCTAAGACACCTAATACTTTATGAGAGCAGGTAAGGAAGCATGCAGTTCAGCCAAACATTGAAAGATCCAATTCAACAGCTGTTCCCTCGGTAGCTCTAGAAGAAGTTCCGCCTGCAACACGAGATGCAACCAACATGATGATATCGTGACAAAATTTTCTTTTACGAAACTTAGCTCACTTGTCAAAATGTAAAAGAAAATTTATTCATGAAATATGAGATTACCTTGATCTGGTCACCTTCAAAAACCAGAGAGTTTCGGTAGACATCAGAGACCATTGATTCGGTAATCAGCTTGAAGACCTTTTTCTTCATACTTGTTTTCATAAAAACCATCTTTCCTGAGGCATATATCTTGCTTATTCCAAGATCTGCTGCCATCCTCCTCACATAAAGCTTCTTTAAAAGAATCTCCATGGAGTGTGGCTCCTTTCCATATTGCCGGCGTAAATTCTCAGCATAATGCATCAAACTCCAGATATCTTTCTCAGCAGCTTTCTCGGCTTCATGAATTATCTCCATGGGATTCTCCAGATAATTTATGTATTCAGAGGGGAGATGAGGATTTATATTTAAATCAATCTGAAAAGTACATAAAACGCACCCATCAAATACAAATATGCAAGCATGTTGTCATCCCAATCTCTTCTAGGAAGTACAGTAGGATGTGTCAAAATTAATCAGCATCTATCTTTGTTCAAGTGTTTATTTTAAGATGCTGAAAGTGATAGTAGAAATACCTCAACGGACCAGTAAGGAACTGAAACTACACGGTGTTCATCAACCTGGCATCAAACAAACAAAACAGCAAGTTTTGAGTTCAAAATTTCACCTAAGAACTCAAATTCTAGACATTGAGTGGGCCTAACGAATGAACAGTTACTACATGTGTGCATTGTTCGAGAGAGGAAGAGAGTATATTGAACACCATTTTAGATATTTTGAACCATTTCCATCTCATACATTAATCTTTTATGCAGTTACAGAACAAAAGATATTGCAAATGCAATAATAATAATGACATTAAAACAAGCCAAAATTGCACTTAAAATGGAAACAAGAAGTAAAAGGTAAAATATTGGATCATGAGTGTAAACCTTGGATAGGCTCTCAAAGAGCATTTCAAAGAAGAGATCAATGCCAACATTTCCAACATCCCCTGTTTGTTGCTCACCAAATATGGTACCAAAGCCTCTGATTCCCATGTCCTTCTCAGCAAGTTGGAAACCTTGCCCAAGTTCACAGCATTCCTCAAGAGCTGCAAGTCGCTCCTAGAGCATGACCACAATGATTGCTACTTTAAACACTCCAAAGTAACCACAGACAAGTAAACCTAGAGCAAAGTAGCTAATTGCCTTTAAACTGTATCTAAAATAGCATGCAATCATGAAAAACAAGTGCTAATTATCATGAAGGGTAACACAAGTAGTTACAAAAATGTATACAATATTCTATAAGGGACAAGAAGTACCAATGCTTGATCAGTTAGCAGTGACTTCTCCGGATAGAACAAGTATGCATGAGCTTCCTTATCTGCCCGGCCTACCCTTCCCCGCAACTACTACCATTTATGCATTTAATGAAACACAAAAGAACACAGTAAGTAAAATGGATTAGGAGTTGGAGAAGCTCAGGTACCATTACGTTCTCCTGTTTAATAATTGAAAAGCACTTAAAATAACCATAATAACAATTTCAAATGTTGGTATTCCTTATATGTTGCACCATTTGGAAATATATAAAGAAAGAAGAAAGAATAAGACCTGGTACAACTGCGCTAAGCCAAATTGTTGAACATCCTGAATTATGATGGTGTTTGCATTCTGAATGTCAAGCCCACTTTCTACTATATTAGTGCATATAAGAATCTTGATTTCACCTTGTGCAAAATTCTCCATGGTTTCCTCCAGCTGCTTTGAATATTGCTGAAAAAATATGCAGATATAATTACTGACATGCAGAAAAAGAAACTCAAATGAGCAAATCCCTTTATAAGTTGTAACAAATGATGCATACAACTTGACAAAAAAAAATGATGCATACGAAGAACTTTCTTGTTCAAATCCTGATGCATCCTCAATTTCCCTAATTCTTAAAATTTCATCACATAGTGGTTCCCTTTGGAGATACTAAATGCCAAAGCAAGAAAGAAAATACCTTCCCATGTGCAATAGCTATTTCAACATTCGGAAATGACTGTTCAAGAAAGTCCATCACTTCTTCAAGTCCTGCATCATAAGAACAGAAGTGAAATATGTATCAGCCATCAAGAGAACCAAAAGTTTATGTGGGAAAACATTCTTGAATTTCCTCTAATTAGACTGTTATTCAGTAATGGAATTTCTCTTGTTCTTTAGACATGTAAGCCAAATGAACCTAGCACCACAAACAAGGCAGTCCTCATTTACTCTACAAGTCAACAGGCTCACAAAATAGTGACATATGCATGTAGTCATTGATAAAACTGAATAGAAACAATACAGACACTACTACCGAGCAACATCATGACAGAGAAACTTTGTGCTTAGCGTTTGTAAGAGTATTAAAAAGCATAGATCATCATTCAATGAGGTTACCTTTAATGCGAGGCAATACATAAAACACTTGGCCTCCTCTGTCCAGCTCATGCTTAATTGCTGATAAAACCTTTTCTTTACTGTATGCAGAAAGATGGGATTTGATAGGGACCCTTTCTGGTGGTGGAGTCGAAATCAAACTGAAAAATTGAAGAATACATAATTACAGCAGCACCAAATTAAGGGACTGGCATTACGCAAGAACTACTGCAAAGATAAGTCATTACCAAGTATCACAGAACAAATTGAAATGGGCATCTAGATCTAGAGATCTATATAAGTCCAAAGACAAGTCATTACCTAACATCGCGGAACCCAGTCAAGGCTAAATACAGGGTTCGTGGTATAGGTGTTGCAGAAAGAGTAAGAACATCAACCGACGTTTTGAAAGAAGCAATCTTCTCCTTTTGTTTGACGCCAAACCTCTATTTAGCAGAAAGAAAGTGCATGCTTTAAGACAAAGAAAGAAGATTATGTAGGTCAACTAGGAGAGAATCTAATTTGTTGCAGATAGCAGATTCGATGACAAACCTGTTCTTCATCAACCACTAACAAACCCAGATTACTATACACAACACGATTTCCAAGAAGCGAGTGAGTCCCAACAATTATGTCCAATTGCCCCTTTTTAATCATGTCCAAATGCCCCTCCTTTTCTGCTTTGGTCTACATGTCATAACGGTTGTGATCAGTTTTAAGACTAAAAGGAGCAGTTTGAAAATTCCAGAATGCATAAGATGTGATACCCAATAAGTATGTAATATGTAAGAAGAAGACTTGGGTTACCTGAAACCTGCTGAGAAGTCCAACCTTGATGTCGGGGTAGATAGAAAACCGGTCTGAAATAACATCAAAATGTTGCTTGGCCAAAACAATAGTGGGTGCGAGAACCATAGCTTGCTTCCCTGCAGAAACTACACAGAAGATGGCACGCAGGGCAACTTCGGTTTTGCCAAAGCCAACATCTCCACAAATTAAGCGGTCCATTGGGGTTTCTCTGGCGGTTAGATCTTTGTGAACATCAATGAAAGCCTGCTGTTGATCAGGGGTGGGTTGATAAGGAAACTGAGAAACAAAGTGAGTCATGGCAGGAGTGAGTGGGTAGGGAGGGCGTCTTTGTTTGAGTCTGTGAAGATACAGCTCCATCAAATCAACAACCATTTTCTGAATGGCAATCTTTCCTTTGGTCTTTCTTTTCTCCCAGACACTGGTGTCACTCAATTTGCTCAACGTGCGAGGCCTTTTCGTTTCGTTCGGCCTGAAACAAAACATACAGATTATAAGTTAACGTTTCGTTTTTTGGTTGGTTTGTTTGTTTTGTGGAATGAATTCATGAGATTGAAAAGGAAGAAAGACAGAAAGGAAGGAAAACGTACAGATTATAACGATAGAGCAAGCGAGAGGCCTGCTTGACAGGAAGCTTAGCCATGCCATCGGCATACTCGATGAAGACGTATTCAATGGAGTCGGTCTTAGAAGCGGAATTGAAATTGGGACTAGTACTGTCTAACTTAATCCCAACGAATCGACCAATGCCGACCTTCTTATGGACGACGTGGTCCCCAGAGCGAAGAGTGTAGGGGTCCACCTTGTAACCAACATCGCCTCGGAGCTTCTCGAGGCCCCTCTGCTGCTGCTGCTTCACCATCTCTATGTACTTGTCCGCCTCCTCCGATTCCATCACCGTTCTCGTTCCCGAGCCCTCTCTCTTGCTCTGCTCCCGCCGAATCCTCTCGTTCAGAATGGATATGGCGTCGCCCTCTGCCGAATCCTCTCTCTTCCACGATTTCGGTTTCCACTGCTGTTCCGTGCTTTGGGTGTGGGTGTGAGTCTGGGCGGTGTAGACAGCGTTGGGCACCCAGCAAACCAGTCCTCTTCTTCCGAGTCCGACTCCGCAACAAAAGCTGGCCCCGGGACACGGCGGCACCCTCAGCCCTCGAATTGCCGAGCTAGAGGTTAGGGCGGGGATTGGGAGGAGCAACGCCATTTTTTGATCCCTGCAGAGCGACTCTTCAGTGGATAAAGTTGAGAGGTTTTAGAGGGGTTTTACAGTTTTACTTTCACCATTCCTTTTTTCACTTTTGTTGCTGCTTTTGCAATTGCATTACGAACAATATGAGAGTTGATACGAGAGAGTCCTCAACTCAATTCAATTCAATGGTAGCCATTTGATATGCGGAGTGGAAGATTTTTCTTTTTTCTTTTTTTTTGTCAAATGGAGTGGAGGATATGTGCCCACGCCATGCCACCCAGTCCCACACACACTGACTGACGACTCGACAACAGATATTTCTATTTTTGGGCATGCAGTTCAAATTCGTCTTTGACAAGAATTGAACCTAAGACCGTTCACTTACAAATGCAGAGTAATACCAATAGACCATAGTACTAAGTTGTTTTTTATAAGATTTTTATCACCTTTTATTTTTTGTGAGTTTTAACGAAACATTCTATGTACTCTTCACTTTTAACGAAAAACCACATTTTTACCTTTTTCTTGTACTATTCACTACACCTTTATTTATCATTTTTTATTAAAACTAAAGTTTTTTTTGAAATTTTCATTAGTTTTTCTTTATTTTTTTACCAACTCATCAGTTTGATTTTTTATGTTTCAAATTCATCAATTTAGCCCCAGTTTGGGGTTGAGGTGATTTTAAAAAAAAACTGCTATGAAAAAAAGCTGGGAGAGTTTTTGGTATTTGGTAAACATTCAGCTTCAGCTTTTTTTCACAGTTTTGGGTGAAAAAAAAGCCAAAAACAAGAAGCTGCAAAACCCAGCTTTGAAAAACTGGCTTTTTTCACATCTGTTTACATAAAAGTTTACCAAACACTATAATACTGTTTTTTTTTTTTTTTTTCAAAAGTACTTTTACAAAAAAGTTTACCAAACACTATACTGCTTTATTTCACAGTTGCTTATTCTTACAGCACAGTAGAAGCAACTTTTTTTCAAAGCACAACAATACCAAACCAGCCCTTAGTCCTGTATCTATTGTCCTCCACTTGACACAATGTAATTGGCTTTGTGGCTTCCACAAATGTCCACACAAGTATCCTAACCAATATTTTAACAGAATATAACGACAATGACTACATTGATCAGTAAGATAATAGATAAACACTAAATTGATGAATTTGAAACATAAAGGATCAAACTAATGAGTTGGTAAAGATAAATGATCTAATAAAAATAATAAAAAATAAACTTCTTCTATAAAAGGTCTTTCCAACAACAAAAAAAAGAAAAAAAAGAAGATGATGATGATATACCAAACCGTTCCATTTTAAGCATTTCAAAGTGGTTTATGTGAGTTTGAGTCTTATATTTAGAAACCATGCTATTTAAGTTTGATTTTATAGCACTAATTTTGTAGTTGTGTGAGTTTAAAAGTTCCGAGAGCCATAATCAAATTCAAAGTTTTCAGCCCACCCTGTAGAATCTTAACGACCCCATCTCCCTCAGTTGTCTTCCTTTGTAGGCTAGTAAGCAAATTCATCTATTTTTTACATATAACAAAAAAGATTTGTATCTTAAACCGAACAAAACAATAGTTCAGAAAGTTTATTACCGATGATGGAGGAGAGATTTGAGGGATACATTACGGCTCAGACTACTACGGGAGGCAGCAATGGGGATTTTTTTTGCAATGGGCGAAAGCCTGAGGGAGCAATGCTGTGTGAAGGTAGAAGATCTACAAGTTGTGAACTTCTTTTTTCGGAGAAGAAGCAATGATAGTATCTGGAGAATAAGTATCGGCTAACTCTATGCCCGCAGTCGCGGTAATACAAAGGATGCAAGCGTTATCCCAAATGATTGGATGTAAAGCATTTGTAGGTGGCTTTTTAAGTCCGCCGTCAAATCTCAGAGCTCCATCGCCTGGTGGCTCTGGGGAAGTCGGAATAGGAGAGCACTCATCTTGGGCGGGCTTACTACTTAGATGTTTTCAGCGGTTATCTGCTCCGCACTTGGCTACCCAATGTTTACCGCGGGCACGATAACTGGTACACTAAAGGTGCGTCCTTCCCGGTCTTCTCGTACTAAAGAAACCCTGAAACACAAAGCTGATGGCTCCATCAAGAGGGCTCATAGCCTGAGGAAAGGTTTCACACAAACCTATTGTGACATCCCACATCGTCCAGGGGAGTGATCCTTAAATGTATAATCCCATCCCTACCTAGCACAAGGCCTTTTGGGAGTTCACTGGCTTCGGGTTCCATCGGAACTCTGAAGTTAAGCGAGTAGCGCGCGAGAGCACTCCCATGATGGGTGACCCACTGGGAAGTTCTCGTGTGAGTTCCTAGAAACAAAACCGTAAGGGCGTGGTCGGGGCCCAAAGCGGACAATATCGTGCTACGGTGGTGGAGCGAGCCCAGGAAGTGATGCACCCCGGGCCGGGATGTGACAATTGGTATCAGAGCCTAACCCTGGCCGCGTGTGTGCCGACAGGGACGTCGGGCCCCTAAGGGGGGTGGATTGTGACATCCCACATCGCCCAGGGGAGTGATCCTTAAATGTATATTCCCATCCCTACCTAGCACGAGGCATTTTGGGAGTTCACTGGCTTCGGGTTCCATCGGAACTCTGAAGTTAAGCGAGTAGCGCGCGAGAGCACTCCCATGATGGGTGACCCACTGGGAAGTTCTCGTGTGAGTTCCCAGAAACAAAACCGTGAGGGCGTGGTCGGGGCCCAAAGCGGACAATATCGTGCTACGGTGGTGGAGCGAGCCCGGGAAGTGATGCACCCCGGGCCGGGATGTGACACCTATAGCATCGCTTATCTCGAGACGTTTGCTCTTGTGGCCAAACTAAACTCAACTCCATACGAATCATTATGTCAGTTACAGCTAACCGATCTTGACCACTGCATCAGCTCGATGTCAAAAAGGCCTTTCTTCATGGAGACCTCCACTAAGTTTTTGAGCTCAGGGGGAGGAAGGGAAAGTTTTCAGGTGAAAAAGGCGATATATGGTCTCAAGCAGTCTCCTCGGCCATGGCTAAGTGATCCTAATCACATTGGACCTAGTGCCCAAGTGGCTTGGCCAATAGTGGGTCAAGAATATTGAATGGTGATGTAGGGGGTTTCCGAGGAATACAAATAGCCTCGGGTTTTTTTTGTTCAAATTTGGCTAGCATCTAGAATAACTAGTGAATTACAGCTCTATTGTATTACAATTGGTGCATTGGTCTTTGCTGCCTTAATACTTTTTGCTGGTTGGTTCAATAGGTGATACGAAGTAATAAGAAATTTTATTTGAATTCAATTATCATCTCTACACCCAACTAATAAATTCTCACTACTAAACTTTTAAATTTGCCCTTAAATAACTGGAAAAAACAAAAAACAAAACTAAGAAACTCAAAAATCACCGACTATCAACAATACTCTCTACACCCCGTCTCCCGTTTTCTCTGTGAACTCAACCCAAGCACCAGTGACACTTTCCGTCGACGTCACCAACGACCACGATCCCCTCTTCTCTTTACCCTTGCGAAAATACTAATTCAAATCGAAGAGTAATACAAGAATATTTTCCATTCCCATATCTGTTTAAAAATTGTACCAGAATGATTGGGATATATAGTCCACATACAAGTAGAGCAAATTAATAGATACAGAAAAGTCAAACTCAAGAACAAGAAAGAGAGGAGGAGAGTAGCAGTGGACACGCACGTTAGGAATTGGTTCACTAGAAAAAAAATAAAATAGAGAGGGTGTAGAGAGATAAAAACGAAAAAATAATAATCCCATATAACAAGAGCAAGAGAAGAAGGAGAATAACTCATTAATTAAACACAAGAAGACTGTTTTAATAATTGCAAGCAATGTGCCAATATCCACAAGTGTTCCGTCTAGAATAATGCGTTGTACTTGATGCCAATAAATAGAAGAATCTGAAGAGACAGCGATAGAGCTGTGGCCGCCAGGCTTCCACGAGAGAGCAACGAAAAGGCTTCGTTTGCAGAATTTGGAACTGAGTTCCTGGAATTACTAGGAGCACGACTAGGAGGAGAACCTGCTCAGAGAGAGAGAGAGAGAGAGTGAGAGAGTGAGAGAGTAATTAACTAGATGATGGTGAGGAGAGGACAAAAAGATAATTAATGAGAATTAATTTAATTTACTATGGACATGATTCATTAAGAGTAAGACAATGCTGGTAATTAGTGCGATGAATGAATCTTACTTGAAAGGCAGGCGAGCGGGTTGACACGTTCGCCACATCTTCCAGGCAACTGCTGAGCCTCGTTGATATTGATGCCGGCTTGCTCAGCTTGATTGGTGGCCCGGTTGCTGATCATACTACACAAACATTGTGGATTAGACTTTATCATCGATTTGAGAGGATCGCAACAATTGTCGGGCGGGTGACGGGTTCCATTCATGTAGTTGAGGCAAGGAGCAAGCTGACTGAGGCAAGACGTGTCTCCTTGAGCAGCAGCCACCATTAACATTCCTTCCTGCGCCACAATGCCGGCAAACACTAGTATTACTAGTGCATTGTTTTGGTACTCAGCCATTTTCCTAGGTTTCCTTGAGAACGCAGTTGTTTCTTGTGTTGTTAATTTGTTTGATGTTTGTGTTAACAGCTAATGCATACATATAGCAGCGCACAGCACACATGAATGAGATGACTTGAGGTGAGGATCGGTTTGGATTAATTCAGTTGGTAATCCAACTTCTGGTTGCCTAATTGACTAATAGTCTAATAATTAAAGTCACTGTCGCAAGTAGGAGGAAGGCGGTGGTGCTGGTAACTTGCTCATTACATTTTATAGCTGATATGGATAAATAGGTGAAGCTACTTTCCCTCCCAACTCCCAAAGTTCCAAGGAATTTCAAACGTACAGAAATCAATCCCCAATGTTGTTGTTATTGTTGTTGTTATTATTATTCACCTTATTAATTGATTTGCATCTGAAATTGCATTTAGTCTCACTTTACCTTTGAAACTGGTTTTGTCTCACTTTGCCCCATAAAACTGCCATTTTCGTCTCACTTATTCCCAGTTCACCTCATTTTCGTCCATTCTATCAAATAAACGTTAAATTAAAGGGTAGTATAGAATTTTATTTTTGACATTGTTCTTTCCCTCCAAATTGTCTGCTAAACAATCCCAAATCCATTTTTGATACTCTAATTAAAACCCCTGTTTGTCTCTTGCGTATTGGTGTGGAGTAGAAGTTGCAGCTGTTGGAAAAAGCAAATAATGAGTTTGTGTTTCAAAATCTAATTCAAGCTAGTCATTGAATCCAACGGTTGCAACTCAACTACACATCAATCCGCAAGAGAGATAGACGGAAGTTTGAATTAGAGTTGTCGAAAAATGGAATTGGAATTGTTTTAGCAGCAAGTTAACAGCAAAGAATTGTGTAAAAAATAAAATGTCCATACTACCTCTAATTTAACATTTATTTGACGGAATGGACGAAAATGGATTGAATTGAGACTAAATGAGACAAAAATGGAATTTAAAGTGAGAAAAACAGTTTTAGGGGGTAAAATGAGATTAAAAGACAGTTTCAAGGGGCAAATAAATTATTAAGCCTTATTATATTATTATAATATGCATGCGCTGGCACCTGGCAGTAACATATACCATTGGGATTGGCTGCCGCATCAAACCTTACCTACATCCTATCGTTCCTTCCTTCTAATTTATGATTAATTCGTACAAAAATTGCTATCAAATCAGTATTAGCATTAGCAAAAGTATGAAGACACATCAAGTACAAGTAGTGTAGAAGGAAGGTAAAGGGTTGTAGAGGGAAAATAAAGTTGAAACTTGAAAACCCACCCCAGGCGCCAAGTGGTGTAGCAGTTGCTTACCAAATAAAAACGACGACAGAAATTCCAATAAATTGGAACAAAAGCAAAGCGCAGATATGTACCCTGCCCTTTCGATTATTTGTCCTTCTTCCCCCTAGCCTAGGAGCAATAACATCTATTCCATCAGACATAGTATATCATCCCAACTTCGATAAGACTGATGTGAGGAATGTTAAGCGCCACGGCAGGGCCCCTGCAGTTCTTCCTAAGAAAAGAATACCCCATATCAATCACAAGCTTCTTCAGAAATGATGACGACCTCCTCGCCTTTACATATGAATGCCCCATTATATACGCAACCCCTGCTTCCCTGGCCTGGATTAAATCCATCAGCTCTTCCCTTACTGCAGGATCCATACCCACATTGGACGGCACCTGAAACATCACTTGGTGCCTCCTCATTTGTGGGTTCTCATCATCATACACTGATCCCATACTCCGCAGGGCCAAAGATCTGCTGCTCTGGATGGAGTCCCCCACACCAGAACCCTCTTGTTCACTAGCTATGAAGCTCAAACTTGATTGTACCGTCCTCGTACTTATAACCGCCATCCTTCCATCAAATGATGTGCTCTCTGGGCTTGAGAATTGTGGTTCCCCTGCTTCCATCTGGATGAACTCTGCTATGCTCTGTATGAGCAGGTCCTCAAAGTCCCCATCATCCCGTTGGATGTCCTTGTACCCATACCTCACAATGCACCTATACATACGATAAGGTCTTGGACATATCCGGCCAATCAGAAATCGTTCCTCAGGTGAAACCCATGGCACCTGAACTGATTTTACACAAACAAAAACCAACACCTTGTGGAATGCAGGAAGATTTGTTACAAAGTGAGAGAATATTGCAGGAACTCCTGTTGCCAACTCTGAGTATATGAGACCTATCCCAGGCACCCGGACTATACCAAGGCTCGGGCCAAGACCAAGTAGCCATTTTAACGAGACTTTGTTGTGCAGATCATAGTTATACTTCTTCCGTGTACCATAATGCCATACATACATAACAATCATAAAGATGAACGAGAGAACAAAAGGGACCCATCCTCCCTGAGGTACTTTAATGAGTGCTGCTGATAAGTACACTCCCTCGATGAACCAGAAAAAAATCAGAAAAATCGCAGCCAGAACCACACTTTTCTGCCAAACAAAGATTATTACCAGTGCCATAAGGAATGTCGTGATAAACATAACCATCATGCAAGCAAGTCCTGAGAACCAAAAGTGAACAATTTGTCATCCTCACTTAATTGTGTAAGGAGCAGAGAAGGAAGGGGGGATCCAAAGAAATAACATACCATAAGCATTTCCGATTAAAGTAGTGTCTTGAAATCCAATAGTTATGGCAAGAGTAAGGATCATAAGTATCCAATTAATTTCCGGAATGTAGATCTGCCCGCATATATGCTTTGAGGTGTGGACAACTTTGACTCGGGGGAAACAACCAAGGGCATGACATTGCTTGATGATTGAGAAAGTAGCAGTTATAACAGCCTGGCTTCCAACAATTGATGCAAGGGTAGCAACAACAAAGACAGGCCAAAATACAGGAACTTGCGGATTTTGGAGGACAGAAAGCAAAGTTACCAACACTGATTTAGAACAAAATTCTGGAAAGCAATATTGATAAATGTCAGGATGAACTAACCAGGTATGGAGTCATAGAAACTGTAACGAATGGAGCCAGGATGTTTAGACAGGAAAGCAGCTTGACCCATGTATTGTACTACCAAACAAGGATATATAGCAAATGCAAATGCAAGCTGCACAAGCAAGAGCACAAAAAAAAATATTCTCACTTTTGAAATTTCACAGTCCATATCATAATGATCAGGGCGTACAACAAAGCTAGAGCGGGTAGAGTAAACAAACCACATATGGTTTTATAAAAATAAAAAGGTTATCAGAGGATAAATAATAAACTTACTCTTATCGATAAGGCAGTGAAATGACCAAGATCTGCAAACATAGCTTCAGTACCTGATAAACATGCAGATGCCTAAAAGTTAGTTTACTTAAAATAGCAAGCATGCAGGAGCAAATCTTGAAATTAACGGTGTTGATAACTTGTTGTTACTGCAGGGCTAAGATAAAACTCCCAAAGAGGTTTCGTATAGATAGTTACACCAGTACGATAACTTCTAGTTACTGCAGGGCTAAGATAACTCTCCCAAAGAGGTCTCGTATAGATAGTTACACCAGTACAACAACCAGTAAATATATTATTTATATGTACAAAATTTCCATCAATTTTCGAATTCAGCGTACCAGTTATCGAGAGAAGAATCCCACCAAGAGAAATCCAACCATCTTTACCAGTCTCACGGAAAAACTTGATAATATAATGGGGCGACAATGCAAGAACAATATCTGGGTTCCACTGTATTGTGTTGTACAGCCCAATGGAAAATATCGATATCAACCAGATTATTACAATAGGTGCAAACAAAAATGCTACCCTGTGGGTGCCACAATGCTGCAAAGCAAACAGGCCAACCAATATGACACATGCCAGCAAGAGGAGTTCACCTGGAGATAATAAATAGCATATCAAAACCAAAGCCAATTATATGATACACAGAGAAATATAGAAAAGGCATCATGAATTTCAAACTCGTTTATAAAAAAGATATAAAAAAAAAACTGAAAGTGACAAAGAAATGCTCAAAGATATAGAACAGGCATCATGAATTACCATCAGTTAATTTCTCTTCTGTAACTTGTAACCCTGATACCGATGATAAAACTGCACGTGAAAAAGAAATGCTCAAAGATTTAACTCCTTAATCAAGGGAAGTGTGAAAAACATTATTATAGAAACAAATATTAAAAATCAACAATATGGGTTTGTCTAGACAAAATATTTTATTAGGTAGAGCTTACTGAAAACTTATCAGCATTTGAGCATAAAACAATCAGCATATCAACAAACAACAGAAAGACTGACAGACATTGTATTATTAAGTGGCTCTACTAAATAAATAGTAGGAACATATTCAGAAGTGTATTGGAGGCGGCGAATTGTACATGTATACATCTTCCTCGTGTTTACAGGGATTGGAGCCCCAATTTTATTGGATATTCCCTAAGGGGCAAGACAACTTAGTAATGTTATCATAAGTTTTTTGTTCTTTTTTCTCATCTGTCTCGGGGTCTGAAATGGGTGATTAACTAACATTAGATGAATATAGACTGTATTCAACACCAACAATTATTCGACAACTTAGTACCGTACCTGAAATTGCTGGAGTGAGCACGCCATCTCCTATGACCATGCAAGTGCCCAACAATACCACCACTAATAGGGCCGTCCGTAACCTTTTATGCTTCTCCAAAAATCTCTTTAATGGGGAAGAGCTTACAACCTGTGATGAAGGACCGTACTTGTAAGCTGAAAGCTCCTCATCAGCTGCTTGCTGGTTGGGAAGTAAACTAAACTTTGCATGGCGGCAAAGCAGCGAGTAAAGCGCAAAAGTCCCACCTGAGACAAATTAGAATAAATATGACCCTTTGGAGACCCAATAAGAAGCAAGTATGAGATGTCACACAAAGGATGTATTCAAAATCCAAGAGTCACCACACCTTCACCATTATCGTCAGCACTCAATAGGATAAAGACGTACTTGAGCAAGGGTACCAGTGTAATGGTCCAGAAGATTAAGGAAAATGCACCAAATATCACTTCCTCAGAGTTATGGTTGTGCAGATTCCCTGTGAACGTGCTAGTATAAACATAGAGAGGAGAAGTACTAAGGTCCCCATAAACCACGCCAAGGCTTTGATATGCAAGTATGAGATTTCTGGGGAGATTCACCCATGAAAGCTGCAAAGCAACAAGAGGTTAATTGGTTACACTAGTCGGTAAGCAACAGATGAATCACATTCAGCCCGGGGCTTAGGAGAAAGAATCCATATCTAAAATGATTACAAGCCTAAACCCTTAACTAGAGAACACAAACTATACTTATATGCCAACTAGTTGATATGGAAGTGATTGAATGAGGCATTCCATTACTTCTCGTCGTTGTCAAACTCAATTAGATATATACTTAGGCCTAGGTATCCACTGATAAGAACGTAAAGCCACTCAATGAGTGCTGGTCCAAGCACACAACAAATCCTCCAAGCACTCAATGAGTGCTGGTCCAAGCACACAACAAATCCTCCTGAGGAAATAACGATTTAAAATATAAACCACACTGCACTAGTTGGCAAAACCGACTTCTTTAAGGCGAAAAGAGCCAGACAAGATTGAGAATTTGTAATTTGTATTTAAGATCTCAAAATTACAACTAGTGAACAGAATCTCATTTGCTACTTAGTTGTTACACATACATGCGGATCGACCAGTGCTCAAATGAATTGAATTGAATTGAAATGAAACGAAATGAAATAGGTAAGGATTTGGGCGAGTGTGGAGAGGATAGATATTAGACAGACAGAAACCAAACCAATCCAAACAGCAGCAGAGAATCAATGAATGAATGCAAAAGTAATAAGAAAGAATGAATGAATAGGGAAAAGAAAGCATCAGCAGCAAGTACCTGACGAGCAGGAAGAGGAGGATTCCGGGAGGGCGTCGAAATTGCAGAGTCCGGCTCCATCGCCGTCTAATCCTAAATTCCTAATCCTAATCTGAAGAGGCTAGGCTAGGCTTCTTCTTCTACAAAACAACTAGCTATAAGCTATCTATCTCAATCTCCTTGGAGGCTCTCAACACCTCATCTCCTCATCACCTCATCTCCTCATCACCTCATCACCTCTACTCTGCGTCCGTCTGTCTGCCTGTCTGTAACTAAACGCTTAAAACGGAGCACCTTTATATTTATCTTGTAAGAAGAAGAAAGAAAGAAAGCATTTGTTTCTTCAGATTTTAGATTTTATATTTTAGATTAGGTTACAAGGACTCTAGACTGGTCGTCTACTTTTGTATGATTGAAATTATATCAACTAATTATAAAGCTTAAAAATTTTGGCATCCCTTCCCTGCCACCTAAATGATAAATCCCTAATTCCTGAAATAATTACGACCAGTGGAGGGAGGCAGGGATTCTGCCATTTGCTCTCATCTGGGGCGGGGAGGCATATTTCTCTTCTTTCCCTTCCCTCCTGAATCCCCCACTCTCTTTGCGCCACCTGTCTGTCTCTCTGAAAGTCAGTCTATTTCCACGCGCGTCCAATGCGCCTGTGTCTATTTCTTTTTTAACAAAGTAAATCTCACTCGTCACTTAGTACAGTTTAGTGATATTCTTTCTCACTTGTAAATAAAAAGTTTTAAGTTCAATTCTCGCTAAAGGCGAATTTGGACCACATTATTACTAACACATTGTAAGGCTAAGCTCATCTCCTCCTTCTTAGTGTAGATGATATCGTTTGTGCAAAAAAAAAAAAAAAAATGTCCCACTCATCAACAAGAAATTTTGAATCTTTTCAACCAACTTTATTAAGATTATGGGTATGATGGACCATGATTTCAGCACACTGAAAAAAAAATTCATGGGAAAGAAGTTGGAGATTGGGCCAAATGGTAAATGAGGAACTAGGATCCATTCCTTAGGGATCCCGCAATCGTGTCCGTTCATCGTACATCGTGCGGTTAGTTTTCGTTAGGTATAATTTATATTTGAATTTTAAATTTTAAATGATTTCTAACCTCACGATATACGATGAACGGACACGATTACAGGATCCCTATGAAATGGATCCGGCGAGGATCCCTATGAAATGGATCCGGCGAGGATCCTGGTTCGTAAATGAGGGGGCATGATGATGCAGCTGATTGCTTATTGTCATGGACGTTAGGGGTTGTGCCAAATAGCAAAAGAGGGGGCATGATGATGCAGACTAAAGCCAGCTTCTTAGTCTACATTCAGCCATCACATGTTCCACATCTGACAACGGCGGCTGCGGTGGCTGCAGGGTAGAATCCGGAGGTGGCAGCTCCCCTCCTAATTTCATCTCATCTTCTGATCCCATCATCATCTCCACAACTTTCACTTTTCCACCCTCCTCGTCAATATTGTCATTATCATCACAAACTGAAAGTACTAGTCCTCCTCCCATGACTCTCAGAAACTGCTCCAACGCTTTGCGCATCCATTCATACCGGCACACCCTAAATGCCTCCTTTATGCTTAGCTGTATCCATACACATTAATTAATTAATTAGTTAATTAATCTCTCCCACTCCCAATGGTTCATGGGTACTAGCTTAGAAGAAATAGTACCCTTTAATTAATATCTACTTTGATTAGTACTAATTAATGAACCAGGATTCTCGTCGGATCCATTCCTTAGGGATCCTAGGGATCCTAACCCGCAATCGTGCTCGTTCATCGTATATCGTGAGGTCAGTTTTCGTTAGGTACTATTTATATTTGAATTTTAAATTTTAAATTTTAAATTTTAAATGATTTCAAACCGCACGATTGCGGGATCATGGATCCGGCTAGGATCCTGTTTCCTTCTTAATTACCCATTTCCTGTCACGGTTTTGGTGCTCTGGTCAGGTATCAAGCTCTTGAATGACCTCTAATGCAAACATATATCCTCTGCATCCTCCTTCCAGGCTGAGGCTGCACATCTCCTCTCTGCTTTTGCTTCTGAACTCCCATACTCCCAGCGGAGTTTCCTGATCGAGAGAACAAATAATTAAACAAACAAACTACATATTGTTGGTGATGATCACACGAACATTGGCCAAGCTCAAGCTTAATTAAATAACTTCCTAATAATCAATTAATGGATCTAAGTACATACTCTTAGATCTCCCTTAACCCTAAATCCTAAGACACAAACACACACACATATGAAGTTCATTAATTAAACGAAAAACATTCACCAAATCATGAATTAATATTGATATTAATTTGGAACAATGAATTAATTAATAAAGTATATATTAAGATGATGTATGTATACGTTTGGGAAGACTCTGTCATGGCGGTCTGGTGAAGAAACCATAATAACTTGTATCTTGTTCTCAATATCACCACTCTCATCATCATCTTCATAGTTTTCTGTTATCCGGTAAGGAATGCATATGTTGCAACACGTACAAGTACAACCTAGCTTTATGAGTAATACATTATATGAAAAAGTAGTATTCAATCTCTAGTTTCTAACGTTCATTGACTGACACCCAGTTTTTAGATTTTGATCAAAGTCCTTAGCATTAAATTTATTAATGAACTACACATCAGTTACATAATTTTTTAAAATAAAAATTAGTAATTGATTTAGGTTTTTAATACTCACACCCTTATTAAACTCCTAATTAATTTTCAATTCAAAACATTTCCAAAATATAAAAAATAAATTTAGAATAAGTTTGTGCCTCAATTTTTTAATCTTATATGCACCCATTCATATAATTTTTCAATTTTTTCTAATTAAATATACCAATTTGTTCTATGTCAAATGTACCCTTTTTCAAATATAAAATGTACCCATTTTTTATATAAAATTCATTCAATCTTTTTTCTAATCCATTTTTTAAACTTATATGGGTAAATTCTATTTCGTTGATTTGAGAATGTATCCATATTAATTTTAATAGAAGAAATTTAATAATGTTATGAATCCTAATATCTTTTTTGTTTTTGTTTGTGTTTTTGAAAAATGTACCCATGCTTCAGTACAATAATTTTTTTGTTAGTTTTGATGAACGTACCCATGTATATATATACATAATCTATTGGAAAGTATAATTTATCTTTAATATTTTTAATTTCATAAATTATGGGTTTTATTTAAAATCTCATTGATATAAATAACTACAAATTTCATTTTTAATTTAAAAATATAATAACCTACATAGAAATACATTATTACATTAATGTCAGAGACTTCGATCAAAAACTGAAAACTGCAAATGTTTCACTCAAAGAACATTGGTCAAACTGAAAACCGCAAATGTTTTAGTCAAAGAACATTGGTAGTTAGAGACCGCATCCAAAGTCTCCCTAATATTATATACAGTCTGATATATAGTAATTAAAGTACAATATATATATATATATATATATATATATATATATGTGGGATAGGATCAAGGGACAAAGATTTTGACAAATATTGTTACACTTCTTCCCCAACTTTTAGATCTAGTTTAATCTAGCGGTCCTAAGTAAAACTTAAATTTTTCTCGTTGACATGGCAATAACATGGAAATAGATAAATAAACTAATTTAAGTAATTTTATTTTTACCAAAAAAAGAAAAAGAATCATGTAAAGAGAAAAACTCCTTTGATATGAGAGTTAGTTCAAATGCCAAAGGACAGTGAGATGCTGAATTATGATATAGAATAGGTCAGGGTTCACTTATTGTATCCAATGCTGTCAAAGACAAACTGTATTCAACCACGTACACCACAAAGTAAAAAAATGTACTTACCTATTTTAGGGTTAGAGTTTTAATTAGTTAGCTATTCCTTGTGCCACAAGGAAGAGTGAAACCCGAATTACTTCCTATTGGTTAAGGGGTTCTTGCGTGGAACATAATTATATGGGCTTTAGAAATCTAGTTATAGGCTCGTTAGGATTTATAGAATCCGTTACTCGGTAGGATTTTTGGAACGCACGTGATGTCTATATAAGTTTGAGGTTCCTATGCATACTGCTATCTCATCCTCGAGTTTAATCATCCAGAAATTCACCATATCGTCTTCTCCAAGTATGTAAAGTTTATGTGTTTTGATTGTAAGAACTGATAAAGTTTACATTTGTATGTATCATGCATAGTATGTATCTAGGTAGCTGACATATATCATGCTATGGAATTCTCTGTGACGTTCCTGGAAGAACTGCAGTACTAGTGCAGAACAGTTTCCAATCAAATTAATCAAAGGCATCGATTCTTTTCGGCGGCCTGGTGTGAAATGCATATATGCAGTTGCTAGCTTTAGCATCGATTCTGATTCATTTTCTTTATTATTAGAAATAAAAGTAGCTAGCTAGCTAATAGGTATGGGTGGTTACACAGCGATTTTTCAGTGTGACCGAAACACGGGACGATACACTACGTGTCACTATATAAATTGGGTGATATCTATGTTAAAAAATTAATAACTTAAAAAATAAAATTTCCCACAATTTGCATAAAAACACAGTGATGTACCTTCCGTGTTCCCATCATAATGAAAAATTTATCGTGATTACGATGACTCTACGGTTGTGAGTGTGAGGCACCTAATTCTATGGTATCAATCTCATCTCCATTATATATAATATAGGCATATATATGGATCTTTTCTGAAGAAATATATAAAAGATCGATGATAAATAAGAACAATACATATATATTGATAGTTTTTTATTTTTGGTCGAAATATATTGATATTATTTTCTTTCATGAATAAGAACAATACAAACAATACATACATATATATTATATTATGTGTACATACATATATTATATTATGTGTAAAAGTATGCATCAATGCACTGCGTGCATGTATGAATCAGGGCCAGCCTGAGGTCTGTAGTTCATGTAGGCGCCCGCCTAGGATCCCAACTTCAAAAATGCTCCAAAAAATTCATATATCTTGTAATTAATATATAAATACAAAAAAAAGTAAGAAATATAATAAAACATTTGTTGGTGTGGTGGAAACATTTGTTAGTCACTAGCTTTTTTCTTGTTTTTCAAATTCACTCTCAAATAATCTGTCCAAATGTATATAAAGTTATAAAAAAACTCAAGTTCCTTTGCAATCTTTTTTTCTTTCAACTTCCCAATCGAATTCTATCGAATATTTAAATCAACTATTACATGGTCTTGAAGATTGTACTTTAAGGTAATCAAAATTTTGAATTTATATTTTTCTTTTCAATAATTTATTATTCAATGGATTATTTTAATATTTGATTTATTAGTGTGATGTTGATTTTAGAAGGAAAAAAACACAAGAGAATTAATTGGGATTGTTGAATTTATTATACTCGTTAATCAAGTTTTATTGTTCTTTACTCTCTTGCTCATTAACTTTTATGTTCTTCACCTCAATCTTAGACTCTTGACTGCAAACATTTAGTACATATACGTTTAAAAACGTGAGACGTGTAATATTTAAGTAATGTTTGTATATCTATCTTCTTTTGATATTAATTTTTAATTATATTTGATGTAGAAATATAATTTTTTATGTAGTTAGCGAATTTTTTTTAATACATATCAATATACAAAAAATCAGAAACCAGATAATTTTATAACCCCACTTCAAGGTTACCAAATGCGTCAAAGCTTTCCGGGGTACAACAATAAATTCTTCAAAACCCACTCCCTGTTTCTCACATTTCCTTTAAAAAATTCAGATTTCCATTTATTTTTAACACGACTTTCATCCAAATTTTTCACAGATATTTTCATCTACAGCTTTCTGCATCTGGGTTTTTACTAAACAATGCTCAATATTGCGTTTTGCATATGGGTCTTTACGTTTTACTTCACACCAATTGCCTGGCAATTTATTTAACCAAATAAACATTTTTTTTGTGAAAAAATTGGAGGAAAGTCGTGTTAAAAATAAATGGAAATCTGGAATTTTTGAAGATAGTGTGAGAAACATGGAGTGGGTTTATTAATGTACCTCCAAAAGCTTTGACGCATTTGACAACGTTGAGGATGACGGTGATGGGGGTTTCCTCCTTCATCTCACCTCCGTCTCCCTTCTTCTTCTCATCCCGTCGTTGCTGGAGTGGCAGCGTTGTCGCCTCCATTGTTGTTGCGGGCGCTGTTCTTCTTCTACATTAATTCAAGAACAAACACAAACTCATTAATCCAAACACCACAAAACCCAAAAGCATAGAGAGATAGAGAGAGATGATAATTTAAATGGAGCGGTTTTTATGAAGCTTGCCTTGATTAAAAAAAAAAAAAGGAAAAGTGAAGTGGAGCGGTTGTGTTGAAAAAAAGAGTAAATTGTAGTAATGATTATTTAATTTTAACTCAATTTGAGCAATGTTTTCTCAATGAAAAATCCATTACCATTGGTCTCTCAACTTTAATCTAACTGGAGAAATGGTCTCTCAACTTTAATCCAACTGGAAAAATTGTCTCTCAATTTTAATCCAATTGAAGCAATGACCCCTCAACTTTAACCCAATTGTAGCAATGATCATTCCAACATAACTCATCTTGACAAAATTCTAACGAAGTTGGCGAAAAGAACCATAGCTACATGTTTTGATAAGTTGAGGAATTCCAATTGTAGCAATAGTCCTTCCAACATAACTTATTTTGACAAAATTCTGACGAAGTTTACGAAAATGACCATACCTACACATTTTGATGAGTTGAGGGACTAATGTTATTGGATTTTTAGTTAAATAATCATCGTTCCAATTAAATTAAAATTGAGTAATCATTACTACAATTTACTCTAAAAAAATGTGGGTGCGGTTGTGTATGCAGAAAGACGAAGAGGGCGATCGAACCAGGCTGTGTATGCAGAAAGACGAAGGGGGCGATCGAACCATGGCATTTTCTCTCTCTCTTTTTTCTTTTTTTTTTTAATTCTCTTTTTGTTGTACATATCTTTTTCTTGACAAAAATACCCATCACGTTAATTGTAATTTTTCTTTGTTTCAAGGACTTTTTAGACCACTTATTTTTGTGAAGTCTTGAGACTCTAAAGTGGACTTCTGGCATTCTATTAGTAGAGATTAGCATATGGCCACACACAATGTGTGTATGAAATTTTTTTAATTTTTGTTTTTAAAATAGAAGGAGAGAGGAAGAGAGTGAGAGAGAACGTGGGAGTGGGGAGAGAGAAGAGAGAGAGCTTTAATTTTATTTTTATTTTTTAATTAGAGATATGTTAGATTTTGGTTGTGTGAAATTACATTTCTGTCCATATTTCTAATCCATGTTCATTTTTAATTAGAGGGTTAAAATAGTAATTTTATATGACTTTTGGTTGACAATGAGAATTCTATTAATATGTAGTTTAGATAAGGTACGTCACATGACTCAGGTTCTTTTGAATCATTGTATATGAGTTTGTCGGTGTTCGCTTTTAAGGTTCTGCTTTTTAAATCCTGAATATTTTATGTATATTCTCCAATATTTCTTCTTATTTAGTGTTTGATGTTTCAGGTTTGTTGCCTGTTGGCATGCTTCCTTTGTTTCAGATGGGAGTCCACTCAATTGGTAAACCATTTGTTTCGATTTTTTGTCTCTATGATTTGTCCTCAAGAATTAACATTATTCTCTCAACTGGTAAGACTATAATTCGTACTCCTTGCATGCCAAAGTACCAACCCGACATTTTTAAGATTTCAGTATTATTTGTTTAGGGAGCGTCTTGTTTGGAAAATCATATTTATGGGGAATGTGCTTTCATTGATCTAGATGAAAGACCAAGAACAAGCTCTTCTTCATTTGGAAAGCATTTAACTTCAAGGAAAAGATTTACTTATTATGTTGTGAACTAGTAAGATGAGGTTTACTATGTGTTTTGAGTGCTATACTGTGATGATAAATTTTCTTTTGTGAGGTTAATTGAGTTTTATTCCTCCTTCTTTCTTTCCATAAATTTCAAATGGTCCAATTTCATGATGCTTTTTTCTTTTTCTCCTCATTGTTAAATGTTGCTTGACCTCTTTATTGGGACTGATTTTTCTTTTCATCTTAGTGAAACATATAACAAACCAACAAAACTATGGAAGCCAGACTTGTGGTCAGGAAAATGTTGAAATGCTTCTATGAGTCTTCTCGGTCCTGAAAGGGATGGATAAATGTGGCTTGCCACCAGTTGTCTCTTTTAAAAAAAAAAAAAAACAAAACAAAACAGTGGTGGTGGGAGTAATCGTTCTAAGGTTTGTATTTGAGCGTGATAATATGCATTTCGTATACTCTTTGTCGCCATTGCTCATTTACATATTTGCCTTTTGCTAAGTACTTTGTCAACGGAGCACAACAAAAGAGTACAAGTCTACACCACCCGCCATATGTAAAACTAAGAGAAAGAGTTTGGGTTTTAGCAAAGGGATGGATTCACCTAAAAAAATAATATTAGGATGTAAGGATGTTTAATAAATTGTCCTTTTTATGCTATTTGCTTTTGAATCGTCCAAAAAAGATTTCTCAATATTACATAATGTTTTTATCATTTTTTTCTCATAGTTTTAAATCAAAATTGATGGAATTGTGCGGTGTGGGACATAATTGATTTTTTTGTTTTGGTTCCGTAATTCATTTGGTTTTGTTTGCGGAGTTGAAGAATGATCACACTAGCTTTTTTTCCGGCCCCGGGGGGTGGGGGGTGGGGTTGGTGCATAATATTCTGTAAATAAATAAGCCAGTATCATTTGACTTCGGTGACTCATGCAATGTAGCAGATGTGTACCTTAAGGGAGGGTGAAAAATAATTTTGAAGTCGTGTAAGTTGGAAAAGATTTCATAGCCTTATATGGCAAAAAGTTCTATGAGCAATTTGCGAAAACTTTCACCATAGGCACATAGAAAAATGAACAATTTGCATCTCTAAATAATATACAAAGTATGACGCAAATGTTATTTCTAAACTTCCTAAGCAACTATATTGTTACTTATTTTAGGACCTTATTTTATCACTATTTTCAATTATTATTTTGAACAAAAATATACAAACCATGATGTCTATATCTTAAAGGATTCTTCTTTCACTTTCGTCCACAAAAATACTAAAATTTTAAAAGTACACATCGTGTGAATAAAAGAAAAAAACTACGACAGACATGAAAACTAACTCAAAACTTAATTGCTAAAAAACAGCTGAAATCAATGGATCACGGCAAAAATGCTTGATTAAATAAAAGACAAATTCCACGTGCAAGAGTGATTAGGTGAAATTATACGTATACGAAAAGGATAAAAAGAAAAGGAAATGCTCATCAGCACTAGGAAAAAGTCATGATGCCTTTCTTTTTGTTTTATTTTTCACTTTAGGAATGCTAATAGCACTAGAAAAGGAGTGTCTGGTGACTTTTGGGAATGCTAATACACGCTAGTAGCTTTCGATAAGGAAAATGATATTTGGAAAACTACAAAATGGTGGGACATCAACGATAATAATTCATATTTTACATTCAACTTGGATAAATATTTGAAAGTTGTTTATTTCTTTGTAAAATACGCCAATAAATCATACATTTAGTAAGAGATCATTCGATAATTATTTTGTTTTTAGTTTTTTATATCTAGCCGAATTTTGAAAACTCAAGGTAACTGTTTGAAAACCATTTCATTTTCAATTTTCAACTTTTTTTTTAACTGAAAATTTGTTTGGTAACTGCTTTTAGTTAAAAATAAAATGAAAACTGAAAACCAAAAACCAAAATGTAAAAACTCAAGAAAATAGTTTTTAGTTTCATTTTTCTGAAAACTGAAAACTAAAAGTAATTATCAAACAAGATTTCAGTTTTCATTTTAAAAAAAGTAAACAATAACTGAAAACTAAATGGTTATCAAATGTCCCTTAAGTTATTCAATGTAATCAATGTGACCATAGTGGGTTGATAAAACTAGGGGAATATTTTTGCTCAGCACCTTCAAGTGATGGTGATGCTCACTACTCTATATATCACTGTTAGATGAGTTTAATTTTCGAGATTTGTGTGGTGGATAGACACAAATCTCTAAATTTAAGATCATCCAATGGTAAAAGATAGGGTGGTGAGCATTATCACCACTTGAAGGTGGTGAGTAAAAATGCACTCAAACTAGGATATCCAATTTCCATGCCCAAATGAAGGTAATTCCTTCGGGCTCTCGAATCTCTCCGAATAACAGTGGATTAAAATAGCCGTTTGCTTATATTAAGATAAGATTTTGGTTTGGAAAAGGAGGAAGCAAGTGCGAAGGAGCTCCCAAAATACAGAGACTAAAGAACATAAGACGATTATATTCATTCGAATTCAAAACACTCATTAGAGAGCGGGCACAGTATCTTGCATTGTATCTATCTATAAACATATAAATGAAATGGTCACAGTTGCTACCTATAGAACCCAAAGCACACACAACTAAACAGAAGAAAGGCTCCAGAGAGCGTACTTAAAGCCAACAAAAATAAAGAAACAGATCATTCCCCTAACACGTATTCGGAGGATAGAAGAAAGAACACAAGCAGAAATAACGAGAACTGATAGGAAACAATGAGCCATCAAAACTAGTGCTCCTCAACCAATTTGATCAAAGAAACTGTGAAATGGCACAGAAGGCTTCTTAAACCTACCATGGCACCGGTCTCCAAATTATCCAATCGACCCAAAGTTTTACATAACATGGCCAAAAATGGTTTTACCAGAGATAAAGTTATGCTCAAACTACACACTGCGTTTGGGGTGGGGTGGTACAATACAACACTGCCCCATTGCATAAAAGGCTTAATACAAGTTTTGGGACACCCAACTGTACGGGCAAGCCAATTTTGCCCTTTCACAAAACCTAATGCCTAGCACTATTATTTATGCTACGAGTCTATGACTAAAAAAAATGATTTGATCTATTCAGTTGGGAACCTTATTCAAAATATTCATTCACCATGATATCATTGCCAACTTTATAATCAGCAACTTACTTGGTGGTCATTGTTTGGAGCTGCATAATTCTTTTATCCCAGATCCAAACTCTTTTTCATGGACTCATAAACCATATAAGTAATGCTTGCAGATGGAACTACTTTAAGAAGATTAGGAAATATTCCTTTGTAGAATCCTCTTAACCCTTCATGTTGGAAGGTTCTCCTGAATACATCACCCATTCCCATATATTCAGTGTGCGCTTGCATTCTGAAAACACGTAGAAAAATTACCGTCAGTTTAAAGAAATTGACTTGAAAGTTACAAAATATCATAAAAATCATTTCAACAAGATATCGATATTTCCATAATGCACCTTGTCCTGACAACCTGTAACGGATAAACACAAGTTGCACCAAGAGCTCCTGATACTGTCCCGCATCCCAATTGTACAAGAGCACCAGGTTCTGTTAAAAACAATCAGAACAAAAAAGAAAAAAAAAACTTACACCATATAATATAGTGGCAGAATTGGGGCAAAACACAATAAATTAGTCCCTAAAAATGACGAGGACAAGTAAACAAATTTGCAAACGAAGTCCTTACCCCCGTCATGCACAATATATTTCTTGGACATATCTTTCAATGTTTCATAAGCAGCAAGATCAATGCCAGCATAAGGGACAATCCCAAGCAAAGATGGAACAACGCCCTTATAAAATGCCCGGGGTCCCTCCTGAACCCATATATCTCTAGACAGAGTTCTGAGACTTGGAATTCTCCTGCCTTCGCCAGTATAAGTTTGGATTCGTGTCTTAACAAGATCCATGGGATATACCACAGTTTGTGCCACAGCACCTGCTAAGCCACCAGAAACAAGGCGAGTTGCAGTGCTGACATTAGCCTTATCTTCTTCACCATTAGCATGGACAATAAATCTTTTCAGCATTTCATAAGTGTAGAACCTAATGGCGCTTTCAGGAGCCACCTTCAAGACATTTAATCCATTGCCACGAAAAAAGCCCAATAAGCCCCCTTCTCTCCATATATCCTTTACTGCTGGCATAATTCGAGCTCGTTTTGTTTGTACTTGCAAAATGACCTTTAAACGATCAAGAGGAGCGGTAGCTGTACGTGATGTTGCCCCTGCTACTGCTCCAGCAATCAAATATCTACTTGCATGGACGTGCTTACTGGTGACCCCTGGGACAATTGTCTGCTCCCCAATATCAACAAGGCATACCCTTTCCAAATAATGATAAATATTCTCAATGGTTGCCTCCTGAGGGTAAAGTAGAAGAAAATCTCTCCATTCTTCAAATGTTATAACACCATTATTATCCTTATCAACGCGCTCAACAAAAAGTGCAAGTTCCTCGTCATCAATTTCAATCCCTGCAAAAGAGGGGCTGATGTGGCTTATAGAAGGAACACAATCCAGCAAAGGAAAGCCATTTTTATGATAAGAGAGATATTTTGAAGTCTTAACGGGATACGAACATGAAAACAAACATTTACAGAATGATCATACAAAAACAGAAAAAGATAGAGACGATTTACAGGCTTGTGTTGACATCTTTGAAACATTCAAGAATGAAAGCACAATGATTGTACAAGGAGATGAGAAAGAACAAAAGGAGTAGACATGAAAGTATGAGGGAAGGGAGATATAGTAAAAATGAAAAAGAGCAGCAGCATTAGTTGCAGTACTAGCAGTAGTAGAGTTGGTTATATGGAGATACCTGCCCTTACAAGTGCATCCCAGAGCTCTTCAGGCAGAATGCAACCATTATGTTCGACATCTATTGCTTGAAAGATGCGATAGAGCTCAAGCTCTTTATCGTCCATGTAGCGCTTAAAATCTTGGTAGTCGACACGGCCATCTTGATTGGCATCGCAGACATTCAACAAATCATTGGCATACTTGTACTGGGAGGGTATGTCAAGGGCAGAGAGGCCGGCTTCAATGTGGGCATAGTCCAAATAACCAACATTTGCGGTGTCAAAGAAGTTAAAGAGAGTGCGGATTCTGAGCTCCCTCTGCTCCTTGGTCTCTCCCAGGGCCAAAAGCACGTGATCCATGGACACAGGCCCGGTTTTCTTAATGGGATTGCGGGCATTTCTTATTCGGCCTGGCTTTTGGTTGTTGCTTGGCATTGCGTCCTCCTCCATTGGCATAATAACTTAATCAATCTCTCTCACTCTGTCTAATGGAAAGGAAACTTAACTTAGTTTAGTTACCCCATGGCATGTGTGTGTGTGTGTAGAGATCATATGATGAATTGATGATATACAAAAACAAGTATTCTATTCTGTTGTATTTACTCAAATCAATTATTGCATTCTATTTACTTAAATCTGAGAAGTGGCACCAAATGGAGGAGGAAAATTCGAATTTTCTGGAATTGAATAGTTAAAAAATTACATTACAATCAAGTATAAATGGAGGAAGATTAAGGATGAGTGAAAAGTGAGAATTACCGGGTGGACGGAGTCAAATTTCGAATGCAGCAAATGAAAAGCCAGGTCGAAGGTGCGTAAACGGCCATTGCTCCTCCTCCTCCTCTTCACAGTTGAGATGGTCGTCAGGGATCGTCAGAAATCATCAGGATACAAGAAGAAGAAGCTGCCAATCCCCATCCCCATCACACACCTCAGATATCATCCTACGATTTGATTTTTGATTTTTTGTTGTTGTGTATATATGATATGTTCTGTGTACTCTATAATTCTACTTTTCCTTTTCACTATCCAAAAGATCAGTAAATAATAATCAATAAAAAAAAAAAATTTAAAAATATGATTGTGATCAATCCAATCGGACGAAGAACAGAAAAAGAGGTTGCAAGTCGCAAAAGTGCAGACGCAGACGCAGACGCAGACGCAGCGTGAGGATGTTGGATTTTTTCTATATGTTTTTCCTGAAAAAAGAATTATTTAAGGGGGGCTATTGAGCTGGCGTCCAACTGTAGCGTAAGTTTTGCGCTCCCAGTTCGCTTTAAAAATGGAGGATTCTAGCCTCCGAATCTTCAACATGAGGCCCGTCCAACGGCCCAAATCATCACCGTCTGGACCCAACCCAAATCATTTCACACTTGACTCAATATGCACGGGTAGGTTTTTACTTTTTAATGAGCCGTGATAAACGATGATATTTTCAAGCGTTTATATTGAATACATCGTGTTTGTAATGTAGTCGCATGTACAGGCAGAAACGTACCAGAAATGACAATTAAGCAAAGCACATTTACATCATGTTCATGATTCTACAATACACACACACACACACGTACAATTACCAAGAGCAAGCAGCATAATCAACAAAAACATGCATCGCGCGGGGATGAATAATGACCTCTAATCCAAATGCTGCTGCCTTGGTTACTTCCCTCTCAAGACAAAGATCCGTTGCTGCAGGGCAATTCTACTTTTCTCGATCCGCTGCTGCCTGCAGCAACCTTTCTTCTGACTTCTGACTCAATCATGTCCTTAAATGTCTCTGCCACTCGGGTCTTTAGCTTTGACGTCTCCGCCTCACAATGAGACAGCTAGCTGGTACTTTCAATTCGAAGCAGCTGCCATTTCAATCACTCGATCGAGAAGCATCCGGTTGAATACATGAAGGTTGCGGGTGACTCACAGCCACCGGGCCGTAGCACAAACTAATAACTGTTCTCCCATTTCATATCATGTACGAATGAATCATTTTGTTACTACTCTACTGTTTGATTAATTAATATAAGATCTTAAATTTTAAGTGTTGCAGGGACACTTTAATACACTAGTGTGTCATGTATCGGACACAAAAACAGACACGACATTCCTCCGACACGCCTTGACATGTGTCGTGTCAGACACTCCATGTGGCGTGCCATTGACTTTGACAGGGGAACACACCTTGGACTCTTTATAGACGTGTACGCAGGACAAGGTCCAGACACAATCAAAGGACACGTCGAGGGTAATTTGTTGAAATTAAACTTCAAAGACCAACCCTAGGTTTACATAGTTGTTTCTGAGATAAATAAGAATTATTTTTGTATTTTGTTAGCCATTCCTTGTGCCTCAACTAATAGTAATGACCGGTTGTATTTACTAAGGCAATAAGGGATTCTTGTAAGGAAGTACTACTTTAGTATTCTAGTTATGGAGATTAGGATTTCTTGAATCTAGTAGTGGGTAGGATTCGAGAAGCACTGAGCACTATATAAGGTTGAGATGCCTATGCATATTACTATCACAATCACGAGAGATTTTTCAGTGTGATCTGCACACAAGATGGTACACCATGTGTCATTATATAAATGGTGGGATATGTGTGTTAAAAAGTTAATAACTTAAAAAATAAAATTTTCATCACTTACATAAAAACATGTGATGTACCATCTGTGTTCCCGTCACAATGAAAAATTTCTTCAGAATCACAAACCCTAGAACACCCCATCAGTTTGTGACTAAGGGAGTAAATTGTACGAATGGTCCCTCAACTATAATCAAATTGGAGCAATGGTCCCTCAACTAAAAATTCATTATCATTGGTCCCTCAACTTATCAAAATGTGTAGCTATAGTCATTTTCATAAATTTTGTCAAAATAAGTTATATTGGATTGACCATTTATACAATTAGGGTCCCTCAACTCATCAAAGTGTATAATTATGGTTCTTTTGTCAACTATGTCAAAAATTTTGTCAAAACGAGTTACATTGGAATGACCATTGCTACAATTGGGTTAAAGTTAAGGGACCATTTCTCCAGTTGAATTAAAGTTGAGGGACCAATGGTAATGGATTTTTAGTTGAGGGACCATAGCTGCACGTTTTGATAAGTTGAGGGACCAATGGTAATGGATTTTTAGTTGAGGGACCATTGCTCCAATTGAGTTAAAGTTAAAGGACCATAGCTACAATTTACTCGTGACTAAGGAGTAGGAGTGCATAGAAAAGCCTTCATCTACCTTAGTCCTCGTGTTCGTGTTCTCTCTGCAAGATCAAGATGTCTTCTTCTCCAAATAAGTGATTATGGTGTTTTGATGAGCATGAAACATATTAAAGCGTACATAATTTTGAAATTGTATTGAAATATGAAAAAGTGTTTTAGGGGCAATGCTAGAGATCGTGAACATATATCTTGACGAACCAGATTTTGAGGCTATATTATTCACCAATGATGACATGAATATCATTGTTGAGGAGAAATTTTTTAGTGTGTACCACCACGTGTTCTTATACAAATGGTAAGATATGTGTGTTAAAAGTTAATAACTTAAAAAAAAAAAATCTACGACTTATATAAAAACACATGGTGAGCTTTTGCCCCTGGTAGATCCATTCAGGATAATATCCTCATTGCGCATGAACTCTTTGCCTTTTTAAGAGTAAAAAAGGTAGAAGGGGTGCTATGGCCATTAAGCTTGACCTTGAAAAGGCTTATGACTTCCTCAGTTGGGATTATATTAAAGGTGTGCTTGTTAAATTTGGTTTTAATTATCATTGGATCAAGCTTATCATGGAGTGCATTGTAAGAAGAAATATAAACGTATACATTAACTCATCAGCCAAGAACATAAGGATTCCTTTGATCATGTATGTAATGTGAATGTAAGAACAGAAGCAATTACACCAGTACATACCTTCAGACATGTTCATAGACGAAAAAGCCATGAAAATCTGCACAAGCCTTCTCCTCTCTGCAAAACTTAATGCTTTCCAAGTTATAGGTAATTGGAACAAAAGAGCGTATTTTGTGAGAGCAGGGGCTTGTGGTTTTATACTACTAGATTGCCCTATAACAATCCTACAAGGATTACAAGACCAAATCCTTGTGCAAGCATGAGTTCTATACCCGAGCTTATCAACACAAACTTTCAATCCAAACCACAGTCGAATTAACTCTTATAAACATATTAAGACTTCTTTATTGTAATCCGAGACAACAAGGATTATTATCAAACTATATGAATCATACTCATACTCTAACATGCATTACTTCGACATCCTTTTCTATCCTGATTAATGGTAAATCTCATGGTTATTTCTATCCTTCTAGAGGTATTAGACAAGGAGGCCCTCTGTCTCCTTATATTTTTATCATTTGTATGGAACCCTTAATTAGAGACTTGGATAAGTTGGGAGAATCATCCAGAAGTAATGTTGGTCTGTTGACTGCGCCTAGAGGTTATAGAATTACTAATCTGATGTTTGCGGATAACTGTCTTATTTTTGCCAATGCCACTGGCACTGCAGCCAGGAATATTGCTAAGGTGCTAGATAACTTCGCTCAAGCTTCTGGTCAAAAGATAAACTATCATAAGTCTTCACTTTATTTTTCAAATAACACTCGTAACCATACCCGAATTGATATTGTTAATATTCTTGCTATTCAACATAAAATCATTATTGGTAGTATCTAGGCATACACAATATTATTTTATGGAAGGATCAAGTTAATGCAAAAGAACTAATTATCAAGATAAAAAAACAAACTAGATGGTTGGAAGGCAAATACCCTTTCTAAAGTTGGAAGACTAACTCTCATTAAGGCTAACCTCTTAGGTGTCCCCAATCATACAATGTCTTGTTTTAAGTGTCCTGAGAAAATCACAAAAACTATAGATAAAGAAAGTAGGCATTTTTTTTGGGGAAAAGATTGCAAACTTGTCCATGTGGCTTGGGATAGAGTTTGCAGCTCTAAGGAAAATGGGGGATTGGGTGTTAGGAAATGTGATCACTTTAATAATGCTTGTTTAGCAAAACTTGGCTGGAAAGTCTTAACGGATAGCCAAAATTGGTGGGTACATATTGTTAAGAATAAATACTTGAAGAAAGATGATTTCCTTAACACTAAAGTCAGACAGTACTACTCATGTGCCTGAAAAGGTATCCTTAAGGCTAGAGATAATATTAGAATGGGGCTGAGGTCGGTTGTGGGAATTGGAGAGAGCATCCTTTTTTGGACCCATAACTGGGTTTTTCCTTTCCTTCTATCCAACTTTATTTCTCCCAGTCATGTTAATGATATCGATCTGAACGTAAAGGTGAGTCAATTCATTAATAATGGACAATGGGACAGAGATCATCTTTGATCACTAGTTGATGAGGACATTGTGAATAAAATTTGTAGTATTCCTCTCCCCTTAACTCCCCAATATGATATGTGTTGTTAGGGGCCTAATGCAAATGGTAAGTTTTCAGTTAAGTCGACAACTTGGATACAAAATAGTGATAATAACAATGAGAATGTAAGAGAGCTTCTTAAGAAAATGTGGAAGCTCAAACTCCCTCATAAAGTTAAAATTTTTAGTTGGCTTCTCATAATTGGAAGGCTTCATACAAGAGACATATTATCAAGATATGTCAATAATATCCCATCCACATGTCCTACGTGTAATTTAGAGGATGAGAACATATCTCTCTTATTTATAAATTGTAATTTTGTGAGGCTAGTTTGGAATTGTCAAGCTATCTCTAACAACATAAGATTAAATCAATTTCTTCCGTTTAATGATTGGTTCAATGAATTAACTATTAAGAATGATGCAGGTTTGTGTGATCTCAGTAAAGTTTTACTAGTTTGCTGGCTGATTTGGAAGGAGAGGAATCTGGTGGTTTTCCAGAATAAAATTTCAAACCCTACATGGATCGTTAAGTCTGCCCTCAATCTAGGAAAGGAGTTCATAGATGCCAATGGTATAATTCATGTGGTTTACAATGGTAGCAGGTCCTCCCCGCCATCTTCTATTTGGTGGTCCCCTCCGAATGCTGGTTTTGTTAAACTTAACTTTGATGGCTCTGTGGTGAATCAAGGTGCGGCTGCTGGGTTTGTGATTAGAAACGAGAATGGAAAGCCTATTGCTGCGGGAGCTATATTTATTGGTCAAAACACTATTTCAGTTGCGAAATGTCTGGCATTGAGGGATTATTTATGGATGGCTAAGACCAAAGGCTTGGTTGGCATTGTGGTGGAAGGTGATTCAAAGCTGGTGATTGAGTCTTTCAGTGGAGCCCATAGCCCCCCTTGGAGATTGAAGGCCATCCTGGAGGATATTCGCTGGCTTGCGGGGTCGTTTAAGGATATTTGCTGGAAGCATGTCTTTAGGGAAGCCAATTTTCTAGTAGATGCTATAACTAGTGTGGGTTATTCGGTCTCTGATTTTCATGTTTGGGATAGAATCTTCATTTGGAAGCCCGGCAGGCCTTCCTCTTTGATTGTACCCAAACTGGTTGCCCTAAGGGCTTTTCTTTTTAATGCAATCTTTTTCTATAAAAAATAAAAACACATGGTGTACCACCCTTATTCCAATCACAATGAAAAATTTCTCATTGCTGAGTGAAGTTGCTTGAAGTTACGATATGTGTTATCTTATTTGAATATGTTTGATGCTATTTTCTATTTTATTTTATTTGGTGTTAACTCATGATGATAGTTAAACAATGAACATCAATCTTTTGTGTTTTTATTTTGTATGATGTTTTTAGCCTATTTAAAGTTATTATATTTTAAGAGGTATTTGTCGATTTTTTTCTCTGAATTTGTAAGGAGTTGCCAATTTATTTTAACCAATTATCCCCTAAACTTTTGTAATTGGCTATTTTCCCCAGGGACTTTAATTTTAGCTGATTACCCGCTACATTTGTAAAATTAGTCAATTTCTCCCCTAACGTTAGATTTTGGAATTTTTAATTCAAATTTGCATCTATCTTGGTCACGTACACGACACATGAGAATTGCCCAAATTCAAATAAGAAAAGTAGTTACTCATCTCAACAAATTCATTAAGGTAATTTAGCCAAAGGTCAATAAAAACTTTACTATTTAGTCATATATCAATGACATGTTTTTGTTTTGAACTTAATCAATGATATGTTTTTGTTTTGAACTTAATCAATGACATATTTTTATTAATTAGACATAGGTCAATGATGAATACCACATAAGCTTTAAGTCATTATATGTAGTTAAAATTTGACTCTTTTATCCTTCTTTCTTTCTCTATGTGAATGCAACATGGCCTCCTCGACCTCAACAAAGGCCACCAATATCCCAGTACTAAAATCGAGACCCCATGTTACGAATTCGAACTCAGACTTCTACCTCCATATTTTTTTGTGAGGCTTCGTGATTTTCCAACTAGGTAATGGTTGGGAACTCATGAACTTCTTCCTTTTTATGGTTCTAATCTTATGCCAGAGTTTGAATGTGAAAATCCCTTTGATTTGGTGAAGGTTAAACAAAAATCAACTCAGAGAAATTTTTCCTAGTTTCCAATGAAAGACTGGCGAGGTTGCAAGTATTTTCCGGCTAACTCCAGCCACAGCTCAGCCTCAATTAGGTATATTTCTATTCATTACCTCTTGAGCTTTATTTTGGCTTTTGAATCTTTGAATTTGGTCGAGAAATGAACCCGTTATGGCTATTTGAAGTTTTCCGGCCACCTCCTATGCGATTTCGGTCTTCTTCTTCGTTGGTTTCTATATGAATTCACATAACAAGAAATAAACACTGCGTTGCAGTGTCTGAATCCACAAACCTATTTGAATCTCAATGCACAATCACATAACAGGAAACAGACACTGCAACGAAGTGTCTGAATTCACAGAACAAGAAACAAACACTGCGTTGCAGTGTCTGAATCCACCAACCTATTTGTAGCTCAATGCATAATCACAGAAACTGGAATTAGACACTGCAACGAAGTGTCTGAATCCACATAACCGAAAACAGACATTGCGTTTCAGTGTCTGTATCCACAAACATATTTGAATCCGAATGCACAATCACAGAACAGGAAATAAACATTGCAACGAAGTGTCTGAATCCACAAACAATTGAATTTGAATGCACAATCACAAAACAGGAAACAGACACTGCGTTGCAGTGTCTGAAAAATTGGAGGTTGAAGGTGGTGGGAGGCAGAGGGGTTGAAGTCTGAAGGTGGTGGGAGGCACGATTTACAATGAATGAGATGGAAATGTTTGGTGTTTTAAATAATAATGGCATCATTTGTAATTTTAATTTGATTGAGGTGTTTTAATGTATCTTAAAGTCTCATTGACCTATTTATAATTTCAATAAACTTGATTGACCTATTGTTAATATCATAACTTTTAATTAATTTTATACAAAATCACCCAATTCATCATTAGAAAGTTGCCAATTATAAAATTAAAATTCAGGAGGAAAATTGGTCAATTACAAAAGTTTATGAGGTAGTTAGCTAAAATTAAAGTTCATGAGAAAATTAGCAACTTTTTAACTGGATGAGGATTCTCTCCTCCTTTTTTCCCATACACTTCCATCCTCCTCCTGTTTGTGTGGTCACGGTTAAGTCATGTATTTTTAATCTTATTATCTCTATAAAAAAATCAATATAAAATATTAATATGGCTTAACCGTGACCATACAAACAAAGGAAAAATGGAAATGTATAGGAAAAAAGGAAGAGAGAATCCTCCTCCCTTTTAACTTACTCTCACTGTCTAGTAACATATACATGTGTACACCTCGGGAAGGGCTGAAAACAGAACAAGGTAGACTTGACACTTGCCTTTATTCTAATCGGACCGTTGTATGATATCCAATCTTGACAGCTAACCTTTTCACATTAAATGTCTTCCCAAATTTTATATGGCTCTGCAACCTCCATAGTTGAATTCGATCATATGTGGAACGGAGTGGAACATTGATCATTGAATCTATGCTGTTCAATTCTCCGCAAACTGCTGCTGCGCAGTAAAATATGTTTGAATCAAATTTTAATAAGCTTTTAGTGGTATTTATTTTCATAACGTTAAAAGATGTGTCAAATTTAAATATACAAAGATTAGTATAATTGTGAGAGACAGGAGAAAGAAATACAAAAAAAAAAAAAAAAACTCAAAGGTTGCAATTAGTATTAAAAGATTGGAAATTATTGAACTCCAAAATAATTTTAGACGTTGACATTAATAACTAGTTAGGTTAGTATTAAAAAAAAAACTCAAAGGTTGCAATTAGTATTAAAAGATTGGAAATTATTGAACTCCAAAATAATTTTAGACGTTGACATTAATAACTAGTTAGGTTTTTTCTGGTTGGTAGATATCATCATTATTTATCTAATATCATTCTTCCCGCTTTGCTTTGGTGTCGCATAACATTTGCAGTCGTGGATGTTATTAAACAAGTTACATTCCAATCATACTCATCAGATTCATACTATAAAATCCAAAAGCTCCGAATTTTTTTTGTTTTGGTTGTTTGTTCAAGAGCCAAGAAAAAAGAAACAATGAAACATACTCTGGCTGGTTTTTAAATATTGTTGTTATTATTATTTGTTAGCATCATCAATCATCATTGTGGTGGTGGTAATGATATGATAAGAGACGAGCTTATTACATGACATGAGCAAAAGGATTTAAAGAAACCAATGGTGAAAAGGGCAGGAGAGAGAGAGAGTGGGAGCGCCGTAGAGGTTACATTGCTTATTATGGTTTGTATATAATATATGCATTTAGTTAATAGTTTAATGTCTTATTTAATTGCTCAGTAGTAGGAGCCATGTCAACATAGCTGATAGCTGGGCGGCCCAACTCCCTCTCTGGCTCTCTCTCTCTCTCTCTCTCTCTCTCTCTCTCTCTCTCTCCCCCCCCGTCTCTTTTTATATTCTTTGTTGAATGCTTTTATACACAAAAACAGAAAAAGAGATATATATGAGTATATACGTATTACACTAATGTATATGTGTCTAAAATTTGCAATCAAGCTGGGCTTGTATTGTTCTCATCTTTCTGTCTTTTTTTGTGCAATCAAGTTTTAAGTCAATTGTGCATTATTACATGTTTAATTTTTTTAGGTCGTTGTAGTGTGTAATTAACTTGGATAAAATGGCGAGCTTGACGCAGGAGTAGACAGTTTTTTGTTGTGCCAATAGTCCCACCAGTGGTGTAAAGTAATGTAATGTAGTTTGAAGAGATGTGTATAGACTTAGAGCCAGCCAAAGATGTCCTGTATTGGTATTTGCTGTACACGACACAAAACAAGACCCCTCCCTCTCAGAGTTCCCAACTTGCATAATTGCATTAGCAGACAACTTATTATTTATTCTGCTTTACAGCCCACACAAAAAAGAAAAGAAAAAACACTAAATTCAATTATTATTTTTTTCCTTTTTGAAAAAAGAAAGAAAGATAAAATATAAATACACAGAGACTGACAGACGCACTCTCTCTGTCTCTCTCTTATTCTGGTTCATACTTGATCCATATGCCTTTATTGTATTGTTTTGGTGCTTGAGAATAAACATTTGGTGGGTTGATTGCAATTGCCTGGGGTGGGGTGCGGTGGGGTGGGTTTTCTGTCTGTCTCTTTGATTGATTGAACTAGAGTCTCCAACTATAATTATACATCCATAATCATCAAAATTCAGGAGAGAGAGAGAGAGAGAATATGATTTGTATTTAATTTGGTCTGTTATATTAGTATACGATGAGTTTGTACTGATCAAGTTGAATTTGGGTGGTTTGGTAGAGGGAGAGAGGGAGAGAGGGAGAAGCAGCAGTACAAGTGTTGTCGGCGCAAGGTCACTTTCTGTCGCCATTGTCTTTATCCAACGATGATATTGATATTTTAATATTTGATTGCATTTCCCTTTAATATCCAAATTACAACCCGAATTGATGCTTCTCCGCTTCTCCTCTCTTCTCCTCTTCTCTTTACATTTTGATTTCCACCTGCATATTCTTCCATTCATTCATTCCTTCATTCAAACATGCCTCTTTTCTTTCTGTAATTATATCTCCTGCCTGCAACTTTTTATGTCATGAAATTTCAATTGGATTTGGGTGGCAATTGCCTTTGTTGTTGTTGTAGTATTGGCAAATGAAGTTCGAGTTTTTAGACATCCGGCTGCCTTCCTTCTCTGGGACTGGGACTGGGACTACAGGTATATTTTGTTACTACCTTTTCTGTTTGTGTTTATCTGCATTTAAATCAAATAAATTGTTTATATGGCTTATAGATATACTGCTACTCAGTTGGCATTTTAAAGGCTCTGACTTTGATTTCTAATGATTTAAAGTTTCCAACTTTCAAGTCTGATTTGCTTTTTCCAAAACACTTCTTTTGCCTGGCACCCTTGATTCTCAATCCTGGTCTCACAACTTGCTGCCCAACTTGTTCTCTAGATATCTAATTGTGGACCAATGATAAGGATACAGGAATTGAAATGAAATAGATAGATCTGATGGATTTAATTTCACTTGCTCTCTATGGACACCTTCTGCAGATTATCATCTTCTACTTTTTGTATCCTCTGTATTCCAGGTTCAATGTATGATAATTCGTTTTACAACAATACTACCCCGCATAGTTGAAGTGCTTCCCATACCAAATGTCAGCGTCTCTTGCAGCAATATTAGGAGGTGCTGCAGGAGCCGTGGCTTTGGTAGGGATAAGTATCTTACTCATATGGTTCTGTATATCTCGCAATAGGAGTGTTTCAAGAACTTCTGAAACGGGTTCTTCTGATCCTTCTGTTCAAGGTGATTCTCATCAGTCTTATGTCATATATGTTTTCTTCCTAGGGGAAACACACTTAGTGTAGTGTAAAGAACAACCTTTTGATTATCTGTTTTGATAACTCGCAGTGGGAAGACATGGTGGGGTTGAGTTGTCAATGCGAGAAACAAGGCGTTTTCAGATGGAAGAACTGTCTCTGGCCACCAAAAATTTCAGTGACAAAAATTTGATTGGGCAAGGGAAATTTGGGGAGGTGTATATGGGATTTCTCCAGGATGGGATGCTCGTAGCCATCAAAAAGCGACCTGGAACAGCTAGTCAGGAATTTATCAATGAGGTAATGATCGCCGTCCTAACCTTACAAGGTCTCTTGATGGATTACGGTTTTCTTCTTTAACGGCATTCGAGTATTATATATGATTTTGAGTTTGTTTTAAAGTGTCAGGGGTTTTGCATTGACTTGTATATATATATATATATTTGAAGTGTGACTACTATATGCTGTTTGAACAAAAACATAAGAACAAAAAACTCCTTGTACAAGTCGTAAATTTTGAATGAGATTTTTCTTCCGTACCAACTTGGATGGACTAGTATATGCTTTAGTTTTTTCTCTCTTTAAATTCCTATTTGTGTTTTTGCATTGAACATTGTATCATGGTTGATCTAACTGGACTGAATATTATATCAGGTACACTATCTCTCAGCTATTCAGCATCGGAATATTGTTACTCTCTTGGGTTACTGCCAAGAAAATAATCTACAGTTTCTTGTGTACGAGTACATTCATAGTGGAAGTGTTTCCAGTCACTTGTACGGTAACTCTCTATCCAGCCCCCATTTTTTAATTCGTGAGTCAAAATTATACCCTTTTGTTTTTGCAATTGTTGCATCTATAATGCCTAAATTTGAGCATATGGAGTTTTTCAATTTTTTTCTTTGCAGGCACTGGTCAGCATTCACGTGAAAAGCTAGAATTCAAGAATCGCCTAACAATAGCTCAAGGGGCCGCTAAAGGTGATCATCTGCAAAATCAGTGAGCATTTGTGGCTTTCCTGGTATCAGGTTTTCATCTCTTTAGACAAAATATCCGAATATGAGTATTGGTCCCTCAAATTCTTTTGTCAGCAACTGTAAGACTTTCAGTTGTTTCAAAGTTCCAGCTTCTTTTTGTGAGAAGTCTGGAAGCAACGCTCTCCTATTTGTTAGCACTCATTCACCTGCTCTGGTTGCAGGTTTGGCTCATCTTCACTCTCTGAGTCCCCGTCTGGTGCACAAGGATTTTAAGACAGCCAATGTTCTCGTAGATGAAAACTTCATAGCTAAGGTTGCAGATGCGGGAATTCGCAATTTCCTGGGAAGAGTTGATATTGCAGGCTCGTCTTCTCAAGTGACTGCTGATGAGATGTTCCTTGCTCCAGAGTAATAGTTTCTCCCTCTCTCTTTGTTTTTGTTTTTGTTTCTCTTTTTGTTGGATAAGGTTGGGGGAGGGGGGTGTTGAAGGTTATTGCTCTTTTGGTTCTCGGTGTTTCATATAACCTTCAAGTGACTCCTGAGAATAGTTATCATTCTTAGTCAAATTTCCGTTTGATTTTGCAGGGTCAGAGAGTTCAGACGATATTCAGAAAAAAGTGACGTATATAGTTTTGGTGTATTCCTTCTGGAGTTAGTGAGTGGGCGAGAGGCTAGAGATTTTGCATCTTCTGACTCAACCCAGAACATGGTTGAATGGGTATGTGCTTGTCTCATTGCAAATGTTGGTACAATGTTGGAATGCATTAATCATGTGATCCTATATATGCATTCAAATGTTTGCTTATATTAGTTTCTCTTCTCTAGATCATTCTTGAAGGACCGGGGATGGTACACTAAAAAGTAAAAACTTGCTGCGGTGAATGTTACTGTTTATAATATGATAGTTAAAAAGTTTAATTGCTACAACTTGCCAACATCACTGTTGAATCTTGAATGCGTTGGTAATTTCTTGTTAACGTGTGAAAATCTTAAACTAAAGTTGTTTAATATTGTTGTTGGATCTTGTATAAAGGTGCAAAATATTCAAGAGGGCAGCAATGTATCGTGCATCATCGATGAGAGGTTGGGGAATAG
Source organism: Heteromeles arbutifolia (assembly GCA_024362995.1). Lineage (NCBI taxonomy): Eukaryota > Viridiplantae > Streptophyta > Magnoliopsida > Rosales > Rosaceae > Heteromeles > Heteromeles arbutifolia. The sequence goes on from JANCRC010000007.1 coordinate 150,341, forward strand.
CTTCACAGGAGAAGCTATGGATTGGTTGATACAGTTGATCATGCGATGTGTGGAAGCTTCAAGTGAGAGGCGACCGGGCATGAGCTATGTGGTAATGGAGCTGGACCGGATAGTTGAGAAAGAGATGAGCTTGACAACAATCATGGGGGAAGGAACCTCTACGGTGATCCCGGGAAGTCAGTTATTTAAAGCAACAAAATAAGACATTGTGTTCATATGGCATCGCATACCCCAAAATTTTCAGTGTGTGATACTTGTGAAATAGTTTTTTTTTTTTTTTTGTTCTTCTTTGAAAAGAAAAAGGAAATTGTTATACTTTTTTTGGCTTCCTTTACTTGGTGAAACATGAAAGAAGAGAAGAGAAGAGACGAAGAGAAGAGAAGAGGAGAGGAGATATATCAGGTGGTGTTTGATATAGTGTATAAAGAAAGCAGGGGTGGGGCCTGGACTGGCATTACTTTTATGATTTGATAAACATGTAAGGAAGTGTTGTTAATATAAATTGGAATTTTGGATGGAGTTGTTTTGGTTTGGCATTTAATTTTGGAAGAGACAAAAGCGTAGTCATGTATGTTTAAGACTGTCATGAGAGACTTATGAGTGACTGAATTAGAACTTGCGATTCCTTTCATTTCATACTCTCTAAATATTATTGTAATAGAGTGGAAGGGAGAGGAGAGGAGAGGAGAGGAGAGGATGCTGCAAATGCAAATGTCTCTCTCCGAAATCGTCGTAGTCGTTGTAGTCGCCCTCCTCCTCATCACCTACAGCACCTCCCAATGGAAATACTCATCCTCATCCACCTCCCCCATCGCAAGGTACTGCTCCGGCTTTGCCATTCGCTTTCTCAGTGCAATTTTAACAATTTGGTGGACAATTTCAGGAGCAACGAGCTCGGAGGCGTCGCCCTCCACCACGAGTACACCCGCGCCGCCCAAAGCCAATCCTACCATGAGATTTGGTCCAAGGTTCAGCTCCATGACCATGATCAGCTGCAGCTGCAGGAGGACGACGACAATTTGCGCCACCACCAGTCAGAGGCAGCAGCAGCTTCTGTTGGGGCAAGTGCTTCAGTCCAACTGAGAGAGCGTCCAAGAGGCGCTTCGCCTCGCCAAGCCCAACACCCTCACTCGCCTAGCACCCAACTACTTTGACCAGAGCGAGAACACCACCCAAGCCTGCCTGCTGCTCCTCCACCGCAGCGTTTATTGGAAGAAAACGTCAAGTTTGATGCAGTCATCCGGTTGATGTGAATGCTTACTGTACCCGAAACCTCACCAGGAAAATGCTTGAAATTCAAATTGGATGTTGAGAATTTCGTTGTGGCTGTGACCAAATGACTCTCTAATATTTGTGAATTGATAACTTGATCTTTCTCGAAGTAAAGTCCACTCTAATCTCAAGATTAACTTACAATCAAAGCTTGTCATGTTTTGTCGAGTGGTTGCTTGGTTGGAATATTTGCAATATTATTATTAACACCACCTCTCAAAATGCCCTTTATATTTAGTTTTTACTTGAACCAAAAAGTATTTTAAAGAAAAGAAATGATGATCTAGGACAGTATCCCATTTATTATTAACAAACTGTGACTAGGAATTCCAAACAAGGAAACAAATTTAATGGAGTTAAAAGATGACAAACACTAGTGAGTTTTGAATTGTCAGCAGCACAAAATATCAAGCATTGGCCGTGAAGTCTTGTTTTGCCTTAAGAACAACCTCCTCTGTGGTGGTGCCAATGATCTCGTTCGCACGTTTCAGCCCTACGCAGTTATATCGTCCAAGGGTATCCTAATTCATTCACAGCCATAGGTAATTAATTAGAACGAGTCAGTAATAGTACTAATGTTTCATCATAAGCCTTACCCGAGTTACAATTCCCAATTTCTCCAACTTCTGAACTGCATCGTCCACATCAAAATTACAGTCGTCGTTAAACTGTTCTTTGATTAGTTCCTCGCACCACTTATCCAGATCCTACAACACATACATACATATAAGACTTCGATTCACCTTTACTACTACAGCAGTGTTACTACTGCATATTACATATTTGTTGCAATATTATTATGATGGGAAGAGATCCAAGAGGAGATATATCATACTAGTGCGGTAGCTTTCCCTTGTTCCATTAATATGTAAAAAGCAATTATCACCTCCTTCACCTGCAAATACTTTCAACAAAAATTTGTTGCTGCACCAATGAAAAAAAAACATTAATGTCCAACCAAAATTCATCCGAAAGTAGCGGCTTACTTCCTGTTGAATCACATCATCGCACAAGTGAAGGAGAGTACCCCGTCCGCTATCCAATTGTTTTTCATACATGGACTGTGTTATCAAGTTCTGATACTGAGCCAAGTTCTGCTGATAACTACACGTATGGTCATGCGGATGCATATTATTGAAACTGAAATTGAAATTGAAAGAAAATGTGCCAACCCAAGCAACCAATTTGAGGAAATATGAATATTAGAACAACAGAATTAACCTGAAGTATGTCTTAGCACAGTAACCAATCACAGTGGAAATAATCGCAAACATGACCCAAACATCAATTTTAGGCATTTCGATTGAAGTAATAACTGCAACCTGCAGTAAACAAACACATGGTGATTAGGATTAAGCTGTATTTTCACAAGATTACGGTGCACCAACACAAACTTTATTGCTGCTATCAAGAAACTGACCAGCCCTACTACAGCAGAGCCAACGAACGTGAGCCAATCCATTGGAGTTAATCCCGGGTTCTTCTTCTCAGGCTGTGAAAAGGCCAAAGGTTTCAATCCATATACTCGGGTCATCTTTTGAAAAGAGAGAGAGAGAGAGAGAGAGAGAGAGAGAGAGAGAGAGAGAGAGAGAGAGAGAGAGAGAGAGAGAGAGAGAGAGAGAAAGAGAGAGAGACTCACAAGAACAATCTCCATATCAGCCATTGGAATGTTTTTGAAATGTTTAACATATATTCCCCGCTCTGCATTATCTTCAGTACTTGCTCGCCTGAAAATTCATAATTCTTCTTGTCAATAAATTACTTTTCAAGGTCCTTTCGAAAAAGTTTATGCAAAAGAAGATAGTTCATAAAAAAGAAAAGCAGTACCTGTAAACAACAATAATCCTATCAAAAGTTGGCTCTTGGATTGTGTTCTTGCACAGCAAATTTTGAATGCTGTAGGACACACAGCATATATTTGTCATGAAGTGGAAATAATCAACATCAGATTGAAACGAAGGCATGCTTGCAGGAAAGTCAAAAGAAACGTCTCCAGTTATTTGTATATCCGTGTCGAATGCACATGGAATCAATTTTTTTTTATTTTATAAAAACATTTTAGTTGCTTTTGTATTTTGCCAAATGAAGGGAAGAAGGCATATATAAAAGTCAACCTCAGTTCCATTTTTTCAAGACGGATTCGTTCAACAAACAAGTCCTCTTCGTCAAGGAGGTTAATATTCTTCTTCTTGCGCTGTGCCTTTTTCTTTTTCGAAAAGAACTTGTCCATCCTGCAAGAACAAAATAATCAACAAGATTCTATCTGCACAATGATGTTTCGAATTTATACTTGGTCAAGTGACTTGAAGTTGTTCATGTATGTTGGATTAAGATTATTAATCATAACTAGTTTCCAAGCTTCAAATACGAATATTCCATCCAGAAATTAAGAAGAATGACAGACAACAGGCAAAATTTAAAGCAAGCAAGCAACTTACTTGGTTAGTCGTAAAAGATATTTCCAGCAACGTGCAATGATAATGTCCACTTTCTCCATGATAAAGTAATCTGCCGTCTTATCAAGTCCAATGCCGCGTCGGAAGATGACGTACTGAAGCAAGACAACATCAAATGAGGATATATATAAACACCCGCTCGAATTTTAGGAAGGGATTTGAAACTTGCAGATGTTTGTTTGCAGTATTTGAAAATACCTTATCAGCAAAATCTGGAATGTTTGGGCAAGGATGCGTGTCAAAGTATTTGCTCAAAAGTTTATTATCAAGCTACATAACATATTGGGATCAGCAAGCAAACGTGAGGATCGCATCCCATAAAAACCAAAGTTCCACTGAAGCAATATTACTGAACTGAAACTAGTGATGGAGGGAATACATTTTGATGAGTACGATACAAACCTTAGATTCATCAACAACGATGGGAAGATTTAGAAGATACTGCCCCGACTGTGCAACCTCAACTTCTTCGTTAGTTGCAATCTTGAAATTACTCTTTTCCATCACCTGTATCATATCAAAACTAAAAGGAGTATAGAAATGAAGATTTCCTGTTTCTTTTTCTCTTGTTTATTTTAGTTGTATGGGGCGGCGGGTGTATAGAAAGGAAAACAAGAAGAAGAACGGGAAGCAGCCATAGAATAGAACCTGAAACAAGTACTTGAGGAAGTTCTGTTCAAGTACATCAACTTCTTGAGGAGAAAGCTTCTGCTGCTCCAATTTCTGACTCCCGTGGACAGGATCAAACAGGGAGTATAGTTGCTGTGTGTATAGAATAGACAAATACACTGTGTCAAACAAAACTTAATAAGATATCGGAAACAAATGAATAATTGAAATGCATGAATAATATCTGGAAAAAGGTGAAAAGATGATCCGGAGCATAGCATATTATTCGCATACGCATACCATCAAATCCTCAAATTGAAGAAGATACCAAGCCCGAATTGTGTACTCGACTCTCTTGCAGAGCTTGAGAAACTCAGCACGATCAGAACTTTCCTCTAGAGAATATTAGAGAACCAGGTTCGATCCAGTTAGCAAAAATTATGAAGACAGACAAAGGCAATGGCAATGGCATGATTAGATGTTACAAGTACAAAGTACAAACCGATGAGGTTAGCCAAGGTCATGATGAGTTTGGGCTTGAGAACTTGAATGGCGGATTCACGCTCTAACCGAATCACCTCATTCTTCCCCATTTTGATTTTGTATTTCCTCTTCTTGTTGGGCCGTTGGCTTTGAGATTAATTCAACTCAGTTGTATTTGCAGACAATGGAAGTCTTGTATGTAGCTCTGTACGTGTAAGTCTTAGCCTAACTAATTCAATGCATGCATTTAAGGGAAGGGAAGGGAAGAGAAAAGGAGGAGGTAGGGACGATATTAGAAATCCAAGTGTAACAGCCGCCATATTTTTCTCCTCATTGACGACTGACGACCCTGTAAACATTTCCCTTCCTACAATAGTGTCTTTAAAGTCTCAAGTCTGATCTGGGATTCTGGGGGATCCCCGTTCTTTTAGTATCGCTCCTCCCTTCTGCTCCACCTCCGCTTTATCCTCTTCTCTTCTTGTATCTAGCGGCTCTACACTTTTAATAAAATCATAACTTATAACTGCAATTTTCAAACCACAAAAATAAATAAATAAATACGCATAATTTTGAGGTTAATGCAGGTTTATTTTTTCGACTCTTTTTTGTTTGTTTGGAGGGGGTTGTTAATTTTCAGCATGGAGTCACTGGATTTAGGTGCTGTGCTAACATATGTATGCTGACGTTTTTTTTTTACGGCATGTTTCATATTCTCTCCAAACAATAAAACAAAAAAATTTCCCTTTATCTTTCTCGTCGCAATTGTCTTTCATTTTGTCTGTTTATGTTTCAATTCGCATTGACCTTTTTTTTGGTTTGGAATTGGCATTCATGTTGACGTTTTTTGTTATAGTAAAATTAGCAAATAAAATCATTAGGCGTCCGCGGGGAATCAATCCTCTCGTTCAATTCATACGGACCCGTCTACACCTCCTCAAGTCTTCTGTAAAACAAGGTTGCCCACCAAATGCTGCTGGTGTTATAAACAGCGTCACCCCAGAAAGCACCACCTACCTACGAGGCTACGAGACTCATGTTTGATCATCTCAGTGGATGATAATGGTGACGGGGCATACTCAAACAGAAACGCTGAAACACTAACTTCGAAAGATGATGATGGTAAAACCATTCAACATTTCATGAGAGGAAGAGAGTTTGGAAATGCCAGCCAACAACCAAAACCACGATATGCTAGTATTCAAGAGAGAGAGAGAGAGAGAGAGAGCCTTGATTATTCTAAAACGCATTTGCCTCTACAGAAAACTTTAAAACCCTCCAAAATACTATTCAACGATATTTCTCCAGAAACAGAGAATAAGAAGAAAAAAGAATCCCAACTATCTAACAAACAAATTAGAGATACCTGGAACTGTCCAATAATCCCAGGTCTCCCCCTACCCCTGCCTGCTGCTATCTGTCTCTGCCCCATCTAACATATATACATCATGCTGAGTTGGCCCTTGTATAGGTATGTACAAAAACCTATCTCCAACTCTGCACTTCCATCTACTCTCACCCTCACTTGTCAACTTACATTTCCCGTTTACATTACCATGCTAGAAAATTGTCTTACGGGTTCCACGACCTCAAGAATGGTTTCCCCGTAGGATCACGTAAACCAGAGTTCTGACGCGGTAAATTCATCCATTGCATATCATCGTGCATCATGGGAGTGGCTGCTTCCCGCCCACCCAAGTAATCAAGTTCATGACCTGCTTGTGGTACAACATTTCCGATCCTCGGAGTGGCCCCACCCACAGTTCCATAGCTCCTAGAGGAAATGAACTGCTCAGTGGAGGCTACGTGCTGATAAGGGCTACTTGATCGCAATTGGTTACAATGGGATAGAACACTGAATAAGCTTTGATCTGCATTCGTTCCATTCCTAATGGTCTGACTCGTGACACTAGTACCACCTGACGCCGACCATCGACCATGCACTTGATGCTCACCAGAAAACCAATTATGACTCAACATTTCTCCACCATCTAAGTGAGATTGTAGAGGTCTTGGCATGCGAACACTATTGACAGCCCAATCCTGCACATCGACTGTAGCCGGATGTTCCGGCCTCGAATTTAAGTATCTACCTCCATCAGAGTAAACGTTCTCAGATAATCTTGGTTGCATGTAAACCTCGCTCTCTCTCTTCTGCCCTTGCTCCAGAGGCAGTGACTGGTGTTGCTGCTCTTCAAAATGCACTGGAAACTGACCCATAAATACATTGGCTGGTGTCCGGAAATCCAACCCTGTCTGTTTCTTCTCAGGATTGTAAGATAGCATGCTCTGGCCCTTAAAGAGAGATTGAAGCAATTCATTTCGATCTTGGTTTTGGTAAGAACTGAAGGAACCATTCTCCGATTGTATGTGCAATAAATCTTTCCCACTGTCTCCTACAGGCAAGTCAGACTCCATAGCAACTAAGTGTGTCTGTTGAACTTCATTAACTTCTAGATGTGTGAGCGATAATTCACTGGCAGATGAATATACATGACTTGTTGTAGAATCATAGTAAGAATGTGGCACATTAACTGCCTTCCAGGCATCTCCACTAGCACATAATTGTGCTCCCTGACTTACCGCAGTATCTGCAGTATTCAGATACTCCACGTAATCAGGTACATTTGGAGGAGAATGATCTGATTCTATAATGATATGCTTTTCTGAATCATTATCCGACTCTGTAATGAAATGTTCATCTGAATCTATATCTGCGGGGTTGCACTCATGACCGCCAGTAAGCTTCTCTCGAGAACTGTCATCTTCCTCCATGTCTGTGGGGTTGCACTCATCACCCTGTGGGAAACTGGGTACAGACTTTTCAACATCTTCCATGGGAGATTGACGCTTTGTTGCTCCAATAGCTATCTTATCTTGAAGCATGCTTTCAAGGTTGTGATCACCTTCGTCATCCTGAACATCCCATCACAAACCAGGCCATAAAATATCATACAACAATAGAGACTCCGGTTCATTAAGAAATGGATGGCTACCAACCAGGTTGATAAAGATACATCGGCTCAAACAGAAAAAAAAAAGGAAAAAGGAGGGGAGATAAGGGCAGAATCACAAACCTCTATCAGGGGCTTTAGCCTCCTTTTCATGTCCTTCTCCAAAGAGTTTGTCATTTGCCGTCTCTGTAAATGCATTTCAATCCAGTTTGCATAAGCTGCCGGGATATCTTTAATTGCCAATTGCAACCTGTATCAACAAAACTATATTTTGAGGAGGCAGACAATGAAATGTTTCTCCAAAGTATTAAAATATATTTTTCACACGACACTAACCAGTGCTGATGCAACTTCTTCTGTTCTTCTTCCACAAAGACTTCATATGGTTGTACATCAAAGCTATCAAGGTTACCTAATATCCGGTTGAGAGACCTGGACTGAATGCTTTTGCCAGACTGCTTCAGGCTCTTAAAAATTTCGTACTGCTTCTTGCTAATCTGAAATAGTGAAAGCACACATTCAGCAAGAGCCTCATTAAAATTAGAATGTTCAATATCATGACCCAGAGGAACAAGTATACAGCAAAAAGATGGCTCTGTGTGTAGAGAGAGACATAGAGAGAGGAGTGTCTTGTCTATATGTTGGTTTAAGGATGTAAATATCTGCTTTCTCAAAAAATAAAATAGAAAAAAATTAAGGATGTAAATATCAGCTAGTTGGCATCACGTACGTAAAATTAAAACCCATTAAATAAACAACTTAAAGGCACTGACTTCCAAACATAATTGTGTTCAAATCCTAACACCGGAATATTGTGAAATTACTTTTTTCTAGTTGACTTGACTTATTTGTCCTACTTAATGAGAAAATTATGACAATTCTGAGTCTCTGCTCAGAAGCCATTAAGGTGTCTCTGGCCATTGAAGTTTAACACGGGACCACTGATCCTACAACTCAAGCCTGAGAGGTGACTGATTAGGTTACCCAGGCTTACATAATCCATCTCAAAATTTTATTGTTTCAGAATTACCAAATGAACACCAACCTTAACATATGACATGTATTTAGCACCATCGCTACTGTCGATATTGCGCTTGTGTAGATTGTCTCCTTTTTTGGATCTTCCTCCTGCATTATGTGCCCCATCTGGTGTAACCAATAAATTTCTACCTTTGTCCTTTAGGAAGCCTTTCTCACGGATCCTGACACAATAGAAACTCATAGATCTCATGCCGCCCAAAGTAAATTGATAGATAAATGTAACAAAATCATCATAGAAATGTCAACTAAACATACAGTAAGTAGACATAGCCAAGTATGTTTATAATTTAAGAAAACTAAAATGAACCTGGAGAACATAGACACTCTGGTATGACTAAACGTGGAAAGCTGAATTACCTGTTCTGAAAATCGCCTCCTTTGTTCACTGAGGAAATCTGGTTATCACTACTGCATGCTTTCTCCCAAGAACAAGATTCAGATGTAACTATGGCATCATGCGATCTGGATTCATTTGCATGTGAAAAAAATTGTTTTTCAACATCACTTCTTAACCTGCATAAAGTATAACCCATGAGAATAGCACCCAAAGGCTTCAAGCAGTCTGAACAAATGACTCAATGAAAGGAAAAACACAATTTGAAGAAGAATTTCTCCTCCTTATTAAACGGTACTTGGTTGAGCATCAAAGGGAAGGCTTGACATTCATTAAGCTCATTATTATGAGATGAAAAAAAAAAACACAGTGAGCATCAACCTCCACATATTCTGCACAATTTCCTGTTCAGGATCCTTACAGCTTGCGCATCTCTCCTTCAGCTTCTGTAAATATGCAATCATACTGCCACAAAACAATAAAAAAGATTGTGACAGTATGTTTTAGCGAAAAAGAGCCTTTCAAAAACAGTATTATATGTATTATACAAAAAAGTGGAAAAGCTTCACATACTCATTATGATACATCTGCAACTCATTGTAGAATGCTTTCTTATCATTCTTAAGACATTGTTCCCTACGAAGTATGGCATCAGGATGGAAATCACCTGAGCAAAGTGAAGCACCCCTGAAAGCATATATTTCAGTTAAAATCATTGGTACACTATGGACTTAAATTAATAATGACAAACAAGCTACTTTTTAAAACTCACAAAGCTACAAGAACTTCTTTCTTTTCTTTCATGTTAGAAATTAGAATCATCTAAAAGTGATACCTAGTACATGCACAGCAACAGTTTTTGCAAAAAAATAGTAACAGAGACAGAACAGTACAATTGATGTAACAAACTTTTCTCAACCACACGAAACCCATTTTCTTACAAGAAACATGAACGTGTTGGAAAATTTTGATTAGTCTACAAAAAGCAATGTTCCGGAGTGCAACATTTATTTAGTCTTAAAAATATAAAAGAAACAAAATCAAGGGAAAAGAGGAGGAAGGGGAGTGCATCAATACAAGTATAACATAACAATACGTGCCATTTAAGAAAAGGGCTTCCAAAGTCAAAGCAACCCCCAGCAAGCAATGCTTGCACAACTTCCTCTGCCTCTGCCCCGCTAGGAAGAAACTGCATAAGGTGATTCTTCTCAATCTCAGACAGATGAGTATTCCAAACCTGCATCATTGTTTAAACAAATAGCATATTAGATGCACCAACAACATAAAGTAGATACGCCACTGTGGCTAATCATAAATTAAAAGCTACCTCATATGAAAGCACATCTTCCAAATTTTCCAAATCATAGATTCCCTCAGGAACAGCAAAAACATCAGCCAAAGTATTGTGGCTATTGAAAGCGGAATCAACAAACGGCCTCAAAGTTCTCCTACTTATGCCAATTTGATCCCTTTTGGCAACTACCATGTTCTGATTCCCATCCCACTCAAGAGAAATATGAGGTTTTATGTTTGAATCATCCTGAAGCAATTCAATACTTTTCTTTTTTGCTTTGTGTTGCTCCCTGGAATTGCAACCGGCAATGATAACACCATTTAGTCGCTTTCTCCGCTGATCAGCCGCCATTGGCACAAGATGTCAAACAAAGCTCCGTCAAAGCATTAGACCTTCATACATTATTACCTGTAACACATGCCGTCATATTTAATTCAACCTGAGATCAAAATCAAATAACAAACATTTATAATCCATGGCTACAAAATGCCTCATAACTCAACTCAAATTGTAACCCAAAACACATGGTGAACAAAATCAATGCAACTAACTGGACTGGAGTGAGTCTATCAGTTTGGAATGAGTACTTGTTTTGTTTGGTAAATTGTAAGGCACTTCAACGGAGTAAGCTACACTATAAAGATAGAGTCAACATCCAAACTCAATTTATTTATGGAAAATTCAATGGCATTTACCTGAACAATTTAATCCCTCAAATGCGAATCAAACACCCTCGGATTGTACCAAATTAAAACAAAACAAACAGTTAAATTGAAAAGATTAAAAATTGCATGCATTTGAAATAAAGAAAACTGAAATACCATAAAAAGATTAAAAATTGAAAGCTACAACAGCAACTTATGAATGACAGACGCAATCCCCAAACACCCATACAAATTCACTGACGATTGGAAACCCACTTAGGAATCAAATTGGGAGTGAGAACCAACCCGATATGAAAAATTAAAGAATAAAAATGATAAAATATACAAGAAACGGCATTCAAATGCCTCATGTTGAAATTGAAAACCGGAAGCCTAGAGAATGGAAGGCGTAACTTAACAGGAAAAAGAAAAGAAAAGGACAATACCTGAAATATCTGGTGATTAGGCCTCGAACAGAAAGCCAAGAATTAGAGTTGCCAAGGTTTGCAGTAAGAAACCCAAAAAAGATGGGGAATTTTGCCCTAAGAAAACCCAATTAAATGGGAAGAGAGGAGGAGCGTTTCGTATTATCGGATGGGGTTTAGGGGTTGGAAGAGAGACGGACACCCACAGAGCATGAGAGAGCGAGCAAGAGAGAGATGAGACGAGTGTGTGTGGCTTCGGGGAACCGTTAATTTAACATTGAATGGTTCATTCGCGCGCTCGGGCGCGGCGCGGCTCAAGTCTCAGCTTCTACGCTTGCTCGGAGGCTGCGTCGATCCCTCTCTTATCTGATTTAGAAATTTATTCTAATAAGTTTTAACGAAATATTTTGGTACTGTTTATTTTTAACGAAAATTCATATTTTTACCTTTCTTGGGTACTATTCATTACAACCTTATTTATCATTTTTCATTAAAACTAAAAAAAATTTGGACTTTTCCTTAATTTTCCTTTTATTTTAACCAAAATCTGACTATAGTAAATCTTAACGGGATAAAACTAATAGTATAAGTAGAAAATGTGAGTTAATGTAACACGTCGATACTTAACATCTTGAGAATATAAGTAGTAGAAAACGTACACAAGGGTATGATTATGTTGATGTGAGTGCCTTGTCAAAACTTTGTTAGGTTAGCAAAAACCCACCCAAAAAAAAAAGTGTTTTATCTAAGGAAAAATGGTATATTTCAGGATACCCACTTGAATTTGACAAAACTCACCCTACAAGCATTCCAAATAAGATAGTTATGCATACTAATGCCTCGGACAAACTTATGGAAAGTTGACTTTGGCAGTGACTTCATGAAAAGGTCGGCTATGTTGTTTTGGGATAAGATCAGCTTGACTTCAATTATTCTAATGCTTTTGCTAATGCGACGTAGACGCAATAAGCTTGGCCTTGACTTTGTTGATGTATCCTTGCTTGGTATCCTCAATATATTCGGCATTGTCTTCATAGATCGTCGTTGGGACTCAACGATGGATGAAAAACCACAAGTACTTTGAATACGCTCAACGATGTCTATTTTGTGAACATGGTGAGGTGTAGTGACATAGTGAGGTGGAGTGAGCTTGGCACGATTTGAAGATTTCACAACCAATGTCTATTTTGTGAATCTCCAAGATATTACGATATCCCTAAAGATAAAGATATAATCGTATGGTAATGTGTCTGACACTAAGTTGTTTTCGTTTAATTATGAGTTAGACCTTAATGGTATCTGTACTGCTACCACCATTGCAGGATTCGTATTCCAGACAGATGGTTTTTAAAGGGAAGTAGTCTACCCAGTTTTGTCCCCATAATCTCTGTTTTCTACTTTGATGTTCAGATGGTATGTCGTTTTCTTATTGTTTCCCCTACCATTACAACACAGAGGTAAGGTTTGAGATCCGCACGGACTGTTATCCTCTTACCATTGAAATCTATTAAAGGCTTGAAAGAAACAAGTGATCCCTGGAGGCGCCGCGACTTCTTTGGGGAAGGGCTTAGCAAAGCAGAGGTAACATTTTCTCCAATGCAATGCAGGTGGATCGTCTGAGTTGTTTGTTTTCTCATTAGGTTGTCCCCCCTCGGTTACCTCATTTTTTACAACCCTTTACCGCAGCAGATTGGGTGAAAGTAGCAGCTGAGAGGCTGGACTTGAAAGTAGCAGCTGAGAGGCTGGACTACAGACATACTCAAACGCAACCTGGTAATGGTAGCTATATGAATGAATATTACAAGTTCGATCAGTGTAATCTATCTTGCTGTTTTCAATTAAATTCTCAAGCTCTGAATTGTTTGAACAAGTAGAAAATTGGTGGGAAGAACAAGTGAATCGAATTCGAGTGCACACAAATTACAAGAAAAACTTGTTGAATCTCTTGAATCTCATCATGTGAAAAGGTAAAGCTGCGAGCCAAAGTTAATCTTCCATGGGCAATGGCATGGCCATGTTGTCAGTATTAGCCTGAGATTGGGAAGGAAAAGAGTAAAGAAGGCGGGGAAAGAGCAGCTTCAGATGGAAAGCATCCAACCCGTTCAAGTAGTACCGGAATAGCCTTTGTGCCCGTATAAATCCAAGACGCCCGTACAGCGCCAAAGCTCCTTCATTTGTCACTTCTGCCTCCAGCGTTACTTGAATCCAATCCAATCAAGTTATTTATTCGTGACAACGGCGACCAGGCTAGGGCTCCAAAAATAAATATAAATTGATTTTATTTTACGAAATCAGAGAGATACCTCTTCGCAGCCAGATTCCTTCATGACTTGAATAGATCTAGTGACTAGTTGGGTGGCCATGCCTTTGCCTCTGTACGGCTTGATGACGACGAGCATGGCGATGTACCCTCTGTAGGTGTTGCGGTGCTCCCCCTTCTTACACACCACCGTCCCCACGCACCTGCCTCCGTGGAACGCCATGAAACATAGCTGCGGCCACAGATACACGAAGTACCGATAGGTGAAGATGGAGTACGGCTCGCTCAGTTCTTGGTACACCAGCCCCATTATTAGAGGCAGGTGCTCTTCTCCTCCATAGCTCACGTACTCTATCTCCGACGGCGCCGCCGACGACAAATTTACCTTCTCAATCTCACTCCCTCCTCCTCCGCCGCCACCGCCGCTTTCTTCTTTCTCTTTCTTACTGATTCCTTCCAATTCCACCACTCACTCTTTCTTCTGTGTTTCTTTTTGTTGTCCCCTTTCTGTGTTGAGAGATTTTGTGCGAGTGGACTCGATGCTATTTAGGGGGTGCAGTGAAATTAGGATTTGGTGGGATTTTAATAGATTTTAAAATCAGGGTGTATTCAAAGATTTTGAAAGAGGTTTTTAAAGGGTTTGAAATCATGGTGTAGTCAAATTAAGATTTGAGAGGATTTTAAAAAATACATCCAAATTCATGGGTAGTCAATTAAAGTTTTTACAAAGTCCATCCAAGTCTAGATGTAGTGAGACTCCTAAAGATTTGTTAGGATTTTAATGAATGGTGGATTTTGATGGATTTGAGGGTGAGTGGTATAAATATCATATGCCACCAAGAATCCTATCCTCCCCCTTCTGATTTCTTTTCACACAAAAGAAAACCCTTTCTCATCTCATACTTCATCTTCTTTGTACTCATCCATCATGGATATTTTTTTAACAAGTTCAAATTCGTAAACAAAAAAAATACGAATTGTAGGTTTTCTGAGTTTTTCCCTTAAAGAAAAAAAAAACCTCAAATCCCTAAATTCAAAATCCTCTATCAGTTGCATTCTCCAGCATCTCAAGAGCATCCTCAACTTTCCCTCCTCTACACAAACCTCCAAGTATCACGTTGGAAGTCACGGTATCAGCTCTATAGACTTTGCCACCATGGCAAAACCCATTAACCAAAATGTTGTAAGCTAGGACATCGGGCAAAATTTGGTCCTTTGAGGTCATACATTCGAACAACTCCATTGCTTCTGTGAGTCTTCCACTTTCATGGAGACCACCCAAGAGAGTTGAGTACCTAATCAAATTAGGGAAAGCAATTTTGGACCTTTTCATTTCCTTCAGAACCCCAAAAGTAAAATCAAGATCCCCATTCTTGCAATGGTGCTTAACCAAGATGTTGACAATGCATCTCAACTATGAGAGGAGGAGCAATGACGGAAAAGAAAAAAAATTAGGGTTTCAATTGCATAGAATTGGAGATGTCAATCCCAGTCGTTGGATTTCATTAAAAATGCTTTTAGTGTGATTCTCAACTTTTACAAAATCCTAAGAAATCCAAGAAAGAGTCCATACCAATCCATACAAATTTGTAATAGGAATCCATATAAAATCTGTCAAAATCCATATGGATTTATAAAATCTATTAAAATCTGTCACCTACAAAAAGTCCATTAAAATCTTCTGAAATCTAAATTGACTACACCCCCTTAGATGACGCCGACGACAATGGAATTGAACTTGACTGGACTGAACTAGCCTGGCCAAACCTTTTAGGATGTAGGCCCATGTTTGAAACCCAACTCTTAGTGCATATATTTCCATGACTGGCCCAATCCAAGTCTTTAGTCCATCATAAGTTTTCATAATTTAGTACGGGGACATATTCGGGACGAAAGCACTTATTTAATTTGCAGTTATTTTTTAAGAAAACTAATGAAAATGATTTGAAAATTTTGAGTTTTAACGATAAGGACAAAATAAATGATAAAGTAAATAGTATCAGGATTGATTTTTTAGTGTAAAAATGTGATTTTTTGTTAAAATAAATAGTAATATAAGCTTTTCGTTAAAGTTCTTTTTTTTTTTTCCATGCTGGCTTTATACATAGATAGACATTAGTCTAGTAGGTAAAATGAGTTAAATTATGTAATCCCAAAAAAGCCGAATTATTGTTAAGTCTTGTCACTTTGGAGAGGTTCCACTTTGGTCTCAGCAGTTATAGTTTTCACAATTTAAACTCCATAATTCACTAATTATTACAAGAACAGTGACTTAAATTTGTTAATTTTTGTTAACAAAATTAGCAAGCTTTGAGCCAATGCGATGTGTTTTAGACTTGTTAGATGTCTAATTTACCCTTGCACTTGGCATTCGTGTCCGCTAATTTTATGAACAAAAAATTGACTAAATAATTTTATTGTCCTTAAATAGTAAGAACCAGGAATGTATATATGTTAAATATATAAAACTTGTAAATGAGATGTTTTAGATTTGATTCTTGGCAAAAATGAATTTGTACCACATTATTACTAGTCTATTGTTAAATTAATCTACTTCCCACCTAAAAGGTAAAAATATCATTTGTTAAAAAAAAAAATAGTGTTAATAATAAATTTTAACTAAAATTTAGCAAACTAAAAAACGGATGAATGGGATACTGACGTGCCAAAATCACGGCCACCAGCTAAATATAAAAATATCGATAACACGGTCATTTCCCTATTGTTCCAAATTCCCATCGCAAAGGGAAAATCTGGTTTGCCCATTTTATCCCTATCCTTGTCTCTCTCTTGTACCCCGGCTTTCTCCACCGGCAGCATCTGTATAGCGGCGAATCCCAAAGACCATTTCGCAGCGCAACAGTCGTAAACCTCAAAACTCAGAAGAATAATTACAAAAAGAAGAAAAATAAAAAGGAAAACAATATGTTGAGGGTTGCGGCGAGGAGGCTCTGTTCTGTGTCCGCGTCGCCATGGAGGTCCAACCAGTCCGCCACTGGCACTGCCTCCTCCTCTATCCTGTCTCGAAATCTCATCGACGGCCGTGACTCCTCCGATGAGCTCAGATCCGCCTATTTCACCCCTGACTTCTATCTTCCGTCCAGAGGTTAGGGTTCCCCTCATTTCTCTCCCTCTTTCTTGGCTACTGGTTATTTAGGGGTTTTCCCCCCAAAATTATCGGCCGGAATTTCATCAGAATTTATCGCTGATTTTTGGGAATGGGTGATTATTGATCTTGATATTGTGTTTGCGTGTATTATCTTTATGAGCTGATCAATGAATATTTTAGTTTAGTTTAAATTTAGCTCCCATTGATGGTGAATTTAACTTTGGTACCGTAATAATGCTGTATATTTGTGTTAGAAATCTGTTTATGCATCCCTTTCACGAATTTCTGTTCTAAATCACGTATTGAAAAAGAAAAGAAATAAAAGACCATGAAAAAAAGGTCATGAAGCATCAAGTTGAAGTCTTTAAAAGCTAACTTTTCTAAAGTTCACAGCTTTTAGTAATTATTCAAGTCTATGCAGAATGATGCATATAGCTCCGTTGGGTCAATCAATGGCTTTTATTTTTATATTGCTCTTGTTCTAATCGATCGATTGCTTCAGGTTTTGTGTCTGGTTCAGTGACCCCGTCGCAGGACAACAATCTAGTTCCAGACGTTCCTCCAACTGTCGCAGCTGTCAAGAATCCTAGTTCAAAGATAGTTTATGACGAGTACAACCATGAGCGTTACCCTCCAGGTGACCCCAGCAAGCGTGCATTTGCCTACTTTGTCCTCACAGGTGGTAGGTTTGTCTATGCTTCTCTGATTCGTCTGCTTATCCTTAAGTTTGTGCTAAGCATGTCAGCCAGTAAGGATGTTCTTGCCATGGCCTCGCTCGAGGTTGATCTCTCCAGCATTGAGCCAGGTTCAACTGTGACTGTTAAGTGGCGTGGAAAGCCAGTCTTCATCAGACGCCGAACTGACGATGATATCAAGCTGGCAAATAGTGTAGATGTTAATTCTCTCCGTGATCCGCAGCAAGATGCTGAGAGGGTTAAAAACCCGGAATGGCTCATTGTTGTGGGAGTCTGCACGCATCTGGGTTGCATTCCCTTGCCGAATGCTGGTGACTTTGGTGGATGGTTTTGTCCATGCCATGGTTCCCACTATGATATTTCTGGAAGGATCCGCAAGGGACCAGCACCATACAATCTGGAGGTACCCACTTATTCCTTCTTGGAGGAGAACAAGTTACTGATTGGCTGAAAACCTTGGCCTTGTTCTCTAGCGGACCGGTCGGTTCTGGATGAGTTCTTTTTCATAATCAGATAATGTCGAAGATTTGTTACAGACACTTTTACTTTTACTCTCTTTTCCCCTTGGGTTGTTTAGAAATAGGGTTTTCATATGATGCAACTCTTTCTGGGTGGTGCTGCTATGGATTGTCAATAAGTTGCCTTGGCTTTGCTGAGCATCAACTGTACCAAAGGCTCCAAACTTTGCTGAACCGAGGATTCTGTTATTTAAGAATCAAGAAAACTTTTTTTATTTATCTATTGAGGCTTATTATTGTTTTTACCAAATTGCATTATGGTGCTCTCTGCCTCGTTCATTAGATGCTGTGTTTGGATGAGGGATTGCAAAGTAATAAGGGATATGGGTTACTACGGTAATACGGTAGTAATATGAATTGTTTTAAAAACATGAGATAAAGGGATTTGTAAATGACTTGTTGGAATGATTATATAGTGCATTTTCAATCCCTATATCTAATGTTTTCTTATAGTACATTTCGTACTAATTTAGCCTAAATCCGCGAAGGTGTCGGTACTCAAATGCATGATAAGAGTTTGTGACAACCCTGTAAGGGAGCAGAGTTTTGAAGCCAACTGAACCAATCTATTTAGTAGTTTATAGCTATATATTAATATATATATATATATATATATATATATATATAGGTCAAATTGAATTACTGTGTCTACATATCTCAAAATTTTTCAAGGATCTAATACAAGAACAGCTTCATTTCCTAATCTCCTCTCTGGCTCTGAGCAAAACATTGAAATTGAATATAGAGATAGAGGTATTTCTTTATCTCTCGAAAATGCCCTTAACATACACCATTCCTTTCTCACTCAGTTGAAGCTCCTTTCTCATTTGCTCTACTTGCTGGTCATCCCCTTGAACGATGATCTCTGACTCTGCACCATCGTCTATGACCATCATTTTGACCTTGATCTGCTCCTTTCGCGACGCTCGCTTCCAGTAATATGCGCCCCTGTGTTCCATTTTGAAAACATCAGTACATTTTTTTGTTTTGGAGCACTCGTATGCAATTTGACACAGATAAGTGAATTGGAATTGAAGCGTGTGGGTGCATTTTGCACTACTTACGCCAACGGACTTAATGTGGTGAGCCAAAACCAGTTATTGCCGAAATCGGGAACAGTTATGGTAAGAACAAGAGCCACGCTTGCGAGGCTGATGCAGGTGCAAAAAGTGAGCAATGCCGCCTGGCCTCGACTTGGAACCATCATGCCTTCAAACCTTCATACCATTCAAAGACAAGACGGAAATATTTGAGCATGTCTATTCACTCACTATTCGGTATAGATATTGTTACAACACCCAACTCCTTGGCAATTTGGCAATGGCAAGCAAACAATAGAAACCACAGTAATATATGCATATATGATGATGCTCATGGAGAATGCAACACATGGAAATTCCCAAAGAAACAGATAACATGTCCATATATAATTGCAGCATCATCTCGTCACTAGATTCAATGTACATTGAACGAAGAAATGGATGTCAACTTTCACATTGTGTAAGTTGAAAGTAGGTAAGGTGGAGGTGGGGCGTACGTAATGGTCCCCCCTCTATCAGTGACCACAAAATTGTTGCGAGTGAAAAAAGAGAGGATTTCACCGGCGACTTGACTTGGTGCCTTCTTCTCTTCACCTACAAACGTCTTCTGCACGACCTGATATCCCGCGATTACATATGTTCAGATTCAGTTCAGGCGCCCATGTTGTTTAAGTGAAAATTGAGGGCATAACTACAAAATTACAGACCTTGGATTTAACAGAACGTTTGATGAGGGACCAAAGGCCAGGAACAGAGATGACGAAGAGACCCAGGGATGTGTAGTAACTGGCCAACGAATAACCTACGGCGCCGTCTGCAGCTGCAATCACAAATACGAGGGAGCTGCTGATGCTGCTGCTGGATGCATCGAGTTGCTGCGGTGGTTCCAGCAACAGAGGTACCAGAGACGACGACGTACTAACAAGAGACTCGTGGAGGGAGCTCATCACCACCTCTCTCTTCTTGTTGGTTCCTGAACTTCCTGATGAACGCTGGCTCAGCCGCCGTGGCTGCTGCTGCCTCTGCTGGTGGTGGGTTACGTGGAGTATTTTCAGAGGACGAGAAGTGAGAGGATTTGGATGCGGGTGCGGAGGGGATGATAGCACTTTCGCTGCCATTGCTCGCTCGCCCCCTCTCCCTCAAGAAATAAGAGAGAGTCAGATGGAGAGAGATAAGGATTGAGTTTTTCTGTTTACTAGCATAGTGACTCAGACGCCTGGTTCTTCCTGTCTGTTGTGGACTGTGGAGGTCCAACTCTGCACGTTTACGTAAGGGTAATCGGAATAAAGAAAGGGAATTGAATTCCGATTATGCAGTACTCCGGTGTTTACTAAATATTAAGGAATCAAAAAAGTGGTGGACCCCACACGAAACAAGGAATTCAATTCCTGAAATTGGAGGAATGGGATTCTCTAGTTTTGTGAGGTATTTGAATTCCTTGAGGGTAAGGGAATCAGGAATGCATCTTTTATTTCTATTATGCCCTCACTTGTTGCTCATTATTCCAACATTGCCCTTCCTTTGACACTCATTATGTCATTTTTAATAAATAAATCAAACCTATTTATATATTTTTATATAGATAATTTTATTATATAAATTTAATTAAGAATTTAATTTAATTAATTAGTATGAAAATAATTTATTTATGTAAGGGCAATTTAGTCATCAACTTAGTTTTCATTCCGATTGAAGTGAATTAGTAAATAACTTATATAGACTCAACATCATTCTTGTCATCTTTTAATAAATAAATAAAACCTATTTATATATGCTTACATAGATTAATTTTATTATATAAATTTAATTAAGAATTAAATTAAATTAATTAGTATGAAAATAATTTATTTATGTAAGGGCAATATAGTAATCAATCTAGTTTTCATTCCGATTGAAGTGAATTAGTAAACAACTTATATGGACTCAACATCATTTGTACTCCGATTCCAGACAGTTTTAGTAAACAACTTCAACAGGAATCTGATTCTGATTCCACCTCATTTCAATTCCTCCTCAATCCAATTCCCCCTCAATCCAATTCCTCTCAATTTGATTACGGATTAATAAACGCACCATTAAAGTACAGAGTGAAATATGTGAACGTGATAGACTGACTGACAGCCAAGCCAAGCCAAGCCAACTGCCGGCTCCCTACAAACGAGGTGGATAATGGGCGTGTTGGTGTTTGGGCCTATTCCCTCGCAAATGGCCCACATTTAAGAGCGTTGAGGCAAGTAGTGTTCGCTATTTGGACACACACTAATCCAATTGGATTAAAAAATAATAAAATATATTTTTAATAATTAAATATTTAAAAATTAAAAATATATATATATATATATATATATTAAATCTCTCTCACTCTCTCTTCTCTCTCCCCCCTTTCTCGCCTCTCTCTCTTCTCTGCAACCCAAAACCCCTTCCCACCCGTCCTCCACCACCCTCTCTCTCATCTCTCTATCTCTCCCCCCTTTCTCGCTTCTCTATCTTCTCTGCATCCCAAAAGACCTAGACCCCGGAGGAACAAAACCCACATTCCCACTGCAGCGATTGTTGCCGCAATTCGAAAACTCCAAAACAAAGAACCCAATATTGCTCGACTACTCCACCTCCTTCACTTTGCCACCCTCGATCTGGAGATCGCAACGATGCCGTTCCACGGCATCATCTTCCTCGACTACTACGCCTCCCTCACTCTGCCACCCTCGATCTGCATCTGGACGCCCAAAACGACGGAGTCGACCTGAACTCGGACTGGGAACCGGTCTGATTTGCGACGAAGTTCGAGTCTGTGGGGTAGTGGGGGGGACACGGGTCAATGAGCAAGAGTTTGGGGGGACGGGTCAATGGGCAAGAGTTTGGGGGGACGGGTAAATGGGCAAGAGTTTGGCGGATGAAAAAACCCAGGTGGTTTTGGGCACGGTGAGAGAGAGAAGTGGAGAGGAATGAGACTACGGTGGAGAGGAGAGGGAGAGGCGAGAGAGAGGGGAGAGAGAGGGTGGTGGAGGACGGGTGGGAAGGGGTCCGGGGGGTCGGGTGGGAAGGGGCTTTGGGTCTTCTGGGATGCAGAGAAGAGAGAGAGGCAAGAAAAGGGGGGGAGAGAGATGAGAGAGAGAGAGATTTAATATATATATATTTTTTAATTTTTGAATATTTAATTATTAAAAATATATTTAATTATTTTTTAATCTAGTTGGATTAGTGAGTGGGACACGTGTCGGGCTGTAACATCCCACATCGCCCAGGGGAGTGATCCTTAAATATATATTCTCATCCCTACCTAGCACGAGGCCTTTTGGGAGCTCACTGGCTTCGAGTTCCGTAGGAACTCTGAAGTTAAGCGAGAAGGGGCCAGAGCACTTCCAGGATGGGTGACCCATTGGGAAGTTGCTCGTGAGTTCCCAGAAACAAAACTGTGAGGGAATGGTAAGC
Source organism: Heteromeles arbutifolia (assembly GCA_024362995.1). Lineage (NCBI taxonomy): Eukaryota > Viridiplantae > Streptophyta > Magnoliopsida > Rosales > Rosaceae > Heteromeles > Heteromeles arbutifolia. The sequence continues at coordinate 172,904 of JANCRC010000007.1, forward strand.
CCAAAGCAGACAATATCGTGCTACGGTGATGGAGCGGGCCCGGGAAATGATCTGCCCCGGGCCGGAATGTGACAAATTGGTATCAGAGCCAGGTTAATTGTCACATCCCGGCCACGTGGCACAACTGTGGCAGCCACGTCAGCTCTTAACGGATCAATGGATGGAAAATGTAACGGAGGTACTATATTGAAATAAAATAGTACTTGAGGTATGAAATTGAAATGTTTTAAAGATGTTGTAAGGAATTGAAATAGACCACAAACCTAAGGTATGAAAGTGTAATTTAGCCTAGTTTTATTGTAAAACAAATACAACTTGATAAAGGCCTTTCCTAGTAGTGAGTTTGATCTTCTACATATAAGATTAGAAACACATCAGTAGCAAAATTTCATGTTTTTTTAATGTAAAGATATATTTACACTAAAGAGTGAGAATTTATGCTAAATCACAAAATGTGTCTGCAAAATCTCATGTTCGAACACCAAAAAATTGCAATAGAAAAAAAACACTTAAACTAAGTATAGGGCTTGTAGTTCAAGTTCGATAATAGCATTTACCTTTACATTTGATGTCTAAATTTGATTCACCATATCACCAATATTAATAACTAAATGAATGAAAAGTAGATAGGTTTCATAAGTTTTGGGTATGAAAATGAAGGTATCCTAAGTAAACACACCTTAAAAGACTTTAATTTAGTATTTATACTTTTTAATATAAGAGCATCTACAAGAAAGATGTCAAATTTTGAAACATCAAAATGATATTTGATGGTATGTGTGGCAATTTGGCATTTTATACAATTTTTTGCTCCACCCGATATATAAATTTTTTAATCTCTTATAGAATTCAATTATTGAGATAACCAATCAAATACTTAGAGACGCTCTAAGTATCTCACTACACATATGAGGCAACCTCACCTTGTTTTCTTAAAATGCAAAGGGACAAAAATGTTTTTATTTCCACATTTACCCTTTCGTATCTTTTTTGTTTCTTCCAAAATAGTGATGCTACATTTTGTGGACAATTTATATACCTTCTTTTTGAAAGAGATGCTTTAGATATGGACTTAGCATTTTCTTTTTAAAAGTTAGTGGACTACACTTAGCATTTCCTGTACTTATCTAATTTGATAATGTACTTAGTGCAATGTAAAATAAACAAACTCAAAACTTTAGATTACAATTTATTTATCTTAGAGAAATATCAAAAAAGGATTTATAAGTAAGAAAAAATATCCATAAATGTCTAAAAAGGATGGTTGTTCCAAGTCCGTCTACGGTTCCTTTTTATGTCATAAAAGAAGCAGAATTAGAAGTGAATTTCTGTTTTATAATTTATAAGGTACCAATAAAAAAAAGGTATTATTAACATTATAAACATCTTATTCTACACTTCTCGTAAATGTATTTTTCTTTTCAAAAATTACAAAATGAAATTTTGAGAGTTCCAACAACAATTATCTTAAAAAAAGAAAAAGAAAAAAAAAGCTGAAAGTGTATCTAATTATGGAAACTCTTGTATTGCTTTGACTAGAATAGCCCCTTCCTTCCTCGGAAAGAGGCCAAATCTGAGGAGCGATCAAGCCTAAAGTGAAGGAGAGAAGGATCAATGGAGATGAAGGGGCGAGGGCGGGGATCAGGGCCTGTCCGTACTCTTCCGAAACCAGTACTCGACAGTCAGTGACGTCAGCGAACCCACGAATACGCGCCCACGCACCCCATTAACCGGCGCCCCCCCCCTCTCTCTCAGCTCCCTAAACCAGGGCTCCAATTTTCATGTGTGACTTGACCCTCCTGATAAACCCTAGAATCTCAAGTTTCTCCAAAATCACTCTCTCGCTTCTGCAGATACCTTCGAGTAAGTAGAAAATGGTGGTGAAATCGCCGGTTCAGAGCTCCGCCGATGCTGAAGGAGGCGATGACGCTGCAGACCCGCATTCCAAAAACGACATTCCTTCGCCGCCGGGAAGGAGAACTAGTTCTCGCCTTCGGGGCAAAGAGAAACCCCAGAAGGAAATCCTGGTCCGCAAAAGAGTTGCATTACTTGATGAGCACAGGGACGGAGACCGAGAGCAAGCCGGAGGGGGAGACGGAGGTAGCCTCAGCAAAAGAGCCAATGTCGACGGTGGGAAAAGCTCCCATGCTAAAAATGAGGCCGGGGACGCCGGCTCTAACGGTTGTTTAGAAGGCGGAGCCAGCAAACCCACTGATTCTTCGGCTGAGAAGAGCGACCATGCTAAGGTCAAGGAGACCCTGAGGCTGTTCAACAAGCATTACCTTTATTTCGTACAGGTTTGTCCTTATGAGGATTGAGCTCAGATTTTACCCTATTTCCATGTTTAAATGTTGAAAATGTTTGGGTAAGAAGTACGGTCAACTTTTAGAAATTTGATTCATAGGAAGAAGAAATGAGGTGCAGAAAAGTGGAGGCTGATAAGAAGGCTTCCAAATCCGCAAAGAAGGGCTCGAAATCTTCAAAAAAATCCAAGGTCAGTTTATCTTACTTACTCTTGAGACTGAGCAATTTTGTCTTTAATATGTTTCCAAAATGGACAAATTTCTGCAGAAAGAGGCTTCCCCGCCAGAGGCAAAGGCGTCAAAACGACATGATTTGAAGGCAATATCTAAGGCAAGTCAACATGATTCTTGCCTCATCACTGTCTTCTCACGATAGACACACTCTTTGTGTTTTCATAATTTATGACATTTTGAAATCAAACGATCTCAGGTGAAAATGCTGTTCAAATACTTCTGTTTGTTAAAGTGATTCTGGTGTACTATACTTAGGAATTCTGAAGTAACATGAAAGTGATTGTAACATTGGTGGAGGTGTCAATCGTTGTGACATGTCTCTTGTTTTATGGGTTTCCTACTTGCTATCCATATGATAACTTTGTTTTGTATTAAGAGCCAATGATGTTCCTGCTCGGGACCTGCAGTGGGAAGTAATAATAGGTTTTTCAAGAGCAAGGAGGATGAGGTGGATTTAATTAGGGATGAAATTAAGTTTTTAGCTTTTCTCTGAACATATTTGTGTAAACATTTTAGAGGTATTCCTTTGAGTTTTATTCTTATTGACTGGGGAATATCTTTGATTTGAATGTAATATAGCTTATCCTGGTTTTGATGGACATCATGTTCATCTTTCCTACCTGTACCTTTTCTTAATAGAATTCGTGTTGATGATTAAAAGAGTGATGTTCCTGTTTGGAATATGATGGTCAGTATTTATGATTATAACGTCTGATATAATCTGCCCCTGTTTTTCTTTGGCTTTTAAATAATAATGTCTAGCAGATGATGGAGAGAAAAGAAATCTTGAATGCCACTAAAAGAATCGGAAGCATTCCAGGTTTGCGACTCTCACCTGGTTAATTTTCCCTTTACGCTATGTGCTTTTGAGGATTTGTTGACTGAATACATTATGGGTTGATTATATTTTTATGGGATTGATAATTGAACACAGTTGCTTTTGAAATATGTCCTCTATTTTTTTTTTCCAAAGATTTCAATTTGTGGGTGCTAAAGTTTCCCTTCCTGGCAGGTATTGATGTTGGGCATCAGTTCTATTCTCGGGCTGAAATGGTTGCTGTTGGTTTTCACAGCCACTGGCTGAACGGCATTGACTTTATGGGGCAAAACTACGGCAAAGTCAAAGGGGTAATTCATACTTTTCCTCTTTGGACATAAACACTTGAGAATGAACCTGCATTTTTTTAATTATAACTAGGGGTGTTTTTCGGAAGGATTGGATTGGAACAATGTTTCCAATTCCCATTCCAAAATTTTGAATTAGAGTGGATCAGATCACAATTTTTAAATTTGGAAATTTTGGCATATCCGGAAATTTCAAAGTCGGAGTAATCTTGGAAATTTCAGAACATAATCAGAAGTTTATGTATTTTACAAGTTTTTGAATATTCTCAAACTTTCCACACGTGGAATTTATTTTTCTTTCTTACTATTTGGTGTATGCTGATGTATGAATTCAATTAATTTTGTGGTATACTAGTATGCTTATACTTTTTAATATATATAAGTGTATGTTTAATATAAAACCAATGCACAAAATGTATTCAAAACTAACATTAACATACCAAATTTGATTACAAAATATTTTATTTGAGCAAATAACTATAAAATATTGGAATAATTCGGAAATTTTTTATCGAGAAAAGTTCAGAACACCTCGGAAAAATTTGGATCGGAAATTCAGAATTTTCAGAATCTCTAAATGCATTCCAATTTCCATTCCAGTTTTTCGGAAAAATATTTGGATTCGGAAGCTTTACAATCGGAACCGGAAACAACATTCCAACTTGCATGCCTAATTATAACTTAAATACTTATTTCATTATTAAGGTTTTGTCCGGTGGGGAGGGGATTGTCCTTACCGTGACTAGTATGTAATTTACAAAGTCGTCCAAAAGTGTTGATGTTGGTCCTTTTTACTTTTGCTCGTATGATGTTCTAGTCTAAGTTAATAAGAAGCAACTTCAGATTTTCCCCTTGTTGATAATGCAGGAGTACAATAACTATACATTCCCACTTGCAGTGGCCATTGTTATATCTGGCATGTATGAGGATGATTTGGATAACGCAGAGGATGTTGTGTATACCGGCCAAGGTGGTCATAATTTGTCAGGTGATAAGCGTCAAATTCGAGATCAAGTTCTAGAACGTGGTAATTTGGCACTCAAGGTGTGTATTGAGACTCTGAGAGTCTTCTAGTTTTTGTTTTACAAATTTGTCCTCATTTTCCACTTGTAATGGTAGTTGTTTATACATTCAACGGTTTTTTGTTGTTTGTCCCATGTGTTTATAATGTGAGTTGGCTATATCAGATACGTTAACTTCTGTTGGTTTCTTGTTAGTTGACACCGTTTCAAAGTAGGTTAGTCCTATGCATCTGGTATTTTTATGAATTTAATCTATAAACTGATAGTTATAAGTTCTCTGTTAACTGATATTAAGTTCTCTAACAAGGACCACATATGTATGAGTTCTCTGTTCAAAACTTCAAATGTATTAGTTATTCTCTAACAAGGACCACAAATAAGGATTCGGTTTTAACCGTCAAACCTGAGATGATTCGATGATCTGAACCTTTGGTCTATAGGTCCCTATGGATAATTACAAACATGTTTCTACGTGTGGGTTCACATGTTATCTAAGAATTTATATGTTCGCACAAATTGCAGAATTGCGTGGAGCAATGTGTACCTGTTAGAGTAGTTCGTGGCCATGAATGTAAAAGTAGTTATGTTGGAAAACTTTACACTTATGATGGTTTGTACAAGGTAAAATCCTTTGAAGCTTGTTTATTATTTTTACTATTTGTTTCCTCTATATCTCACTAAAACCATAACTATCACTTTAAATATCAAAAACTACTTGTTTGTTGAACTTTCTGCTGATGTTAACAATGAAAGAATTAGTTATATTTGCAAATAAAGAAATGGTAGATTGACTTTTTCGTTTCTGACTAACTTAACGTTCATTTTGCAGGTTGTTCAGTATTGGGCGGAGAAGGGTATTTCTGGATTTACTGTTTTTAAGTATCGTCTTAGGCGTATGGAAGGGCAGCCAGTTTTGACCACTAACCAGGTTATATACTTTGCTGTACCATCTTTTTCTCCATTACCGATCAAGAAAAGCCTTATTTGAGGCAACTTAGTCAGGAAATTAATCTGTTACGAGAGGATTAGTGTTTATTCGGGAAATATATATCTTGAAATTTATAAGGCAGAAGATATTTAGAATTTACTTAAGTCGTATTTGGTACTATAAATATTCATAATAAGGTGCACCAGAGTTCTCTTTTTTCTTCGTCCGTGCCGGTGTCACATCATTTGAAGTCACAATTCTCTTTTAATTTTGGAAATTCTCTCTTTCCTCTCCTAGCAAGCATGCTCTAGTCCATGATGTAATTTGTTATGCTACTGCTGTTATTTTTAGTTCCTCTGTTTTAACGAACCAATGTTTTGGCCGCTTTTCTGTTTCAATTTTTTTTTTTTTCAGCTTTGGTGTTGTGCTTGTGATCCACAATTGAACTAGATAGCATTATTATAGGGGTGTGTTATCCACACACCCCTTTTTACTTTATAGTTTATACACACCCTCTTAATTTGCAGCCCTCGGATCGGCTGAATTAAAGAAGATCAAAGGACATAAATTAACAAGGGGTGTGTGGATAGCACACCCCTTATTATAACTGGGTATCGTAATATATCTCAGTGGGTTATTCCTGCTTATATTCAGAATGTCATGTCTCATTTTCATTTTGACATGTCTAGCACGGTGAATCATTGAGCAACTATGTATCGAGAGAGAATTTTCTTTAACATACTCAACTCCTCCAACAGGTTCAATTCATCACTCGACGTGTACCACAGTCTGTTGCAGAAATACGCGGGTATTTGTTGGAACACAATTATAATGTTGAAAGTTTTTAAACTTGATTGCAAATTGTAATTGTAATTACATTCTTTTCTTTTATTGCTCAGATTGGTGTGCGAAGACATCAGTGGGGGCCAAGAGGATGTTCCCATTCCGGCTACCAATTTGGTTGATGATCCACCTCTTTCACCCACAGGCAAGTTGAATTATCAAATTTTCGAATTTTTGTTGTCTTGGTCGCACATGCATAACTGAATAAAATATTTTTTTTTCATAATCATCATTGACTTGTCAATCACAGATTTAACATCTCATTAATAATCTATTCACACTACATGCATGATTGTAACCAATTACTGTGGTGGTTGAACTTTTTCATGGACATGTGGCCTCCTAGGCGAGTACAACAATCTGGTGTCAAATTTGTAAATTTCAGGTTTTACGTATTGTAAATCTATCCAAGTTGCGCAAAATGTGAAGCTTCCCACAAATGCCACCGGATGCAATTGCAAAGGTTCTTGCACGGACCCTAAGACTTGTGCATGCACCATGCTTAATGGCGATGACTTCCCATATGTGCGGCGTGATGGTGGCAGGTGAGCAATACATTAAACATGCCACTATATATCTACATGAAATTTTGATATTAGATGCTTAATAGTTTTGGCTGATTTTATTACTTTATGTTCTTATTTGAGGCTACTCTTGCTTATGTTGCATCTTCCAGATTAATTGAGGCGAAGGATGTAGTGTTTGAATGTGGTCCAAAATGTGGTTGTGGACTTTCTTGCCTCAATCGTACTTCTCAGAGAGGGCTGAAGTATCGGTTCGAGGTGGTGTTATTTTAGCTACTTTGTTTGGTTATTTGGAAACACAGACACACATGATTACACGAATCACTGCTTGGCTATTGTGATTGTCAAAGTGGCACATTCTAAATAGTGGCATTAGCAGGTTTTCCGGACACCAATGAGAGGATGGGCTGTTAGATCATGGGATTTTATCCCTTCTGGAGCACCAGTCTGTGAGTACATAGGAGTAATTAGAAGGACAGAAGATGTAGATAGTGCCTTGGAGAACTATTACATATTTGACATGGATTGCTTGCAAACTATGAAGGGGCTTGACGGCAGAGAGGTATTGCCACTAGCTGTATTCAACCATCCAATATGATATGCCTGGCAATTCCAGTTTGAAGTCTCTCTGTGTCGATAAAAGATCACTTAATTGTTTTGATAACTTTTAAAACCTGGATCTCCTACTTGGTTTCTGCATGCATGAATTAATTGTCTCGTTATATACTGCTTGTTCTGGTATATTTTCAAGGATTGTTTGATGATGGTTTATATTTTGGCTTTAATGTATAAAATAATATAACCATAAGGTTTTGTATGTAGAAACAAACTTGAGAATGAAATGTAGGCAAATGACTATTTTGTAGCTGTTAGAACATGGGAATATTTTTTTTATGAACTCTGCCCATATGTGGCTGTCTAACTACATCACCTTCATGAGGAAATAGTCGTTTGTATATTTTCGGTTAAAGTCAATTACAGTTTACCATTTCATATGACATATTTCTTTGTCAGTTATGTATTTTGATCTTCCTGAGCAGGAAAATTTTGTCTCATTTATCTTTCTGACAGAGGCGTTCACAAGCTGTATCCATACCAGCAGCTAATTCACTGGAGAGACCTGATGATCAGAGCTCTGATAGCGGGCCAGAGTTCTGCATTGATGCAGGTTCAACTGGAAACATAGCCAGATTTATAAATCACAGTTGTGAGCCTAATCTGTTTGTCCAGTCGGTGTTGAGCTCACACCATGACTTAAAACTAGCTCGGGTGATGCTGTTTGCTGCAGACAACATACCTCCTCTGCAGGTGTCTCTTGTTCTCTCTCTCTCTGATTGTCGTTTTCATCATCGTTCAATCTTGTTTGATTGAAGTTGGAAATGAGAATGAGAATGTTCCAAGACAAGAATGCTGGTGATATTCCAAAAATAGTAATAGGTTGTGTTTATGAACTTTGTAGCCAACAAGGTTAATGTCTTGATGCCTTAAATTCAATGTTAAAGTCGTCGTGATGAAGTGAATGTTTATCTTCTGTATGGAACCGTCATCAAGTGGCTGCTACTTATAGGATCCTGATAGGAATTTGTTATCTGTTGCACGCACTTGGAATCTTCCTTATGTGGACTTTTAACTATGAGTTCCAGTACTTGGATCTTAAACTTAATTTTGGAGTGGCTGACATTATTGTTGGATTTATGACAGGAGCTCACATACGACTATGGCTACGCCCTTGATAGTGTCTTGGGTCCCGATGGGAAAGTAAAAAAGATGTTCTGCCATTGTGGTGCCACAGGTTGCAGGAAGCGCTTATTCTAGTTGATGAAACTGCCATTTAGACTCTCACTTCGCAACAATTCCAGGTTATGGGTTTATTGTTGTATTCCTTTGTAATTCCGCCGGCTGATCTAACCTCCATGCTCTGGGAGATTGTGCTTCAAATGCACAGAAAAAGGCACATGTCAAACCATGGACACTCATTTGTAACACTCACATGTCAAGAGAGAATTGAAATGTCAATATTTCGGTCAAAAACTAGGAACCTTGCAACGATTTGTACTATCATTGCCTTGATCGGTTCCTCATCGATCCAGATTTCCTTATTTTTTGTTTCGGCATGAAAAAAACTGCTCCCCAGACATCCATATTCCAAAAAAGTTTATTCTTGCTCGAATACTAAGAGCAACTCCAGCGAGGGAGTTTGCTCGGGGGACAGGCCAGGAAAAAGGGCCTGAGAGCCCGGCCTACACACTCCAGCGTGGGGAGCCCGAGGGACAGTGGAGGCCTTAGCACCAGGCCCGTGAGGAATTGCCAACCCACGAGCCCGAAGTGGATCTGACGCAGGGCGGACGTCATCCAGGCGTTAGCCCAATTTCTTTTTTTTTTCTGTCAGGCGCGTGCACCTCACTCGCTCGTGGGGGCGCGTCACTTGACACGGTTTCAGCGCCTGGGGCCCGCGGAGCAGTTTCAAAAAGTTACTGTTGGGAAGCCACATGGCTTCCCATGGTCCGTTGGATCTCAACGGCTATATAATGTGGATTGTCCGATTTGCAACGGTAAAAAAAATAAAAAAATCTTATTTAATATCAACCGTTGGATCTGAGATCAACGGTTGATATTATTCTCCTTTATAAATAAATAAAAAATAAAAAATAGTTTTAAAATTAAGAAAAGTTACCGTTGTGCCACGTGGTACAATCTGAAGTGTTGGAATTCAATTTTTTTTAAATCCAATGGCAGAGATTAATTGGTTGAATAAAAAATTTAAAAAAATTGTAAAAAATCCGAAAAAAAAATTTGAAAAAAATTTGTTTTTACTTTTCTATAAATACCTTCTCATTATCATCTACCTTACACCACAATTTCATATTTTCTCAACTATTTTCAATCACATTCCTATCTTTCTCTCAAAGTTTCAATCCAATTTTTTTTCAACAAAATGACTACTGATGCAGGTACGAATTGGTCGCTTCTTGAAGATGTTGCGTTGTATACTAGCTGGGTTGAAGTTACTCATAGTTCGCTTACGGGTAATGAGATGCAGTTGTGAGAAATGTGGAGTTTTATTCATACAAATTATCTTGAGAAAATGGGTGTGAAAAGAACCAAAGAATCGATGTCCAGTCGTTGGAAATTACTTAGCCAATCGTTTAGTACGTGGAGAGACACCTTGGCACAAGCTAGTACTAATCTTTGAAGTGGGGAAAATTACGTGGATCAGGTAACAATATATTATTTATTTGTTTGTACTATACCCAATTTTACATTATAATTATTTGTTTGTATTATTTATTTGTTACCTACTTTCATTATAATTATTTGTTTGCATTATTTATTTGTTAGCTACTTTCATTATAATTATTTCTTCTCCCGCATTGTGTAGCAACTTCAAGCACAAGCTTGGTATGGTGCCAAAACCAAAAGCAAAAATAAATCATTCAACCGGTGGGAATTTTGGAATATTGTCAAAGATTGTCCTAAATTCAGAACTGTGTTTGTTGGTCCAGAAGTTTTCATGAATAGCACATTTCCAGAAGTTTTTATGAATAGCACCCCTCTACACTCTACACCTGATCATGGCTCGCATGTTCATGAAGATGATGCAGAAGAAGTGCTCGAAATGCCCCTCCCTGAACAAGTGTCGAGTTCGACTCATTATCCAATTAGGCCTCAAGGTAAGAAGGCTTCAAAGAGAAAATGGAGTGCTTCCAAGAATGATTATGCAAAATACATGGAAGAACTTGCTTGCCAAGGTGAATTGACTTTGGCACGGGAAATGACGAAATTTGAGGCTGATAAGGCTAGAGAGGAGGCAAAAGCTGCAGCTGTTGAGAGAGAAAGATAGCTACTTAGGCAAGAAAGGGAACATGTTAGAGAAGAAAGAATGGCTCAACGAGATCGTGAAATTATGAACACGGCTTTAGAAGGGAAGTCTCCAAATTCTAAATATTTTTGGAAGTCGAAGAAAGCGGACGTGGTGCGAAGGAGGCGTGCAAGAGAAGCGAGAGCAAGAGAAGATGGTCCTAGCACGACAAGAGAAGATCATTCTAGCACCACAAATTGGTTAAGTGATGATGAATAGAGTAGTTTTTGTAATCGGAGCCCATAATTCTCCAATCACTTTGGGTTGTAATTTATTATTTATTGAATAGAGTACTTTATGTTGTTTCCAATTTATTGAATTTAGTATTTTATTTAAAGTGAGAGTAAATTTATTTAATTTGGTAAGTTATTTATACTAAGAGAATATTTATTCAAATGACAAAAACACACCAAATAAAATTACATAAACATACCAAATAATAAAAAATGAACTAAAAAAAACACACCAACTAAAATTAAATAAACACACCAAATAAGAACAAACACATTAAATGAACTTAATTATCTTCAACTTGTTTCAATGCCCACTGGTGCTCTATTAAGTCATTTTGCCGGGCATTGTGCACATATGGCCTTTGAAATGCAGTATATCGTTGAATGACCAATTCATTGTAACGTCCATCCCTTTCTAATGACTCATGTTGCACGGGTTCTTCGGTGGCATCATGAGCACAATATATACGTGTTCTTGAATTGTTCATCGTGTCTGGCTCATATTCATCAACGGCATCATAATCGTACTCATCTTCCACAAGCATGTTGTGAAGAATGATGCACGTCATCATGATGGATCGAAGCGACTCTATATCAAACAATCTAGAAGCACCCTTGACAATCGCCCAACGAGCTTGGAGGATACCAAAACAACGCTCCACATCCTTCCTGTGGGCGATCTTGGAGGATACCAAAACAACGCTCCACATCCTTCCTGCACCCCTTTTGACAGGTTGCAAAGTGTTTTTCCTTTGCACTTCACATACGTGGCACTGTTTTGACAGATGTTGACCACCTTCGGTAAATGCCGTCTGCTAGGTAGTATGGCTTGTCGTACAAATGTTGACCACCTTCGGTAAATGCCTGACTTTTGGTGCCTTTCCTTGCAGGACATCGTTGAACATTGGGGATTAGGCAAGGACGTTGAGGACATTTTGAGCTCCCGGAACCCTGAAAAAGGCGTGCCAAATCCATGTATCAAAAAATGCCACCGCCTCCAAAATGATAATTTTTGCTTCTTTTCTGTCCCCGTAAGCGCCTTGCCATGCATTTGGACAATTTTTCCACGTCCAATGCATACAATCGATGCGGAAAACCTCTCATCTCGACCTTCTTCAGAAGCCTTTGCAAGTTCATGTTAGTAGGTTTCCGAACAAGTGGCACAACGACATTGGATAAAAATCTTATCGAAATCCATCACCAATAATTGTCTCTTCGAATAATGACACGTGGCGCAACGAGAACAATTAAAAATCTTATCCGAAATTACAAATAAAATATTATTTTGAATTATTTAAAAAAAAAACTAATATTTTATTACCTATTGCTAGGGCTATTCAAGTAAAACGATGGAGATGCAAAAGATATTTACTGTTCATTAAGGGTGGTTACGGTTGACAAAGTGGATTGAATAGTGAATAGCCTGGGGGAGGGCTCCCAGGCAGGAGTTGCTGTAAGAGAAGGAAAATTGCAAACCAGTAACCATTCAATCGCTATAAGTGTTACAAACTCGACTGCCAATAAGCAGCTTTGTTAGAGTAATACATCAAATACATAAAACGATAAATGGCAGTCTACTTATCTCTGAAGCGTCGCACGTCCGTCTATCAGTGAGCAAGCAATTATTATTCACTCATCCAATCCCAAACTGGTTTTTGTACGGTATTGGCGTCCAGTTCTCTGTATACTGCTTCTTCCATCCATTGCTGTATCCGGTTCATCTTCCTCCATTGCACAAACATCTTCATTATCCTCTGCTGCAATGGCAAGTGGTATCACTTTGCAAGCCGCAGTTTCCCTTCGAGCACCTCCTGGTCTCTCTGACTCCCCATCGTTTTCTATCATTATAGCATCACTTGATTTCTTTCTTGGTATAAATGTGACAGGTTTTGAAAGATCAACAGAAGCATCCTCTGCCCGTGGTTCCGTAGAATTTGACTTCCTCACCAGATTAAGGAATTCCATATAAGCTTGCTTGTTAGACTCCTCGTCCACATCACCTGATGAATCAAACGTATAATGCGTATATCTTGAAGGATTTCGTATATAATCCGGAACTGGAGGATTTTCATTTGAATGAGTTTCTACAGGAACATCTTTGGCTCCCTCTTCATCTTCATTACTTTTGCAGTTGGAGTCAAACCGGACACGTTTTTGTATTTTGGACGAGTCTAACTGATTATCATTCTTCCTCTTCAGAATCGACTTTAGGTTGGCAGCATCTTCAGAGATGTTTTCAGCAGCTATCGAAGACGATGCGCCGATCTCAGAAACCCTGAGGGAGTCAATTTTTTGAGCTGCTTCAGCATCTTGTTGGAGCCTAATCTTAGCTGCCAGGTGATTAGCACGCGGGTCCCTAGTGAAATCCTTAATGGAACTAGGAACCTCCTCTTGAGTATCAATGTCGATCCCATAGTCGTTGACATCCCTCATATACAAGCGATCTCCAGCGGTCTCCTTGCCAACAGCCACTTTGTCATATCCATCTTCCTCTTCCTGTACACAGAATACAAATACAGGTTAAAACAGGCAGTCCCAACTCCCGACCCTCAAGCAAATCGGAGAATTAATAACTACGAAAGCTTATAATTTGATTCAGCATAAACATCTGCACCTCTATCTTGCCTAGTTAGTGATCACGGGTATTGATTTCCGATTTGCTCTTGCTCATACATCGAATTTGAATTACACTACACAGTGATGGCATGAGATCCTAATCAATCAAATTGTAAAGAGCAGCAAAGTTAGAGAGATAAATACCTCGAAGTCGAGAGTACAGTCCCTGCCGATTGAGGATTTAATTTCCCACTCCTCTTCATTGTAGCCGTCTGGCTTATCCTCAGTTGCGGGCTGACTGGAAGAACCAGATGCCTCTTGCTCCTCCTCGCCTTCGTCTTCGTCTTCGACGTCGTCGTCAAGGTCTAGAAGGTCCTTCTCCAGGTCGTCACTGAAATCATTCTTCGACCTTGAATTTGATTTTGAGTAGAAGGGTAGGGGTTCGGGTTCGGGTTCGGGGCTGCCCTTGTCTCTGTTCCATTCCCTCCTCTCGATTTCCTCGTCGGTTAGGGACCATAGCGAGCTCAGACACGACTGTTGACCGCTCGATGACGACGGCGATGAAACTGGGAGAGAGCCGAAGATTTTGCTTACTCGAACGTTGAACGTGTCTTCCATAGTGGGTGGGATTTCGAATTCCGATAGCTGAAAATCTCAATTAGGGTTTTAAAAGGGGAACCTCCGGCTTTGGATTGCACCGACTAATAATGCGGCATATACCGAGTTGAGTGGGCCTAATCCAATTTAGATGATTTTTTTTCTCACATGAGCCTATGACATGTCCGGCCCATGCTTTGCCCCTGTACTAATGATAGCAGTCCAGTTCATTAAAAAAGAAATAAAAACATGAGAGTTTTAACGAAAAGCTCGCGGTACTGTTTATTTTAACGAAAAATCACATTTTTACACTAAAAAGTCAAACCTGATACTATTCACTTTACCCTTTATTTTGTCCTTATCGTTGATAGGGGCATATTTATGCACCTTAGTTAGCTTGTTCTTGTGCATTTATGTTGTTTTTCCTTAGTTAAAGTAGTCTTTTAAGCTAGTTTGATGTATTTTCAGGTTCTAAGGGAAAGTATGCAAAAAGAAGCAATTTGGAGCATTCTAGAGCATTTTTGGGCCAAGATTGGGTAGTGCAAGCATGGAGGCAAGTTGATGGACGAAATTGAAGATATAAAGGCTTGAAATCAGCTAAGAAGATGGAAGAAAGAAGTCAAAGATAAAGAAGATAAGGAATCAGCTCAAAAGAAGGAGAATTATCCAAAACATTATCTAAAACAACCTTATCTTATCTTATCTTATCTTATCCAATCTTATCCTAATCTTATCCTAACCTGTTTTCTTCAGTTTAGGGGACTTAAAACCTGATTTCTAGAAGTCCTATCCCTTGTCCTATAAAAGTGGCGCCCCAAATCCTTCTAGAAACCCCAAAATCTGCCACAAAACACATTTCTTCTAGAACCCTGAAAATCTGGCGCCTCCTTCCCTTCTAGAATCATTTTTCCTTGCCTTGCAAGGCATTCCCTGCCCTTATCCTATTGTGCCGCACCTCTCAGGCCTTTTTCCCTCTTGGATTCTGATTGTTAAGCCTTTTCCTTGTGGATTTGGGTTCTACAAATCCTTTTCAGAAATCAATTGGGCCACAATCCTCTTTCCTAATGGATTCACAATTTCTGCCGCACCTAGGGCCCTAATTCCTTGTGCAATGCTGAGTCCAAGCCCTAATCTGATTACCCTAGGGTTTGTGGTGCCTATATATATAAGTTTAAAGGGTTGCCGCAGGTTTCACCACCCTCCATATACATCCATTCATCCATCCACACAACCATTTTCGCCAGAAACTCTTCCCCACTCTCTGCCGCACCTATCCTTCACCATTCTCCATAGTTTCTGACCTAATCCACTCCCTGCCGCACCATACATCCATCCTAGCCAATAACCCAGCCTTCTACACCATTCATAACCCCCAAAAACTCATCACCAACCCTTGTACCGCAGCAAAGAAGAGGAGAAGAAGCCCTGGACGTGCATGCCATTCAAGTTTGAATTGCTGGAAGTTTTAGGTGTTTCCTTTCCTTTGATTTCAATGTTTAAATTCAATACTCTTTGCTTTGTACGTATGAGGAACTAAACTCCCCTTGGCTAGGGGGGGGATTCGAAACCATGTTTATGCTTGCTATATGACTTGATTACCTCTAATTGCGTTTCATAAGTTGTGAATTCAATTTACTTATCTATTTTGAATTAAACTGATTTGTGTGTGTTGGTTGAGAGTGCACGCTTAATTGTCATGCATAAATCTAATGCTAGGATATAAGGAAGTTTCACCTAATCGTTACAGAATTATATTCGCAAGTAGTAAAGGTTGATGATCTCAATTGTGTTAAGTAAATTCTTGGCATAAGTTTCATGCAATTCATAGTAACGAATGCCTCGTCAATGCTTATGGTTTTCATAGAACTTAATGATTCTTGCTTGTATCTCTATTATGCAATTCATGTAGGGAACTTGTGGGGAATGCTTTGGGTTGTCGTATGCAATCATCCAATTCAATAACGTTAGGAAAATCTGAGGGTTAATTAGTGCAATTCACGGTTAATCTGGGGCGTTGAGAATTCATGGTTTATTGAAAAGCAATTAGAAATCGTTTTGTATGCAAGTATGACATGTGTGGAGAAGAACCCCTTAGCTAGCCTTCCATCCATTCACTTTAACCAATTTCGTTTTACAATCTGTTTTGCTTTACAAAGTTTATGTTTTGTTTTCAAATTCGTCAAAACCAATTCCCCCTTTATTTTGAAGTGTCAAATTAGTTAGAAATCAATTTAGTTTGTGTTTTTAAGTGTCTTGAGTCAAGTTATAAACTGTTTTCGTCCAAATTCTTCCTTAGTGCTCAAAACTGCCTAGAAAGTGGTTTTAAGGCAGTTTTGAGCGTTTGTTTGCTGTTTTGAGTCTTTTGGTTTGTTTTAGTGTTTTAGAGTATAGTTTTGCATTCTCTGAGTCTAATTTAGTGTTTTAACTTTGTTTTAAGTTTGTGAGTCAGTTTTCAAGTGATTTAGCAATCCCTCCTAATCCCCGGCCTAGAACGATCCCTACTTATACATATACTACAACTGTCAAAAAGAGGGTTTAATTTGTGTGCTTATATATTCTGCATCAATCGTTAAAGCTCAAAGTGTTCAAGCCATTTTTATTTTTATTTTTATTCACAGAAGAGGCGAGGAAGTGCTTGAAGTTGATCATTGTGCCCGAATGCTCAAATGGTGAATTTTCATATTGCAGGATAGAAATGATTGGGTCAATTCTCATGCAACAACTTCTAGAATTGATCCTTCCTGTGCTTTACCAAACATGAGTGTTGTGAACTAAGAAGTTGTTCCCAACGAAGAAGGTAGAAGCAGCGGATACATACATGATGCGTAATACTGAAATCGAATGCTCTTTCTTCTTTAGTGAATGATTAACTTGGTTCTTGTATTCTTTTTCAGATCATCAAAGTGACAGAGATGAGTTTGTCCGCCAATCAAGAAAGATCCGAGATGGAGAAGAGGAGGTTAGTGTGGAAAGTAAGGAACTTGCCCCAGTGGAAATACGCACTTTCATTGTCGACTTTGATCACCTCCTTATGTATTGTTCGTGAAAAACAAGGTTTTGCGCCTCTCCTACAATTGCATCAGATTGCGTTTTTGTTTTTGGGGCATCTTCTTGTTGAGTTTTTTAGGTAGGTCTGAGTCTAACCGATACACGTGTATTTCATCTATAATATTTATTAACAAATATATGGTAGGGGTATAATATTTGTAAAAACGTAAGTTTGGTGAATATAAAGACAAAGCCACCCATGCGATGACCCACCAAAGAGTGGAGTAGAGTGCACTGAGAATAAGAAAACTACTAAAATTATTAAAAAAAAAGTCGAGAGAAAAGACACAGAGAAAACAGAGCGAGTAGAATTAGAAATATAAATGGCAGGTTGATCGACCAGCGAGTGATCATTTCATCGCCTCTCTTCTCTCGCTTCTCTCTTCTTTCTCTTCTCTCTTCAACGGTGTGTGTCATGCTTTTTGCGGCGACACTTCCCATCCATGCAATTTAACGCTACTTTCTTACGTTAATAAGCGTGAATCGCTCTTGTTTCTGGAAACTCAGTCGCTTTTTTTACTCTTGACAGCAGCTGCTGAGAGCTGACCTGCATCGGAGGAGAAGAGCTCTGCTCGTGCTACCGCTAATGGCGGCGACTCGGTCCCTCTTGTGCTTGCTTACGTTGGTCGTCGGATTTCTAGTCGCCGACTCCAAGTTTATTGCATACAACACTTCCCAAGGCATAGTCCCCGGTAAAATCAATGTCCATTTGGTCCCTCACACCCACGACGACGTTGGCTGGTTAAAGACCGTTGATCAGTATTATGTTGGCTCCAACAATTCCATCCAGGTTTCTTCTGGATTTTGGATTCTGACTCTCTGACTTCTCTGAGGGTTGTTTGTTTCTTCTGATGATTTGATTTCATATTTTCAATGGATGGATAATAGGGGGCTTGCGTGCAAAATGTGTTGGATTCTTTAGTTCCTGCTCTGCTGGCTGACAAGAATCGCAAATTCATTTATGTCGAACAGGCAACCCTCTTTCTCTTTCTTTACTTGCTTCTTCTTTCTATTCTGCTTCCAAGTTGTATACCTCCAATCTTACCAAATTTATATATCCACGGTTAAAAACTGGCACTTGGTACTTACTGCAAGATGATTACATAACATATATAACTTTTATGTCTTGCTGCTTAATCAATGCATTGAATTGCATTGCACTGCAGGCATTCTTCCAGCGGTGGTGGAGAGATCAGAGTGACGCCGTCCAGAGTATAGTCAAGCAGCTAGTCACCTCGGGTCAATTAGAATTCATGTAATCTCATATGCCAAAAACTGCAAAGCAGGGTTCTTTTCATTTCTTTTGGTACTAATGCTTTGTTTTTTCCCCATGCTTCAGAAATGGGGGAATGTGTATGCATGATGAGGCTGCAACGCATTATATCGATATGATAGATCAGACGACTCTAGGGCATCGCTTTATTAAAAAGGAATTTGACGTGACTCCAAGAATTGGTTGGCAAATTGACCCCTTTGGGCATTCGGCAGTCCAGGCTTATTTGTTGGGAGCAGAAGTAAGCATGCCTTTGGCTTTACCTTTGAACACAAAATTTCCTTTTTCTATGCCTAGAGTACACCTTTTGAAATTGTGGTCGGAGCATTTTTGCCAGAAAGTATTACTTATACACTGTGAACAACATTTTGGTGTTGTTGTAGGCGGGATTCGACTCACTTTTCTTTGGTCGAATAGATTACCAGGATAGGGCTAAGCGCAAAAATGACAAGAGTCTTGAATTTATTTGGCGGGGTTCGAAGAGTCTCGGTTCATCTGCTCAGGTGATAAACAACGATTGCTTTTTGTTTTATAACATTTTTACATCTGGGATTCTGGGTTTGTCCATGTCATCATGGATATGCTTCCTTTTAGTCATTATGTAATATTCAGTGGTGTTAATTTTATTTTATTGGCAGCAGAAGAAATATTGTGTGCTGACTACTTTGTTATTCTTCTAAACTGTTCCAGATTTTTTCTGGTGCATTCCCTGAGGCTTATGAGCCTCCATCTGGTTTCTATTTTGAAGTTAATGATGATTCCCCAATTGTTCAGGTAACATCATGATTTGCAAACAAGTTTTTATATTTCATTTAGGTTATTGAATATTTACTTGTTTGAATTATTAAACTTAATTGCTGTTCTGTTGAAGGATGACATCACTTTGTTTGATTACAATGTACATGATCGTGTTAATGACTTTGTTGCTACTGCAGTATCACAGGTAAATTACCTGGTTGTCTTCATCAAACACTTTTTCTCTTTTCTTTTCTTTTTTCTATCATACAGGGCATTATTTTGGTGGCTGACAGCAATGATTTATTCTCAGGCTAACATAACTCGAACGAATCATATAATGTGGACCATGGGAACAGATTTCACGTATCAGTATGCACACACATGGTTCCGACAAATGGACAAGCTCATTCACTATGTCAACATGGTAAATTATTACAGTCTCACACCTTTCGTGCCTCTAAACATCATCAGTAATTGGTACTGATGATATTTGACATTTATGCTTGTGCCTGAGAGACCAAATTGATCAATTCAACCTTTCTGTAGTCTCTGTTCTGAGGTAAAACCGTAAAATGATAAACTGGATACGTTATTTCCGGCTATTACCTTCATTTTCTAACGCATTCCCAAAAGATGCAATATGTCCAAAGATGTTAACTGATTAGGAATGCATTTCCTTGTTGTCTTGTATGGGTTTGTTGATTGTTTTGGACACAGGATGGACGTGTTAATGCTCTGTATTCTACTCCATCCATATATACGGATGCAAAGTATGCTACAAATGAATCATGGCCAATCAAGACCAGTGATTTCTTTCCGTGAGTTTTAAGTTTATTTTGTTTTGTAATCTTTCCTTTGATGTGTCAACCTTACAGTAAAACTGAAGTATGTCACCATACCAGTTATGCAGATCGTACAAATGCCTACTGGACAGGGTACTTCACAAGTAGACCAGCCTTGAAACATTACGTTAGAACAATGAGTGGCTATTATTTGGTATCTCCCTGTAACTTTTCTCTGTATCATGAATTAGTGTTTACAGTTAAATGACAGCATTTCTATTGTCATACATTTATGTTTCTCTTGACAAAAAGGCTGCGAGGCAACTAGAATTTTTTAAAGGAAGGATTGATTCAGGGCCCAACACAGACTCATTGGCAGATGCCTTGGCAATTGCTCAACATCATGATGCAGTCGCTGGTACAGAGAAGCAGCATGTTGCCAATGATTATGCAAAAAGATTGGCGATAGGTTACACGGAGGTGTGAATTAGCCTTAACTTTCATGTTCTTTTCAGTCCTCACCTATTTAACTCAAATTTCACTCTCTTGTTCATTATCTTCCTGTAGGCCGAGCAAGTAGTTGCCACATCACTTGCTCACTTGGTTGAGTCTGCATCATACACTGGATCTGTAAATCCAACTACGAAGTTTCAACAGGTAATTAATTTTGAGCCCTTGAGCGTGTATGCTATTTTCATATCCTAGTGCTTGACCTTCAACTGCATGGATGGTGATAATTTGGATATTGAACTTTAGTATGAGTATGACTCATGAGGTAGTTGCAAAGATGGATAGGATTAGTATGTTTAAAACGTTTATGCCAGTAAGAAGGATTTTGATAACTGAAACAATGAAGTAGAATAAGTGAAATTTCAAATTCAAGCTAAGAAGAACGGTTGATCAGATCTATCTATCATCTTTTCTTCTTTTTTTCATTTACTTTGTTTTCATTGATTCTCCAGTGCCCACTTCTGAATATCAGCTATTGCCCTGCATCAGAAGTGAACTTTTCTGAAGCAAAACAACTGGTGAGGAAAATAAAGTATCTAATGCCATGCTCTTAAGTGTATCGACTATTAAGGGTTACTTTAATTCCACTAGTGAAGTATATTTTCTGGTGGTGTTTTCTCGACTATAGACTGTCGTGGTGTACAATTCCCTAGGATGGAAGAGGGATGATGTAATTCGAATTCCTGTGAGTACTTCCTTTTCCAAGTTCTATCTTAATGCTTTCTGCTGTGTTAGTGTTTCCATTGATATATTATAGAAATAAATAAATATAAGAATGAGGAGGAAAATCCTTGCAAGTGCTTAGACCAAATATATATGATAACCAGGGTTGGGTGAAGTCTTAGCGTATGTGGGGTACAAAACTTCTATAAATGGCCAATTTATATTGATCATGCGAACAAGCCCATGTGAATGCAAGGTTGATAATCAATGACTTCCTTCGTAATATTTATGTTAATAATGTAGATTATCAATGAAGATGTCACTGTTCATGATTCTGAGGGAAGAGAAATTGAATCACAGCTTCTCCCACTAGATCATGCCCATGTGGGCTTAAGGAACTACTATGCTAAGGCATACTTGGGTCAAACTCCAACAAAGACACCAAACTATTGGCTTGCGTTTACAGTATCCGTGCCACCACTCGGTTTCAGCACATACACTATCTCGCTTTTGGGTAAAGGTGCTGGTTCCACCAAATCATCTGTACAGACAATTCAAAGTAGGGAAGAGTCCACTATTGAAGTTGGTCAAGGAAATGTGAAACTCACTTTTTCTACAAATCAAGGCAAAATGACTAATTATGTCAATAGAAGAAGCTTGGTAAGTCTGCACCTAACAGTTGCGTAGATACTAACCTGATGATTGCATTTCCTTCTCCACTTGTATTTCCTTTTTACATATTTGTTTTTCATTGGTGCGATTCAGTATCAGGTTATCTACGTTGTGATAGCTCTGTTAATCCAACTGCCAAAAAGGCCAATGGAATAGAAAGTAAAAGTTGTTGTAGCTAACTCAATTATTTATTCCTTTTGAAGGTTGAAAAATTGGTCGAACAGTCGTACAGTTTTTATAATGGATATAATGGCAGTGATGATAAAGCTCCTCTAATTCGTCAGGTATATAAATGCTGATAGAAGCTAGTGCTCTGTTGCAATATTTCTTATTTTCTGTTTTTATCTTTTCAATTTGAAGGACATGAAAACTGATTATTAAGTGACCCTTTCTATGGTATCTACTTGTTTCAATATAAAACGCTTTATTGTTCTTTTTTTTTCTGTTTTTCTAGAATGCCGGGGCATATATCTTCCGTCCCAATGGCACATTTCTCATAAAACCTGGAGAAAAGGTGTGTACTTTTACCTTGTGAAATATATTTAGACTCAGGCATAAGTTGGGAGATTGTTGATTAGCAACTGCTGTTTAAAATTTCAGGCTTCTCTGACTGTCGTGCGTGGACCAGTAATAGATGAAGTGCATCAACATATTAATGCATGGATATATCAGGTGCCTTGCTTGTCAAGTGCTTGCTATCTCTGTATATGTTTTCTCTTTGTTCTCTTGCAGCAACAGGAGCATCATTATTATGTTCTAAAATAAAATCTCAGTAATGTTTCATTGGATGTGTGTGCAGGTCACCAGAATTCACAAAGAGAAGGAGCATGTTGAAGTCGAGTTTATTGTAAGCTTACAAATAAAGACAAAAAGGAAATAAGAAAGTTCGAATAAAAATTGAAAATTATTATTAGGCCTGTTCATTGAAAACGTTTGCATATTCAGGTTGGGCCATTACCTACTGATGACGGAATTGGCAAAGAAGTTGTAACTCAACTAGCCACTACCATGGCTACCAACAAAACGTTCTACACTGATTCTAATGGGCGTGATTTTATTGAAAGGGTACACAAATTACTTGCTCTTACAATATATTATCAAGTAGTTTTGATATCATGTTGATGCTCAAATTTTATTTACCTTGTAGACTTACAGTTTTATACTTTTAGAAAGCTATCAGAGTGCCTCTTAGGAGTTAATGCCCATTCCTAATTATTGTTGGCATAAAATAATGTAAGGATCCCTCTCTTTTGCAGATTCGTGACTATAGAACAGATTGGGGCCTGAAAGTGCACCAACCTATAGCTGGAAATTATTATCCAGTATGTTTATTTTTCCTTCCTCAAAGTAAACCTCCTTTTTATGTGGTTTTACTGGGGCTATTTCTGGTGCCCTTATTAACTTTCAGTTTTACTAGCAAACTGAGTTGAGGTTTGTATCAACATTTGGTTTGCACTTGCACGGTGTTGTGCATATGGCTGAAAGAGTATGGTGTCCCGCTCTTTAATTACTAGAATTTCATGAATTCTAAGACATGATAGTTCTGTTTCCACTATATCCTTTTAAATAGAACAATAATTTCTCCATCTTAAGATTTTCTATATCAAATGCATATGTTTCTGTATACATATTTTGGCTCCATTGCCATCTGGTAGTCATTGGATGGGTGAGTGTTGTACTAGTTTATTAGCTTCACATGTTTTTTTATGTTGTCCTTGCAGATTAATCTTGGGATATACATGCAAGATAACAGTACAGAATTTTCAGTTTTGGTGGATCGATCTGTAGGAGGGTCCAGCACAGTGGATGGACAGATAGAGCTGATGCTCCACAGGCATGTTTTTATTCTTAAATAAGATTGACATTCATGAATGTAACTATTTCATAAAGCATACAAATTAAAGTCATGATTGGGATTTCCTTGTTTCTCTTACCACACAGGAGACTACTACTTGATGACTCAAGAGGTGTGGCAGAGGCTCTAAATGAAACCGTCTGTATTGACAATGTTTGCAGTGGACTAAGAGTAAGTACATGCTACCTGCTTTGCAACGACTACTGTGCAGTGTTATAGACCAAACTGGAGTTTTGGTTGCGACCATATCTAGATGTGGTATAACTATTTTGACCATCCTAAGAGTTTAAGGTTGCCTAACTTTTGGTGTCCACCTCTTGCTTCTGTTAAACTTATCAGATTCAAGGAAAATTTTATTTCAGAATCGACCCCCTGGGAGAAGGTGCCAAGTGGCGTCGTACTTTTGGTCAGGAGATATATTCCCCTCTTTTACTAGCCTTTTCTGAACAGGTGAAATTATAAAATACAAAAAAAATCGAAAAGACATTTAAGTTTGGTTTTAACCTTTTGAGCTGCTCAATAATAGGTGACTCCCTTTCTGTAGGATGGAGATAACTGGAAGAATTCTCATGTAACCACTTTTTCAGGGGTTGGTTCATCTTACAGTTTACCTGATAACGTCGCTCTTATAACTCTTCAGGTAACTTGGGGCTTATCTAGATTTTCGGATGTTATTTCTCTTTAGCTTTTTAATTTTAATTTTATCTAGTTAAGAATGGGGTCCAATTCAACTTTCCTAGAATATTGAATCGAAACCACAACGATAGCAGCAGAATACAGATTCGTGATATCCTGGTTTCTTTAATTTGCATAGGAGCTTGATGATGGAAAAGTTCTCCTTCGATTAGCACATTTATATGAGGTTCTAATCTCTCACTCGTTCTACTTCAACTATCTATTTCTGCTCTAGTACCTCATTCATTTTATTTATAATGTACTCTGTTAGAGCCAGCATCTTCACTTCCGATCCTCCGCATTTTATTTACTACTATTGTTTTTTCTTGTTCAAAATTGTGCTCAGATTGGAGAGGACAGGGATCTTTCTGTAATGGCAAATGTAGAGTTGAAGCAGCTCTTCCCCAGGAGGAAGGTAAAAGAATGAGCCACAAACATTGACCAGAGTTCATTATTGAATCCTTTTCTTATAATATCGTACTTTTTGGGTACAGATTGGTAAACTGACAGAGATGAACTTATCGGCAAATCAAGAACGGACAGGAATGGAGAAAAAGAGACTCAATTGGAAGGTGGAAGAAGGCTCTTCATCAGAAGCAAAGGTTGCGAGGGGTGGAACTGTTGATCCTGCAAAACTGGTTGTGGAACTTGCACCAATGGAAATCCGAACCTTTCTCGTTGAGTTTAACCCAAGCTTTCATTTGACGCCTAACCGAATGGGGCTGAAAATGTAGTGGAGACTTGAGAGGCCCTTGGCTTCTGGAGTTCTGGACATTTTCTGTCATGTAAATAGACATTTGAGGTGCGTTTCTAGTGTTGAACGAAACAAGCAGAGGAAAAACGATTAACGCGTAAAAATCATGGAACGATGTGGTTTATGAAATGAGGTTGTACTAAGTATTGAGTTAGATAAGCTACTATTGCAAACGACACGGATACCTTGTTATATGGCAACTGCCATGTGACTTTTGAAACTCGTGCGTCCAGATTGATCTTGATGGCCTCTAAGAAATGGATGAGTAAGAGGCTCATCATGTACCCTCCCTAGTAAATAGCTCGCAAGATTGCTCCTCTTCGGCCTCCCATGATCCCATCTTATCCACATTCTTTGGTCGAGGTCAACAGCCCTCAACCCGCTCTGGTTCAACTATATGTCATCGACTTTTATTCCTTCTAGTAGAGGAGGCTGTAGGGCACACACGAGACGACCCTTGTGCCCCATATCTATAAAGTCTTCAAAATTAAAGGAAAATGATCACTAACATGTAAAAACAAAGCATTAATGCAAGTGGTCTTCTACCACAGTGATGGGGAGGAATGTTGCCTTGCAGCACAACGTGAGTTTGAACCCCATCGGTTTCCTAATCTAACATCTAATCTAATAAATCTATCGTTTGACAAAAAAAAAAAAACAAAGCTTAAATCCCACCAAAACTTGTAGTAATAATATTTGTTCTATGGTAGGGATACGTTCGGCAAAACTCTACCGAAAATTTCTTCATACACATACCAAATATAGCTTAAGAGCTCGTTTAGATGTGCTTTTTAAATGATTAAAACCGCTTTTAGAGAAAATGTTTTTTGATTCCAAAAGTACTTAAAGTGCTTTCTGCAAGAAGCACCAGTTATGTGCTTCTTTTAGGAAGCACTTTAAGTGATTTTCCATAATTTACTTGCATTTTTACTAAGGATTTGTTCTATAAATATTTTCACTAAAAAAGTCATTTTAAAACACGTCCAAATACTAAATTTGAGGAGAAATATACCGAATTTTCTGGCATTCCGGAAAAGTCTACCGAACCCATCTAAGCCCAGTGGTTAAAATGTAATTGTAGCGGTGGCCGAACCGAGATTCGGTGAAGATGCTGAAGGATAGATAGGCGGGTGGGGTCTTCTTAGCGCCGCTGTCCAATAAATACACGAAAATAATAATAAGGGAAAGGCAAATGCTTGACTGGTGAGCCGATTAGCGAGAAGAACAGTGTTTTTGGAAGAATTTTCATGTCCATCTTGCCCAACCAAGACCAAGGATCTATATCATCGTCTACCTCTTCAGCTCCCTCTGTAAACCCTAACTCCCAACATGGACACCGCCACCACCACGTCTCCCTTTCCCAATCCCAATCCCAGTCGCTGTCTCCGCCGGATCCCTCCCGCCAAATTCTCAAATTTGGATCGCTTCGGATCTCCGACTCTCAATCTAGCTCCTCCGCTACTTCAGGTGTTTGATTTTCAACTTCTTCAATCTGTTTCTTTTCCGTTACCTTATTTATTAGAAAGTAAATACCCTAGAATTTGGGCAAATTGGAAAGAATCAATCTTTTCTTGGATAAGTGCGGCAGTTTGGAGTCGATTATTGATCTTCGCTCTGCTTGAAGGTGTTTGATTTTTACTATTTGAAATAGAATGTTGTTTTAATTATTCGTCTGCAGGCCTGTCGCCATCGGCACCAGCTGCAGAAGATTCTGGTGGATCCTCCCAGCAGGTATATTGACTTTATGTTTTGAATGTTTCGTTTTTCTGCAGTACCCACGCTTGTATGATCTGAGAGAGCAATTGAGTAATGACTTTCAGTCTTTTGTCGTTGTTTGTTTCTTTTATCTAGGTGACTGAGTTAGGGATGCCTGGGGGTAACCAGGCTTTACCTAATAACCTCCACCACACACATTCACAGTGTCACTCTGGTGGAGGTGGACGAGGGGTTGGATCACCCCGGTCTAGAGGGAAAAGGTCAGGAACCGATGGTTCTAGTTCAACTCAACAGAGTATCGGGTCTGTTGCTTCTCAAGGAAACTCCACTCATCAAACAGGAAGGAAAACGCAGCTGATGAATGGCAACCACTTGTTGAATTTTTATTATGACCCCATATCTCGTCCTCAGCATAGAGCTGCTCCTCCTCCTTCAAGAAGGCCACACAAGAGGAAGCCTTACAACAAAGATCTATTTCTTCAGGCTAACTACAAATTCGTAGTGTTAGATTCAGGAAACTACTCAGCTGAAGCGATGGATCCAGATAAGGTGTTACAGTGGGAGGACATCATTTGTGTGAGATATTCCACCCCAACTGTGGTTCAGTGTCCCATTTGTCTGGAATATCCTCTCTGTCCGCAGATAACCTCATGTGGACATATCTTCTGTTTCCCATGTATTCTGCAATACTTGTTGATGGGGAAGGAGGATCATAAAGGAGACTGCTGGAAAAGTTGCCCATTGTGTTTTGTGATGATATCCCCGAAGGATTTATACACTCTATTCGTGGAGAATGTTAAGCAGTATTGTGTTGGTGATACTATAGAGTTTATGCTTATTAGTCGACAAAAGGATTCATTTACTTTATCCCATAAAAGTAAACAAGAGAAAGGTGCCGTTGGAGGTTGCGATGATGAAAGCTATGATCCATTTTCAAAGTTTACATTTACTTCAGATGTAGATCTTTCTGTCAGAAAAGCAATATCAGAGTTAGATGTTTGGTTGGTCAGGGCAGAGTCGGGGCTTGTTGATGACCTAGAGAAGCTTCCATATGTATGTGCTGCAATGGAACAATTAGAACAGAGGAGGAAATATTGGAACGAGCACGGGGCTAGCAACAGCAACAAATCTTGTAAATATAATAATCATAATACTGGTTCTATCTTGTCAACTGAAAAAGCTACAATTGGTAACAATGAAGCATCTACATTTGGACATGTAAATCCGTCCAATGAAGTCTATGATGGTAATGTGTGTTCGGACAGTATATCTGTGGAGAAGTCAGATGATGGGACTTGTTCTGACCAATCTGTGGATGCAGCTGAATCATTGGAAGGCCATGAAAATGTTTTGTCTTCTTCATATGATGAAAGCAAGAGTGCCCGAGGGGACTCACATGACTCTGGAAGTGTAAACTACAAGGAATCATACAATTTCTACCAGGTGATTGATACTTAGATATCATGTTTCCCTTTTGTCCTTTGCAATTAATTTCTACGGTTGATTTTTGGAAAAGTAATCCCACATTTTATTTACTAACCTGCTCATTTCTATACATAGTAATTGCAACTATCTTTGTCTTGTTTGCAACAGTTGTTTAACTTTTTAAAACTGGTTTCCTACTGGTGTGTGTTTGGTGTGTTAGTCGGTCATGTGCTCCTTTCTCTCTTTGAACCTTTAGATTGAAGAAATTTTTCAGTGGTTTAGCTATTTATATTTTATGTCTCTATATCAGGCAGCTGATGGTCAGCACATCATTATTCATCCGTTGAACATGAAATGCCTTCTACACCACTATGGGAGCCATGATATGCTACCACACAGGTATGGTTGAAAGTTTACTGAGTGTTTCTGTTGTATGGATAGAATATGCAAAATCTATGATAAGGTCCCCCTATATCCAGAAGGAGATTCTTCTATAGGATGCATATTCTTTACAGTTCTACTTGTCTGAAATTAGAAGTATGGTATTTGTATCAGTGCAGCAGTAAAAGAGGGGAGGTGAGGGGGTGGGGAGTGCCCTTTTATTAACTATGGGGTCTTCTTATTTCTGAAATGTGAAAATGGGTCAAATTCGTTATTGCAGGATAAGTGGAAAAATTTTGCAATTGGAGACTGTGACTCAGACAGAAGCTATAAGGAGACGCTACCGCTACTTGAGTCATTTTTCTTTAACAACAATACTCCAGGTAGCTTTGATACATGATCCGAATGACATCACACTATAAGAGCATTATTGTTTCAGGTTGCGCATAGTATCTCATCACTATACACTCAAATTTCAGTTTTGTGAGATTGATCTCAGTGAGGTATTGTCTCCTGATGCGTTGTCTCCCTTTATGGAAGACATAGAGAAGCGTGAAAAGCAGAGGAAGCAACTTGCTAGGAAGGTATTATTAATTGCTTCTTCATTATATACTGTATAAAAATAACATTAGTTTGTTCATGCTTTAAAGTTATATGCTATTCCTATTTATAGGAGCAAAGGGAGAAAATGAAGGTTGAATCTACCATGGCATATCCCATCCCCATAGTAGCAGGTTATGGGCAGTCCTTTCATGATGGATCCCCTACATTCTCCATGGATGACTTCGAGGGTAATATAATGTTCCTTGTATATGTTGTATATCTTTAGACGCATGACCTTTTGTAGGTAAATTTACTCCACTCAAGCATTACCATTGGGTTGTTTTGGAATAAATGTATTGTCCAAATAAGGAAAAACAAACTTGAAGTATGGTGTGGCATCCTAGTTCTGAAACCTTCAGCATTTCTGGCATACTAGATCAGTGTTTTATCTTGTTGTCCTAAAGCCTGCAATGCATTCAAACATTTTAAGTTAGGTGTGCTTGAAAACTAGGCTTCTGAATTTGTTGTTATCGTTTATTGTTGAAGTTTGCAGATTCATATCTATATGTATGTTTGCTCTAAGCTGTTGTATTAATTATTACCCTTTCTTGTTGAAGTTTGCCGAAGTATATTTGTATATACTGCGCTCTTATTTTAAATATCATTTAATAGTTTATGCATATGCTTCCTGTTTTCAGCTTTGGGAAGTTGTACAGTGACATCATCAAGCCCTCCTGTTGTTGGGGAAAGGAAGCTCTTCTCGAGTGTTACAAAGCTTGGTTTTGCTGCTGCGCATGATTCTCCAGCGCTGAAACTAGAAGGAACCAATTCTCTGAACGGCAATGATGCAGGGAGAGTCTCTCCCAAGACAAATGGTATTTATGAAAATCTTGTTATGCTGGTTGTTTTTTTCTGCTTGAGATTAAACGAGTATGCAATCAAATCTGAGGAATATTTGATCACGGTCATACTAAGATAATAGTATGTTGTATCTCGAGAGTAGTGGTTGCTCAACCTTGTTTCATTTTTTTCTTCAGCAGCAGGTACCCAGAATGCTGGTGTTGCGTCATTTGCTAATATAATCTCCAGAGCTAAGCCTGGTGAAAATATGGATCCACCCAAGATAAATGATTCGGGAAAGAAGGGAAAGAAACAGAGTCGAGTCCTTTTGTCAACAGCTGGTGGTCGGCGCTACTGATAACTTGTGAAAATCTCGTGAACGATAATGGTGTCGTCTTGTATCATATAATATAACCTTTGATGGCACGAAAGCTTGTGAATGTGTGATCATTATGTAGATGGGGTAGATGTAAAAAAATAAGAACCATTACCGAAATCCTCGGCCTCTTTTGTTTCTTTTTGTATTTTTTTCAACTATTCTGTTTTTCATCTTGAGGATTCCATACAGAGACTCAATAAATGGTACGACTTACTTGAAAGGGCTTCTTACATTTTTCTTAATGCGCATGCAAAAGATCTTTACCCAAGTTTAACGGTTGCGTCTTTTATAATAACCGTTTTGGATCCCTTTCTCCTAATCAATTAAGCTCGGGGATCCAGACCTTTGAAATTTGATCAAACGGTTAAAATTATTATAACTTTTAAAGTGAGTTTCTGTTTGTAGTCGTTGGATCAAATTTCAATGGTTCGGATCTCGGACTTGATGGATTAGGAAGAAGGAATCCGGAGGCCTTTTCTTTTTAAGTAATACAAACACTAATAGGAAAGATTTTCTAGATTTTATAAAATTCATATACATAATCGACTAAGATTTATAATGTCAAACGTATCATAATTTTAACTACAACAGTAAGGCGAAAATTTGATAGAATTGAGTACCAATCATGTTATTATATTGAATTATGTATGTGATCGTTTAGACGAGTGAAGAATCAATTGCGTTGCTTGTCTGGTAATTCAACTGGTTTCCTTGGCAAATTGTCCTGGCTTGTACCCTTCACTGAATCACAAGCTCGGCCTCGAATCTCGAGCTACTAGAACGGACTTGATGCTGTTATTGTTCGTTCGAGGAGGAGTAGTAGTAGAGAAATGAGAAGTCACAAAGCGGCGTCGAGTAACAACCACCTCAACCGGCGGCCCACTATTCTCTACCTGGTTTGCGCCGTCGCCTTCTTCTCTCTTTTCCTTTTCGCCATCCAATCCTCTTTATTCGCAGGTCCTCCCTCCTCACTCGCCTTCATTTCATTTCCTTTAAATCAAAACTAAACACTGTGTTTCACTCGTAATTCCAAATCTTTAGCATTAATTATATGTATCCAATCCAGGTAATCAGAAGTTACATCTCCACACTCAACATGATGTTCGGGTTTTATCGGAATTTCAGTCTACCGTGAAGCAATGCGTGGTTAGTTTCTCTTAATTTCCTTTATTTTCACTCGATCTGATTCTGC
Organism: Heteromeles arbutifolia; assembly: GCA_024362995.1. Lineage (NCBI taxonomy): Eukaryota > Viridiplantae > Streptophyta > Magnoliopsida > Rosales > Rosaceae > Heteromeles > Heteromeles arbutifolia. The sequence goes on from JANCRC010000007.1 coordinate 204,574, forward strand.
CCTTTTTAATCTATCTTTTCCTTTAAATCCCTAATTCAAGTTGTTGATTCAGTTTTAGCACTTCAATTTTGTATGTATTTGCGTTATGCTCACCTAAGAAATCTTTTGTTTCTCTCCTTTCTTCATTTTTCTGTAATTTTGGTGAGTTTTTGTGTTGGATATGAATTCTTACAAAGGTTAAGGTAAATGTAGGCAAACAGAGGGCTTGGTCTGACTGCACACATTATCGACCATTGCAATCTGACTCTTAAGTTCCCGGAAGGAACTAACAGCACCTGGGTCCGTATTCTACTCTTTACCTTCTCACTACAATTTTATGTTGAATTCTTGTACTAGTCTGGTCTCCGAGTGCTAAGTACGCGAGACTCGAATTGCAGTATAACGAGCAGTTTAAAACTTTTGAAGCACTCGAGTACAACTACAATGTCTGCGAGGCACTTCTTTTATGGGAGCAGGTTTGTCTCTCTGCTACCATCTAAGTTTAATCACCCCCTGACGCCAATTCTTTGTACTGATGCTTTTTTAAGGATGGATGCAGTACCGGAACATGACGACTGTATTGACAAGGGAGTATCTAGATGTTCGGCCTGAAGGTTGGGAGGAGTATGCAGCACAAAGGATAGCACAATTGTACGTTTGTCTACACATTATCTCTTCCAAACCTGTGCTTGATTTCTGCCAATAGATTATAGCATACAAATGCCTACGAACCTACACTCCATCTGTTTTTTTCGTACCTATGTTTTTTTGGTTGTAGGGGAACTAAGAAATGCTACAATAAGACACTTTGTGAGGAACATCTTAATGTGATACTACCAGCAAAGCCACCTTTTCATCCTCGGCAATTTCGCACATGTGCAGTTGTTGGAAATCCAGGAGATCTTTTGAAGACGGAGTTTGGAGAAGAGATTGATAGTCATGATGCTGTTATAAGGGATAATGAGGCTCCTGTTAATGAGGTAAAATAGCATGTTTGTTTCCTAGCATTGGTGAATATATGGATTTATTCTTTCATGACAGTCGTTGATTCTTCTGCTGTTCTAATTGGGAACCACAGGTATACTGTTATGTTCACTCCTTTTATAGGCAATAGAAGGAATAACAGGCACTAGTTTGGTTGATAAAATTCTTATTTAGTCTTTCATATGTGTAGAAATATGCCAAGTATGTGGGTCTGAAGAGGGATTTTCGGCTTGTTGTAAGGGGTGCTGCTCGAAACATGGTTGCCATATTAAATGGGTCCGGTATGCTTCTAATATTTTGTGTGTTTAAATTTTCATTTCTTACTTTTGTGTCGCCAAGTTAAGTTGTGCCTGCTGTATTAGATAAGTCCTAACCTTCATGGCGCTTCACGAAAAGTTACTCAAGTGTGTTTTCATATTTGCAACTTTCCCTTTCTTATGCAGCTGATGAGGTACTTATAATTAAAAGTGTTACACACAAAGACTTTAAAGCAATGATCAAGGTGAAGTTCACATCTAAGGAGGCCAATATATTTCTTTCTTTCTTAAAATATAGTTAACACACCCCATTTTCTGAGATTTCAGGAACATTTTGAATCCTAACATATTGCAGGGTATTACAAATCCAGTCTACCTTTTCCAAGGTATTGTGCTCCGCCGAGGTGCCAAAGGAACTGGAATGAAATCAGTAGAACTAGCACTATCTATGTGCGACGTTGTTGACATATATGGTTTCACTGTTGATCCTGGCTATACTGAATGGTTTGTTTCCTTTGGCGTTTACTTGATACATTGTTGTTATTTATTGGCTGGCATTATTATAGCAAGCAAGGAACCTGTTTATATTCATGCCTTTGCATGTGAATATAAGTTTCTTTTGCATTTCCGATCACGCAGTGTTATGGTTCAGTAGATGCCCTCTAGTTTACATATTATTTGTATCAACTCAGGTGTGACATTGTTTATGTCTTCTTATGGCTTACCAATTTGCTGCTTTATTGTAGGACACGCTACTTCTCTACACCTAGGAAAGGGCATAATCCACTTCAGGGAAGGGCATACTACCAGCTCCTAGAGTGCCTTGGTGTAAGAACATACACATTTTTTCTTTATAGAATGTATCGAAAATGCAGGCGCATGCCTAAATTCTCATCACCGAATGATTCAACTTTTAGCTTTTTATTATATGTCAGGTTATTAGAATCCATTCTCCCATGAGATCTAAGAGGAAGCAAGATTGGTCAGATGTTCCAAGTCGAGAAATGATAGGTAGAGCTCATGCAGCTGCATTGCGATTAAAGAGGGGTGAGGCTGGTGACTTGGGACTGTTTGGTAGTTGCAAGGTGTCCGGCAATGTGGACCCTGACAAAGTTGGGCCTGTCTCAGGCTCTCCAGACATGAGTGATAAAAGAAAGTTTTCAAATTACAATAAATGGGAAGTTTTGCCCTTCAAGAGTCTGAGGAAGGAGGCACAGGACCACTATATTCAAATGGAAGGTGTTTCTCTCTACAAAATGGATGGCAATAAGTTGGATGACCTAGTATGCGTGAGGCATTCCTTATCAAATGTCTAGCCAAGAAATATCCTGTGTTTGAGTCTTTATGAATTTAACTTGGATGGTTAAGAGCAGACCCAGCCATGTGTTCCCGGTTTCTCCTTGACTTGTGGAATTTTCAGTGAGATGATCTTCATCCCGGTGGATTATGGAACGCGGCTTGTCTTACTTCTCTCGTTATACTTGGATCAGTGGTCGTGACATGGGAGGAATCTGAAGCTGCCTTAAGCAGTGGGAAAGATGTCGATAAAAATCGAATTCTCGTATTTTTAGGGTTACGTTTGTAGAGATTTTTGGAAGTGTAAAGATGTATGGAAGACGCATATATGGCGGCTTAATTAATGTTTGTAATAGATTCTTTTCAGTGTATACTACATAGATATTCATTATCCAACGGAGGAATGTAAACTGATTTAAGTGACATTTTGTTTTATTTGAGGAAATTTCAGTGTCATTTTGTGTAGACAATTAAGCTTGTATTTTGGGTTGTATGGTTGTTTCGTTTATGTTTGAGCATCACCGTACAACAATTGGCAAGGCGCGTCTTTCAACCATACAACAATATATGACATACGTTGTAGATTCAACTGTAAGTATAATTTAATACTTTGGAAGAAAAGGTGATCCCGTCTCATCTAATGGTTAAAACATCTGCTGCATAACATGCATCCATGTCTTTTTACAGAAGGAACGTGCAGGATGCAGCTGCGCACTTTGCCTTCACTTCTTCAACCATCCATTGTTTTCCAAGTTACATATGATATGTGTCATGTGACAGCATTTAGATCGTCAAATGCGCTTCTCAAATTTAAAACTCCAACTCCAAGACCAAGTCCAGGAGTGTATGAATCCCCAAAACCGTTCCTTAATCCCAACCTCGACGCCCAGAAATCCGTTGATTCCCGTATCGTCAAGATGGTTTTCGATCCCCACACATGCCGCTCCAATTTTCTGGTCAAGAACCACCTAAATCGAGACAATTGTTCGACCAAATGCCTCACAAAAACACCATCTCCACAAACATGATGATTTCCAGCTACGTCAACTCCAGCAATCTTTCCAAGGCCGACATGCATGGGCGGGGAACTAAGCCGGATTATGTGATCATCAGTTCTAAATTCGTGCAAAATTCATAAGAACCAAGAATTGGCAGAGAGAGCAGCAGACCGACTTTTCAATATGGCAAAGCTTAGGGATGCAGGTGCTTATGTCAACATGTCAAATATCTATGCAGCAACAGGTCAGTGGGAGAGTGTTGGCAAGGTGAAGAAGGCAACGAGGGAGAGAGGAATCAGAAAGACTACAGCATATAGTTGGGTTGAAATCAATCACAAAACTTATGTGTTTACAGCGAATGACAAAAGCCACCTGCAGAGTGCGAAGGTTATGAACAAGATTGACGTGTTGACCTTGGCGATGGAAAAGGAAGGATACAAGCCAGATACAAGCTGTGCCCTGCACGACGAGGATGAGGAAATAAAAGTGGAGTCTCTGAAATATCACAGCGAACGCTTAGCAATTGCTTTTGCATTGATCAGCACACCAGAAGGATCACCGATGGTGGTGATGAAGAACTTGCGAGCTTGCACGGACTGCCTTGCCGCAGTTAAGTTGATCACGAAGATTGTTGGGCGGGAAGTAACAGTTAGAGACTCAAGCAGGTTCCATCATTTTAGAGACGGGCCAGCATCTTTTCATTAACACCATGGCATAATCCTTAAGCCACACTGAAAGTCTGAGAAAGTGATGGGGAAATGTTTCTCTCTTGCGATTGTACCAGAACAAACATTTAATCAAAAACATTTTTCACAAGAACGACAATTCTTTATTTCACCAAAAATACAATTCATTCCTAGTTAACTCCTTGCAACACAAGCATTACATTATCCAACATGATACAATATAGGTGGCGATGCCACGTCTTCAATTCTAAGCTGACAGCCGAAGGGGCAGAGATTTTCCCCATAAATGGTAAAACTAATGACTAAAGCTCAAAATCATACGCTGTTTAAACTAACAGATCATTTTCAAAGAATCGAAGAATTGAATCTCGTTCAATGTTGCTCTGACACTAAGACAGAACCATTCTCGGATCCACATTCTACTTCAAAGAGATCATTTCCAAAGAAAGCCTGGTGGAGAGCCCTAACACACTGCTCCGCTTCATTGTCATTTACAACCAAAGAGATATTAACCTGGCCAGTGGTAATAGGTAAACGGTGAGTTCATCTATCACAACGATCAAATGCATAAACATTTCATAGGAAGTCAACTGTAACCACACTATTCATTCATGAATCACGTCCAATGGAAAATTAACCAGGATTTAGGAGAGTGAGAAAAATCACAGATAGACACAAACAGTCAAATCAAAATTTGGCTTTCTGTTTTACCGCTAATAGGAAAAGGGACAGAACTAGTGTTGTTAGGAGATACCTTGGATGCACCCTGAGAGATCATCTGAACATTGACTCCAATGGTTCGAAGAACCTGAAATGCCTGCCACATACGACCAAAAATGTCAATACCAAAATCAAATATACATGAACAAAGGGATAGCTAATGTTGACTGAACAATTGCAGTCGACCAGAGAACAAAAGCAATTTAGGGGACATTTTTAACTACTTAGCTGCCGACACAATACAGCACCTTCTCTAGTATCAGTGATGACCTCTGCACATTTCCAATGAGAGATATAATTGATCTGTGCTGAAGAAGATTGACAACAGCAATTTTCTCAAGTTCCTCCACAACATGGTCAAGTTCCTGCAAGGAAGATGCAGTATTCAATGAGGTTTTATGTAACAATTTGCAAGCGAAAATTGACTGCTCAACCATCTTCACTTCAAATATGTTGTGTGCACGTGATTGGCTACAACTTTTCCATAACATGCACCAACAAGAAGGAACATACATAAAATGAAAAATCATAAAAAAACACACGCAGACAATTTAATAAAGCTTAGATGCATGTGTCAAGTAACTCCAGAAAATCATAACCAGTAAGAGCAAATGGAAGATGAGATCATACGCTTGCCTGCTGAATAAGCTCTCTGCTCCAAAGCTTTGAGGGATCCAGTGTCAAGGAAATACTAACTTCACTGGTAGCAACAACATCAACTGATATGCCCAAATCTTCAAAAGTTGTAAATACCTACATGGAAAATATTATAAATATAAGCCACCAAGTTATCAAGAGGACAACCAACAGAAACAAGGTAATTTGTTTTCTTCACCTTAGCAAGAAATCCATATTGACCCAGCATGCGAGTGCTAACAATATCCAACATAGTCACGTTCCTTTTCAAAACGATGCTTGTTAATACAGCCTGCAATTGAGACAGAGAAAAATTCAATGAAGTCTCGAGCATTTTATGACAGTGGTGCTCAATTTTCCAGCAGACTACTACAAACCTTGCTCATATCTCTTGCATGGGTAATGACAGTACCAGGAGCATTGGGGTTGTATGAATTTTTAACCCTCACTGGAATATCAGCCTCTCTGGCTGGTCTCATGGACTGTGGATGCAAGACCTGCAAGAAGGAAAGAAAAATGATTAAATCATGTTTTTTTTCTTGTTGAAAGAACACAAGTGTAACTAAAATACAGGTGGTTTAAGAGCTTGTTGACTACTCCAAAGCACAACAAATCATTAGAACAGGAAAACTAAGTATTTAAAGTCAGAAAAAAAAACCGGATTAAATAAGCTGGAGAACCTTGCACCCAATATTGGCACTTGTTAATAAGAGAAGTATTGCGGATATTATCAACATTTAGCATCACTGTTGATACCTGAGCACCAAAATATGCAAGTTCGGCAGCCTCTTCAAATGTCAAATAAGGTACAGGTTCAGCACGCGGATATATGTTAGGATCACATGTCAAAACGCCATCAACATCCTTCCACACCTGTAAGACATTGAAAAATAGGTCATATTTTGCTACTTTTAAAAGAACTAGGAACTTGAGCAAAATTATTTTTTATTCAAACGCACCTGAATTTCTCGTAACCCCAATGCTTTACCAAGGGTTGTAGCTGTCAAATCACTGCCACCTCTACCCAATGTAGTCACAGCACATGATTTCCATCCCTGCAACCAGAAAAACAGTGTCAATGGTGTTAATAGTTGACCCTTTTCAAAAACAGAATATATGTTGAAGTTAGCCAGAAGAGACACCTTTCCAAGGAAACCAGTAACAATTGGAATAGCAGGATCACATAGCCAATCACCCTGTACCCTCTTTGCGACAGCTGGATAAGTTACCTCCAAGATGTCCGCATTTGTGAAGTCATCTGTGGTTATAAACCCAATTTCAAAGGCATCATACTGCCAAAGCAACAAACACAATTATATTAACTTGCTATCAGCAACAATGGTGCTAACAAACAATTAGGAATTCCTCAGAAATTACAGCTGGAAATTTGCAATCACTTCCACAATTACATTAAATTGGGAAAGAACATACTTGGCGGGCTTTAACACCAATCTTATTCAGATAGGCAGCAAAGAGCCTTGTGGACATGCATTCCCCAAATGAAACCAGATAGTCTTTTGTTCGTAAAGTCAACTCTTTCATCATAGCAATTCCCTTCAGAAGTTGTTCCAGTTCTTCCAGGTGTGCTGCAAATCAGAGATAACAGGAAAAGCCATATAAATCAGTAGGATTACAATGAACATGGTATACACAGCCATGCTAACAGAACAGCCAAGGCTTTAGGCTGCTTAAAACTTTGGACAAATTTGGACTTGCTAATTTGCAAAACAAGGATCATATTTTGGATTAAAAAAACAATGGACTTTACGTGCAGATAAGAAAAGAAACTCACATGATATGATAGAGCTGTCCACTCCAAGTTCTTCCACGGTCCTATTCAAAATAGGATGGTGCACAGTGAGAAGAAATCGAAAATTGAATTACTTTTCCTAAAAAATCGTACAAGAAAAATAAATATTCCACTGCACTCACCTGAGATGTAATTCTTTTATGAAGCTCAACTCATCAATCATAGATACATTGGTGACACCGCAAGTGACGGCCTTTTCTCCTGCCTACTCATGAGCAACCAATTTGACCATCATTTGTTGTTATTCATAAGAAATGAAGGGATAAAAGGTTGGATGACAATATGTAAGTAATATTCATATAATGTGGTACCAGTAAGAGTTTGTTAGTTGTCTTTCCCATGGCAGAAAGAACAATGACAGGCCTCTCTTGTGGGAAGCTGAGTATAAGATCAGCAACCTCTCTCATTCTCTCTGCAGAGGCCACGGAGGAGCCACCAAACTTCATGACGCAAGTCAATTGTTTCTCACTGTCACCAAGGCTTTGATTGTCAGTCTGTTTCTTTTCAAGAACATCCGCTATTCCTCCCTCGCAACTGACTCTCAAAACCCTGCTCGTACAAGAAAAGTTTTTAGCACTTGCAAAGAATCCATTGCTGGAAGCGACACCATTCGCGAAACGAAGACGTTGCGACCACAGTGGTTGCTTGAATTGCAAAGATCTTTCTGGGGATGCAGGGCACAGAGTTTTAACTCGGGAAAAATGCAAGGCAGTTTCCATTCTAAAATAAGTTATTTCGACGAATGATGTGAATGGAGTGTCTGAATCAGTTGATTGTTATGGCGTACAGAGCTACGCACTCAAGATCCCAACTCAACCGGTTTATCGAATTTCCAACTTTTAGCAGCAGCTCAATCTGCAAAATTCCATAACTTGCGTGAATAATTTCAGAACTAAACAACCAGCTAAAAGGACATACAGAGACAAGTAAAAGGACACAGAAGCAATTAACTCATTTGCATTGATATATAAATGCACAACACACGCAACACAAGGATTAGAGAGATTGAAAAGTACCTTGAGATGATTGGCAGATCAATGAGATAAGAGCTAACCAAACGTAGAGCCTCCAAGCCTACAACAAGGGAACGAGAGAGGCGGCAGAGGAGGCGGCAGAGGCTCAGTGGTCCGTCGTAGATTCAGAGCATTGAGAGGGGGAGCTGGCGGCGAAGCTCTCTCAATACTCGAGGAATGCCGAAGGAACACCGGAAAGACAACACACACAACAAACAAACCAAACCAAACCCTGGCGGCGCCTCTTCTTTTCAACCGCGTTGTGTTATGTTTGTTGAATGAATGAATGGAAATTGTGGAATGCCCAACGTGTTTCTTATTTTCTTTCTATTTCTTTTTCATTAAATAAATTAGTTCTCTTATGTTTTCATATTTTTATGAAAATCGTCTCGTCGTTTTCAGTGGAACCGAAAGTGGAGACTCAATCTTTATAGGTTCAAAGTATACGAGCGTTATTGGCGGTTCGATGAGGATGGCGGGGGTAGATCTCACGGTGGAAAATGGTTATGTCTTGAATAATTTCGTAGGGGAGCGCAATTAGTGAGGAATCGAGACATCGAGATGCCGCTGACAGAAAATGTGAGTTTTTGCGATTTAAAAATAGAAAAGTTGGATCCTCGTTATTAGGATTTTTGTTTATTTGATATTGCTCTTCATGCCTTTACTTTTGATTGTATTGGAAACGATTATACTAAAAGTTTCATGCTTTAATGATTCTATTTGCATAAAAAAAAAAAAATTGAATCCCTGACCAAAATAAACAAAAGAAATTCAAATTAAATTAAATTTACTTGAATTTAAGGATTTTTTTTCCAAAAGAAAATTGAAAAGCTGAAAGAAGTTGGATCAAACGTGGACCGTACTTACCTCTGTCTGCCATGCTGCGGTCCGCGTGGACACGGATGTCGGTAGCTGTGTGAACTTACTTTGTTCGAAAATTCTTTTTAAAATAAATAAAAGCGTTTTTTAGTATTGATACTTCTTATAGAAAAGTTTATTTTTAGAATTCATTTGTATTTTAATTAAAATTGATTTCAAAAACGTTTTTAATTATTTTAAAAATACTTTTTAACGAATCATTAGTACCGTAAGCTTTGATTCAGACTAGTTCAACTGTTTCTATAACAAGTACTTCTTTCCCTGATCGCTTATAGTTTGTCTTCTTTGCCTTCTGGCACCAATTGCAAAAGAAGCAGTGGGCTGTTTTTTCTTTCTCGGGTACTAAATTGCATCTCGAGTTTCAAGCTTGATCTTAATCTAGCTTAGAGTAGTAACATTGCTTACAAATAAAAACAAACTCATGAACACACATTGTAGCCTACTAATCATATCACTCATGCATGCACAAGTAAACTACAGTAGTAACAAAGAAATTAACTTCGAGAGCTTACGTTAGTTACCGAAGATAACAGAGCAGTTTTGCCTGATGATTCAACATAACATATTCCACTGCAACAAAACAGATGATAAAAAAAAAGGAGATATTAGGATCCAATTCCTAGATATATTACTCTATGATTAAAACCTTGTTGAATTTTAGTTTTTTATCAAGGTCCTTGAACTTTGTACACATCAGTATTTTCACATATTTCCATGTCAACTTTTTATTTTATTTATTAAATTTTTTTATTTATAAATACCCTCATATCATTCATTATCACTACCAAAATAATTAGAGCATTGTAACTGAAACTCTCAGATTTCAGTTGCACAATTCAAGCTACTCCTTTTTTTGTTTGTTTTTAGTTTGCATTCAAATTTTGTCAAAATTTGAGCCGTACTCGTATGTTCTCCACGAGCATTCAAACAAACGCAAATTTTTTCAGAAGATTTGATCCGCGTCCCTTTTTTTGTTACATCGGACAAACTTTGTTAAAAATTTAAATGGGTAATCTTTGCACCATGGTTCTACCAAGTCGGAGGTATTTCAAGCAGGGAAGAACTGCATTGCATTTGCAGAGGAACTTGGAGATCCTACGACTAGTTTGAGGGTTTTTTTTTTCACTTTCTTTTTTGACAAGGTGTTTTTGTAGCTTCAATTACCGACTTGTATTTGAATATGCGAGCATTTCGTTTTAGCTTGTATTTTTGTTTATGCAAATTTCTGGTATGCACAACAAGTGTTTGTAAAAATGTTTGAATCCGTTTTTTTTCCCTTTATGGGGCTTAAAAGGCCAGGCGTGAGGTACAATCTTATTGCATTGGGTACATTTTTTGTTAGCATATATGGTGACTGCAAAATCATTTTTTAATCTTGGGTCAGGTAAACAAAAATACTGGAAGAACAAAAATACTGAAAGATTTTTGCAGTCAATGGGACTAAAAAGGCCATATGCGGGTGTTTTGGGGTGGGGTGGGGGTGTTGGGGGGGGGTGGGTACAATCTTATTGCATGGGGTACATTCTCTGTTAGCATGTATGGCGACTTCACATTAGCTTTTCCATGACAGACTCTGGAGTGAGTTGTGTTTGTAATGAAGATACGGGACTTGTTCAATGACATACTTCGAAGTTATTTTTATTCAGACTTTATGGTTCATAAAGTCTGTCTTGGGTACAAACTATAAACGGAAGAATAGCTTGAATTAGGGGACTGAAATTTAGGAATTTCAGTTACAATGCTCTCCAATAATTTTGCGGTGATAATGAGTGATATAAAGTATAACTTATAAATTAAAAAATTTCATAAATAAAAAAAAATGACATAGAAATATGTGAATAGTAAAATGCTAATGTGTACAAAGTCCAGGGACCTTGATCAAAAACTAAAATTCAATAAGGTTTCAATCAAAGAATTATACCAACTAAGGACCGGATACAAAGTGTCCCTAAAAAAAAACCTAAACCTACGGACATCATCGGCTAACATAGTTCGAGTTGAGCTCTATAGGCTCTACCGATGGAACGAAGAGAGAAGAAGAAAGCCGCTGCATTTACAAATTAGCTACTCCATTAGTTGAATTGAGGGAGGTACAAACAAACCACGCTGCTAGTTAGTTAGTGCCTGCCTGCCTTCATGTCTCCCAATTGTAAGGCTCCAATTTGTATTGCTCGAGTAACATTTACATCATCATATTATGAAATCCAGCTGAATCCAAAAGTACAGCTTTTATTTGCTCTGGCAAGAACTGGTTTTCCCTGCATTGCTGTTTAACATACAAGGGATTAGGTTTTGTGCGTCCATACAAAGGAGTAGGATTCTCTCCCCTCTTATTCCCATCCCCTTCCCTCCCCTCCTCTCACATTAATACAAGTCACCCTTATATATATATTATATATACATGTGCGTGTGTTATTTTGTGTTAATACAAGTCACCCTTATACTTCATATGTAGAAACAGTCTCAGCAATTCGCTATCCGGAAAAGAAACATACCTCAGCTCGGAACACGTCTAAAGCAAACCCATTGAAGCAGCTGATCACAGCCTGCTGGATGTCCAAATCAAGGTTATCCAAGGCCCTCATGATCGAGAGAAAGAGACCTGGTCTCCGAGCACAGAACATGTGGATATTAACAGTTCGCCCTTCCCTTACCCGAACCTCCACCTGCAAAATACATTGAAGATTACAAGTTAAGGAAACCTCCTCGATCATAGTTTACATATTACATGCTTCAAATTATACAACCAGGTGAATAAAAGTTACCTTCGGTTGAGTTTTGGGGCTAGGCAAGGAGCTTGGGCAGAGCTCTTCTTGGACAAGGCAGTGAAGGGTGGATGGAGAGGGTGTCAGCGGATGAAAGCTTGTTGGAGGTGGCAGCAAAGAGCTAGGTGGAGCAGAATCCAGCTCGTTATGGATGTCATTGATCCTTTGTAGAAGGTCTTTTAAATAATCAATTGCATCCCCTAGTATGGACGCCCTATCCATCTGTGTACAACATGACAGAATACTCATCAGGTAATATGACTGATAAGCAAGAAGCCACAAATCACACAGGAAATTGAATCCCCCAAACAATGGCCCAACTTAAGGCAATATCAAGAGCCACTGGATCTGTCATGGATTTTCCAAACTATAAACTTCCTTCGAGTAAAAAGACCAATTCGATGTCAAAACGAAGTGAGTACTTCTCTTAATACATCAATACAATAGTATGTATACATTACCTTTTAAGTGGCTTAAATTCTCTGTAATTCTAAGGCGCACATCCGACTGTTAAATTCAGCTAATTTCCGTACTTTTAGTACTAGTTAAAATGAAAAATGAAAAAAAAAAACACAAAAGTAGAGCAAGAAACTCACATAAACTAGCATAAAAAGATAGGGAAAGCACACAAAGACTACATCTTCAAAGGAACAAGGCAAAAAGAAATTAATGGAGAACTATGTCCACCATCTAGTGGTACAGAAAATGACTACCTTGCTTATCTTGGGTACAACAGACCTAAGCATGTAGAGCTTTTCATTGAGCTTCTTCCTCCGCCTCCTCTCCGCCATCAGATTTTTGGCCGGCAAACCCTTCTTCTTGCCCTTGCGGTCACCTCCCTCTACTACGGTGACAGTGCAGTTGGCATTCGAATTGTTTCCACCATTCTTCGCATTGTCCTCCACCTCCGCTTGACTGTGCTCATTAAAATCGTTCGAGTCATAATTCAAACCAGACACATCCAGACTCTCTTCCTCCACCTCACCCTCCTCGTTCCTCTTCTTCTTCTTCTCCAAATTCTCCACTAGTCCTCCGTATCTGGGGGCCGAAATCTCCAAATTCCCCAATTTATCAGCCCCATCACCGCCAGAGTTTTGGCGGCGCTTCTGGAAAAGAGTGGGCTGAGCACCCATGGGAGGGAACAGGAGCTTAGCCCCGTTCAGCAGCTGAGCACCGGCGGAGCCATCGAAGCCTTCGAAGACAATGTCGCCGTCGAGTATATTGGGGTTGTCGGTCACTGGCAGCAACCGACTCGCCGGAAACTCGGCGCTCGAACTGAACTCGGGAGTACCCATCTGAGAGTGAGAATTGAGAGCCGTGAAACCCATCAGAAGAGAGGAATTGGAAGGCTGATTTCCCTGAAAGGAGCCCAGAAACCCAGCGTCGCAGCCCAGGTCGAAGCTGCTATCAAAAGGGTTGGAGCAGACGACGTTGAGGAGAGAGGAGAAGCAGGATTTTGGAGGCAAAAACTGCTGTGGCGGCTGTAAAGGGTCGAGAGAGAATGCCTGCGACGGAGAACAGGAGGCGGAGGAGGAATCGTTTGGTTGCAGAGGAGCAAGTGTAGTTTCAGAAGCTTGGTTGCTGAGAATGTTGTTCGTGTACCAGTCACCTTCCAGCATTAATTTGAAGTTTGAAAAAGAAGCTCCCAAGCTCGAATCCTGGTCGTTTCTTCTGGATTCTGCCTCATTGTTATTATTGTTTCTGGTCCAAGACGCTGCGTCGTGTTCGTCTCCTCCCATCCAAGCGGCGCCGCTGGACATGGGAAGCATGACTCTCTTTCTTCACTTGTCAAGAATTTTTTTATATGATTATACTCTTTAGGGAAAGTTGTCTGAAAGAGACAAAATGAAACGGAGACATAGATTCCCAATGTTATTTCTCTAATTTTTAGCTGGGAAATGGAAATGGATTCTTTCAAGTTCGAACGTTCAGTTTCGTCAGTTTTGTGGAAGGGAAGTATCGCATTGGTCTCTAAACTAATTGTAATTATTGATTCATCCAATGGTCGTTCTTTCATTTTAGGTAACTTTGTTAGAAAAATATCGCATTGGTCTCTAATCTTTACCGATAGAAATTTAGTTTTTTAACTAAAAATTTGTAAGTATTAATTCATAAATTTGTCTCAATGCGGAGTTATGTTTCTTCTTTTTAGGTAACTTTGCCATAGATTTTTGTACCTTACTATCCCTTAAAACCCTTCATTTTAAAGGTGTTACCAAAAGAATCGTTGATCCACATTGTGACAAATTCGTTAAAATCAAACTTTTCGTTTAAAACGGTCTTAAATTACAAAAACGACATCAACAACAACATAGCAAAGCTAGCTAGGAAGACTAACTTTTTAACTAAATTTTCAAACCATAAATGTGTCATCACTATGAAATAACATACGTTAATATTTTGGTAAAATCTAATCATCAATAACCCTATAGACAGAGGGCTAGGATCTGTTGTCTCGAATTCCATGTCTCCTTTGTGTCTCTTGTTTAGTTTTTTGACCCATGTCTTTCAACTTTTTATAAAATTAATAAAAAATTAAAGAAATGAAAAACACACCCAAAAACTAGTCTTCCTGAGGTCGTCAAGATGCCCAACCCCCAGAAACTCCCAACACCCGAAATTAATAAAAAAAAAATTTGTTTTCAGTTTGGGATTTACCAACCCCCCAGAAACTCTCGACACCCACCCCTCCAACCACATCACCCCAAATTCTGTTTCAGCAATTTTGCATCTTCATTTCCAATTTCTGTTTTTTTTTAAGGATGTTTTTTCATATTTCTTGAAAATTGAGTTGGATAGGATTGGATTGAATTACATGGAGGAGGATGGCTGTAAATTTTCAGCCGTGGATTCTACTACGAGTTGGCTTCAGAAGTCCTAGCCAAGGGCGAAGAAGAAGGCGACGGCGGAGAATTCGAAGGACAATGATTCCGATGAGGCGCCGTCAGTAGTAGCCCAATTCACCTACGGTCGACTCCTCCACTGCCTTCTTAAGCAAACCCAAATCACTCTCTTTCAAATCCATTTCCCTAATCATTCCCCAAATCCACCACCGCCTCCCGCTCCTCCGCCTCTACCCAATTCAATTTTCTCATCCTCTCTCCAATGCGCCCCTCAATGAAATCACACTCCCTCTCCTTCTCCCTCACGGAATCCTCCACCTCCGTCAACCGCCGCTTCTGAATAGCAACCCCGTCGCTGTGTTCTTGAATCAATGATTGGAGCAAGAGTCGAAGAGGAAAAGGATCGAACTTTTTCTGCCGGCATTCTTTATTTTTTCTTTAATGTATAATTTTTTATATTTTAATATATTGAAAGTTAACGGTGTTAGTTACTAGATTAAGTAGTGGACACATGTCAATCAAATAAGAAGGGAGACATAAACGAGGCATCAAAATGGGGACAACAGATCTGCAGCCATAGATAGAATAGAAGGATCAGGATCCCCTCCTGTTCTTAAAAATCTGAGCCTGCTGAACAGGCGATCGTGGTCGTTGAAATTTGATTCAACGGCTACAATTATTATAACTTTAGAGGGTCTCCCTGTTTGTAGCCGTTGGATCAAATTTCAACGGTCACGATCGCATGCTCAGCAGGCTCAAATTTTTAAGGTCAGGAGAGGATCCTGATCCAGAATAGAATTTCAACTCGCACAATAAAACTAGGCGATTCCTCTCTGTTCACGTGACCAAACTAACTAGTCAAGGGTGAACTGCTGTGGATAACTTGGCTACATACGTGGCATGCATGCAACTCATTAACAAGTCGGGAGATGAGATATATCCGCCATGCAATGCCAAATCTTGAGGGTTTAATTGTTTTTAACGTACAAATTAATATAATCAAGTAAACAATGAATGTAGACAAATAACAAAAAGTAAAATAAAAATCTTCCGAGTTTTAACTTGGCTGTTTGGCGGACATCGAAATGCATGCATGTGAAGTCTGAAGATTGAAGAGTACTAACCATCGAAGACCCGTCCAAAGCGGTTGGGATTACCATGTGGTTGTGGTCGATCTCCAAACTTTCCTCCAATAAATAAGCTAAAATTTTGAAAATTTTATCTGATCCTCTCGTTATCTATCATTCATCCGCACCACGAAAAAAGCCCAAGGTGGTTCTTTTTTGAAACAGTAATAACAAAAGGAAAGGAACTAGCAAGCTGCAGGCGGGTCCATGACAGCTAAAAGATTACAGACAGGAGACCATGCAGGCATATTGTATACCATTCGTATATTTTCATTATTCATTCAGCTGTGTGAACTGCGGGACCACTATTACTAATAATAGCTTGCTCGTGATGTCAATGGCCTCGCCCTCTTCCTCTCTGAAAATATGACGTTTAGGAATGAACTCAAAGAAGGTCCTGATCGAGCGAGCAGTATATTAACTTACTAATCGGTAATATATACTTGATCATTCAGGTGTTCCCATACGTATACCACTTTATAGTTTCCCGGGCAGCCAATTCAACAACATTTAATTATATTGTACGTAATATAATCAAGCTGCTTGAAATAAAAAAGACACATGCATGCGATGCACGTACGCAAACACCAATTAACTTGTGCACAAGTAACGAAAACAAGTCTAAACCTTGTTGGAGTCTTGACTCTAGACATATACTAGGATTACATTACACAGGTTGATCCCGAGAAGGAGGGAAGCTGAGACTTTTGAAGCTGGTGAACCCTCCATCCACCACCAGATTATGACCCGTCACATACTTTGCTTCATCCGACGCCAGATAAACCGCCGCTTGCGCCACATCTATCTCCTCACACTTCGCACCCTTGAGCTCTCCCAGCCCATTCACCATCTCTTTAACTTGCTCCTCCGTCGCCCCCGGATAAAACTGCTTTATTTCCCGCACCGCCATTGGCGTCGGTATTGGACCCGGCGATATGCAATTGACTCGGATCCCGTTTCGGCACAGCTCGCTCGCCAGTGATTTCACCAGGCCAGGTATCGTAAATTTCGATATCGAGTAGGGGTGAGGCCCAAGGCCACCCAACAGCCCAGCTATGCTGGACGTACACAGTATGGAGCCTGAGCCCGCAGGTATCATGACTCGGGCCGCATGCTTTATCCCAGCAACCGCGCCCCGCAAGTTGACCCGGATCACGCTGTCAAACTCTTCAAGGTTCAGGTCAGCGATGCTGGGCGGGAACGCTGGGCCTGTTATTCCCGCGTTGTTGTACATTATGTCAAGTTTTCCATGACGGGCCATGGCGCTTTCTACGGCCTCTGCTATCTGGGACTCAATGGCAACGTCGCACTGGACAAAGTAGGCTGCGGGGCCCAGCTCTTTGGCAACTTGTGGACCCAGCTCAGAATCTAAGTCTGCAATGATGACGTGTGCTCCATGTCGGATGAACTCGTGGGCCGTGGCCTTCCCAAGCCCGCTAGCTGATCCTGTTATTATGGCTACCTTGCCTTCCAGCCTTCTTTTATCATCGTATGCACATATAGGATTAGATTCTTAATGCATCGAAACAGATGTTAATATTATCACTTTAATGTTAATGTACTCGGAAAAATAAAAGGCAAGAAAAGAAAGGAACAACACGCTTGTTGAATATGCAACGAAAAGACAAGATCAGTCATGTCGTTTGAAAATGAGGTCTAATATATGTATGCGAAACGACGTCCGATCAAGAAAATGATTATAGGGCAGATTGATCATTCAATCATGAAGCGGTGGATCGTTTTCCACGCCGGAAATCACCCAAAAGGCAACACCGCCCGCATTCAATATTTCACTCATGTTCATATAAAGTGGGATTTTTTTGTGCATGGAAATTTTTGATTAAAGAGTAGTAGTCCACCTATTTTGAATTCGATGCCCGACAATGATGAAAGTTGAAATTTAATGTGAGTGTAAAACTAAGAGTAACTTATATACAAAAAAAATGTTATTGTAACAGTATTTTAAATTAATTATATATTGTTATGACAAAACGTGAGTAATTTGATAATTAGCACAACGGTATCCTCGTTTTAAGTAAGATATTTCCATAAAAATGAAGACATAGGCTATGAGTTGTTACTTTTGATCTGACCAGGGCTAGTTTAAGCTTGAAAACATTGCATGTGCTGCACGGTGTCTTAAACATCACTGTCAAACATAATTATTGATCAAATACTCAAGTTGACATTACTAAACTAAACTATATCATATTGAAGATGGCAGAGGAACTGCCGAGATTAATTACTATGAAATGGAATTTTAATCATGGGATCACTCATAGCTCCACGGTATATGCATAATTTACTTAGAAATTGCTGTCAGAATAGCTAGGTACAATTTTACTTAAAAATTGAGCATGTTAATTTCTCACAAATATATTTTAATCAGACTTTCTTTGTTGCTAAAACTTGGCACTGGATGATCTCAAGATGGTTATGTTTTTCTTTTAGTTTTAAACGAAGAAGAAAACAGTCTCTAAATTCTACTTTCTATGTACTTACTGTAATCCCTCAACAATAAATATGAGACTTCCCTTGCATTACACTATATATAAAATGGTTTCTTGAAGATGTATAACAGTATAAGTAACCTTAGAATAATATAGTACTCCTACTGGGACTTAATTATATTATATATGCTGGGCCGGGTGACTACTACAATCTGATAAAAACGATAAAAGAAAACAGGAAATAATAATGCCACAAACTGTGCGACAATATTCACGGTGAATAAGGTACCGATCGAGGTAGAACTAGAAGAGATTTCCATTAATAAGAGAAGAGAAGATGGACAAAAGAAGGGAAATATTAATATGATCAACCATGTTTTGGGAATCGATCGATCTGCAGCTAAAACAACACCAGATCATATATAATAAACTGTAAAATATACATACCTTCCATGGCCAGATGCACCAAACGTTGAAAAGGGCATCGCTCGCTTACAGAGAAAATCATTGCAGCTGATCAGCTTAAACTCTCTGAGAAGAAAACAAATATTCCACATCTATCCCTCAATTTCCGTGAATTTCCAGCACACATAGCTACTATTAGGGTAACATATATAATTATTTTGGTCATGTCAAATAGCATATATGGTATTATTGGTAAAATAAGGCGTGAACTGACCTGGTTAGTGATCTGAGCATATCTGCAGCAAAGATCTGATGAATTCTGAGGATGCGAGAGAGAGAGAGAGAGAGAGAGAGATGCTTGACCTTAATTATCTAACTGATGATCAGTGGCAGAACTCAAGGTAGCTGGAGAGACACAAGGACCAGAATTTATTGGAGAGCAGGAAGAAAACGTTATAAATTGCAGTTGTAGATTCGCGTTTTCATGCAGAGAGAGAGAGAGAGAGAGAGAGAGAGCAAATTTGATATTGAAGTTGAACATAGTTTACAAAATATGTGACCTGTCGTATTTAATGATCCTAAGTTAAAAAAGCAGAAGGAAGCCGAGTGGTAAAGAATCAATGTGAAGGTTTTTGGATGGGAGTAGGATTCTCTCTTTTCTTATTTTCATATCTTTTTATCTCGTCCTCCCACACTTTGTTTTTTGTTTTATTGTCCCTATAAAAAAATCAATATAAGATGTTGACGTGGCTTAATTCTAACCGTTCAAATAGAAGAAGCGAGAATGAGAGAGAAATTAGGAAGAGAGAGAATTCTCTTGTTTTGGATGTAGCAGGCTGCAGACTGCAGTAGCTAGAGGTGTACGTTAGCAAACCAAACCTAGCTAACAAAAAAAAAGATTTCTAAGAAAAAAGAAATTAAAAGGGACAGCAATGATCGTAAATAATGGTGTAATTAATATTAGTTTAAAGATGTACATATAATTGGATATCAATATATACTGAAGGAACAACTAAGCTATAAAATTAAGCAGATTGTCATTGTATTGAGTTAGTGGAGACAAACAACAGACAAGTGAGTGAAGCTACAATCTCAAAGTGCGGGATTGCATATTTTTTGTCTCTTAAACAAAACTTAAATTATTCCTTCGTGTTCATTTCTTGGCCTGACTGGCCTTATCATGTTCTGTACACGCATACAAACAATTGATGAAATGTTAATTAATTAATTTGTCATTAACAAACCCCAATTATGCATGATCATGAGTAATTAAAGTAGTTCAATACTAGCAACTGGAGCAACATATGTATAATGCATGCATGCATGCGTGGATGAACGCTTTAATTTGGTGATTGTATTGTATGTATTTCACTATTTCGTGTGCGAATATAAATACTATAAATATGTATTATGGAGGTTGTAATGATCGATGGGTGTTAATTAAAGTAGTTACTAGCTAATCCGGATATGTATATTCTCCATTATCTATTCTAGCAGACTAGTCTAGCCAGTTAGGCCTATAGGTAGTAATCACCAACACCAAGCTTAATTTTGTATCGCTGATGATTACGAAAGATGAGAATTGGATGGCTTCAGCTTGACGATCACACGAGGGAGGGATATGTATATAAATTTTCGTTTGGGAATGAATTTCACATTAATGAAATGAGGGATCTTGCATTAGCTTATAAGAGGTTCGGCTATTCCTCATATTACCAATTGGCTTTCTGGTGGAACCCCAACTTTTTTTATGGTATCAGAGCATGTTGTTCGCGTGTAAAGCCCAACGGTCACACGTGATCAACGTCACCCAGTTGTGTTGTCTACGTGTTAGGCTTGAAAGTTCACTACAAGTGAGGGGCGTGTTGAGTATGAATCTCACACTGATGAGAAGAAGAACTTTGCATGTGCTTATAAATAGTTGAGCTACTTCACATATTGTCAATTAGAATTATAGTGGAACCTCAACTTTCTTCATTCATATCAACAAAGATAAGGATTGCATTATGCCCTTAAGGGTAGGCATGAGTACGGTCTGGTTCAATCCAGTTCACTCCTTAAACCAGAATAGAAATTAAATATTATTGCTGGTTTGGTCCAATTTGTTTTGATCTAAAATTATAACTAAAACCGTACTTTTTGGTTTACGTCATTTCCAGTTCAGTTTCGTTGGTTTCGCAGTTTTTATGCCCACCCCTTGGGGAATGAGCTTATTGCACCGCTTTTAAATAACGTATCTTTTCATAAAAATTTCATAACCAAAATTGTTCAGTTTCATAAACTTGATTGGAAGATCATTCTTATAAACATACATTAATCGGAAGTTGTTTAGTCATCTAAATGTATCAAATAAATTAGCGGTTCTTCATGAATATGTTACTTGGTACCTACACTGTTGATGTATATGATAAATTTGAATTACTAAACAAACTATGATTTGCGTGATTATTTTGTAAGAATAATCTTCTTATAAAGATTAAGAAATTGAATAGTTTCTATTATGAAATTTGTACCAGAAAGATGTGTTGTTTAAAAATGGTGGAATGAACTCATTTCCCGAAGAGAAGAACACAAACATTATCTTATTAACAAATTTTTTTTATCAATTCCGACTCATAACATCTTTCAACATTAAATATATATATATATATATATATATATATATATATATATATATATATCACTGGATCAAAATTTGCTTAGTTTAGTTATGTTGTTTATTAATGCTTGCATCTACAAATTAACAAAAAAGTATAGAGTAAATGATAAAAAAATTACCTTAACTATTGGTCTGACAACACTTTCATACCTCATCTTTTAAAAGTGACAATTTCATATCTCACCTTACAAATTTGTGACAATGTCAGACCTTTGTCAGTTTTTCTGTTAATTTTTCTGTTAAATGCTGACGTGGCTTGAGACGGAACCCACTTCCTAGCCAAGTGGATAAAAATATTAATAAATTAAAAATAAATTATTTTAATATTTTTATTTTAAAACATGTGGACCCACCCCCAATAATTCTCTCCCTTTCTCTCTTTTTTCTTCCTGATCCGAACTCATCTCTCCCTTTCTCCCCTACGTTCCATCTTTCTCTCTCTCCTATCTCTCTCACATCCAATCTCTCTCCTATCTCTCTCACCTTCACCTTCACCTTCATCCATTCTTCATCTTCTTCCTTCATCCATTCTTCACCTTTTTATTTAAAAAAAATTTGGACCAAAAAAACCCAAATTTTATTTTTTTTTGCAGCGGGTCCGTCGGGCCTGGGACAAGATCCGCGAGGCGACGAGGATGTAGGGCCTGATTCGGTGGGGCCCGACACGGAGGATCGACGGGTGGGGATAAGGGGGTGGGGAAGACGAACTGGTTTTTTTTATTTTTTTATTTTATTTTTTATTTTTTAAACTTTTCTGCTCAGGTCGAGGGTCGATTTCGGCTCCAGTGTCAGCGCCTCCTCTATCACCCACGATGGGTTGTGCACCACCAACAACGTCGCCGTGGTCGACGACGCTGCACATGAGAGAGAGAAGAGAAAGAGGGTGGTGGAAGAAGGTTGTGGGGGGACGGGTGGGAAGGGTTTCTGGGTTTTGGGATTTTGGGGATGCAGGTGCCCAGAGAGAGAGAGAAGAGAAAGAGGCAAGAGAGAGAGAGAGGAGAGAGAGAGGGTGGTGGAGGAAGGTTGAGGGGGGAGGGACGGGTGGGAAGGTTTCTAGGTTTTGGGGATGTAGGTGCGCAGAGAAGATGAAGAGAGAGAGGCGAGAGAGAGAGGTCCCACAATTTTATATAAATTTTTTTTTTAATTTTTAATTTTTTAATATTTAATTATTTTTTAATCCAGTTGGATTAGTGAGTGGACTCCGTCTCTAGCCACGTCAGCACTTAACAGAGAAATTAACAGAAAAACTGACGGAGGTCTGACATTGGCACAAATTCGTAAGATGAGGTATGACATTGTCATTTTTAAAAGATGAGGTATGCAAGTGTCGTTCGACCCATAGTTGAGGTAGTTTTGTGTAATTTACCCAAAAGTATATCTTAGTGCTAACAACTAGCTTCCCTTTACTAACGATTACGTTTATAGTTTATAGTATATATTTTTTGTGTTAGAAATGAAGGGAAAGTATATGAAACAACTTAATAATGAAGAAAGATGAAGCGAAGAAGCAAGATGAATGAGACAAACTTACAAATGAAGAAGATTATACGAAGGAGAAAAAAAAAAAAGCGAAAACAACATAAAATTGTTTCCGGTAATAAAACACTTATGGTACTATTTATTTTTACCGTTAAGGACATTTCAAGCATGAAAAGTCACTACTACTGGTCCAATTCACTTTTAAGGTTTAAAAATATTTTAAGCATGAAAAGTCACTCCTTGAGAACTGTACTTTTTCTGTTTTGTCTGAGTGTTGTGTTGATTTAGTGCCACGAAGGAAACTGAAACTATGAAAAGTTGAGAAGGAACAAATGTAAAAGAAGCAGTTGCATTGATTTATTGATTACGGTATAACAGGTGGCGGTGGGGGTGCGGGAATAGCTTTGTCTGTCCAATTTCCAAATCGACATCGAACCATCCCCACATTCATATATACAAGAAGTCAAACGAAGCAGAAGCAGATCTAATTTCACAAATCAGTGCGCGGGCGCAGATCTCATTCCCTCTGGTAGATTAATGGGTGCCACTCACTCCGTACAAGAGCCCGAAGAGAGCGAAGAGGAAGACGAAGAAGGAGAAGGAGGAGAAGAGGACGGCATCAATGGCGAGCCCAACATTCGAAGTGGATTGGAATTGGACAAGGATTTGATCAAAAAGGTTTTAGAACAAGAGCCCGAGATGCTCTGCCACGCATCCGCTTCCCCCCTCTCCCCTCAGCTCTCCTCCTTCGGCACCCCGCGCCTGGGACCCTCCATCAAGGTGTGGGACCCCTACAACGTCCTCGCCCCGCCTTCGCCTCTGCCCCCGCCTCCCGGATTCTCCCGCAGCTTCTCGTCCAATGCCATGGAGGACGACCGATTCGTCACGGAGGTGTTTTTGATTTGTCACGGCGAGTGCGAGTTGAATTTGAGGCCCGATTTGGTGGGCGGGAGGTGCCCCCAGGCGGCTCTGACCCCCAACGGCAAGCGCCAGGCCAGGGCCCTGGCGGTTTTCTTGAACTCCCAGAGGGTTAGCTTCAGTGCCGTTTACTCGTCCCCGCTGGATCGTGCGCGCTCCATGGCGGTTTCTGTCTGTCAGGTAATTTTTGAATTGAACTTATTCGAGTTTAGAATTCTGATTGTTCTTTGGAAATTGTAGACAACTGACAATGCTGAGTATATTTTCTTTTGCTTACTAGTTTTAGAATGTGGATTAAGCATCGAATTCTGCCTACTTATGCCGATACGATTCACTTATGAGTGAGAGAGGGATATGTGAATTTGTTTGTTAACTACTTGCTGAACATGAACCTTTTTTTTTTTTTTTTCGTTTTAAGCCTAGTGCTATTTAACAAACCTAGATGAATTTTCTTGGAATCATCAAGCAACCAAGCTTTTAAAACCTACATACAATTTCAAGCAGGATAAGAACACCTTGAAACTGGCAGGGGGAAATGGTAGCCTATAATTTGGTAGATTTTGCAATTTATAATTCATGGTACATAAAAGGATTTTTATAGCTGACAACACACATTTGGGATGAAAAGCATCTTCAAGTCGAGTTAATTGGCTTGTGGGATGGAATGAAAGCTTGAAGTGCTATTTGTGTCACTACTGTTGCGGTCCCTCATTGGCTCGGTTACATGATTGATTGGTGTTGAAGCTGTCACAGTTATGGCTCATAGATTTGAAGACATGGCTTCTATAACTTCTTGGTACATGGATTCTTAGTCCAAGTAATGTGTTCAGAACGATGAATATCCAAGAAGGTGTAGGGGGATAATTGGAATCAGAATCCTTTTGGCAGAGTATATGTTTTCCTTGACTGTTTTGACCAAAAGAATTCTCAGGATTTGAAAGTTGGGTCAGATTTGATAGTATTTGGTTAACTTCTCCTTCACTCCTCCTCCTCCTTCATCAAATGTTAGATCCCCGGACCCAAGCCCTTCTATTCTCCTTCACTCCTCCTCCTCCTTCATTAAATGTTAGATCCCCGGACCCCAGCCCTTCTATTCTTCTTCTTCATCATCATGAATCATATTGGTAGGTTCCCCTTTAGCTGACGATATGACATAGACCGCTTTGTAGTTATTGTTTCCTGATTTGAGCAGCTAAAGAGATAATGCAAGGTATAGTGTATCTGATATGTGATATTGCTTACCCTAGAATTTTGGTATTTAAGACGTTCTACATGTGTCTAAATAGTTTTGTCGGATTATAAAATCATGCAGGAAATGAACTTTCCAGTTGGACAGATACAAACTTCAGATGCGCTTGCAGAGATGAGTCAGGGGGATTGGGAGGGGTGCCCCCGATCCGAAATATACACAGCTGAAGTTTTGAGCTTCATGGAAAGAGTTCAGCCTGATTTCTCTGCACCATCGGGAGAGTCACTTCGGCAAGTGGAATTTCAAATGGTTAGTTTTTTAAACGGGACAGTCCTTGGGCTTCCAGAAAAGTTGAGAGCATACTACTCATTCTCATCACACAATCAGAATGAGAGTCAAGGCTTTGCACACCATAGTTCTCATGTATTAACCAACTCAGTTCATGACCGAGATGGGCCTTCCCTCCCTCCACCTAACTGGGATCTGCTTCACAGGCAGCGGCAGGGGCTCTTAAGGAAAAAGTCTGGTAAGAGCAGGTTACAAGTTGTGACTACAACTGGAGTTCAGGAGGTTGAGGATGAAATTTCCCCTCGGGATGTCACTCACCAAAGTTCCCCTCATGATTTAAGTGGGAGAAGCTCCTCTTCTGCGTCTTGTATTGGTATATTCAGTCATGCAGTGCCAATCCAATGTCTCCTCACAGGAATCCTTGGATGCAGCCCATTAATGTCGCATAAGATTTGCATAGAAGACTCTTCTGTGACAGTTTTGCAGCATTCATGGAGAACAGGTTGGCAGATAAAGAGGTTGAATGATACTGCACACCTCAGGCTTATGTAGTAGTTAGAGACTTGGAGTATCATAACTTGTTACATTATATCGACAATGCGAAAGTGAAGTTTCATTTCCCGGGATCAGTGGGTTACAAAACATGATAGTTTTGCTTGAATATGCAATACCCTGCCATTTGTTGTAACATTTGCTATATTTATTTCCGAATTGTTCAACTCCGCAAAAGAAGAATGAAATGTTGTTGGAGTTGGATCCTTGTATCGGGTGATTCTTTTGATTTGTAGCATTTACAGGACATGATGTGAAGAATCTTGTATTTCCTGTATATTTTAAAGAAAATTTATAATTCAGAAACTTTGATCATGCACTCATCAGCTATGTAGATCTCAGTAGGAACAATCTCACTTATTAGGGATATGCTCTTTTCCTTTTTATGTTTATATCTTTTTATTTTAGTACTTAATGGGTTGAAGTTGAATGCTAGGTTAGATAGTTCAGGGCTGAAATCTTCATTTCAATTCAATACAAGTTTCTGTGTGTTTTTTTTTGGCCCTTTTGATGCAAAACCATGTTAGAGAAAGGAAGAAAAGGCAAGGGTATGTGGTTATTTTGGACTGCTAGAGTGACTTGTCCTGTTTCTTTAACAAGTGGCATCAGACAGGACACACACAGTTGCGGTGCGTGGGTCACCAGACGCTCACAACTCTCACATGGGATGGATGGGTGGATGGATGGGTGGATGGATGGATGGATGGATGGGGCTGGCAGCCGCAGCCGATAGTTGCAATTTCAGACCTAAAAAAATAAGGCAATGAATTATGCAGCATGTTGTGGCTACATCCTCGCTTATTACGAGACTAGCTACAATCGGAATCAGGTGCCGAACTCATCACAATTCTCTCTCTCTCTCTCGTTCATAACTTAATCATGAGACATCCTCTTACCAAGCAGAGAACTAGCATTACACCACGAGCTAATCAGATGCATTTACACCGGTCCCAAGCGCAGGCCAGTTTGTTGAGAATGTTCATGTTGTATCAATATTTCTTTTGGAAAACACGTTGGTACGTTTTATTAATAAACATAGATAACATTAAACCGATGTTATATGAGACCAGAGTTTCTTCACAAACAACAGGGGGTAGTGCCGACTTGTATAATTGTAATTCTCACAACATTTGCAAATTCGTTGACTAATGTTTGACTTTGCAAGGGCGGCAGAAAAGATCCCACATTTGCAACCAGTTTGTTCGCTCAGCGGGAATCCAAAGCCACGAAAATCCCCCTTGAACGAAAGAATGATGAATGAATGAAGATTTCAAAATCGAGTTTTTGTCTCCTCCGCAGACACCAACATTCGGTCTCAGTTATCAACCTCAACCTCACAACCTGGTTCAACAAATACGTCGACAAAGACGATGTCACTTCCTGGAACTCCGTCATTGCCGACTTGGCCCGGAGCGGCGACTCCCTCGAAGCCCTCCGGGCATTTTCGTCCATGCGAAAGCTTTCCCTCAGACCAAACCGCTCCTCCTTCCCCTGCGCCATCAAATCCTGCTCGGCTTTGCTGGACCTTCACTCCGGCAAGCAAGCTCACCAGCAGGCGTTGGTTTTTGGCTTTGAGTCCGATCTCTTTGTCTCCTCTGCCCTCATCGATATGTACTCCAGATGCGGTCGATTGACGGATGCATGGAAACTGTTCGATACAATTCCTCACAGGAACGTGGTTACTTGGACGTCAATGATCACCGGGTGCGTCCAGAACGACGACGCCTGCCAAGCCTTGTCTCTCTTTAAAGAGTTGTTGATTGAGGAAATTGACAATGAGGATGTTTCTTTAGATCCTGTTGTTCTGGTTTCTGTTCTGTCGGCTTGTTCTCGCGTGTCAAGTAAGCGACTTGCTCAAAGTGTTCATGGGTTGGTGGTGAAGAGAGGCTTTGTTGGGGATTTATGGGTTGGGAATACTTTGATGGATGCATATGCCAAATGCGGCGAGCTCGGTCTTGTTAGAAAGGTGTTTGATGGAATGTCTCAAAAGGATTTGGTTTCTTGGAACTCCATGATTGCAACTTATGCACAGAGTGGATTATCTTCTGAGGCATGGCAAGTCTTCTATGGGATGGCAAAAGATGGTGACGGCCACTACAATGCGGTGACGTTGTCCACTTTGTTATTAGCTTGTGCACATGCTGGGCCTCTGCTAGTTGGGAAGTCTATACATGATCAGGTATTCGAGTTTCTCGCAAGCCCTTAATTTCGCATCCTGTGGAATAGGTTATTACTGCAGGCTCTCTCAACTAATGCAATCTTTGGTCTTTTTATTTATAGGTTCTGAAAAAGGGCTTGGAAGAGAATGTGATAGTGTCTACCTCTATTATCGACATGTACTGCAAACGTGGGAGAGTTGACTTGGCAAGGAAGGCATTTGATTGCATGAAGGAGAAGAATGTCAGGACATGGACTGCCATGGTTGCAGGTTATGGAATGCATGGCCATGCCAAAGAAGCGTTGGAGGTCTTCTATAAGATGATAAGAGATGGTGTGACACCAAATTACATAACATTTGTGTCACTTCTAAATGCTTGCAGCCATGGTGGTCTATTAGAACAAGGTTGGTATTGGTTTAATGCCATGAGCCACGAATTCGGTGTAGAACCTGGAATTGAGCACTACGGGTGCATGGTTGATCTTCTTGGACGTTCTGGTGATCTTAACAAGGCTTATGATTTAATAAAGGGAATGAGGATCATGCCAGATTGTGTTGTCTGGGGTTCATTTCTTGGGGCTTGCAGGGTACACAAAAATGTGACATTTGCAGAGATTTCTGCAAGAAAACTGTTTGAGCTTGACCCTCATAATTGTGGGTACTACATCTTGCTTTCAAATATATATGCCGATGCTGGGAGATGGGAAGATGTTGAGAGGATGAGAGTACTCATGAAGAATCGTGGGTTGGTAAAACCTCCTGGATTCAGTTTGGTTGAACTGAGAGGTATTGTGCATTTATTTTTAGTTGGAGACAGAGAGCATCCTCAGCATGAGAAGATTTACGAGTATTTGGAAAAACTGACAATCAAGCTGCAAGAGGTTGGCTACGCACCCAATATCAGTTCAGTTCTTCATGATGTTGATGAGGAAGAGATGGAAATGGTCCTAAGAGTACATAGTGAGAAGCTGGCCGTTGCCTTTGGAATCATGAATTCTGTACCTGGTGCGACGATTCAGATAATCAAGAATCTCCGAATTTGTGCCAATTGTCATACTGTTATTAAGTTGATTACGAAGGTTGTTGATCGGGAAATTGTGGTCAGAGATTCAAAGCGGTTTCATCACTTCAGGAATGGGTTGTGTTCTTGTGGAGATTATTGGTGATGGCTCTGTAAGAAGATGGCGGTTGCTGGGCAAATTTGGCTCGATAAACAGCCTCATCGATAAGGTGTAGAATAGATAGCACGCAATGGCTCTAAAGGAATGTTGTGACTACCATACATATAATCAGTTTTGGTGAAACTGATGCCACTTTTGATAAGATTGTTTCTAATTAACAGAAGACTGAGTAAATTATAGATCATCATTGACAAGGATTCTGATCAGCCTTAACTCATAATCTAATTATCAAAAACACATCATATAATTTATAAAATATGATTTAAAAAGTCAGTCTACCGTGCATTCTTCTATAAACAATGGAAGGTATTGAAATTTACCGAGAGAAAGTAAGGGTTTTCTTTCCTAAATCAAAAGGGTATGATCCCTTGACCAAGGTAATAAATATTGGTAATATCGGAAATATCGGTAATCCGAAAACACGGAAATATCGATGGAAATATCGGGATAATATCGATATCGATAAAAATTATATGGAAACCACGGAAATTGTAAGAAAAACTTGGAAATTTTTATTGAAACTTTGCAGGATGTTTATTTAGTCAATTATCTATTAGTTTATCATAAAAAATTGGAAGGAAATGCATTGCATGATGGATTTAACTAATTTAAGTTGATTATATAGCGAGCTGGCAAACATTGTGAGTATAGAAAATATGTAGTAATTAATGAAAAAAGTTTAAACACACCATAATCATTTATATATAATGAATTAGTACAATATTTCACACTGTATACATTGCATGGTAACATACATGAGTGACTTAGTACCACATAGAGTTCTTATGATGTTCAAATCTCTATGTGTAAAGTAAGTGTATTGTAAAGAGTAGTCAAAATGATAAATTCTCAAAATAATTTTGCATGTAATTGTTAACATGCGTCAGTGATATCCGTTATTTTCTCCTCCTTTTATTTATTTCTTTTTCCAAAAAAAAAAAAAAAAAAAGGAAACAAAATCCAAAGCAATATCTTCATCAGAAAGCCCATGCTTTCCCAGCTTTCTGTCATTTCCTCCACAGTCTTCCCAACTTTCTCTTCCCTGCTTCTCTCCCAGGTTGCCTTCTTTCCCCAGCTTTCCCCCAGCTTTCTGATTCGCAAACTCTCCCCCTCTTCGCCCCCCTCCTTCCCTACGCCCCCACCCGCAGCGCCCTCATTTCTTCCTCCCCCCACGTTCTGGTTCTGCTCCCCCACCCCCCCCCCCCCCCCCCGCACCCCCCAACCCCCAACACCCCCCCTCCACGTTCTGCTTCCCCCTCCCCCGCACCCCCCCAGCACCCTCCCCCCCCCACGCACCCCCCCAGCACCCTCCCCCTCCTCCTCCCCCCTCCCCCCCACGTTTTGCTTCCCCACCCACATACCCGACCATCACTTTCGCGTCCAGGTTCTGTTTCGCCGCCCCCAGATCCAACCATTACTTTTGCGCCCACAGATCCAACCCGCCCACAGATCAATCCGTTTGTTTCGGATTCCCACCCCCGCCGCGGCTCGTTTTTCCCCCCCCCCCCGGCGAATCTCTTCCACCCTCTCTTGCCGCGACCCTTTCTTTCGCCGCGACAGTCTCCGGCGTTCTTCTCCGGTTAGCATAATTTCAAAATATCGCGATAATTTCGGAAATACCGCGATATTATCGATAATATCGCGATATTTTGACGAAAACCGGTTGGATAGTAATTAAAATATCGGTACCATTAAAAACCGATAATATCGGCGAAATATCGCCGATATTATCGGCATTTTGTTCCTTGCCCTTGACTAGTCTAATGTAGGCGCAACCGAAGTAACGTTTGCAAATTGCCAATTTGTCAAATTGGAAATACCATAACAATTGATTTTCCCGAGATATGCCTACGAATATGCCAATCCAGCTCCCATTGAGTTGGTAGCATTCATGCCTTTCTATGAGGGAAAAAATGCCAGCTTCAAAATAAAATTACTAGTAGCCTTCACAATGTTTACTTAATTTTGATGTTACACTTATTCTGAATTTTAACGTTTTTATTTTTTTTACTTGTGTATATAAAATTAAACAGCATTTTGTTTATAAATTATGATTTGCGATCAAATATGCACAAAATCGAATCATATTAATTATTAGAATAGTTGATTTCGGCCCTTGTCCTCTATTCGACTGATGCAGACTTTTCCCATTCATAACATCATATATAAGGGCCGCTCCTCCTCCATTGAATTGGATCGATTCAAATCCTTCCTTTGATATTTGACCAAACAAAGCTAATTTGGTACTGAATACTGATCAAATAAAAAGGAAGAGAAAACAAAAACCTAGTTTGACCCCAAGTGAAAGGTCAGCCAGGCTAAGTGGCAGAATAGTAAATAAATGCGATCAACAGGGTCATGTCGTAGAAATGACGCGAGGGTTGAGCTAACTTTTGGACCAAGAGGCGCTAGCAAAAACCGGAATCAACAAGGGCAAGAGGAGAGGAGAGCCCCACTTCTAACAAAGCATCTGGCCGCGAGAGTTTGGGAGAGAATACCTCTCTTCTTCCATTTTCCTCACTCTCTCTCCTTCTTCATCTCCCAAATCTCAGAGCTATCAATCACTCTCTCTTCCATGGGTCTCTCAGACAAGCAGTCGCCTCAGGCTCTGATCCCGAGCTTCCTCTACAGCTCCTCATCCTCCATCGCGCTGGAGAAGATGCTCTACGCCAGGCCTAACGGCGGCTTCACGCCGAATGCCACCGTCGAAGGAGTCTCCGCCAGGAAGGGCCTCGTCATTCCGTCGCCCAGCGAGCCCTTGGGGAAAATCGAGATGTACTCGCCTTCCTTCTACGCTGCCTGTACTTTTGGAGGAATTCTCAGCTGTGGTCTCACTCACATGGCCGTCACTCCCCTTGACCTCGTCAAGTGCAATATGCAGGTCAGATCCCGAGCTTTTTCTTCTCCCAGCTCTTATCTCTGATTTTATTTCGGTTATGTATGCTTATCATACATTCGCTTCTTTTATCTGATTAGATCTGTGCTATTTTTCTTGGATTTTGCTCGTAACATTTCATTTGTGTATGTTCATTTGTCCAGGTTTTTGGACTGCTTAGGTATCGATTTATTATCCATGGCTCACATATTGGCTATTAATATTGTATATTTTGTTTCTTAATTCCACTGCATCATGATCTAAACTGGATCTGTATCGATTGATTGCTTTCAATCTGACATTTGTATTAATTCGTTCATTTAGTTATTTTGCTTGTAAGGTCTTTAATGTAAGATGTTTGGTTGGTTCGTATCAGAGACATTTGTGACTTGCACATAGTTCTTGATTCATTTAACGGCGTAGGTAGATAATTTGATTGACGATGTGGCTATTATTTATTGATTTTTCAGATTGATCCTGCAAAGTACAAAAGCATCACATCTGGTTTTGGAATTCTGCTCAAGGAGCAGGGAGTTAAGGGCTTTTTCAGGGGATGGGTGCCTACCCTCCTTGGTTACAGTGCTCAGGGTGCCTGCAAGTTTGGATTCTATGAGTTTTTCAAGAAGTACTACTCTGACCTTGCTGGACCAGAGTTTGCTGCCAAGTACAAGACCTTGATCTACCTTGCTGGTTCTGCATCTGCTGAGGTCATTGCCGATGTTGCTCTTTGCCCCTTTGAGGCAGTCAAGGTCCGTGTGCAAACTCAGCCTGGATTTGCTAGAGGTTTGTCAGATGGACTTCCTAAGTTTGTCAGATCTGAAGGTGCTCTTGGGTAAGTTGTACTGCGTTATCGTTGTATGTGTATTATCACACACAGATGCATGTTTTGTTGCTTTAGGTTTCAAACAAAATTCCGTCGTTAAGATTAACATGTTTCAATTACAGGTTGTACAAGGGTCTTGTTCCACTATGGGGACGTCAAATTCCATGTAAGTTGGAAAGATTTGAATACATGACCGTTTTTATCTTGATACTCATGTGAACTGCAGCTTTGACATTTCTGTATATGATTTGAAAGGATTATTCTGTTGTACTGTGATGCACCATGCATGGAACCCCTTTTAAACATGAAAGTGATTGTTTCAGAGATGCAATTGATAACCACAAACTTGAAAACTTTAGCTTTGAACTTTTGAGTACCACTTCTATGTCATGTTTAGTCTGAAGTTTGTATGTTGTTCCATCTCTTCTTCTTCCGTGCTTCCGCGAGTTACTTGGATTGTTTGCACAATAAGCAATTGAGGTCATGCTACTGTTGCATTTTTCTAGATTTAGACAGATAGCAAGAATTTTTTGTTGCTGCATTTTCATTAAGCTGTTTCTGAAACTTGCCAAATAGGTGCTGAAATTATATACTTGGAGTTATGATCTGTAAGCTGTATTTCTCGTTATGGTACGCTTTACTTAAGAACTTGAGAACAAAATTGCAATTACTTATCTGCTTGTTCTTTCTTGCAGACACCATGATGAAGTTTGCCTCATTTGAAACAATTGTGGAGATGATGTATAAATATGCCATCCCTAGACCTAAGAGCGAGTGCTCCAAATCTTTGCAGCTTGGTGTGAGTTTTGCTGGTGGATACGTGGCCGGTGTATTCTGTGCTATTGTATCTCATCCTGCTGACAATCTTGTCTCTTTCCTCAACAATGCCAAAGGAGCAACAGTTGGTGATGTGAGTGCTATGGTTCTGGATAATGTTTGTTGTACTACGTCTTCATCCTTGCTCTGTTTTGACTGTTTTGATTTCTGACTGTGCAGGCTGTGAAGAAGATTGGAGTGGTTGGTCTCTTTACGCGTGGGCTTCCTCTTCGTATTGTCATGATTGGAACTCTTACTGGAGCTCAGTGGGGTATCTATGATGCATTCAAAGTTTTTGTCGGGCTGTAAGTCAATCCTTCATGCTACTATTTGTTTTGTAATTGGTTCATTTAAATGAATGGTTAGGTGATTTTTGTGAAATTGGTATATTTCAGGCCAACAACTGGTGGTGCTCCCCCTCCAGTTGCTGCCGCTTCTGAGCTTGCTAAGGTGTAAACTGCTGGGTGATTAACCGCATCAACTTCGTTGTTTTTGGAAATGAAAATTTGTCATACGAAATAAGCATAGGATTGCTGAAGTTGTTTAAATGGCTTCAAAGGGGAGTATTGTTTCTTTTACATTTGGAAACCGGATCCATTTTTCCCCATATTTGACTAGTCTGGTTTTGTGGGGATGGTTTTGCTCTCATCCTCTTTTAGAAGGCGTATTTGTAGTTAGATGAGATATGAATTTGAAATTTGATTGTTAAAGAGTAGGCAATAAAAAATAATGTTACATGGGGTATTTTCGTTGCCATCCCAAAAGGCATGGGAATTATGACGCACGATTTTTATTTATTTTCGAGACTATAATCTCACGGATTTTAATTTTGCAAATTTATACAAAAATCTATTTGCTTTTACCTTTCCGCACTATGAGGTTTTGAAAATTTATGCAAGAGTTTTGATATTTTTTTAGATGGAGTCCTGTTTCTTCATTGCGTTGGATTCCACTACTATTTTTGTTCACTTATTTTTTAAGTTTTTGATTTATTATATCATTAAAAAACATTTATGGCTAAATAAATGATAAAAATCATTTTTAATTGCCTTATAAATTTATTACTTATAAGAAAATATTTTGTAAAAACAAAAAAATTTCTCTCTCAGAAAGAAAAAAAAGAAAGAAAAAAAAAGGCTAACCATTGAACTTTCAAGTTGATTTTTCAAATTTGTACAAAATCTATTTGCTTTTCGCTTCACCGTACCGTGAGGTTTTGAAAATTTATGTAAGATTTCTTGTTAATATTCTTGTAGATAAAGTTCGGTTCAGCAATGTTTTTGGGCCCACTACTATTTTATTCATTTATTTTTAAGTTTTCGGCTTAAATATATCATTAGAAAATAAATGGTAAAACCGCTTTCAATTACTTTATAAAGTTACTCTTAACAATGATAGAAATTTTTTTGCAAAAAATAAAAAAATTGTTTTTTTCTCAAAACAAAACATGGGCGTTATCACAATTTCTAGTTTAATTTTCAAATTTGCACAAAAATCTAATAGCTTTTGCCTTCAC
Organism: Heteromeles arbutifolia; assembly: GCA_024362995.1. Taxonomy (NCBI): domain Eukaryota; kingdom Viridiplantae; phylum Streptophyta; class Magnoliopsida; order Rosales; family Rosaceae; genus Heteromeles; species Heteromeles arbutifolia. Next base: position 239,876 of record JANCRC010000007.1, read on the forward strand.
CACCACTGTGATGTTTTGAAATTTCATGTAAGACTTTTGTTTATATGCAAGAACATTGCCGAACGAGGACAATATATACAAGATTTGTACAAAATGTCTAACATTTTTCTAGGCGATTTTCGTAAAATGAACACTAAACTTGTATTAATAAATGAACACAAAAGAACTTGTACAAAAAGCCCTAGTTTCGTAAAATGTAATTCCTTTCACCTTCACGGCACCGTGAGAATTTGCAAATTTATGTACGACTTTTTGTAAATATTATTGTAGATTGTGTCCTTCGGCAATGTTTTGGGCCTTATTAAAATTTTTGTCAATTTATATTTCAGTTTTCGGCTTAATTATTCTATTAAGACCACATTTGTGGCTCAATAAATGGTAAAATTGTTTTCAATTGCCTTATAAATAGATTGAACAAAAAAAGTGGCTTAATATTCATGGTTTTTAGTTGGTTTCGCAAATCTGTACATAAATAATCGTTCAATCTATTTCTTTTCACCTTTGCCTCACCGTGAAGTTTTAAAAATTAAGGTAAGACTTTTCGTTGAAATTCTTGAGGGTGGATCCCATTTTAAGTTTTTAACAATGTTTTGGTCCTCACAACTATATTTCTCACTTATTTTCTTAGTTTCCGGCTTAAATATTATTCTAAATATACATTTATTGCTCACTAAACCATAAAATCACTTCTAAATGCCTTATAAAGTTTTCCTTAAAGCTCAAAAAAAATATTTCACGAAAATAAAAAATTTGAATTTTTAACAAAAAACGTGGGTGTTAACTCATTTGACCTTCTCCTCACCACAAAGTTTTGAAAATTAAGGTAAGACTTTCCGTAGATATTCTTGAGGGTAGAATCCATTTGACAATGTTTTGGGCCTCGCTATTATATTTTTCCACTTATTTTCTTAGTTTTCGGCTTAAATATTATACTAAACATATATTTATTGCTCAATAAACCGTAAAACCACTTCTAAATGCCCTATAAAGTTGTCCTTAAAACTCAAGGAAAATATTTTGTGAAAATAAAAATTTTGAATTTTTAACAAGAAAAGTGGGCTAACACTCATGGTTTCTAGCCGTTTTGTAAGTTTGTACATGGATCTTCGTTCAATCTATTTCTTTTCACCTTAACCTCATTATGAAATTTTAAAAATTAAAGTATAATTTTTCGTTGATATTCTTGAGGGTGGACCCCATTTTTAGTTTTTAACAATGTTTTGAGCCTCACTACTATATTTTTCACTTATTTTCTTAGTTTTCGGCTTGAATATTATACTCAATATACATTTATTGCTCAATAAACCGTAAAACTGCTTCTAAATGACATAAAGTTTTTCTTAATGCTGAAGAAAAACATTTCGCAATTTTTTTTTCTTTGATTTTTTAACAAAAAACATGGGTTAACACTTACAGCTTTTAGTTAGTTTTGCAAATCGTATATAAATCATTGATCAATCTATTTATTTCCACCTTCGCCTCACCGTGAAGTTTTGAAAATTAAGGTAAGACTTTCTGTTAATATTCTTGAGGGTAGAATCTCATTTGACAATGCTTTGGGCCTCGCTATTATATTTTTTTTCTCTTATTTTCTTAGTTTTTGGCTTAAATATTATACAAAAAATACATTTATTACTCAATAAACTGTAAAACCACTTCTAAATGCCTTATAAAGTTGTCCTTAATGCTCAAGAAAAATATTTCAAGAAAATCAAATTTAAATTTTTAACAAAAAAGTGGGTTAACACTCATGGTGTTTAGTTGGTTTTGCAAATCCATACATAAATCATCATTCAATCTATTTCTTTTCACTTTCGCTTTTTGAAAATTAAGGTAAGACTTTCCGTTGATATTCTTGGCGATAGAACCTCATATGACAATGTTTTGGGCCTTACTACTATATTTTTTCACTTATTTTCTTAGTTTTCGGCTTAATTATTATACTAAACATACATTTATTGCTCAATAAACCGTAAAACCACTTCTAAATGCCTTATAAAGTTGTCCTTATTGCTCAAGGAACATATTTCGCAAAAATAAAAATTTGAATTTTTAACAAAAAAAAACGTGGGATAACACTCAAGGTTTTTAGTCGGTTTTGCATATTCGTACATGAATTATCGTTCATTCTATTTATTTTCACCTTCACCTCACCGTAAAGTTTTGACAACTAAGGTAAGACTTTCCATTGATATTCTTGAGGGTAGAACCCCATACGACAATGTTTTGGGGCTCAATACTATATTTTTCACTTATTTTTTTAGTTTTCGGCTTAAATATTATACTAAATATACATTTGTTGCTTAATAATTATTAAATCCGCTTCCAAATGCATTAAAAATTACATAATAGTCACAAACAACATTTTGCGATGGTAAAAAATTTGCATTTTTGATAAAAAAAACATGGGTTAACACTCACAATTTTTAGTCGGTTTTGCAAATTCGTACATAAATCACCGTTCAATCTATTTCTTTTCACTTTCGCCTCACCGTGAAGTTTTAATAAATAAGGTTAGACTTTCCATTGATTTTCTAGAGGGTGGAACCTCATTTTTACAATGTTTTGGGTCTCACTACTATATCTTTAACTTATTTTCTTTGTTTTCGGCTTAAATATTGTACTAACCATACATTTATTGCTCAATAAACTGTAAAACCACTTCTAAATGCCTTATAAAGCTCCCCTTAATGCTGAAGAAAAATATTTTGTGAAAATAAAAAATTTGAATTTTTAACAAGAAACGTGGGTTAATACTCATGGTTTTTAGTTGTTTTAAAAATTCGTACATAAATCATCGTCAAATCTATTTCTTTTCACCTTCACCTCACTGTGAAGTTTTAAAAATTAAGGTAAGACCTTCCGTTGATATTGTTGAGAGTGGAATCCATTTAACAATGTTTTGGGCCTCACTATTGTATTTCCATTTATTTTCTTAGTTTTCAGCTTAAATATTATACTAAACATATATTTATTACTTAATAAACCGTAAAACCACTTCTAAATGCCTTATAAAGCTATCCTTACTGCTCAAGGAAAATATTCTGCGAAAATAAAAAATTTGAATTTTTAACAAAAAAAGTGGATTAACAGTCAAGGTTTTTTGTTAGTTTTGTAAATTCGTGCATAAATGATCGTTCAATCTATTTCCTTTCACCTTCGCCACACTGTGAAGTTTTGAAAATTAAGGTGAAACATTTCGTTGAAATTCTTGAGGGTGGACCCGTTTTCAGTTTTTAACAATGTTAACCTCACTACTATATTTTTCACTTATTTTCTAAGTTTCCGACATAAATATTATTCTAAATATACATTTATTGCTCAATAAACCATAAAACCGCTTCTAAATGCCTTATAAAGGTTTCCTTAAAGCTCAAAAATATTTCTAGAAAATAAAAATTTTGAATTTTTACAAGAAACGTAGGTGTCAAGGTTTTTAGTCGGTTTTGCATATTCGTACATAAATTATCGTTCAATCTATTTATTTTCATCTTCGCCTCACCGTGAATTTTTGAAAACTAAGGTAAGACTTTCCGTTGATATTCTTGAAGGTAGAACCCCATATGACAATATTTTGGGGCTCACTACTATATCTTTCACTTATTTTTTTAGTTTTCGGCTTAAATATTCTACTAAATATATATTTGTTGCTTAAAAAATATTAAATCCACATCCAAATGCCTTAAGAAGTTTTAATTAATAGTCACGGGCAACATTTTACGAAAGTAAAAAATTTGCATTTTTGATAAAAAAAAAGCATGTGTTAACACTCACGATTTTTAGTCGATTTTGCAAATTCGTACACATCGTTCAATCTATTTCTTTTCACTTTCGCCTCACCATGAAGTTTTAATAATTAAGGTTAGACTTTCGATTGATTTTCTAGAGGGTGAAACCCCATTTTTACAATGTTTTGGGTCTCACTACTATATCTTTCACTTATTTTTGGCTTAAATATTGTACTAAACATACATTGATTGCTCAATAAACTGTTAAACCACTTCTAAATGCCTTATAAAGCTATCCTTAATGCCAAAGAAAAATATTTCGTGAAAATAAAAAATTTGAATTTTTTTACAAGAAACGTGAGTTAATACTCACTATTTTTAGTCGTTTTGAAAATTCGTATATAAATCATTGTCCAATCTATTTCTTTTCACCTTCGCCTCACCGTGAAGTTTTGAAAATTAAGGTAAGACCTTCTGTTGATATTCTTGATAGTGGAATCCGTTTAACAATGTTTTAGGCCTCACTACTGTATTTCCATTTATTTTCTTAGTTTTCAGCTTAAATATTATACTTAACATATATTTATTGCTTAATAAACCGTAAAACCACTTCTAAATGCATTATAAAGCTGTCCTTAGTGCTCAGGAAAAATATTTTGCGAAAATAATTGAATTTTTAACAAAAAAGTGGACTAACACTCACGGTTTTTTGTCGGTTTTGTAAATTCGTACATAAATCATCGTTCAATCTATTTCTTTTCACCTTCGCCTCACCGTGAAGTTTTGAAAATTATGGTAAGACTTTTCATTGAAATTCTTGAGGGTAGACCCATTTTAAGTTTTTAACAATGTTTTGGTCCTCACTACTATCTTTTTCACTTATTTTCTAAGTTTCCGACATAAATATTATTCTAAATATACATTTATTGCTCAATAAACCTTAAAACCACTTCTACATGCCTTATAAAGTTTTCCTTAAAGCTGAAGAAAAATATTTCGCGAAAATAAAAATTTTGAATTTTTAACAAAAAATGTGGGTTAACATTCATGGTTTTTAGTCGGTTTAACAAATCCGTACATAAATCATCGATCAATCTATTAATTTCCACCTTCACCTCTCCGTGAGGTTTTGAAAATTAAGATAAGACTTTCCGTAGATATTCTTGAGGGTAGAGTCCCATTTGACAATGCTTTGGGCCTCGCTAATATATTTTTCCACTTATTTTCTTAGTTTTCGGCTTAAATATTATACAAAACATACATTTATTGCTCAATAAACCATAAAACCGCTTCTAAACGTCTTATAAAGTTGTACTTAAAACTCAAGGAAAATATTTCGCGAAAATAAAAAATTTGAATTCTTAACAAGAAAAGTGGGTTAACACTCACGATTTCTAGCAGTTTTGCAAATTCGTATATGGATCTTCGTTCAATCAATTTCTTTTCACCTTTGCCTCACTGTGAAGTTTTTAAAAGTAAAGTATGACTTTTCGTTGATATTCTTGAGGGTGGACCCCATTTTTAGCTTATAACAATGTTTTGAGCCTCACTACTATATTTTTCACTTATTTTCTTAGTTTTCGGTTTAAATATTATATTAAATATACATATATTGCTCAATAAACCATAAAACTGCTTCTAAATGACTTATGAAGTTTTTCTTCATCCTGAAGAAAAATGTTTCACAAAAAAAAAAATTGAATTTTTAACAAAAAACGTGGGTTAACACTCACAGTTTTTAGTTAGTTTTGCAAATCGTACATAAATCATCGATCAATCTATTTATTTCCACCTTCGCCTCACTGTGAAGTTTTAAAAATTAAGGTAAGACTTTATGTTGATATTCTTGAGGGTAGAGTCTCATTTGACAATGCTTTGGGCCTCACTACTCTATTTTTTCTCTTATTTTCTTAGTCTTTGGCTTAAATATTATACAAAAAATACATTTATTACTCAATAAACCGTAAAACCGCTTCTAAATGCCTTATAAATTTGTCCTTAATGCTCAAGAAAAATATTTCAAGAAAATAAAAAATTTAAATTTTTAACAAAAAAAAGGGGTTAACACTCATGGTTTTTAGTTGGTTTTGCAAATCCATACATAAATCATCGTTCAATCTATTTCTTTTCACTTTCGCCTCACCATGAAGTTTTGAAAACTAAGGTAAGACTTTCCGTTGATATTCTTGATGATAGAACTTTATATGACAATGTTTTGGGCCTTACTACTATATTTTTTGGCTTTTTATTCAAAATGGTCCCTGAGATTTGCATCATCCATAAGTTTGGTCACTAAGATTTAAAATCAATAGAAGTAGTCCCTGAGATTGTCCACCATCCATGATTTTGGTCCTTTCGTTGAAGCTTTTGGCTGGAAGTTTGGGCAATTTTCAAAGCTTCGTAACTCAATCGTTTCTTAACCAAATTCGACCCATAATATATCAAAATGAAGATAGGAAAGTGTAGAATAAGATTATATCTATTTGGAAGCCCAATGATTGTTGGAGATGGTCAGAATATAGCCTCAAAGTTGACTGGTCTGAGGGAAAACTGGAAAACTTGCCGAAAACTGGATAAAATTTAAACGTTCATAACTTCTTCAATGCTCAACGAAATCAAGTGATTCAAAAATGAAAATCATACTTTTCGATGAGAAGAAGAGAATGGTACCTTTTTCGAAAACAAAAATCATACTTAAATTATCGTTCAATCTATTTCTTTTCACCTTCGCCTAACCGTGATGTTTTGAAAATTAAGGTAAGACCTTTCGTTGAAATTCTTAAGGGTGGACCCATTTTAAGTTTTTAACAATATTTTGGTCCTCACTATTATATTTTTCACTTATTTTCTAAGTTTCCGGCATAAATATTATTCTAAATATACATTTATTACTCAATAAACCGTAAAACCACTTCTAAATGCCTTATAAAGTTTTCCTTAAAGCTCAAGAAAAATATTTCTAGAAAATAAAAAATTTGAATTTTTAACAAAAAACGTGAGTTAACACTCACGATTTTTAGTCGGTTTAACAAATTCGTACATAAATCATCGATCAATCTATTAATTTCCACCTTCGCCTCACCGTGAGGTTTTGAAAATTAAGGTAAGACTTTCCGTAGATATTCTTGAGGGTAGAATCCCATTTGACAATGTTTTGGGCCTCGCTAATATATTTTTCCACTTATTTTCTTAGTTTTCGGCTTAAATATTATACAAAACCTACATTTCTTGCTCAATAAACCGTAAAACCGGTTCTAAATGCCTTATAAAGTTGTTGACACACCCCGTCCCGAAGGAGGGCGTGCTGGCCGTCACGTGAGAGTGACGTAACCATTTGCACAGTTCGGAAGCTTTAAAATACCATTGTGAATTCTGTCAGAATACCGTTGGATTCCTCGTGGCCACCAAAGCTCTGCTCTAACTCGAACCTGGAGGGGCGCAAAACAAGGTGAGTGGGTCAGTAAAATAAGTCTTTCAAAATCTTTCCTTTATCAACATATATATATCCCCTCACTGTAAAATCTGTATACTTTCTCATAAAATAGCATATATAAATATATATAGCTTCAGAAGTCTCAAAATACCATTCTTCATCATTTTTCAAAGAAATATGCCATGCCATGCCAAAAACATACTATGGATGCATCAACATAAATCAGGTGAAATAATAAATCAACCGGAGACCCTGCAGTGGTCCTGTACGGCTGATTCTAAAGCTCAATATCCAATCCAGCCGGAGTCACCAACTGTGACCTGTACGGCACTACGCTGCACATGAGTCGGAACTACCTGTAGTAGTCTGTACGACTCGGATGGTGTAATAATACGCTCTAGTGCTTCTCTCATCAATCATCTGTGCACATAATCTAAGGTCACCTACTAGTCGGAACCGTCTCTAATGGTCTGTACGACTAGCATGTCGGAACCACCTCCAGTGGTCTGTACGACTAGCATCTACTTGGATCCAAGGTGAGCGTGTGATGCGGTGAATAACATAAGCACTAACACCAGGGGTGCAGGTTATGAGCTATCAACATAAATCTCATCCAACAATTCAATACACCAAATGTAACTCACCTGATACTCACCTGTGTGTCCGCAGCACCAATTCAAATATATGCATCATATAATATCCATTCACATATTTCATGTAATTACTATGCATGGCACTTCAATCACATGATTCATATAAATCTATGCATGGCATTTCAAAACATACTTTCATTCAAAAATCGATTTCTAGGAAAACGTTAAGTATATATATATATACTGAAATAAACTGCCCACTCACAGTTATATCGAAGGGTCATAACCCCTTAGCCTTTCTCGACTGTGCTCGTCCTCGGGGTAGATCTCACCTATATGCGAAACAACTATAAAAACGTTATTTTAAGCACATAACCAACAATTCGAATTAACTTCTCATAAAATGCTCAATTTTGGCGTATGAATATACCAACGCGATCTACACAACCTCACGAACATCGTGATATTTTTAAATAAATTTTTCTAGGGCCCACGCGCCCTCACGCGTCGGGGAGGCTACAGCCTCACGCGCCCCCCACGCGCATCATCTTCAACCTCCCGACGCCGGAACAGTGCCACTGGCGCCGGATTCTGGGCAACCCTGCAACTGCCCTTTTCTCACTCGTTTTTGCACCATTTTTCATAAAATTTTCACACAAATGTCACAAATCATGAGAGGAAGAAGGCTATACCTCCTTGGAGCCTCAAAAACTTCCAAATCGCGTCGGGAAAATTTCACCAAAACCGGCCACCTTCGAACCTTGTGATCCCGACGTCCCAAACCTTCAAACGAAGCACTCCGAGCTTCGTGGGGACCTCCTTAAGCTCGTGGTAAGCTTGGATTGTCCTAAAATGCAACCATTTAAAAGTTGGTGAATAGTGACAATCACAGACCTCGTGATTTCAGCGTGAAAACGTATGAACCCTTACCTGAAATGGGTACCAATGGGTTCGTATGGTCTCTAGGAGTACGATGGTGGTCTCAACCACGTCGATCCGTGAAGGTTTGATAGCCTTTGGGGTTGTCCGTACCTTTCGAAAGAGAAGGGAGAGAGAGACCGTGAGCATGCGGGAGAGAGAGAGAGAGTGAAAAAAAATGAAGGTGTGTGGTCTACAAAAACCCCAACCACATAAAAATATTTCAAATTAATTTCCAACTATTTTTCCAAAACAAACTTAGGATAGGACAATAAAAGCCCATGAAATGTCACATACCGTAGTAGATTCAAGGGCAATCCCGTCATTTCACATCCTCGATTAATTAATTCCGGGACGGGCTGTGACAGTTGTCCTTAAAACTCAAAGAAAATATTTCGTGAAAAGAAAAAATTTGAATTTTTAAGAAGAAAAGTGGGTTAACACTCACGGTTTCTAGCCGTCTTGCAAGTTCGTACATGGATCTTCGTTCAATCTATTTCTCGCCTCACTGTGAAATTTTAAAAATTAAAATATGACTTTTCATTGATATAAGGGTGGACCCCATTTTTAGTTTTCTAACAATGTTTTGAGCCTCACTGCTATATTTTTCACTTATTTTCTTAGTTTTCGGCTTAAATAATATACTAAATATACATTTATTGCTCAATAAACCATAAAAATGCCTCTAAATGACTTATAAAGTTTTTCTTAATAATGAAGAAAAATATTTCACAAAAAAAAAAAAATTGAATTTTTAACAAAAAAACGTGGGTTAACACTCACGATTTTTTGTTAGGTTTGCAAATCGTACATAAATCATCGATCAATCTATTTATTTCCATCTTCGCCTCGCCATGAAGTTTTGAAAATTAAGGTAAGACTTTCTGTTGATATTCTTGAGGGTAGAATCTCATTTGACAATGCTTTGGGCCTCGCTACTATATTTTTTCACTTATTTTCTTAGTTTTCGGCTTAAATATTATACAAAAAATACATTTATTACTCAATAAACCGTAAAACCGCTTCTAAATGCTTTATAAAGTTGTCCTTAATGCTCAAGAAAAATATTTCAAGAAAATAAAAAAAATTTAAATTTTAACAAAAAAAAGTGTGTTAACACATATGGTTTTTAGTTGGTTTTGCAAATCCATACATAAATCATTGTTCAATCTATTTCTTTTCATCTTCGCCTCACCGTGAAGTTTTGAAAATTAAGGTAATACTTTCCGTTGATATTTTTGACGATAGAACCTCATATGACAATGTTTTGGGCCTTACAACTTTATTTTTTTCACTTATTTTCTTAGTTTTCGGCTTCATTATTATACTAAACATACATTTATTGCTCAATAAACCGTAAAACCACTTCTAAATGCCTTATAAACTTGTCCTTATTGCTAAAGGAACATATTTCGTCAAAATAAAAATTTTGAATTTTTAACAAACAAAACGAGGGTTAACACTCATGGTTTTTAGCCGGTTTTGCATATTCATACATAAATTATCGTTTAATCTATTTATTCTCATCTTCGCCTCACCGTGAATTTTTGAAAACTAAGGCAAGACATTCCGTTGATATTCATGAGGGTAGAACCTCAAATGACAATGTTTTGGGGCTTACTATTATATTTTTCACTTATTTTTTTAGTTTTCGGCTTAAATATTCTACTAAATATATATTTGTTGTTTAATAAATATTAAATCTGCATCCAAATGCCTTAAGAAGTTTTACTTAATAGTCACAGACAACATTTTACGAAAGTAAAAAATTTGCATTTTTGATAAAAAAAACATGGATTAACACTCATGATTTTTAGTGGCTTTTGCAAATTCGTACACATCGTTCAATCTATTTCTTTTCCCCTTCGCCTCACCGTGAAGTTTTAATAATTAAGGTTAGACTTTCCATTGATTTTCCAGAGGGTGGAACCCCATTTTTACAATGTTTTGGGTCTCATTCACTTATTTTCTTTATTTTCGGCTTAAATATAGAACTAAACAAACATTGATTGCTCAATAAACTGTAAAACCGCTTCTAAATGCCTTATAAAGCTGTCCTTAATGCTGAAGAAAAATATTTTGTGAAAATAAAAAATTTGAATTTTTTACAAGAAACGTGGGTTAATACTCACTATTTTTAGTCGTTTTGAAAATTCGTACATAAATCATCGTCCAATCTATTTCTTTTCACCTTCGCCTCACCGTGAAGTCTTGAAAATTAAGGTAAGACCTTCCGTTGATATTGTTGAGAGTGGAATCCATTTAACAATGTTTTGGGCCTCACTACTGTATTTCCATTTATTTTCTTAGTTTTCAGCTTAAATATTATACTAAACATATATTTATTGCTTAATAAATCGTAAAACCATTCTAAATGCCTTATAATGCTGTCCTTAATGCTCAAGAAAAATATTTTATAAAAATAAAAAATTTGAATTTTTAACAAAAAAGTGGACTAACACTCACAGTTTTTAGTCGGTTTTGTAAATTCGTACATAAATTATCGTTCAATCTATTTCATTTCACCTGCACCTCACCATGAAGTTTTGAAAATTAAGGTAAGACATTTTTTTGAAATTCTTGAGGGTGGACCCATTTTAAGTTTTTAACAATGTTTTGGTCCTCACTACTATATTTTTCACTTATTTTCTAAGTTTTCGGCATAAATATTATTCTAAATATACATTTATTGCTCAAAAAACTGTAAAACCACTTCTAAATGCCTTCTAAATTGTTCCCTAAAGGTCAAGAAAAATATTTCTAGAAAATAAAAAATTTGAATTTTATACCAAAAATGTGGGTTAACACTCACGGTTTTTACTCGGTATAACAAATTCGTACATAAATCATTGATCAATCTATTAATTTCCACCTTCGCCTCACTGTGAGGTTTTGAAAATTAAGGTAAGACTTATTATTGATATTCTTGAGGGTAGAATCTCATTTGACAATGTTTAGGGCCTCGCCACTATATTTTTTCACTTATTTTCTTAGTTTCCAGCTTAAATATTATACAAAACATACATTTATTTCTCAATAAACAGTAAAACCCTTTCTAAATGCCTTATAAAGTTGTCCTTCATGCTCAACGAAAATATTTCGAGAAAATAAGAAATTTAAATTTTTAACAAAAAAAAGTGGGTTAACACTCATGGTTTTTGGTTGGTTTTGCAAATCCATACATAAATCATCATTCAATCTATTTCTTTTCACCTTCGCCTCACCGTGAAGTTTTGAAAATTAAGGTAAGACTTTATGTTGATATTTTTGACGATAAAACCTCATATGACAATGTTTTGGGCCTTACTACTATATTTTTTTCACTTATTTTCTTAGTTTTCAACTTAATTATTATACTAAACATACATTTATTGCTCAATAAACTGTAAAATCACTTCTAATTGTCTTATAAAGTTGTCCTTATTGCTCAAGGAACATATTTCGCAAAAATAAAAAATTTGAATTTTTCACAAAAAAACGTGGGTGTTAACCCACGTTTTTTTGTTAAAAATTTAAATTAACACTCATGGTTTTTAATCGGTTTTCCAAATTCGTATATAAATTATGGTTCAGTCTATCTATTTTCACCTTCGCCTCACCGTAAAGTTTTGAAAACTACGGTAAGATTTTCCGTTGATATTTTGAGGGTAGAACCATATATGACAATATTTTGGGGCTCACTATAAAATCTTTCACTTATTTATTTTAGTTTTCGGCTCAAATATTCTACTAAATATACATTTGTTGCTTAATAAATCTTAAATCTGCTTCCAAATGCCTTTAAAAGTTTTACTTAATAGTCACGGAGAACATTTTGTGAAAGTAAAAAATTTGCATTTTGATAAAAAAAAACGTGGGTTAACACTCACGATTTTTAGGCAGTTTTGCAAATTTGTACATAAATCATCGTTCAATCTGTTTCTTTTCACCTTTGCCTCATCATGAAGTTTTAATAATTAAGGTTAGACTTTCCATTAATTTTCTAGAGGGTGGAACCCCATTTTTACAATGTTTTGGGTCTCACTACGATATCTTTGACTTATTTTCTTTGTTTTCGGCTTAAATATTGTACTAAACATACATTGATTGCTCAATAAACTGTAAAACCACTTCTAAATGCCTTATAAAGCTGTCCTTAATGCTGAAGAAAAATATTTCATGAAAATTAAAAATATGAATTTTTTACAATAAACGTGGGTTAATACTCACTATTTTTAGTCGTTTTGAAAATTCGTACATAAATCATCGTCCAATCTATTTCTTTTCACCTTTGCCTCACCGTGAAGTCTTGAAAATTAAGGTAAGACCTTCCGTTGATATTCTTGAGAATGGAATCCATTAAACAATGTTTTGGGCCTTACTACTGTATTTCCAATTATTTTCTTAGTTTTCAGCTTAAATATTATACTAAACATATTTTTCTTGCTTAATAAACCGTAAAACCACTTCTGAATGCCTTATAAAGATGTCCTTAATGCTCAGGAAAAATATTTTGCAAAAACAAAAAATTTGAATTTTTAACTAAAAAGTGGACTAACACTCACGGTTTTTAGTCGGTTTTGTAAATTCGTACATAAATCATCGTTCAATCTATTTCTTTTCACCTTCGTCTCACCGTGAGGTTTTGAAAATTAAGGTAAGACTTTTCATTGAAATTCTTGAGGGTGGACCCATTTCAAGTTTTTAACAATGTTTTGGTCCTCACTACTATATTTTTCACTTATTTTCTAAGTTTCTGGCATAAATATTATTTTAAATATGCATTTATTGCTCAGTAAACCGTAAAACCACTCCTAAATGCCACATAAGGTTTTGCTTAAAGCAACAGAAAAATAATTCTAGAAAATAAAATTTTGAATTTTTAACAAAAAACGTGGGTTAACAACACTCAAGGTTTTTAGTTGGTTTAACAAATTCGTACATGAATCATCGATCAATCTATTAATTTCCACCTTTGCCTCACCGTGAGGTTTTGAAAATTAAGGTAAGACTTACTGTTGATATTCTTGAGGGTATAATCTCGTTTGACAATGTTTAGGGCTTTGCTACTATATTTTTTCACTTATTTTCTTAGTTTTCGGCTTAAATATTATACAAAACGTACATTTATTTCTCAATAAACCGTGAAACCGCTTCTAAATGACTTATAAAGTTGTCCTTAATGCTCAAGGAAAATATTTCGCAACAATGAAAAATTTAAATTTTTAACAAAAAAAAGTGGGTTAACACTCATGGTTTTTAGTTGTTATTTGCAAATCCGTACATAAATCATCGTTCAATATATTTCTTTTCATCTTTGCCTCACCGCAAAGTTTTGAAAATTAAGATAAGACTTTCCGTATATTTTTGACGATAGTACCTCATATGACAATGTTTTGGGCCTTACAACTTTATTTTTTTCACTTATTTTCTTAGTTTTCGGCTTCATTATTATACTAAACTTACATTTACATTTATTACTCAATAAACCATAAAACCACTTCCAAATGCCTTATAAAGTTGTCCTTATTGCTCAAGGAACATATTTCATGAAAAGAAAAATTTTGAATTTTTAACAAAAAAAACGTGGGTTAACACTCATGGTTTTTAGTCGGTTTTGCATAATCGTACATAGATTATCGTTCAATCTATTTATTTTCATCTTCGCCTCACCATGAAGTTTTGAAAACTAATGTAAGACCTTTAGTTGATATTCTTGAGGGTAGAACCCCATATGACAATGTTTTGGGGCTCACTACTATAATTTTCACTTATTTTTTTAGTTTTCGGCTTAAATATTCTACTAAATATATATTTTTTGCTTAATAAATATTAAATCCACTTCCAAATGCCTTAAAAAGTTTTACTTAATAGTCACGGACAACATTTTGCGAAAGTAAAAAATTTGCATTTTTGATAAAAAAAAACATGGGTTAACACTCACGATTTTTAGTCGGTTTTGCAAATTTGTACATAAATTATCGTTCAATCTATTTTTTTTCACCTTTGTCTCACCGTGAAGTTTTAATAATTAAGGTTAGACTTTCGATTGATTTTCTAGAGGGTGGAACCCCATTTTTACATTGTTTTGGGTCTCACTACTATATCCTTCGTTTATTTTCTTTATTTTCGGCTTAAATATTGTACTAAACATACATTGATTGCTCAATAAACTATAAAACCACTTCTAAATGCCATATAAAGCTGTCCTTAATGCTCAAGAAAAATATTTTGTGAAAATAAAAGATTTGAATTTTTAACAAGAAATGTGGGTTAATACTCGCTATTTTTAGTCGTTTTGAAAATTCGTACATAAATCATCGTCCAATCTGTTTCTTTTCACCTTCGCTTCACCTTGAAGTTTTTAAAATTAAGGTAAGACCTTCTGTTGATATTCTTGAGAGTGGAATCCATTTAACAATGTTTTAGGCCTCACTACTGTATTTCCATTTATTTTCTTAGATTTCAGATTAAATATTATACTAAACATATATTTATTGCTTAATAAACCGTAAAACCACTTCTAAATGCCTTATAAAGCTGTCCTTAATGCTCAGGAAAAATATTTTTTGAAAATAAAAAATTTGAATTTTTAACCAAAAAGTGGACTCACCCACAGTTTTTAGTCGGTTTTATAAATTCGTACATAAATCATCATTCAATCTATTTCTTTTCACCTTCACATCACCGTGAAGTTTTGAAAATTAAGGTAAGACTTTTCGTTGAAATTCTTGAGGGTGGACCTATTTTAAGTTTTTAACAATGTTTTGGTGACACACCCCGTCCCGAAGGAGGGCATGTTGGCCGTCACGTGAGAGTGACGTAACCATTTACACAGTTCGGAAGCTTTAAAGATACAAATACTAAGATATAACACCCGAAGGTGAATCCTACATATGTGAATTCTGTCAGAACACCGACATTAATATAAACAATCAATAATGCATAATTAAACAAATAGATACTTTGCATGGCATTTCATATCGCATTTCATAACACATTTCATTTAAACTGATTTTCTGGGCAAAATTCATTTATATAGGTATATACGGAAAATAACTGCCCACTCACCTGGAGTTCGCCCTACAACTCCCTAGCACAACACATCAAGGCGTCACCAAAAACTCATAAAGACCATAACGAGTTCGTCACTCACCTGATTATGTCACTCTCACGTGACGGCCAGCATGCCCTCCTTCGGGACGGGGTGTGTCAGTTGGTCCTCACTACTATATTTTTCACTTATTTTCTATGTTTCCGGCATAAATATTATTCTAAATATACATTTATTGCTCAATAAACCTTAAAACCACTTCTGAATGCCTTCTAAAGTTTTCCTTAAAGCTCAAGAAAAATATTTCTAGAAAATAAAAAAATTGAATTTTTAACAAAAAACGTGGGTGTTACGGTTTTTAGTCAGTTTAACAAATTCGTACATAAATCATCATCAATCTATTTATTTCCTCCTTTGCCTCACCATGAGGTTTTGAAAATTAAGGTAGGACTTACTGTTGATATTCTTGAGGGTAGAATCTCATTTGACATTATGTAGGGCCTCACTACTATATTTTTTCACTTATTTTCTTAGTTTGTGGCTTAAATATTATACAAAACATACATTTATTTCTCAATAAACCGTAAAACTGGTTCTAAATGCCTTATAAAGCTGTCCTTAATGCTCAAGAAAAATATTTCGTGAAAATAAAAAATTTAAATTTTTAACAAAAAAAAGTGAGTTAACACTCATGGTTTTTAGTTGGTTTTGCAAATCCATATATAAATCATCGTTTAATCTATTTCTTTTCACCTTCTCCTCACCGTGAAATTTTGAAAATTAAGGTAAGACTTTCCGTTGATATTCTTGACGGTAGAACCTCATATGACAATGTTTTGGGCTTTGCTAGTATATTTTTTCACTTATTTTCTTAGTTTTCGGCTTAAATATTATACTAAACATACATTTATTGCTCAATAAACCGTAAAACCACTTGTAAATGCCTTATAAAGTTGTCCTTAACACTCATGGTTTTTAGTCAGTTTTGCAAATTCGTACAGAAATTATCATTCAATCTATCTATTTTCACCTTCGCCTCACCGTGAAGTTTTGTAAATTAAGGTAAGATTTCCCGTTGATGTTCTTAAGGGTAGAACCCCTTATGACAATGTTGTGGGGCTCACTACTAATTTTTTTTTAGTTTTTGGCTTAAATATTCTACTAAATATACATTTGTTGCTTAATAAATCTTAAATCCGCTTCCAAATGACTTTAAAAGTTTTACTTAATAGTCACGGACAACATTTTGTGAAAGTAAAAAATTTGCATTTTGATAAAAAAAAACGTGGGTTAACACACGATTTTTAGTTGGTTTTGCAAATTTGTACATAAATTATCGTTCAATCTATTTCTTTTCATCTTCCTCTCACCGTGAAGTTTTAATAATTAAGGTTAGACTTTCCATTAATTTTCTAGAGGGTGGAACCCCATTTTTACAATGTTTTGGGTCTCATTACTATATCTTTTTTTTTTGTCAAACTGACTACTATATCTTTGACTTATTTTCTTTGTTTTCGGCTTAAATATTGCACTAAATATACATTTGTTGCTCAATAAACAGTAAAACCGTTTCTAAATGCCTTATAAAGCTATCCATTATGCTCAAGAAAAATATTTCACAAAAATAAAAAAAAATTAATTTTTAACAAGAAACGTGGGTTAATACTCACAATATTTCACGAAAAAAAAAATTTTAATTTTTAACAAAAAATGTGTAATAACACTTGCGGTTTTTTGTCAGTTTTGCAAATTCGTACATAAATCATCGTTCAATCTATTTCTCTTCACATTCACATCACCGTGAAATTTTAAAAATTAAGGTCAAACTTTTCGTTGATATTCTTGAGGTTAGAACCCCATTTGACAATGTTTTGGTCCTCACTACTATATTTTAAACTTATTTTTTTTAGTTTTTGACTTAAATATTAAACTAATTATACATTTATGCTCAATATAACGTAAAACCGCTTCTAAATTCCATATAATGTTGTCCTTAATGCTTATGGAAAATATTTCACGAAAATTAAAATTTGCATTTTTAACAAAAAACGTATGTCACAAATTTTAGTCGCTTTTGCAAATTCATCTATAAATCATCGTTCAGACTATTTATTTTCACCTTCACCTCCCCGCGAAGTCTTGAAAATTTAGGTTAAACTTTCTGTTGATATTCTTGAGGGTGGATCCCCATTTAAACAATGTTGGGCCTCTCTAGTATATTTTTCACTTATTTTTTTTTTGTTTTCAGCTTAAATATTGTACTGAATATACATTTGTCGCTCAATAAATCATAAAATCACTTCCAAATGCCTTTGAAAGTTTTCCTGAATGCTCACAGAAAATATTTCGCGATAATAAAAATTTTGCATTTTTCACAAAAAACGTGGATTAACACTCACAGTCTGTAGTCGTTCTTGCAAATTCGTATATGAATCATCGTTCAATCTATTTATTTTCACATTCGCCTCACCGTAAGTTTAGAAAATTAAGATAAGACTTTCCGTTGATATTCTTGAAGGTGGAACCATATTTAAAAAATGTTTTGGGCCTCACTAGTATATTTTTCACTTATTTTGTTTTAATTTTTATTTAAATATTCTACTAGATATATATTTTTGCTTCATAAATCGTAAAACCGCTTCCAAATACCATATAACGTTTACCCTAATGCTCACGGAAAATATTTCACGAAGATAAAAAATTTGCATTTTTAACAAAAAAACGTGGGTTTTGTAAATTCATACATATGTCATCATTTAATCTATTTATTTTCCACTTCGCCTCACCATGAAGTTTTGAAAATTAAGGTAATACTTTCCGGTTATATTTTTCAAGGTAGAACCCCATTTGAACAATGTTTTTGAGCCTCACTAATATATTTTTCACTCGTTGTTTTAGTTTGCATCTTAAATATTCTAGTAAATATACATTTGCAAATTCGGAATAAATCATCATTCATTTTCACATTCGCCTCACCGCAAAATAGGTAAAAAATTTGGTATAGTTTGCCTTAAATATGATTAAACCCAACCTGTATACATAGTAGTTCACAAATATTTGACAACAAAACATCCCCAAAAGGCTCAGACCCCCTACTACAAGCATGTTCTTAGTTCAAAGTATAAGTACTATTGTGCATGCGAAAGTTTTAGTCTTCAAAAGAAATTTCTAGATGTTTTATCGATACGCATATGGATTTATTACAAAAATTCTATGACAAGGGTGGAAGTGTGTCAAAGCTGTCTGCCAGTCCTCAACATCCACCAGATCTCTGCCTCTAGGTCCTAAAGGAGACGTAAAACAAGAAAAGTGTGAGTGGACAAAAAGAAATTTTTCTAAATCATTTCCCTCTATTAACTTAATAACCCCTCGTTGAAAATCCGTATTTATGAGAAATAATACCATATCTATACATACATAGATAAATACTACAAAATCCATAGCAATCCTCACGTATCTCGAATCCCAAAAATCATTTAGTTCCAAATTCTAAATCACCATCATCATAAGGTAACACCATAATCATAACAATCAAATCAACTTTTCTAGCAAAGGTGATGTCTTTCCTCGCCGAGACCCATTTTCGTAGGTTTGGCCGGAAAATCCACTTTTCCAGCGAAGGTGACTTCTTTCCTCGCCTCAATCTGCCTGGTCTAGTGGTTGTTCAGATACACAAAGGTGACATAAGTGTTGGGCTCGACGAGGGCTTGAATTTTGATATAAGATTAGTCGAAATCAGTGTCCTAATGAAAGATATGATGATCTGAGGCTAAAAGGGCAAATATGAAGAAAAACGAGAACAGCAGCAAAGCTGTTGCTTCCGCACGAAGGGAAAAAAAACAAAGTCAATTTGACTTCTAGTAAGTTCAGCTCTAACTTACCAAATTGCCCTTTAATTTGAAAAATTTGTAACTTTATCGTTCAAACCCCAAATCCAAATCTGTTAGCCGCCAAGTGTTTGGAGCTCGAAGGTCCCACAAAGATGAAATTTACTCTTTTAGGGGCATTTTGGTCATTTTGCAATAAGAAAAAAAAATTAATTTAGAAGAAAAATCGAGGACGGATTGTAACAATCTACACCTCTAAGAAATTTTCGACCCCCAAATTTTTAGAACAAACTATTGGATGAGTGTGGATATTGACCATGCATATGCTCCTCAATCTCCCAAGTAGCCTCAACCTCATAATTGCTCCATAGAACATTCACTATCCGTATCACCTTGTTCCTTGGAACCTTCTATTTCCTGTCAAGGATCACTTCCTTAGCTCAAATCCCGCTTTAGTTGGGGCTGCAACACATGTGAGTTATGTGGTATGTACTTCCTCAACAAGGACACATGGAATACATCGTGCACCCAAGATAACGCTGGTGGCCAGACTAGCCTATAGGCAACTGGGCCTACGCACTCAACAATCTCATAAGGACCAATGTATCAGGAGCTTAGCTTACCATGTTTGCCACATTTAACACTACCCTTCCAGGGTGACAATTTCAAGAACACAAATACACCAACATCATACTCACGGTCTTTAGAATGCATGTCTGCTATGCTCTTCTGCCTGTCTTGGGCGGCTTTTAAGTTTCATTTAATCACTTGGATTTTCTCTGTAGTCTCGTCAACCAACTCTGGCCCCTCATGTGCTCATTCACCCACCAATGTCCAACATAGAGGGGTTCGGCACGCTTTCCCAAACAATGCCTCACACAGTGTCGTATCGATGCTGGAATGATAGATGTTGTTGTAGGTGAATTCTATCCATGACAAGTGTTTATCCCAATTATCTCTAAACTGAAGAACATAGCCTCTCAACATATCTTCTCAACATATCTTCCAAGGTTTGGATTGCCTTTTATGATTAACCATTTGTCTGTGGGTGAAATGTCATAGGGTACAATAACTTTGTACCCATAGCATCCTGAAATGCTTTCCAAAACCGGAAGTGTATCTCGGGTCTCTTTCCGAAAAATGGAGACAGGTAGACCATGGAGTTATATAATCTGGTCTATAAATATCTCTACTAGCTTACTCAGCTTGTAGTTCTTTCAACTGCCAAAAAGTGCGCTAACTTAGGAAATCGATCAACAATTACCCAAATCCCATCATATTTCGAGGAAGTGGTAGGTAGCCCGTATACCAAATCCATGGTGATATCCTCCAATTTCCAAGATGTAATTGGGAGCCTTTGTCATAATCTCAAGGGTTTCTGCCTTTCTGCTTTTACTTGTAGACAAATCAAGCATTGATTCACATACTCGGCTATATCCCTCTCCATCTCTGACCAGTAGTTGTAGGGCTTAATAGTGTGGTACATTTTTCTATTGTCTGGGTGCATAGGATAAGCTAAATTACTCTCTTCTTTAAAGTCCCATGTTTGCTGGCAGTGAGATCTGTTCTCATTCCATTGAGGACTTCCCCATTTAGTTGCACACACCAGGAATCCTCATCTTGAGCTTCTCGAACTCTATCGGTAAGAACAGGTCTAACCTGAAAATGACCTAGTAAGGCTCCTTGATAATCTACATTGAATATCGCACCCATGCTCCTCAACTATTTTAACAGTGGAATATAAACTGCACGAATAAATGTCAACTGCCAATATGATTTCCGACTAAGAGCGTTGACCACCACATTAACTTTGTCATTATGATGATAATCAATGGTGCAGTTGTAATCACTAATCAGCTCCATCCACCTCATATTCAATTCCTTCTGAGTGAAGACATACTTGAAGCTTTTGTGATACGTGAAGATACGACATGTTTCTTCGTAGAGGTAATGTCTCCAAATCTTCAAAGCAAATACCGCTGCAGCTAACTCCAGGTCATGAATGGGATAAATCTTTTCATGGGGTTTAAGTTGTCTGGAAGCACATGCAATGACTCTCCCATGCTCCATCATCACACAACCCAAACCCTGTAAAGAAGTCACTGTAGATCTTGAATTCACCACTCTCATTAGGAAGTGCTAATACAGGTACATGTGTGAGATGGTATTTCAACTCCTAAAAACTTCTCACAAATTACATCCTAAACTTTACTCTTTTCCTGATCAACTTTGTCCGCGAACAAAGCTATAGCAAAGAAATCCTTCACAAAATGCCATTAATATCCAGCTAGAAGAGAACTTCTAACTTCAGTCACATTTTTAAGTTGCTCCCAAGCTACCTTTTGAGGATCATCATAAATTCCCTCAGCTAGAATCACATGGCCAAGAAAACTAATATGATCCAACCAAAACTGGTACTTACTGAATTTAACATATAATTGTTCCTTTCTCAATGCACACAATTACGAAGCGACTCAACTATGGTCTAAATGCCATGTTCATTAGATTCATAAAAGATACAACAGCATTCATCAACTCAAAGACAGCACTAGAAACTCATAGTGCCATAACAAGTTCTGAATGTTGTCTTGGGAACATCATTTCTCCTAATAAGTAACTGATGATATCCTGATGTTAAATATATTTTAGAGAATACACGTGCACCCTTAAGTTGATCAAACAAATCATCAATACAAGGCAAGGGATAACGACTTTTCACTGTCACTTATTGAGTTGTCTCCAATCAATACACAACCTCATACTTTCACCCTTCTTCTTTACAAAGAGAGAAGGAGCACGCCAAGGTGAAATGCTAGGTTGAATAAACCCCTCATCTACCAAGTCCTGAAGTTGAGTTTTCAATTGTCTCAACTCAGCTAGAGTCATTCGATATGGAACTAAGTCAATGGTGAACTCAACTTCTCTCGCAGTAACGTAGATAGATCATCAGGAAAGACATCAGGGTATTCGTTGACAATAGGAACATCCTCAACTATAACAGGAGAATCTTCCTTCATCACTACATGAGCCAAATGTCCCTCACAACCTTTTCTCAAAGTTTATTTGCACTCAGTGCTGAAATTAGATTGTTCTGAAAAAATTATATATAATCTCCCAAGTGTCCTAAGAGTGACTTCCTTAGTGTAACAGTCCACCAAGGCGTAATTTTTAGATAACCACCCCATTTCCAGAATAAGGTCAATGTCAAGAATAATCACATGAATGAAAGCGACCCCCACTAACTCATCATCGATGAAAACTGGACAACCCTTGAATGGGAATTCAAATCCAATAGTTAATGGTTGTGGATTTAACTTTTCGGGCAAACATCAGCGAAATAACCGAATGCGTGGCACCAGGATCAATCAAAACTCTAGCTAAGTACCTAAAAGCATTTAACGTACCCATAATGACATTGGTTATTGGTTGGTCTGCTCATCCTGCTGGGTCAGGTTGTACAATCTCCAACTTGCCTGTCCACTTGTGTGGCCCCCTCGACTCCTCTGGGAACTATACTAGGCCATGCTACTAGATGCTACTCCAATACTTTGATTCTGTTGGTTGTTGCGTACCCGCACTATAGTCTACTCGCTGAACTTGTACAAACCCATACTCTTTTCCTGTTTTGTTAAAGGATATTCCTGCTGCCAATGATTTATCTAACCACACATGTGACATTTAGAAATGCCCCATCTGCAATCACCATTATCGTGTTGTCTAGATCATCGACAATACGAACGACTCGCACTACTAGCAGTACCACCAGACTGTCTGCTATTAGAGAAATGAGAACTACCAGACGACCTCCCTTTTGATCGTGGAGTGTTAGTGCTAGAATCGCCACTAGATGAAGCAGAGCTCTGTCCATTCGTTGTTTAGACCCAGATCAATTGTAGCTACTACCAACACCAAGATTAGCAAAAGCTTATATTCTCAAGGCTACCTGAAATTCCTCATTGTAAGTCCGACAAGGATTGGATGCGGCAGCCATTCTGATGTACTCATTAAGTTCAATATGAAATGAGTAAGCAACTCATATGGGTCTTTTTCTATGGCAAGGCAATACTTTGGGAGTTCACTGTACTTCCTCTCATACTCCAACACTCATATTTCCTTGTTGGAGATCCAAAAATTCTCTTTCTTTTTTGTTCTTGAACTCCAGAGAAAAGAACCTAACTTTGAAATTCGTTTTGAAACCATCCCACGTGACTAGTGTTTCAAGGGAGCATACACATTTCAGCATTCCACCAAGATCTTGCATTCTCAATGAGGAAAAATGTGGTTGTGGAAACCCAATACTTCTTAAGGCTATTCATGGTTCGCAAGAGGCGCTCCATTTCCTCTAACCAATTCTCTACCTGATCTCCATCACCTGCCCCGTCAAGGGTCAGTGCTCCCATGCTACGTGTTATCTTAGGGAAGGGAAGGTGCGACCACCACCTTAACACTCTAAAAGGCATGTGCAATAGCATCTCTAAACTGATCTAAGCCAGGAAAACTATATGGTGGAGTGACTGTCTGCCGTCGAGGTGGCATTGCTCTGGCAATAAAACATAAGATTATTTTGCCCATACGGCACTATAAGGTGTATGATTTCAGGATTCCTAAACCTATGCTCTGAGACCAATCAGACACGTCCCAACCCAGATATCCATCTTAATCAAGTCGTGTTGACGGACACCTGTAAGGTGACGCAAGCCAAAACATGCATAAAGGATAAGAATTAAAAATTCTAGTACGACCTTTCAAAATTTTGGTATAGTTTGCCTTAAAATATGATTAAAACCAACCTGCATACATAATAGTTCACAAATATTTTACAAAAGAACATCCCTAAAAGGCCACACCTAATGGGTCTCAAGCCCTCCACTACAAGCATGTTCATAGTTCAAAGCATAAGTGTTAGGATTTTGGCTCATCAAATATGTCCTAGTTGGTTTAGGATTATTTTAGGAAACCTAGAGGTATACCGATTCTTGTCCTAGAGGGATTAGGAAAGAATTTCAGTTTTCTTTATTCAATTTAGCTTTGGATTTCTAGAAGTTTATTTGGATTTGGATAAGTGTAATTTCCTAATCCACTTAGAAATAGGAATTCAATCAACCTTAAGACATATACGCCAACTTTATGTCTATAAATAGGGTGCGGCAAGGCTGATTTTTGCAGAGAAAGAAAATAGCCAGACAGCCGAGAGTTTTGAGATTAGTTCTAGCGTTTTGCAAAGTTCTGTAATTCCTATTATTAATCAAAGGAGCGGTGATTTTTCTAGTTAGAGAAATCATAACTGGACGTAGGCAAAAGTTCTGTCGAACCAGTATAATTCTTGTGTGTTTCTAAGTTTTTCTATTTTTGCTAGTTTAGTCTATTGGTGTTGGTTACATTAAAGAATAAGGTCTAGTGGGCATTTTTAAACAATTGGTATCAAGAGCTAGGTTCAAGGTGTCCTACGATGTCTAAAGGGTAAATGAATGCGGATCTAGGACCTACGTTAAAGCCCTTTGACGGCAAGGATGACTTCACGAACTGGCAAATGATGATGAAGAACGTACTCATACAACAAGATTTGGATGATGCACTTAATGGTGAAAAGCCGGCAAGCATGACAGACGCAGCATGGACTAAGATTCTCAAGAAGGCTAAGAGTTCCATCGAGATCCATCTCACAAGATCAGTTCGATCACACATCACCGAAAAGATGAATGCCCATGAAGCATGGGAAAAATTGGAGAATGTTTATATGGGCAAAACCGTGTCCAATAAACTTTTTCTAAATGATGAACTATTTGGGCTTCGACTAGAAGAAGGAGGTGATATTGAAGATCACGTATGAAGGTTCCAAAATTGCATAGCTAATCTTCAGAAGGTCGAAGAAACTTACAAAGATGATGATATGGCTATCATCTTGCTAAGGTCTTTACCTTCGCCTTTCAAGCATTTTCGAACAACTCTAATGTTTGGAAAAGAGTCCCTAAAGCTTGAAGACGTAATTCAAGCTATTCAGTCATATGCTAAACTGGATGATATAACTAAAAGCTCTGAAGGCCTTTATGCCAAAGGCAAGGAGAAGGGGCGGGAAAAGACAAAGGAAGAGAAAACCGGCAAGTCAAAATCCAAGAAGAAAAAGGAAAAGAAGGAAGGTTGCTTCGAATGTGGTTCAACCGATCATTGGAAGAGGAACTGCAAGATTTGGAAAGAGAAGAAAGCCAAGATGGAAGGAAGCTCAAGTTCAGCTAGTGCAGTCACCGAACATGAGAGTGACGGAGAGCTTCTTTCAGTAACATCGGGCTCCAAGGCTTTCACAAATTGGATTTTGGATACCGAATGCACGTTTCATATGTGTGCAGTAAGAGAATGGTTCGATACTTACAAGGAAATCAGCAGTGGGGAAGTCTTAATGGGGGACGATTGTTCATGTCCTGTAGGAGGAATCGGCACTGTTTGAATCAAAATGTTCGATGGGATGATACGAGCTTTAGGGAATGTCAGGTATGTCCCTAGACTAAGAAAGAAATTGATTTCCTTGGGTACTTTAGACAAGGCCGGTTATGGGTATAAGTCTAAAAAGGACAACTCCGGGTAACCAAATGATCGCTAGTGGTAATTCAGGGTGACCTACAACCCAATAAGTTGTACAAGTTAATTGGGACCATTATAGTCGGAGGAGCAACTGTTTCTGTAAATCTGAATATAGAAGACAAGATTGAACTCTGGCATCATAGGCTCAAGCATATAAGTCAGAAGGGGTTGCATGAATTACACAAGCAAGGCCTGTTGGAACGCATGTCATCTCGCAAACTAGACTTTTGTGAATACTGTGTTCTTGGAAAGCAAAGAAAGGTATCATTCGCAAGTAGCAGTGCAAATAACCGAAGCAATGAGCAACTCAGCTATATTCACTCAGATGTTTGGGGCCCTGCACCAACTAAATCAAATGGTGGAGTCAGGTATTTTGTTACTTTCATGGATGATTTTTCTAGGAAGGTTTGGGTTTATTTCATGAAGCAGAAATCTAAGGTTTTTGCAAAGTTCAAGGAATGGAAAACAGAAACCGAGAATCAAACTGGAAGAAAGATCAAGTACCTGAGAAGTGACAATGGAGGTGAATATACAAGTAATGAGTTCACCGATTACTGCAAACAAAAAGGCATCATAAAGCACTTCACAGTAAAGAAGAATCCCCAACAAAATAGAGCTTTTGAGAGGATGAACCGAACTCTCATAGAGAGAGAGAGAGGAGCATGCGATTTCATGCAGGATTGCCTCATAGTTTTTGGGCAGAGGTTGTGAATCATGCAAGTTATTTTATTAATAGGTCACCATCTACAGTTCTCAGTTATAAGAGTGCAGAAGAGGTATGGTCTGAGAAGCTGGTGGACTATTCCAATCTCAGGATGTTTGGCTGTAGTGCTTATGCACAAATTCCAAGTGATGAAAGGTCCAAGCTCAAACCGAAGTCTACACATTGCATATTCTTAGGTTTTTGAGAAATGAGTTAAGGGTTTCAAGTTTTGGGATTTCAACAACAGGAAAAAGGTTGTCAGTCGAGATGTTGTCTTTGATGGGACAACCATGCCTCTGAATAAAGTCGAGAGCAGTAGGGAGAAGACGAACGATGCTAAAATTGAAGCAACAAAGATTCCATTAATCAGTTCAAATGAAGAAGCTCAGGTGGAGCAAATCGAGCAAGAGGCCGAATCTGATGGTTTTGAGGAAGAATAAGAGCATCAGCATCGTTCACCAGTTAGGAATTAGGTGGAGCAAGAAACTGGACAGATTGAAGGCACTTAAATCCGCCAGACATCCTAAAGGGTTCGAACTCCAACCAACAATCCACCAGCATTCCAAAGATGAATAGCACTGGACAAACCTAAGTGGAAGAAGAAGAAACCTGACAGGTTTGGGTTTGACCAAGACGAAGTTAATTATGCTCTTAACATTAGTAAAGGAGATCCAACTACTTATCGAGAAGCTATAGCAAGTGATGAGCGAGAATGTTGGATAAGTGCTATGACAGAAGAAATTGAGTCTCTTTACAAGAACTCTGTTTGGGAGTAGGTTCCTAAGCCCAAAGACAGAAAGTTAGTTGGATGGAAGTGGGTATTTAGGAAAGATGAAGGACTACATGAACAAGATGTCGTGAGATTCAAAGCAAGGCTAGTGGCTAAGGGGTACTCACAAAAGGAAGGGGTGGATTATGATGAGATCTTTTCACCTGTAGTCAAGCATACTTCTATCAGATTGCTTTTAGCAATGGCAGCTCAGCATGACATGGAAATCGAGTAGATGGATGTGAAGACAGCGTTTCTTCATGGAGATCTAGAGGAGACGATTTTCATGGCTCAACCAGAAAGGTTTGTTGAATATAGGAAAAAGAACCTAGTATGTCAGCTAAGGAAGTTCCTGTATGGCCTGAAACAGTCTCCAAGACAATGGTACAAGAGGTTTGATTCATTCATGCTGAAAATCAATTTTAGAAGATGTTTATATGACTGTTGCATGCACTATCATTTGTTCCAAGATGGGATGATCATATTGCTATTGCTATATGTGGATGACATGTTAATTGCTTGTTAAGACAAGTTTAGAATTCAAGACTTGAAAAAGATGTTAAGCGAGGAGTTCGATATGAAGGATCTAGGTGCTGCACAGAAGATCCTTGGCATGGAAATTCAGAGAGATAGAACCGCTCGAAGGATATGGATATCACAAGCCAAGTATATTTAGAAGGTTCTTGAGAAGTTCAACATGCCAAAAGCAAAGGTAGTTTTGACTCCTTTGGCGGCTCACTTCAGGTTAAGTGGGCAACAATGTCCTAAGTCTGAGGAAGAGCGACAAGTAATGAAGAAAGTGCCTTATGCTAATGTCGTGGGCTGCCTCATGTATGCAATGGTATGCACACATCCCGACATAGCTCAAGCAATTAGTGTCGTTTCCAGATACATGGCAAATCAAGGAAAGCAACATTGGGATGCAATCAAGTGGATTTTGCGTTATTTGAAGGGTTCTTGGCGACAAAGGATTATATTTGAAAGGCAAAAGGAAAGTGCAGGGGTGTTAGGATATGTGGATGCCGATTATGCAGGGGACTTGGACAAGAGAATGCCAACTTCTGGTTATGTGTTTACATGCGCAGGAGGACCAATCAGTTGGAGGGCACTGCTGCAACCAATTACAGCTTTGTTGACCACAAAGGCAAAGTATAGTGCATTGGCCGAAGCTGGAATAGAAGCGATTTGGCTTAGTGGCTTGGTAAGTCAAATGGGAATCACTCAAGATTGTGTGAAGCTTAAGTGTGATAATCAAAGTGCCATTCACTTGGCAAAGAATCAGGTTTTTTCTGGAAGATCAAAGCACATTGAAGCAAGGTATCACAGAATCAGAGATTGGGTGAAGTCTAAGGAAATTTGGACTAAAAAGATTCATACGGATGACAATGCCGCAGAATTCCTTACAAAGATAGTGTCGGCCAAGAAGTTCAAGCTGCTTGAACTTCATCAATCTCGCTGATTGATTAAAGTAGAGCACCTCCTCATTTGAGGTGCAATGAGGCAAGAAGAAGATTGCCAAGGTGAAGACTCTTGAAGATCTTCAGAGCTGCTTCAAGAAGGTTCAAAGATACTCTGGGATGCAACGATCAAGACTTCGTTTGACTCACCAAGATGGAGATTGTTAGGATTTTGGCTCGTCAAATATGTCCTAGTTGGTTTAGGATTGTTTTAGGAAACCTAGAGGCATACCAATTCTTGTCCTAAAAGGATTAGGAAAGAATTTCAGTTTTCTTTATTCATTTTAGGTTTGGATTTCTAGAAATCTATTTGGATTTGGATAAGTGTAATTTCCTAATCCACTTAGAAATAGGAATTCAATCATCCTTAGGACATGTACGCCAACTCTATGTCTATAAATAGGGTGCGGCAAGGCTGATTTGTATAGAGAAATAAAACAGCCAAACAGCCGAGAGTTTTGAGATTAGTTCTAGGGTTTTGCAAAAGTTCTGTAATCTCTATTATTAATCAAATGAGCGGTGATTTCTCTACCTAGAGAAATCACAACTGGACGTAGGCAAAAGTTCTGCACCAGTATAATTCTTGTGTATTTTTAAGTTTTTCTATATTTGCTAGTTTAGTCTATTGTCGTTGGTTACATTAAAAAACAAGGTCTAGTGGGCGTTTTTAAACAATAAGTACTAATGTGCATGCGGATGTTAAAGTATTCAAAAGAAATTCTAGATGCTTTATCCATGCGCAAATGGATTTATTACAAAAATTCTATGACAAGGGTAAGGCTCCTTACATTTCGAAAGTGTGTCAGAGCTGCCAACTAGTCCTCAACATCCACCAGATCTCTGCCACTAGGTCCTAAAGGGGAATATAAACAAGAAAAGGGCTAGTAGACAAAATGAAAGTTTTCTAAAATATTTCCCTTTTTTAACATAAAACCCTTGTTGAAACTCCATGTATATGAGAAATAATACTACATATATACACACACAGATAAATACTACAAAATCCGTAGAAATCATCATGAATCTCAAATACCATATCTTGTAGTTCCAAATTCATAAATCATCATCATCATAAAGCAACATCATAATCATAATAATCCAAACCAACACTTACACCAATGGTAATGCAAATCACATGCCTAAGTCAGAACTCGAACCCAAATGATATGTACCTTGCCGGGACTCTAACTCGAAATGTAGACAATTGAACCCATAATAAGAAACGAGTTGGGACTTTAACCCATAATATGAATAAGTTGGGACTCTAACCCAAAATGTGAATAAGTTGGGACTCTAACCCAGATATGAATGGGGTTGGGTCTCTGAC
This sequence comes from Heteromeles arbutifolia, assembly GCA_024362995.1. NCBI lineage: Eukaryota > Viridiplantae > Streptophyta > Magnoliopsida > Rosales > Rosaceae > Heteromeles > Heteromeles arbutifolia. Next base: position 270,240 of record JANCRC010000007.1, read on the forward strand.
TCAACCATGGGACTTTAACACATAATGAATGTCATGACAATAATATATTCTACGGCCGTAGGAGAAAGATACTATAACATAAGTACATGTATAACAAGTGGTGTATAAGATCATAAATCCAATGGGGTAGAAATTACACGATCATGCCTATTAGTGAAACCATTATCTCACAAAACCAAATTCCCACAATAGATTGCACATCCAAAATAAAACCATAATTCTCAAGTATGAAGGATCAACCATAATCAACAGTAAACCACGTATAGACTTGATCACAATTGTAATCAAAACCATTCGAAATCATTTGTAATTATATATAGATATATAAGAAAACCAGATATAGGCATGATCATAATTATAGTCAAAACCATTCGAAATCATTTGTGATTATACAGAAATATAAGGAAACCATTTTATGAAAACAAAGTTCACTCACAGGAACTCCGCTCTGTCCTCGTCGTGAGGAGGATGCTCTCTTAAGTGTCTAGACTGTCTGAAAGAGCTTGCATCTACACAAGCCATTTTCACTCAGAAAGTATTCAAGATATAATGGTAATTTATTATGGACAGATTCTAATGACTTGGTCTTCTAATCTCCCCTAAATTAACGTAATTCTTTGCTCACAATTTCTAGCATACAGACCCCCTCATCAAAACCACACGAAAACCTTAGTAATGTCGAGAATATTTCAACACATAACCTACCCACTTCCACACTAGACCACAACTTCTAAGAATTACTTAATTTCACAACAACACAACAAAGTACACCATTTACTAAACCTAGTTCTTAAACCCAAAAGAAAAGGGATTAGGGTTTTTCGTATTTTACCCAAAATTCGTCCGTATTCATGTCCTAACTTGCAGCTGAGTTTCGATTCCTCGTCCAGTCAACAAATCGAGTCTAAACTTAAACAAACAACCACAATTAGAATTAAAACCTTGAATTTCGAAAATTCTTCAGAACCCAAAAGTTGAAATCAAAATAACCCACTCACAAAGGTAGAAAGCCCGTGAGGAGAGGATCAACTTTATCTGTTAGGCTGAGACCCATTTCCCGTCGGTTTGGCCGGAAAATCGAATTTTCCGGCGAAGGTGACTTATTTCATCGCCTTCAATCTGCCTGGCGCAGTGGTTGTTCAGAGATTCAAAGGTAACAAACGTGTTGGGCGCGACAACGGCATGAATTTTGATATAAGATTAGTCGAAATCGGTGTCCGAATGAAAAAGATATGATGGTTGGAGGTTAGGAGGGCAAAGGAGAGGAAAAAGAAGAACAGCAGCTTTGCTGCTGCTTCTGCACGAAGAGAAGAAGATACGAAGCAATTTGGCTTTATAGAAAGTTCAACTCGGATTTACCAAATTGCCCTTTTTATTTGGAACATTCGTAACTTTATCATCCAAAGATTCCAAACTGTGAATTTAAATCTGATTATTTAAATGAAACCAAAAAAATCTGATTATTTAAATAAAATAAAATATTATCGACCAGGTGTGTTGAGCTTGAAGGTCCCACAAAAAGATGAAATTTACTTTTTTTTGGGGTATTTTGGTCATTTCATAATCAGAGAAACTATTTTACAATACAAATTAGAAACGGATTGTGACAAATAAGGTTTTGAAAATTCATGTAAGATTTTTTTGTTGATATTTGTGTAGTTGGAGCCCGTTTTGGCAATGTTTTGGATTGCATTACTATTTTTGTCCATTTAATATTTAGTTTTTCGGGTTAAATATTTATTAAAAATTCATTTGTGGCTCGATGAATGATAAGTTTTAAATGCATGATAAAGTCAAAGCATCTCCAAATAAGATATCAAATGTTAAACATAAGAATTGAATTTGACAGCCAACGTGGCACTTTGACATTTTTTGAAGTTTTGTTCTCAACCCGATAGTCAAATTAAACTATTATTTTAGAGTGCTACTAGACCCACTCAAGTGTCATATTTTCTCACCCACATGATAATCACATCCACCATAGAAAATTAAAAAAAATAAAATGTTATTTACCCACCCACCATTATTCCCAAAATAACCATAATATAATTTTTTAAATAACTCTAATATATCTTTAAATAATATTATAAATAAATAAATAAAAATTGAAAAAATGAAAGAAAATGCAAGACCTAAGATCAAGACATTCATCATCTCCTTCACATCTAACGCCGCCCTGAGAGATCCTAGATCCCCAAACCACTATTCTTCCTCTTTTTTTGTCAAAACCGCAGATCTCACACCCAATTCTCTTTTTTCTCCATTGAAGTTTCTCTCCTTCATCTAGCACACGTCAATTCCTTCCTCCAACCTTTCCGTTTATTCTAACCCAAATCTTTCCCAACCTCTTTCCACCAAAGATATCACACCCCACCCACCATTATTTATTTATTATTTTAAATTATTTTTTGTTTTTTCAAAATTTTAGTACTGAATTAAATAGAGGTTTAAGAGTCTTCTTTTAAAAAGATAAATATGTTATTAATATTTTCATTAAATGGTGGGTGGGGAAATAAGACACCGAGGTAGGAATATCACCACTCTTATTTTATTACACTATTTTCTTTTCATTTTAGTTTTATTTTTTAAACGCGAAACGAAGCCCATCCCTTCTTTCTGGACTTAGGGCTGGTTTGGTATTGCTGTGCTTTGAAAAAAAAACTGCTTCTGCTGTGCTGTGAGAATAAGCAACTGTGAAATAAAGCAGCAGAGTGTTTGGTAAACTTTTTTGTAAAAGTGCTTTTGAAAAAAAAAAATAGTATTATAGTGTTTGACAAACTTTTATATAAAACAGATGTGAAAAAAAACCGATTTTTCAAAGTTAGGTTTTACAGCTTCTTGTTTTTGGCTTTTTTTCACCCAAAACTGTGAAAGCTGAAGCTGAATATTTACCAAACACCAAAAACTCTCCTAGCTTTTTTTCATAACAACTTTTTTTAAAATCACCTCAACCCCAAACTGGGGCTTATCCTGATCATCTTCTTTCTCTATTTTCTGAAACTTTGTATATCCACCTGCTTCTCTTCTCCACCATTCTCTCAATCTCTTTTTTTTCTCGTTTCGTTGATGATAAATTTAAAAGAAAAAAGTGAAACAAAAGGGATTGCTGTAGGGAAAAAATTGATATTTATATTTTAATGGATCTCGATTCGCAAGATTGATGCAACTTCCGCTAGACAGAGCGGTGCTTGTCCTAGTCTTCTTTCTCGTTTCGTTGTAAAATCGGCTGATTCCAAGATACTGTGGAAGGGGAGGAGAGGGGAAGGAGAAAGACGAGAGGAACTGTGGGACGGGAGAGAATCCTGGGCACAGACGAGAACACAAATTAATTTCCATTGCAGAGAAAAAATCCAACTACGAAGACCATGGCGAAGAAGGGAGGAGCAGATTTTACCTTTAGGCATGCAACTCCGTTTGCAGGTGTGGTGATGGACTCCATGGACATTCTTTTTCGGGATTGCAACAAACATTCGAGAGCTCTTGTCTGAGCTACGGTGCGAAATGGAGAAGGACAAGCGGCGATGCTCTTATAAAAGACAAAAATCAACCTCACTTCAGATTTACGTTTAGGTTTAAACGCCAAATCAGCAATCTTTACATTTGGGTTTTAGGTTGAGATCGTGCGGTTTGTTTCTGGGTTTGGTTCCCAGAAAAGGGAAGGAGGAGGACGACCGGCGAGTGAGATTTTAGGTTCCAGTGAGAGAGGAAAGTTGGGGATTTGACAAAAAATTTCAATTAGACATCCGAAATGCTCCTTGTTTCACCCTAGCTATCCGGAGGTTTATGCTGTTGTTTGCAGGCAAATATACCTTGGTTGAAAAAAAAAGAGAATGATTCCCTCCAGAGAAAAAGTAGTTCTTACCTTCCTCGTCAAGGGGAAGAAAACCCGAAGATATTATTCACATCGTATCCTTCAAACGATTATTGATTGCATGCTCTACAGATATTAGTACGCAAAGACCCAAAAGCTACCCCAAGTTCTAAGCACCAAAACAAAAAGGCTACAAGTTTAGGGATGAAAATCCCCCATAAATTTCACCTCTAATATCCCAATGAACCCTCACGAGGAATCCCAAAGCAGCAATTATAAATAAATAAACAAAGTAGGGTATATAACTATAAATGCTAATATACAAGTACCACGTCCACTGTTATTGTCGTCCAAAAAAATCCTCAAATTCTGACGGGATATTCAAACGCCCATTCAAACAAGATTGATCGTGAACGAAACATATGGATGTGCATCCGCATCACCTGCTAGACCAGGCACCCCTCCGCCGACTTCATCATCCGTTTTCCAGAAGGTGCTGCGTTGTTAATAAAAACATCAAGGACATAACGTAAGAGAGACGCGTTAAAAGCACACAACATATCACACAAGGTTTCTTAGTATAGTGAACATGGGTCCTCAGGTCATCTGGAAGAGGTGAGGTTCTCCCTTTGTGTGCAACAAACATAAAGAAAGCTTATGGACTTGCCTGTTGCCACTGTCGCACAACCCTTCAAGGATTGAACGCACTTTCTTCTCAGCTTTTGTAGGAGGGGCTAACACACATGCCTGAAATTTCATTTCAATATCCACTGCCTAGTCAATAGTAAATGCATGGTGGTAAACCAGTGACAAAAGATGAAACTTATTTACCAAGAAATTTGGTGGTAAACCATATCTCAAAATGCTCTCTGTAAAGACACGTACAGCACAAAAATGCATCCAGGAGCTGAAAACCTGCAGGCGAGAAATGAGTGCATTTTGTTTGAAATTTCCAAAATCTGTCATAGGAGGGCATGCATAAATGATACAACAATAGTATTAACATTCGATGATAATAGTACAACAATTCCTCCAAGAACAATTCTGGAAAACTGTAACCGAGCGACAAAGAGAGCAAACAGAAGGCATTATGTATGCAGGCTACTTAAATTAGGCCATCAGGGGAACCTTTGATATAAGATTACTAGACAGACATCCACAATTTAATAACCCCAACTAACACAACATGACCAAGCTACCACAATTTGGCTACATTTTTATTGCATGGCCAGTGACATAACTACGAAGAAAGTAAATTGAGTGAAACAAAAATTACCTCCCCATAACTGGTATAGCACCACTGCAAAAGGGAGCCTCTTAAATTTTCTTGGTCTTGCACCAATTTTTCTAACTCCTGCTTTCGACTTTCTTGTGCTTCAAAACTGTATTCAAAATCACGAATCTGAACCACATGATAAAGAACCACAAGTCAGTTATAAAACTTCTCGGAGGGTAAAAAAAGGAATTGGGATATTTGCACCAATCATCTAGTGCAGTTACATTTATCATGAACAGTGATTTGATATTGCATGAACTGTAAAGGAGATTCACTTTTGCAACTTTCATGGAAGAACAGACCAGCATGCACAAAAGTACTCACCTGGAACCCCTTTTCACGAGCACTTGTTCTAAAGTTATCTGCGACCCGATTAAACAGTGTTACAGTGTAAAGAGCATATTCATTATCTTCAAATAACTTCTTGGAGGACCTTGGGACCTGCACATTGCTTAACATGATCAATAAGACTGAAACAAGAAGGCTGCAATAAACATAAACAAATTAAGTCCTAACTGTTATTTCAAAACTTTGCAAGATAGGCTGTACAAGTTCATCAACCATCTCCAACCAACTGCAATAACCTAGTGTGTTAGTAGCAGCTGAAGTAAAAAGCTATGGAGGAGGAAAATCATACCACATAGTTAGTCAGGGTCTCATAGCTTGATAGCCAATCCTTCTGAGAGTACTTGGGAACAATTGCAAGGAGAGTCACTAGATGTTCTGAAATAATGATGTCCTCTGGTTTCACTAAACCAGAAAGATCACGGACTGCTAAACTGAAAAACACCAAGAGACTTGTTAACCAAGAATCTTAATGAAAGCGGTCATACTATTGCAAACGTTAGAGTTAAAGAATAATTATACCTTCCACTCTGCTTTCGATTGATAGCATTCAATTGACTGCGGACATTATTATACTCGGCTACTCGAACCTAACATAAGAGTCATAAAATGGTGATTTATTTTTCTGAGAAAGAGTCAGACTAAATATATAAAATTCAACTTATCATTAAGTTATGCAACTTATGCTAAGGGGTGAGTCTGGTGAAACTGAGAGCCATTAATTATAGTAGTTCACTTCTCTAGCAACAAATATCATTTGTTTTTTCCAACAAATTGCGTCATTTACCAACAACAGCTTGAGTCCTCTCATCACAATTCACAACAGATAAATGCTTCTAGTGACTAAAACTTATGGAGTATGTACAGTTTATCATTCCAATAAGTTCATCAAAAAACTAGCATTACATCAAAGGCAAAACTAGGTTGAAGGAAAAACGTGGAGCATTACCTTGAGATCATCCTCAATCTTTGCAACTTGACCATGAATGCTGTCTACAATCTCCTTCAAAGGCGACATTGTAGGGTACTTGGCTTCATCCCAAACGAACCTACCATAACAAAAACCCAAATTCAATACTCACAGGCAGTGACCACACATAAACCAAAGCACCACACCTCAAGTTCATAATTGATCTCATTGAAGTGTGAATTAATACCTGGTGAGGTATGAATCGACAGGCACTCCATCGACAGTCAGAGCGCTACTCTCCACCCCTGAAACCCTCTCAAGCTCCTCGATCTGGCGCCTGATCTTATGAGAAACACCCTCCACAAAGTTGTTGGACTGCAAATTGCCAAAAATCACAAAATATAAACTAAATTGGCAGATCGGAGCAAAACAAAATTGCATTACAAATTACATTTCAACAATGATAAAGAGATCACACTTATTCAATGAGATTCCAATCGGATAAAGATAAGGTGTCTGAAAATTATCGCTGAAAAATGATAATTAATAATACATTAAGCTACCAAACAAGTTTCAGAATTCCAAATTTATTAATACAACAAATGGGAGAATACCTTTAAGAGATCGTCGCTGAGGGAGAGAAGAGAATCCAGGGTTCCAACACGGAGATTGGGAATATTGAACTGCAAAAAGTGATAGGGGTAATTAAATTGAATAAGAAGAGAAATGAATTGAAAAACAAATCAGATCAGATCTTGCGAATCACAAGGAAGAAAGGAAGAGCAAGTACTCTGTAGAGGGGAGTGTCGAAGGAGTGCTTGGAGATTTGTTCCTGCAGACGGTTCCATAGAGACGACGCCGAGTTTTGAGCCGGCAGAGACACCACCCAATACCTGCTCGCCATTCAATCAATCTGCACACCCTTCTCTTCTTCTTCTTCTTCTTCTTCTAGCTCTGTGCGTTTGCTTCTCACTCCTCAATTCTCTCTCTGCAGAGTGCCGCTTCCCCTCCTCCTTTTATTTTCGAGTAAATTGTAGTAATGGTACCTTAATTTTAATCAAATTGAAGCAATGTTCCCTTAACTAAAAATTTATTACCATTGGTCTCTCAACTTATCAAAATGTGTAGCTATAGTTATTTTCATCAATTTCGTCAAAATTTTGTCAAAATAAGTTATGTTGGAATAACCATTTATATAATTAGGGTCCCTCAACTCATCAAAGTGTATAATTATGGTCATTTTAATCAACTACGTCAAAACGAGTTATGTTGAAATGACCATTGCTACAATTGGCTTAAAGTTAAGAGATCATTTCTCCAGTTGAATTAAAGTTGAGGGATCAATGGTAATAGTTTTTTAGTTGAGGGACCATAGCTACACATTTTGACGAGTTGAGGGATCAATAGTAATGAATTTTTAGTTGAGGGACCATTGCTCCAATTGGATTAAAGTTAAGGGACCATAGCTATAATTTACTCTTTATTTTCTGTATATTTCTATTTTTCTTGTTTTAATTCCTGATTTTTTTTTTCCTACCAAAATTATAGATATTTATTAATAGGACCAATATAAAAATATTAAAAAAAAAACAAAAAAAACCCGGTAAACCGCACAAGAACCCATAGGATCCCTTAACTAAAAATTCATTACCATTGGTCCCTCAACTTATCAAAATGTGTAGCTATAGTCATTATCCGTCAAAATTTTGTCAAAATAAGTTATGTTGGAATAACCATTTATATAATTAGGGTCCCTCAACTCATCAAAGTGTATAATTATGGTCATTTTCATCAACTACGTCAAAACGAGTTATGTTGAAATGACCATTGCTACAATTGGCTTAAAGTTAAGGGATCATTTCTCCAGTTGAATTAAAGTTGAGGGACCAATGGTAATGGTTTTTTAGTTGAGGGACCATAGCTACACATTTTGATGAGTTGAGGGATCAATAGTAATGAATTTTTAGCTGAGGGACCATTGCTCTAATTGGATTAAAGTTAAGGGACCATAGCTATAATTTACTCTTTATTTTCTGTATATTTCTATTTTTCTTGTTTTAATTCCTGATTTTTTTTTCCTACCAAAATTATAGATATTTATTAATAGGACCAATATAAAAATATTATAAAAAAAAAAAAAAAAACCGGTAAACCGCACAAGAACCCATAGGGACCCGGGAAAGAAAAAAAAAAGGCGCCCACCGTGGGGCTCGAACCCACGACCACAAGGTTAAGAGCCTTGCGCTCTACCAACTGAGCTAGACGGGCAACTTGTTGTTTACAGCAGAAACAAAGTACTTAATATTATTCATGTAATCAAGTTCTTTTTTACCGAAACTATGGTGTAATCAACAATTAAGTAAACAGCAAGGGTCAATTACACATGTTTTCGGTTCATTACTTGATTGGATTATCCTAATTTCTTAAGCAAGACTATTAGGAGATTGAACGATATTATAAATATATACGTTGGACAAGTACAATACATGCCACAAGTTTCTACACTTGCCATTGCCTTTATTGGTGCATACGATCCGCCGCCAAAATACATAGGGTACAAAAAACGGAGAGTCTGACCCATTCGGTCATTTCACTTAGGTGGTTACACATTTATATTGATGCTGCATATATATTAGTTTATGCTTAAACTTAATAGAAGTCGTCAAGAGATAAGTTCTCAACAGATCCGAAACTTTCATGCAGAGACCCATTTCTGGAGTAGTTTGTCATCATTGATCCCCCGAAAAAATCAAGCAGCGAGTCGTTTGAGAAGGTGGTGGTGTCGTACACAAATGACATGCCTGCAGTCATATCCTCTTCCATTTTCGGCATGTAAAACGAACTCGAACTGAACTTGTTAGCCTCAGACTCCTGCATATAGCGATCGTTCACCGCATTGTTCATACCACTTATGTCTCCGTATACATGATCTTGGTCAGATGCCTTTCTTGCCTGAATAACCTACCAATGCACGTACGGTCACGAACAATTAGTATCTGTTTAAATAATGATCAAATCATCATGAACTGTATAATGACTTGGTCACCCTACGTAATTCTGGTTGTGATTATCTTGGTAAACCATGATGTAATCTCCAAACTGTAAGCCATGTACATTAACAAAGTCACCTGAAAAAAAAATTCAACATTAAAAGACTGATAATTGAACATATATAATATATAACCAAATGTTTGATAAAAGGGAAAAAAGGGAGATATTTATACCAGTATTTTCAAGTACATACATTCGGCTGTTGTTATTAGGCCAAAACCTGATTAATTGGAAAAATAACAAAACATAGATTGATCCGCCATTAGAAATATCTTTAGAAATGACATTTTCATGCATTCATAAATTGCTAGAAAATTGATCAGGGATTCAAAGGACTAGAGAACTCGTTAAAGATATTGAGGAACTTCAAACCTGTACTTGAAGCTCCAAACATGCAGACCATCTATGTCATCCATGTTGATTGCCATTCCTTCCTTTGATTCGAGGGTAGGGAGATGAGCCTCGGCTGCTTTCTGCAATTAAGTAAACGATTTGGCATTGTCATATACATACATATGAACCTTTAGTAGCTAAATTAGTCACCATGATACTACTCATAATCATATCATAGCCATTTACAAAAGCGATAAATATTGAGTAATTACCTTGGGGAGTATCATTCTTTTGAGAGGGCTCACATCACTATTCTTGAGCTCTTTTTGGAAAAGAAATCGCAGCCGTGTTGGATCAATTACCTGAAGCATCAAGATCCATTCATGATAACATTGAAATCAGACCAAGGCAAAAAAAGATATGCATTGAACAAACTTATCTTGAAACAGTAAGACAGCATATAAATATGCTCAAATTGCAACAACTGAAATAAGTGAAAAAGGTGCAATGTTTTCTATCATGTCATTTCTTGGACAACAAAATCATACGAAGATTAGCACTCGCACAGTTAGGAACTTCAGAATCTACAATTCAAGCTAGATTAGGGATTCTATATCAAATACGAATAAATCCAACGATGATTCACTCATCAAACATTACTATAAAAAGTGAAATCGTCAATTCAAGGGTCTTTTAACTAAAAAAAAAGGTGAACTCATAAATCCAACGGTTATTCAACTATACAATGTTCATATCGAATGCGACAAGTTCTGTACTGTAGAGTGTTCCCAAAATCTATATTTTAGTGGAACGTGATTTACATGGACTCATTTCGAACACATACTTAAAAAAAGTGGACTCATAAATCCAACGGTTATTCAACTATACAGTATTCATATCGAATGCGACAAATTTGTACTGTGGAGTGTTCCCATAATCTATATCTAAGTGGAATGTGATTTACAGGGACTCATTTTGAACACATACTAAAAAAAGTTGAACTCATCAATCCAACGGTTATTAATTTAATTATACAATGTTCATATCGAATGCGACAAATCTGACTATCAAGTGTCCCCAGAATCTATATCTTAGTGGAACGGGATTTACGGGGACTCCTATCGAATGCGACAAATCTGACTATCGAGTGTCCCCAGAATCTATATCTATAGTGGAACGGGATTTACGGGGACTCCTTTTGAACACATACAAATTAATTAGTAAAGGTTGTTATATACGTCATGTATGATGACATGACTATCGAGTGTCCTCAGAATCTATATCTAAGTGGAACAGGATTTACGGGGACTCTTTTTGAACACATACAAATTAATTAGTAAAGGTTGTTATATACGTCATGTACGATGACATACATCGATCTATCAGTAAATTTATACAGTTGGTGCCCAACCTGATAATGCCATCGCATAGATTAAGTTCTTAAATATTAGATAGGACCGATTCCATTGAACCAACAGCATATACAAAGTAGTATAAAATTGGATAATAATTTAAAGAAGAAATTTCCCCAAGAAAAACATACAACTATGTATCTACATTGCCTTTGATTACTCATCCAAATCACAAGATTTATAAGGAAGCCGGAAACTCCATTTGAAAAAATTTGACACATCGATTAATTGTAAGTGGAAGGGTTATATATCAGTTATATCAGGCCAGTTGATCATGTGAAAGGTCAATCAAATCAATCTAGTCCTTGTATCTCAAAATAACAATAATGTATCTCGAGATAACAATAATGATAATAATGATAATAATAATAATAATAATAATAATAATAAATGGAAGAAAACCAAAGAAAAAAGAAACAAATTTACATACATCTGATGGAACAGTGTCAGATCACATGAACCGAAAAGGAAAACATCAGATTTCAACTATATAACAAGGGGGAGCATATAAATCGCAGAAAAATAATTAATAAATAAGGAAAAAATTCAATTAAATTTACCTGAAACAAAGAAGGGTAAATTTTGAAACAAATAAGCAACTAATACTAATAACTTATATACGTGAGAGGTAGAGGGAATTAAGGAGGCTCACATGTCCAGGAGGGAGAGTGGAGGGTGGTGGTAGCACGTGCGATGGGGTGGAGGAAGCAGCAGCTGCAGCGAAAGAAGAGAGGTCGTGAAAGTTGATGGTGGAGGATCGCCTCTGTCTGGTCATTCGTTTCTTCCTGAGGACACCGAAACTAGTCACAGCACGGACAAGGTCATGGATCGACCCCCTCCGATTCGACCCGTGAAAGGTACTCTTGTGATCCGCGTTATCCTTGTCCCCCTTGGCAGTGACAAGGCCGAGCTCAGCCCCAACACCTGCCCTCAAGCCAGAGGCCTCGGTTTTCTCACGAAGGCCGCCACCTGCTACAGCTGCCGCCGCTGTTTCGTCCATTAAACCAAAAGCAAAAGTGTTAAAAAGCAAAGGAAATTACTAGTACAGGTTGGACCTTGGATTTCAGAAACTGTGGCTGTGAAGGACGCTCGGCAATCGCGAAATGGGTGAGCTACCTCTTTGGAAAGAGAAGAATATATATCTAGCTAGTGGGTGGTTGTGGAGGTGTGTGCAACTCCCAGCTTAATTTGCTACCTTTTTCTTAATTTTTATTTAATTTTTCTTATTTCTTTGCTATTTTTGGCAAGGGTTTTTGGAGATTAAAGCTGCTGCTGCTACCCTTGATTTTCCAGTGACATTTGTGCAGCCTGCATTCAGTCATATCATGATTTACATAAGCTTTGGCTTGCTCTCTTTTTTCACATATTTTTAATTGTTTGTGCGCAAATGGATTTGTATGTATTAATGAGTGGTGGGATTTGGAAGAAAAAGTCAGATTTAGGGTTTAGCTTTGGTGTTCGTAATTTACAAAAGAGGACCTCTTGTTCTGGGTCGAATGACAAATGTGCAATATGCGTTCATGGTTTTGTTTATTTTTATTTAAACCTAGCTAGCTAGTTAACTTAAATATCAAACCATGGTTAGTGTTGAGAAGTGTGGAGGATGGTGGGGGAGGGAGTGAGTGGGGGGAGGGGATAAGGTGGGTGGTGGTGGTAGTTGGAGGGTGGCCAACGGAGGAGTGACGGATGGATGGTGAAGACAGCAATGTTGGTCTGAGATGAACCTCCAGGTGTTGCAAAAGTTCTGACTCCCCATGCAACTGTGTAATCAATTCAATGGCATCTCTCTCTCCTCTCTCTTTCCCGACTTTCTCTCTTTCTCTTTCATGCGATGAAAACCAGACACCCTCCTCTCTCTCTCTCTCTCTCTCTCTCCCCCCTCGCAGAGACGAACAAGAGAGTTTTACGTGTGGTAGGGATGAAGGAGGGTTTCCGGTGTGATGCTCATACCATGGACTATTGTACTTACTATTCACATCAAGCATAGTGTATTAAAACGCACGGCTCGGATCGTTTTACTTCGCAAAATCTACGGCTGTCTGATTTAAGTGACCTAATAAAAAGACCTCTGGGCTCCATCTGATTTCCAGATTTTACGCCACTTAATTTGATTCACATTTCTTTTTATTTATTACCACATCCATTTCCATTTAAACTTTTGATTTTTGTGCAGACGTGAGCTAGAGGGATGGACTTCCTTATGTATTTGAATTTAAATTCTCTTCTTTATAATTTAAAACTTAATTTTATGTAAATATATTGAAATATTTGGAATTTTTTTTAGAGGTCCAAAAAAAATATTACTCGTATTTTCAAAATTTGTAAAATTTATTATTTTAGGCGTGAAAGACTAAATTGCTCAATGGCGCTTATATGAAGAAAAAACTTTGAATGAAGTAAAACACTAACTTAATTTAACGAGGTCTCATATTTGAGTCATATTGATGAAAAAAAGACGCTATTTGAACAAAACTTTGAGAGTTAAACACAACTATAAAAATAATTAATGATCAAAATTAAAATCGTGATATAAGAAAACAATATTGGCAATTAAAATGGTGACGTAAGGAAAAAAAATTTGGCACTATACAGTGTATTGTAGAGACCATTCGTCTTTTCGCCGGTCATCACTCTCTCCTCTTTTAACCTCAGCAAATATGCTTCCGCTGCCACTTGGACGCCATGCAAAATTGAGTCAAATGACTTTTTTTTTCTTTTTTTTTTTTAAATTTCTGGTCCAATTAATGAAATGATAAATTACAACTTAAGAGATAGTTGCCACTCAGTATTACAGTTTGATAGTATTTTTTTTCATTTGAAAATTAGAGGTCTTAGGTTCGAATCTCGTGAATGACGAATTCGATATCGAAATTAGGTTGCCCATTATGTGGTTTAGCCGAACACCCCCTCTCCTTCATGTAAAAATATCAATATACTAAAAAAAACTTAAGAGAGTTTTTATTGAGTACGGAATACAGGTAGTACAGTACGTGTCATTATATAAAATTAGGAAAATTTTATTTTTTAAGTAGTTAATTTTTAACACAGGTATTTCACAACTAGTATAGTGACACGTGGTCACGTGGTGTACCCACTTTGTGTTTTTAGTACACTGAAAAATTTCTCTGAGTGATGTTAAGGAGAATTTCTCAAAATAAAACTTTTCATGAACTCTCTGGCACTCTACCGTTTAACTTTAATTTTTGCGTTAACATTATAAAATATTGTACAAAAATCATGAAGTGGCAAAAAGTCCATGAAGAGTCATTTTTTTGAGAGTACCCCTAGCATTTTTCTTTGCTGCAGATAGGTCTTGCAAATTGCAATTCGCCAATTTAATTCGAATTTTCTGAACTGTTTAGGTAAAAACAGATAACATTTAGCTGGAAATAAACAAGATCTATTAATCCCACTTGGTTAGATATTCAGTTCACCATTTGTCATTAGAATTGTTGGAAAATAACTGAAGAAAATAGTAAATTCTGGTCACAAACTAACAGGCTCCATTTGTACAGCTCATACGAAGAGACGAGAAAACCAATTTAAACAAACAAAACTATTAGAAGTTAGAACAGTGAAATACTATCCCTCCCAACGCATGGGGAGTGGGGGCAAAATCCACCATGTATGAACAAGAAACGCCCTATTCGAGCGAAGCACGGTGCAGACCTTTGATATAGAGAATGCCACATTACAACAAGAGCTGATGACACGGCAAGTTAAATCACAAGGTACACACTGACATAGGCATCCCTCCATCTTCAGTTTTGCTAATCAGTCCGCCTTCAGCAACCTTTCTTCTTCGGCTTGCGCCTTCTTTGGTTCAGCGGGGAAGTATTTTATACCCACCAGATCACCAACCCTCCCGAAGACCTGAAAGAACCAAACCCCAAAACAATGTCAAGCCACAAACTCTCTCACATTGCAACCAATATTGCAACTGTGTTATAAGGATGTTGCATATACTCGGAAATATGAAGCCAGCGAATGGATGTCATATAGAACATGTTATACAAGAATTTACCTCCAAGGCTTTGATCAAGTCTTCCCTCGTATGCGACGCAGATATGCATATACGTGCCCTTGCCAACAGTAGCGGGGTTGCTGGAAATGCTACTGTCACAACAGCTACCTGTAACAGCACCATTCATTCAGCAGCAATTTAAATTGACCTAGAGGCAACAGAAAAATAAAACCATAAGAGGACAAATGTGGGGGAAGTATGGACGCACATTCTGCTTGAGGCACTCCCGTGAGAAGGCAGGAATTTTGGCTGGGTTGTAAAGCATAATTGGCATTACTGGAGAGTCGTTATCCCCCAAAACCTCAAAACCCATTTTTTGTAGTTCTGACCTGAAAAAGTTGCTATTCTCCCGTATCCGTGCAAGTTTTTGGGCACCTACAAGGAAACAAAAGCTCTTTCAGTCACCGTCATATAGAGAAGAAGCACTAAAGGCTAAAGATACTTGCACAATATCTACTAAACACAAGACATACCAAAGAAAACAGAGAAAAGAAAACCAAAGAGAAACTGAGGAGAAAGAAATAAGTATCTATCAGCACCTCTATTGGAACCATCCTCTCCAAGAAGGACCTTTATGGCACATATTATTTGTTGGGCAGCTGGTGGTGATATTGAAGTTGCATAAAGATGAGCAGGGCAAGTGTACTTCAAGTATTGGATAAGCTCCTGGATATAACATCATTGACCACGTTAAATTCAATACGGATCTCATGAATTTTTTTTAATTACTCTGCAAAGACACACCACAATGTGAATAAAAGGATGGCAAAAGAGTCAAATTTTTTGTTACGAAGAGAATATAAAAACTCAATACATGGTAATTTGTCTAAGAATCAAATCAATGCATCGTGCAACGGAGAAGACCTTCTGCCAGAATCAAAAATTGCTTTTCAACTAAGAGTTAGGTTGATCATCCATAAATGGCACTTAAGTAAAAGAAACTGACAGCCAGCCAGTCATATAGATAATGCATAATTAAGTCTCTCCTATTTCAACGAATGCCTTTTCCACATTGAAAGTCTGGCTAGGTCACACCATGCACTGATTAACAAATTCGAAGTATAAGGAAAGTTCAAAAAACAAACCTTAGATCCTGCAATATAGCCACCACATGATCCAAATGATTTGGTAAATGTTCCCATCATGATATCTACACCAGCTGTATCGACTCCTAAGAGCTCACAAACACCTCTTCCTGTTTTCCCTACTGCTCCAATGCTGTGGGCCTCATCCAAATATGTATATGCCTAAGACAAGAAAGGAAGTTGCTGAGAAGAAATACAAAAATTATTCACTGTTCAGATAACACTTTAGCAAGGTATTTCCCGATTCATTAGAAAGGTAATACAGTCCTTTGAAGGATACAATATACTGCATATAATTAGGTGGCCAAACAACATTTATTGAAGTGAAAGCTACCAAGAAGGTGCAACCTTATATTTTTTGCAGATTGCTATAATCTCAGGAAGTTTGCAAAGCTCCCCTTCCATGCTGTATATCCCCTCCACAATGACGATTATCTTCTTCCAGGGTCTGCGGGTCCTCGGCTGCCCCTCTGCGATTTTTTCTCTCAAAACTTCCTCCAAATGAGCAGGAGCTGTAAATAAAGCAACAGGTAGATATAATGGTGCAACCTCCAACCTGAGCTTCACATTTTTCTTTTAATTTTAATGAGTAAAACTCTATTCATGCTATCATCAACATCTCGGAGAAAAAAGCAACATCTTGGAAATGTGTATCCGATCAACATCCCTTTCATTCAAGTAATCAATTAAATCCGTACATATGAATTAACACAAGGACAAATAGCCAAAAACCTAATTATGAACTATTATTTCCTCACTGTATTATCTTAGTATAAAGAAAATATGCATCATTTAAAACCCTGAGACGTAGAATTTGATGCCCAATTCAAAAGCTTCAGCATCCATGCTATACAAGATAGTCACTCAGAAACTTACTATTGTGTTGGAAAACACAAACTCTAGCTCCAGATCCTCTTGCGCCGTTGACAATGGAGTTGTGGTTCAAAGAATCACTAACAATCAAGCCTCCCTGTAAAGTCAAATGGCACAAATTCAGATAAGGAATGCAAAGAGAAAGTTTAGAGGTCATAAATTTGAGGAAAGATGCAAACCTTCCCCATCAGGACAGGAAGGATAGCAGAGTTTGTGACATAACCCATTCCGAAAACTATTGCAGCAGGTTTCCCGACAAAATTTGCAACACACTCTTCCAGCTCATTATGCAAATCGGTGGTGCCTGATGATAGAAGCGTATCATGGTAAATTCATTTAGAAAAACAGTTCAAACAAATTTTCTTGCAAAGTAGTATTAGTGTACAAACCGCCGTCAACTCTGCTGCTACAGGTACTGGGAGAATATTTTTTCAACGTCTCAATAGCGCGAGGCGTGCAGTACTCATCGGATGCAGCAAAGCCAAGGTAATTGTAAGATCCTAAGTTAAGGCATCGACTAGTTTTTTTCGTCAGCCTGCATTAGCCGAAATACAGAGCGAGGATACAAATCAAGAAAACATAACAGGATTCATGAAATTACGAAATCAGAGGAGATTTGTAATCGTTACTTGAGTGTCTTGTTGTAGTCATTGGAGTAGCGTTCAACCACATCAAACCAAGCATCAGGAGCACTTGCAATAGGTCTATTGAAACAGTCCTGACCAGTCAAAACTTTAAAAAATTAACCAGCAATTATCAATAATTATGTTTACGGGACTCCATGGATTTCATGTTTAATTGCAGGTGAAGGAGCAGGTGCATCCACTTCATACAGCTCAAGAAATATAACGCAATCTTTCACCCAAAAAAAACAAAAAAAAAAAAAATATATATATATATATATATATATAACGCAATGAAATCAACAACAAAATACCTGAATTCGAA
This sequence comes from Heteromeles arbutifolia, assembly GCA_024362995.1. Taxonomy (NCBI): domain Eukaryota; kingdom Viridiplantae; phylum Streptophyta; class Magnoliopsida; order Rosales; family Rosaceae; genus Heteromeles; species Heteromeles arbutifolia. Next base: position 288,308 of record JANCRC010000007.1, read on the forward strand.
GATAAAGCCGGCGAATATAGAAATCTTCAAGTCCCAAACAGATTGGAGCATAACCCTGCTTCTCGCAACAAAACAATCTCTTTTTTTTTACATAAAATTACAGGAAAAATTAAAAAAAAAAATGGAAACAAAATTATGTCAAATGATTACGGAACCTGCAAATTGCTAGCACTCCACCAGTCGATGATTTTGCGGAAGAAATCTCTGACTTGGCCGAAAACGAAGAGCAATCCATAGCTGAAGTACGTGGTTAACGCGGTTAAATAAGGGATCGCAATCATTTTTGCGGTGGGATGATTGTATGATCCGAAAGCTACGTCGTTTAAGCTGTGTGAAGCTTGGCGACGTGAACTGGATCGGAGAATCTGGGAGTTGCGGAGCTCTGAGCAGGAGTTTCTGAGGGCGTGCAGATCAGAGATGTGGCGTAGATCCGGTATTTGTGTCGGGTTGACCCGTTGGATGGGTCAGACTCGGACGGAGGGCGAGGATGAGAGGCGATGGGAGAAGGATCGTCGTGTCTAGTCGTCCAATCTGTTTTTGGTGCCCCACTCTTTGGATTCAATACAGTGACCGCGTTGGCGCTGGCGAAAATTCCGAGACATATCAAATTGTGAATATTTTACCCTTTCCAGCTCATTTAGGAACGGCAGACAACAATTTTCCCAGCGAATAATAAACAACGAATATTATTATGTGCAATTTTAGTGGGAAATGAAGTTGAATGCGTTACTATTAATGTGAAGAAGAAAAAAATATCTCCATTTTCATTTAAAATAAATTGTTGCATTTGGTATCGTTTATTTCACGTTAAATAACAACTTGTAACTTTTTTTTAAAGGCAACATTGTAAAACTGTTAATGTTACGCTAATTTAATTCTAAAATTGATAAAAAAAAAAGGTAATAAAATTAAGATTCATTGTATTGTTGTCACTTTCGACCAAAGAACTGTTATGTTATCTTTGCGTATTGAACATTAAAAATAATCAGTTCCGGGGTGGATTTGGTACCACTAAAAACTCCACAAGACAATAGGAGAGGAAGAAATTTGCCGACTACTGTTAGGTAAAATCAAGAAATTCTTAGGTATTTTAGAAAATTTAAATAAATAAATATTATGAAATTTGCTAACAAATAAAGCCCTAAAAAAATTAGGAGTTACTAAAACCGAGCGAAATTTCTTCGTGCCGCCAGGCGGCAGACCTCTCGTACGAATTGAGATCCCTCACAAGGGCCTCAACTACTCTCTCTCTTTGTGGCGTTTTAAAACCCTAAAACTCACCATCCCAAGAGGTCCAATCTCTCTCCCTGCAAACCTCTCACTAGAGCCAGTCCTTCTGCAGCTCACTCATGGCTGAAACTAAGGACCAAGGCGAACCCACATTTCCAGCGAAGCGCAAACCCGATCTCATCTGCGGCGACCAGCCCGACTGCCCCAACAAAGCCCAGAAGCTTGAAGATCCCGATAACAGTCCGTCGGCTGCGGAAGCTAAAATTCGAACCCCAGAAAATTTCAACAACAATTCCTCCGCTGGCGAAGAGAAAACCAGTAAGTTTGAAGCCAATGCTGACCTCGAAGACGAAGACGAGGAGGAAGATTACGAAGAAGAAGAAGAAGACGATGAAAAGTCTAATGGGAAGGCGGAGGTGGATCGCAAGGGGAAGGGGATTATGAGAGATGACAAGGGCAAAGGGAAACTGGTAGAAGAAGATGACGACGACAGCGACGATGATTCGAGCGACGGCGGAAGCGAATTCGAAGACGGAGACAGCGATTTGTCGGATGATCCTCTTGCGGAGGTCGAATTGGATAACATTCTTCCTTCGAGGACTCGGAGACGGCAGGTGCAGCCTGGAGTTTACATTGCTAATGACATTGGAAATGAAGAAGAAGACGACAGTGATGACAGCGATGATTGAGTTGAGGAGGAAGGTCAGTAAAAATTGACATTATGTTTCGGAAAGTAGTATTAGTAGTAAGTGATTCGATGAGGTTATGCTAATTAGTTGCTTTATGCGAACACATTACGGCCAAGGCTGTGAATACTTTTATGTTACTCAATCTAGGTATCTTCCTTTTAGTCCTTATTGGATTTTATCATTTCGTCGGTATTTTCCTCCTTCAAGTTCATATTTGAAGTGTGTGTGCATGTGTTATACTTTAACATGGCAGAGTAGTGGCTACAAGTTGTAATTTTAGAAATTATGTGTGAAAACTTGACCAAAACTCACTGTGAACTTTTTGTTAGGAAGACGAAAGTTTTGAGACACAAACATGCCGAATTTTTGAAACAACGAACTTTTCACTTATTTGTGGAAAGGTAATTCTCTTCGCGTTGACTAGGCTAAGCCTCAATGTATCCCCCTTTCTGAAGTTTTAGTGACATCTCCTCAAATCCCTATTGGGGATTTCCGGGTGTTTAGTCTTACTATTTCCACAGGCGTCGTTAGGGTTTAAAGCTGGACTGTCTTGCTGAAGAGTTTGCCTTGGCTAAAAATAGCGAGCTCACTTCAAGGAGGAAAAGGGGAGAAGATTCAGTAACCCATAGCTCTAGTTAAGGAAGTGATTTATCAATTGGCCTTTTGAAGAACATCACTTGCCTATGCCAAAGTAGCAGTTCTGACCTAGGTTACTGGGTATGATGCTAGGTGGGATTCTGTGATGTGGTACAGGCCAAATCACATTGTAGTTCTGAAGTTTATCTTCATACAAGTGGATAATCTGTCATAGGCTATCGTGTCTATTATTATTGATTGGTCCTTTTTCCCATCGCATGGAAAGACCGTTACTTGGAATGGTCCACTGGAGCAGGGAGGACTGATTTTTATGTGATCCTAACCCGTAGCATTTTGTTTCATTTAGATCTACTTAATGTGGCCAAATCTAAGTCTTTATAATGTCAGTAGATTATGAATTGTGTTGCCTATGTGGTCAGTCTGGATCTGGAAGACTTCAGCGTCGGTAATATACGCATTGGTTATACCTAATCTTCTTTGCATAGGGAAATTTTGGTACTTACCTACATGGCTGGTGATTGTTTGCTACCTATCTTTATGAGGAATCGAGGACCAATTGTCCCCTATATGTGGTGCCACTCTGGAGACACGGTTTGTGACCTACCTGTACTACATGTTTTCCGTTCTACGTTGGTCGTATAAATGTTGCTCTATTTCTTCTCCTCTTGCTTTGGCTGACACAACATATGGGGATAACTGGAGATAACTATGTCTTATATTTTACTGGCTGTTATGCACATATTTGTGGACTTGAGAGGTGCAACTTATATGGTCTATGCTGCCCCGCTTCGTCTATCTATGCAGGTGGTCTTTTCCTGTTTCTCTTCGTTTTTCTTTTGGTCTGAGATGGTTTTGTATTGAAATGATTTCCGTATAGCCATTTTCTTCTTTTGCACTCTCCTTTTGTTTTCATCCCTTGCTTCTCTTTTGATTTATTTAGTACTAGAGCTAGAAAGAACAGCGGAGTGCAAGGGACAAAAAATGGGTGTGGAAATCAATTTCCATTTTCAAATGTTGGAATGTTAAAAGCCGTTGTGTTATAATGCTCCCAACTTGGGCTTTGGCCCATAAGCTGAGATCCTTTCACTTTGGTGGACAGAAAACTGAAAAGGCCTAAAAGCAAGTCTTAATCTCCATGTTAGGCTATTAGCTAGACGTTATGAATTGAACTCCCACTCCATAGCCTAGCCCTTGTCAACTGTAATTCTCCTTCTTCCTTTATCTTCCAAGAGGGGAAGGGAAGATGACATCGCCATCATCGTCATCAACAACCTAGCTAGCTATTAGCTAACAGTAACTAACAACAGTTATGTGGTCCTCTCCGTCTTTCTCTCTTGTTGTCTTGTTATATGGATACTACGTAGTTTTGATCTGGAGACCAATACCACCACGGCGAACACGACAACCACGACCACCCATTCATATTGTCTGGGTTTGCTTTGGATTACTTACTATCAAGGCACGAGGGTGGGGACAGGACAGATACTTGTAGCTTCTATATCACTTGCTTGGGGTTGGGACCAGGCTTTCTAATTTACACGACAATTATGCATATAGAGCACATTTGAGGACATCTTCTAGTTATATATGATATGCCTTACCTCTCTCGTCTCAGTCGCTTTCAGCATGCTTTCCACCAAACGTTCCAAAAAAACGCAGTACCAGGACCACGGTGCACCTTCCAATTCCATGCGTTATGATATCGCATGCCCTCTACCCTCTTTAACCCTTTCTAGCCCTCTCTACCCTTGATCCTTCTGTTCAAATTTCTTTTCTTGGATGCCAAAGTTTTGTACAACTATAGAGCACACTACAGACACAGACGCCCAATAAATTCTTATGTCCGGAAGCACGTATAGGGCACCAAACACAAGGGGTGTGGGCATCAGACACAAGGGGTGCGTGCACCAAAATATAAGGGTTTGATGTGTTGTGTGTGCGTTTTGATGGTTACAAGATACAGTCGTTCGCACTCAAGAATTTTTCTTGACGCATACTCTCGTAACTAAACTTAATTACTCGATCTGCGATAGACGGGTGTCATTTGAAACTTTGAATTATAAAAAAGAAGCAATACTCTTATCCCCTTGACTAGGTAGTTGTCTAAGCTTGATGAACCTCACATGGCTGCAATACCAGTTAATGATTGAGAGAGCATATAGAGAGGAAGATGGAAATGATCATGACGTGTGTTAAAAATCATATATATAACTTTGGTGCCTTTCACCTTCGTGAATCATGTATGATATATTCTTGTCCTAGTCCTTGTAATTATAAATATAATTATATGGAAGTGGGGCTACCAATTATATTTAATTATGCCCCTTTTGGCCTAACCACTCCCTGCTTTCGAAATTACGATCCTCTGATTGGAGGGTTGCATTAAACCAACGTCATCCTTGTTTTACGTATTAGTTGTTAGATGTTACGGGAGATGGATTATCTGCCCTCCCCTTCCTATGCCCTTTTAATTTCCTTCTGTTTTGTACTGTCACGGTTAAGTCACGTTAACATTTTATATTAATTTTTTTATAAAAATAATAAGACAAAAATTAATAAGAATATAAAATGTTGATGTGGCTTTACCGTGACCGCACAAACAGAAGGGATGGGAAGGTTATGGGAAGGAGAGGGCAGACAATCCATGAACCAGGATCCTCATTGGATCCATTCTCTAGGAATCCTGCAATCGTGTCCGTTCATCGTATATCGTGCGGTCAGAAATCATTTAAAATTTAAAATTTAAAATTTAAAATTTAAAGTTCAAATATAAATAGTACCTAACGAAAACTGACCACACGATATACGATGAACAGATAAGATTACGGGATTCCTAAGAAATGAACCCGGCGAGGATCCTGGTTCACGATCCATCACCGATGTTGTGCGGGCAGAGCAGTAGTAAGTACAGTAGTAGGCTAATGCTTGACAAACATTGACAGCCTAGATACTACTCTGAATAATGTTATATAATCTATCTATACTTTTCAGTTTATCAGAAAACTGAATTCTAAATGTCATTCCATGATTTAGAAAAAAATAATTTTAAATGTTCGTTCAATTGTATAACAAAATATAATTTTTTTATGTAAGTTAATAAAGTATTGTGATATATTTATTATTTAGTAGGGAAGTGAATTTTTCATTCTCATTTCCTCTTTTACATTTCTCGGTTTGTTTGTTGATACTCATTATGCTTTGATTCACTCAATTATAAAGCAAAAAGATTTTTTTTTCCTTTGAGAGTGCGTGAAGAAAAAGAAAAAGAGATTGTGAAAATCACAATACTATTTGGTTTTAGAAAAAACAATAACCTCATCATCATTGATTATATTTTGATTCATTTAGACTTTTTAGCCAAAATGATTTTTGATATTGACATAACTCCTCATTTTGATCCATGAGATTTAAAATCGATAGAACTGGTCCCTGAGTTTGTCCACCACCAATCATTTTGGTACTATTTGGTTTTAGAAAAAACAATAACCTCATCATCATTGATTATATTTTGATTCATTTAGACTTTTTAGCCAAAATGATTCTTGATATTGACATAACTCCTCATTTTGGTCCATGAGATTTAAAATCAATAGAACTGGTCCCTGAGTTTGTCCACCACCAATCATTTTGGTCCTTCTATGAAAAATCTTGGTACAACAAAAGAGTTGTAGAGAGATTTTTCAATGTACCAAAAACTCGATTTGGTACACCAAATGTAATCAATTGGTTGGAAACTTGTAAAAAAATTTCAAGCTTTTTTTTTTTTTTTTAACAAATGATATTATTTACACTAATGGAGATGAGATGAGTTTAGTCTCGCAATAAGCTAGCAATAATGTTGTTCAAATTCGTTTTTTGCAAAAATCGAACCTAAAACCTCTTACTTGCAAGTAAAGAGGAATACCGCTAGACCGTAGTATTACCTGACAATTTCAAGCAATTGTATTATGATATGGGAAAATTTGAGATGAGTCCAATTTTGCTTGATTATTGACTTAGGTCCAATGACTCATTGTACACATCAGCTTATTTTTATTTTCCTGCCAAATTTATCCCTAAATTGACTAATTAAGTAATTAATATATTATTAATTTTTTATTTATGATGATTTTTAATCCTTATTCATAGGATTATCTTATGCTTAATGATCGGATTAAGTATGGGAATTTAAATCTCTTTAATATTCTTTCATCCTCCAAAACGTTTCCTATTCTTCCTTCTCTTTCTTCCTTCTCTTTCTCCCTCACGATGTCTCCTTCTCATCCCTCACGATATCTTTTTTTTTTCCCTCCTCCTTGCTCCCAAGCATAGATGATCAAAGATGTCCAACCTCAAATTTCTATTGTTGGTTTGATTTGTAGAATTTAGCCAATCTTGTATATGCTTTAATTCTTTTCTTTTTTTTTCATGTTTCTGTGTTTTTTTTTTTTTTCTATTCTAAAACTCTTTATGTCCTCTTCGTGTTTTACTCCCTCAACATCATCTTTTTATTCTTCATTTTCTATGGATCTTTTTGGTATATATATCACTTTTTTTTTCTAATCTACCTACATGTGTTTTATACTACCTGTATCATGGATAAATTGTATTATCTACCTATCACTCATTATTGATAATCTATCTCAAGTTAATTGTGTTTATTTACCTGTATCATAGATTGTGGATGCAAATTTCCGCCGCTTTCTTCTTGGACAAAATTGCACCTACAAAACAATCAACACCTTTGGTCAAGGCCAAGAGCCTCACGTGCCCACGATGAATTGGGGGGCTTTGGCCAAAGAACCTCCGATGCCAAAGTTAGAATTTAGAGAGAAAAAATGTTTAGGGAATTTTTGGGAGTCTTGCAAGAGTGTGGACTTCGCTTGTTAGAAAAAATAGGGTGATATATATAGGGAATGGAGGTGGCTGGCCCTTTGAGGTTTTTTGTGTGAAAATGGGTGATTTAATTGGTGATTAATGGGTTGATTAGAAATTAATCCATTAATTAGCCAATTAATCTCAATTTATATGGAATAATTTGTAGGTTATGAAGTAATTACCTAAGATGAGGATGGATGAGATAATTTGGAATTGGTTACCTTTTTTGGACACTCTTAGCTTGATTAAAGAATGATTGTCCACTGCTCGCGTAGGAGAATCGGTGTGTCACAAGGGTAACTTTGTCATTTTTACCCAAAAATCTACGTGTCGCCTTGTGATTATTTTTGGCTCCACATTGATTATCTTGTTCTGTCTACCTTATACCATTGATTAATAGTGCACACACACATTATTTCGTGATATTCTAATTCAAATTAAAAGTATTTATGTACTTATACCATAGGTTTTTGTTCATTGCCTATATTACAGGTTTTTGTTCATAATCTACCTATATCATAGGTTTTGGTTCATAGGTTTTTTATATATCATTCATTTCAACTTAAGTCGTGGGTTTATAGTTATACACATGAACTTACTTTTAAATGTTTTCCTTAAATAGTGGCTAGACTTAGGAATTCGAAGATTCAAATTTGCGTAAATACTGCATAAATTAGGAAATTTAAATATATATTTATTTTTACTATAAAGGGCAAAACGGGAATAAAATGAGATCAATTAGACCTAAACTGGTAAGAACATCTAACTGGACTCAATCCAAAAGTAGCTGATTTTTTTGGACCTGGATCTAAATGTTCCTTATGATATTTGGTGTACCGATTCGTGTTCCGACATTGAAAAATTTCTTGGAGTTGTGACCCATCTTAGGATATTGACCAATGAACTAGCTATACGTGGCGGGCAGGAAGCTGTCAATGCCAAAAGCAAAGGGATAACAAGTCACAAAAAAGTATGCCCACCACCACATGGCCATATCGAAGCTCCTTATTTATCCTTATCGAAATTCCTAACCATCTTTTGCTTTGTGGCTTGCTTTCTTTCTTTGTGGCTCACTTGGAAAAATTCAACGCAAGCAGATAAAATTTGTAAAACAAAGCACTAACACGCAACAGCACATCATCATTTGGCATCAACATTTGACCTTCACTGTTCACACTGCATACATTCATAAATAATTAAAACAATCATTGGAGATTTTCTTTATATATATATATATATATATATATATTCCTTAAGTACATGTTACGCAACATTTCTCCCACCTTCACTGTTCACAGTTTATAACTTACATTTTTTGCACGATTTTTTATAATGTTAGCAACAAAATTAACGTTAAAATGTGAAGTGTCAGAGAGTATATAGACAGTTTCATTTTAAAAGAGTCTTCTCAATATTTTTCTTATACTACTATACTAGACTAGCTTAGCTTCCATAATTGTCACCCTAAATATACCTATTCCCATGGTACTATTAGCTAGGTACATAGTCCCAAACTCATGGTATTTAGTCCCATAAATTCATCATTAATTTATAAACAATAAATTGAATGGCTTTTTAAATCATTTTAATACTTCAATAGCATGAGCAGTATTGTAGAATTTTTGTTAAATTACCGATGCTTGAGGAGTAAAGAGCCTAGCGAATAAGAAAACGTTCTTAATCATTGAACTCGCAAAGTTTTTAAGCAACATTTGGAGTATCAATCAACAATAGTTTTCGGTCGAGAAAACAAATGAAACAACAAAATCAATAAAAGAAAATGACTTATTCATTTTAGATTTTGTCGTCCTTACGCATGACAAGTTTGGAATATTGGAAACTTCCATACGTGTAGGTGAAGGGTGAGACTTGAGAGCATCTGATTTGAGAAAGGTTATGGCAAATTACAATACGTAATTGCATCTAATTTGATTACGTTTTATTTCAAGAACAAGTAAACATGCACGTTTGACTAAAAAATGAAGGGGCATTTGCGCCCTTAAAGCCAATCAAGGGGACTCCTCACATCTTTGTAAACCAAGAGGGGATATGAGACTTTTTGTTTCACCTGTCAAATTTAGCAACTAAACATACTAAAATCAACTAAACATGCTTTTTTTATAATAATACTCGATAAATTCATTCCATTGCAAATAATAAGACCCGAATTGCAGAGTTTTACGTCGATTACAAAATATTTTCTTCAAAAAGTAAATCTGAGATGAGGTCCGGAGGTTTCTCAAACCAGTTACATGAGGAATTTGAAGTAAAGGCAAACTGTGCTAGACGATGAGCAATACAGTTAACATGGTGACGAACATGAGTAGCATAAGCTCCAATTATCAATGATAAGATCATCCGCGAAAAATGTCATTCTCACGCCGAATGGAACTAGTGTGACATGAAGTCGAGCATAATCAAAATTCAATCACGTGGACATCTTTCGTGAGAAGTGAGAAGTGAGAAGTATCCAAATAATGTAATCTGGACATCTTTTCCAGTTTTGCCTCTAAATTTCAAAATTTTTCCGGTTTTGATATCTTGACTGAGAACTATACGCCAAACTCTTGTACGGTCCCACACACCAGCAGGCAAGTGATGCAACCAATTACGTCGGACTATTAAAAGTCACATATCTTGCGGTGCACCACAACACACTGAATCATATCACCGTGTATATATGCAACTACGATTGCGTGATTGGGGAAGACATTTTTTGCCACGCGGGAGAGTGTGTATGTGCAATACTCGCTCCCGCCATTGCACACGAGCGAGACAAGGAAAAAACGATGCACCTCACATGGGATGTCGTAGCCGGAGGGAGCGAGTTTCACATACTCGCACGACTACAAATGAAATGAGCGAACAATCTTTATCCATGACGTGGCATTTTGGTAATTTAACGTCTCAAAGGAATACGATTTTCCTTTCCCTGACAGTCCATCAATGACTTTGGCAGAAGAGAGACAGAGAGACAGAGAGAGGAAGAGGCTCGTCGGAAACAGTGATAAGGACACATGCCTGATCGCTCATTGGACGGTCAAGATTCGCTTGGTGTTCTCCATTAAGTCACGTAGGGCCGTCGGATGCGAAGTAACCATGGTTAGTCGATAATAAAGCGGGGTTGGCTCTGGTTCGTGCTGTTGGTTCTCTCCTCATCACAGAGTTAAAGGCTTTCACTTTAACACGGGTTGAGGTTCAAAGCTTGAGCCTTTGGGGTTGAGGCTCTCTCTCTCTCTCTCTCTCTCTCGTTTTTTAGAATCATAAGATTTTCCATTTTGTTAATATTTTCTAATTCGGGAACTCGTTGAAGATTCTGAGAGATCTACGGCAAATATTACTCGTCTGTTTTTTTTCCAGGCCTGTAATCATCACTTTTTGATTTCCAGATGATCACTCATTAGAATCAAAACAAAAAGTATTTTCCTTTATTTCCTTCACCCCTTGTTTTTTGTTTCTTCTCTCTTTCACTGCAGATCCCAGCGCAGGTGAAAGGGATGATGTCAAATAAGATTTTCAATAAAAAAAAAACCGGATATTTGAATATATTTAGATCTGCTGATGTGGTCTGATTCATGTAGTTTTTTCTAAGATTCTCTTTCAAAGGTTTCGGGTTTTTGTGTCAAATTTTTTCACAGATTGAAATCCAGGACACGGATCTTGCACACGGAGAGTGAGAGAGATATGTGAGGGGAGGGTAGTTACTTGTTGGGTTTTTCAATTCATTTTTTGGGAAAGTTGATTTCTTTTGGTTGGATTTTCCTTTGACATTTTTCCCGGGAAAGTGTGGGGTCGAAGGGTAAGGACAGAAGGATGAATTACTTTCCGGACGAGGTAGTCGAGCAGATATTCGGGGCGGTGACCTCGCAGAAGGACCGAAACGCAGTGTCGTTGGTGTGCAAATCGTGGTACAAAATCGAGAGGTTCAGTCGGGAGAGTGTGTTCATCGGGAATTGCTATGCAATCAGTGCGGAGAGAGTGATCGAGAGGTTTCCGGGGCTCAAGTCCTTGACTTTGAAGGGAAAGCCTCACTTCGCCGACTTCAATCTGGTTCCTCACGAGTGGGGCGGCTTTCTGCAACCGTGGATTGAAGCTCTCGCCGACGGCCGGGTTGGCCTGGAGGAACTCCGTCTCAAGAGGATGATCGTCTCCGACGAAAGCCTCGAGCTTCTTTCCAGGTCCTTCCCTAATTTCAAGTCTTTGGTTCTTGTTAGCTGTGAAGGGTTCACCACCGACGGCCTTGCTGCTATTGCTGCCAATTGCAGGTGACAATATCTACTTCCTTTTGTCGAAATCTTATAAGATTGTTAATTTCGCTTATTATTTGCTTAATCTGGATTTGTTTTGTTTGTTTTACATGCTCAAATGGAGTTTCTATTTTCTAATTTTTTGACTAATTTGCTATTTAGACCCTCATTTGACTTATTTGTTCGATTCATATGTATGGAGTGGCGTTTATTCAGCAAAGTTGAATGCACGTGTTTTTATCTTCAATATTTGTTCCATATTGTGACTTTGTTTTTCGGTTTTTTTTTAAACCAATCTGGGCCATCCAATTTTGTTCTCTTTTACATTTAGAGTATGCTGCTTCAATATAGTTAGGTGCTCCCCATGATTCAAATTTATTACTTTCCACATCTTTGCATAATTCATACTGTAAACGGTTAATGGGACATATCGGGTTTCTTCTTTTCTCCAGAACATGTATTATTTGCTTGGACATCTCGGGTTTCTTCTTTCTGACTGTTTTGTTTTCGAATTTTAACTGTGTTTCTATGTTGTGAAGGGAAACCAATTGTATGGAGCAGTGTGAAATGTCGCTAGAGTCTATATCCCGATTAGCTAAAGCAGTGTTTCATGAATACTTTGAGTTTTGCCTGTCATTTGTGTGCTCTTAACTTCCTCCAACGTTTCTTCTGTGTAGGCTTCTTAAGGAGCTGGATCTGCAGGAAAATGATATTGATGATCATAGAGGCCATTGGCTAAGCTGCTTTCCTGAGAGCAGTACTTCATTAGTTTCCCTGAATTTTGCTTGCCTCAAAGGTGAAATTAATCTACCAGCTCTGGAGAGACTAGTGGGGAGATCTCCTAACCTCAAAGTCTTGAGGTTAAACCGTGCAGTGCCTCCTGACACTCTTCAGAAAGTATTGGCGCGAGCGCCTCAACTAGTGGATTTGGGAACTGGGTCTTATGATCTGGATCCTGATTCAGATACCTACAACAAACTCAAGGCAACTGTTGTAAATTGTAAATCAATTAAGAGCTTGTCAGGGTTTTTGGAGGTTGGTCCTCGATGTCTGCCCTCTATTTACCCAATATTGGAAAACCTGACATCCTTGAACCTCAGCTATGCTTCAGGGGTTCATGGCAGTGAGTTGATAAAACTAATTCGCCAATGTGTGAAGCTTCAGCGATTATGGGTATGCTCGTTTTGTTTTTGCTACAGAAAATGATTCTTACCACAGCTTCTTTACCGAAAAAGAAAAGAACTGATTGATAATTTTTTCTGTTTTTATGCAGATTCTGGATTGTATCGGAGACAAAGGACTAGGAGTTGTTGCCTCGACTTGTAAAGAACTGCAGGAATTGAGAGTTTTTCCTTCTGATCCATTTGCAGCTGGGCATGCTTCCGTAACAGAAGAAGGCCTTGTTGCCATATCTGCTGGTTGCCCAAGGCTTCATTCGTTGCTCTACTTCTGCCAGCAGATGACTAATGCTGCTCTCATAACCGTGGCTAAGAACTGCCCAAACTTTATACGTTTCAGGTTGTGCATCCTTGACCCCACTAAACCTGACGCTGTTACCATGCGCCCCCTGGATGAAGGTTTTGGGGCAATTGTCCAGGCATGCAAGAATATTAGGCGTTTATCGCTCTCTGGCCTTTTAACCGACCAGGTTTTCCTGTACATTGGAATGTATGCTGAGCAGCTTGAGATGCTGTCTATTGCATTTGCCGGGGACAGTGACAAAGGTATGCTTTATGTGTTGAATGGATGCAAGAAGCTCCGGAAGCTTGAGATCAGGGACTGCCCCTTCGGAAACGAGGCACTTCTAAAGGACGTGGGAAAGTATGAAACAATGCGATCCCTTTGGATGTCGTCCTGCGAAGTTACCCTTGGATGCTGCAAGGCACTAGCAAAGGAGATGCCAAGACTGAATGTGGAGATCATAAATGAGAGTGATCAGATGGAGATTGGCGTCGATGATGAGCAACGAGTGGAGAAGATGTACCTCTATCGCACCCTGGTGGGGAAGAGAAGGGATACACCGGAATTTGTGTGGACTCTGTAGGTGCATTTTCTAGGTTGTCAATTTTTTCTCTTATTGTTTAACTAGTTTGTACTTTGGTTAGGCCAGTTGATTAGTTGATTTTAGTTGATTATGAGTTAGTGATAAGGTGTTTAAATTCAGAGAGATTGGCCATTGTATCTATATGCTGCTATAAATAGATTCGAACCCGTATTTCCAATTGTCCTGTTATGCGCCCGAAGGCGGCCCGAAGGCGATTGAATCGGGTACTTGTTTTGGCTACCAGATGAGATATAATGAGCACGGCTAGCACCTCCCACCTGAGACTTAAAGAGGAGGAGCTAGACAATATACGAATTCAAACGTAAACAATTGTGTTCCTATCCTGTATCCGGTATTCATAAACATCGAAAAAACAACAGAAAGGAGAACAAATACACATTGGAGCGATTCATAAAACCACACTTAAAATCTGTAGTCTTAACTGCTTGCAATTTACATGTCTTAGGGTAGAACGATGCACGAAACAAGAACATACTATAAATCATTCGAAAAGCCCTCACGAGTCTTAACCGACGAACACACTTTGATGCTCAAATTTATGGAAGTGGCTTCAGAAACAAATATCCATTTTCAATATCATCAAAAGAAGCAGCACTCCTCCAGCAAAAAGCAGCAGCATAGTGTAGCCAAACTGCGCAAGCAAAAGAAACAACCAATTAGTTCCCTCCCTTATCATTCGAAAGAAATAATTAGCGTAATAACAAAATGCAGATCCCACATGATAGTATAAGCATAATTTAGCAAACCAAATGCATGATCAAAACATATTCGAGATTAAGCAAAGGATTCCTGTTTGCGTTAACGGGAGCAAGCTTGACATGTATTTGGCTTGAAATTTCTCACACATTGTTTTAGCTATTGTTCATATCAGCTCAGAATTTGGGATGAGCCTAAAAAGGTTACGAGGGAGTACCTAACGCCTAGGGAGTAACTAACGCCTGGACACAAGTTAAAAACTTTTGTTCAATCCTAGCACCAGGCTTCTTCTAGACGAGCAATGTAAATGTTCACAATTTGACAGTCCAAGATTAAACCTTTGAAAAACTACAGAAGTGAACACTCTGCCATTATTCATTTGAAAAGCATATATTCCTGGAGGAATGTCCGAGCATTATTACATGAGGACAAAAAGGCAAAGCAACATTCTGTATTCCTGTCTTCCGAGAAGAATATCAGCTGTGCACAAGGAGAAAAAACTTTCTTACAACCAATGCACTATCATAATCACATCACCTGTCTAGTAAACATTTACCAGATGTTCAAAAAGCGAACCACCCGTCCATAAGCACTTGCCACATGGTGAATTGGTGACATGAGAAAATCTCTCGTGCATAAGATTTGGAGTAGGACAACAACTAGTGATATAGGTGTTGTAAAAAAATCTAACTGGGAAAAAGTTACCAACTTACCAAGCCAAGCCAAAAGACAGTATAACATGTAGGAAAGCTTGAGGATTCAATGCTAGAGGCTTGACAGAGAATTTACTAACTAAAATACTTGGACATTCTCCTATCAAAATTCAAAAGCATAAACCTTTATTTATGCACACAACCATTAATCCAATTCAAAAGTTGGGAGCTTGGCAGTAAATCAGATAAATTTTAATCAAGTTCCAATTGTGTGTGCAAGGAACAAAGGAAGAGAATCTGAAATGGCGGGTAAAGAATAGACGGCAGAGATGGAAGATTACATACCAGCCTCGTAAGAAAGACATACAACCATCTTGCTCTTGGTAATTGTTATGCTCGCAGTGATAGTGCTCGTATTGCTGCTGCGGAGGAGGTGGCGGCGGAGGGTATCCCTGATTGAAATAACCTTGGTACCCCTCGTACGGCGGATCACGCGGCGGCGGCGGAGGACCGTATCCGTGAGGATACCCAGGTGGTGGATAGCCTTCGTACGGTGGAGGCGGCGGCGGTGGGTACCCTTCATATGGCGGCGGTGGCGGCGGAGCTGATATGTACCCCGGCGGCGGATACTGAGATCCTTGATTACATAAAAACAAATAATAATATCGATCAGTAAAAAGTAACTGAGCAATCGAATTGAAAACATTTGAAACTCTGAAAAGGAAGCGTGTTTGTTTTGGTAATACCTGGAGGAGGGTAGGGTTCTTGGGGAGCTTTCTGGTAACTCATCTTCTCCGCTGGCTCTCTGTTTCTGTGGTCTCTGGTGGTCGGATTGCTGAGGCTGATCAAAAGATTTAGGTGAGAATTAATTAAGATAATCGAATATCCTTATATAGTAACCGTGGGTCCCAGACTGTTTCTAATTATATTCGACATGTTTCTGTGGGCTGGTAGGTGGGTGGGTCCTGTCATTTGGCGGGTAGATGGATTAGTTAAACTTAAACCCATTCTCCTTCTTCTTGGGCTTTCCATGGGGAGATAAAGCCTATGATTTGCAAACCTCAAAAGCTCAATGTAGAAAAAGCCCACTATTCAATTGCCTTGCCGATAAGCGTTTTTGATACAAGTATTTTATGAACTTGAAATTATGCTTTTACGACCAAGAAGAAACACCGCCAAAATCAATTATTGCTGTAAAAAAAATGTTTTTTACCCTTAAAACGACAATCTCAAACATGTCACTTATCCCTCCTACTTTTATTTACCAACAATTTCAACTCGACCAACGATGGATTGCAGCATTTGAAACAATATGGCGTTTCTTTTATTTCCCTTTTTGTTTTGCCATATGAGATATCTGCTGACAACATGAAATTGTGGATAGGGGTGGGTTCAGTACGGTTATCGTACAAAAACTTTCGTACCAATTACCGTACTAAATTTTCGGTTTGACAAAATTTAGGGTAAATTACATTTTACCCTCTCATGTTTGAGGTCGATTTCAATTCCTTACAACATCTTTAAAACATTTCAATTTCATACATTTACTATCATTTTATTTCAATTTCATACATCCGTTAGAAAATTCGTTAAGTAAACCGTTAAGTGATGACGTGGCAAATATGAGATCCACATTTGTGCCACGTGGCTAAACACTTAATAAAAATATAAAAATATGAAAATAATTAATTAATTAAAAAAAAAAAACCAGAAACCCCTTCGTCTTCCCCACTCCCTTCTACCCACCTAAGCAGCCCACCCTCAAATCAGATACACTCCCTTTCTCTCTCTAATCCTTACCTCCAAAAATCCAATCTCCCCCGCAACCTCCCCACTCCACCCAAAACCCTAAAAAACCCAGATTGGTGTTGATTCTTTTCGGACTCATGTATGTGATGGTCCTGACGGAATAATTGCAGGGGTCCATGATCTGAGCCATAATCCGAGGTACTGGATGGCGATGCACTTGTCGTCCTGGGCGTCGCAGGTGAAGATGAGGCCCCCCGGGGTGCGGTGGTTAGAGAAGGGAGGGTGGGTCCACTTGTCGGGCTCGGCGGGGATGGAGTCGAGGTGGGAGTTGAGGAGGAAGGAGGGGAGAAAGGAGTGGGACCCACGCCAGGTGAGGAGGATGAGGGTGCTTGGCTTTGGACGGGGTGAAATAGAGGGCCTAGATTTGGAGGTTTAGGGTTTGGGCGATGGTGGTGAGGAATGCGAAATGGGCAGCGTAGTTTGGGTTAGTGTGGGTGGTGTTGATTCGGAGGTAGTTTTGGAAGTGGCCAATGGGGGTGTCCCGATTGCGGCGAGTAAGTGGAGGAGAAGTGGGTTGGACATGGTGGAGGTGAAGAGCATCGGAGGTGGAGGGGTTTGGGCTCGGTGAAGGTGTAGGGAGGGTTGGGAGGGGAGGGAGAATATGGGTTTCTGGGTTTGTTTGGTTTTTTTTTTATAAATTTAAATAGGGTAAATATTATTATATTTTAAATGCATAAAAAATTATTTTTTTTGCCATGTGGCACAAAATTTTCAGCCACGTCAGCACAAATATGGATCCCATATTTGCCATGTCATCACTTAACGGATTTTCTAATCGATGTATGAAATTGAAATGTTTTAAAGATGGTGTAAGGAATTGAAATCGACCCCAAACCTGAGGGGTTAAAATGTAATTTACTCCAAAATTTATTACCATTAACGTACCAAACTTTTGGTATACTGAAGTTCGGTATTGCCAAATAGTTTGGTTGGTATGGTATGACAATGATAATTGCCACTTTGTTTTGGGACAAAATCTGTTTTTGTTTTTTTAAAACAATTCTGGGGTAAAACTTTTTTTTTTGTACCTTTATCTCATACATTGTAGCTTAAATTAATCTATTATTCATCATTCACAATTCACACACAATAATTCAAATGATGCATCAAGATTCATGAAAATTAAGCTTATAATCCAAATAGAAGTTATGAACCAAAACAAATAGAAGTTAACAACCCAAATAAAAGTTAAAGTTTCAAACCAAATGAAAATTAGAACTAAACTTCAAAAAGTAAAATTCATTGGTCAATTCTTCAAGCTTGAGATGTGGAAGGTTTTGGAGGAGTCATTGAACTTGTAGAAGGTTGAGCTTGTGTCAAGCCTACATTACAAACAAAGAAAACATATTAGTAGCAAGAAGAATTAAAGTTGAAAACCATTTAATAACAAATTTACTAAAAAAATTAAAGCATATCTTACTTGTTTCCACTTCTTTCATTTCCTTGTAAAATTGAAGCATATATTCCGTTGGTTCATTGTAGAAGTTTACTTCATCCGTCCTAAGCCAATCACTAGTACACACTAGTGCCTCTACCATTTTAGGAGTCAACGATGCCCTAAAGGGATCCACAACCCTCCTCCGTATGCTAAATGCATTTTCACCAGCAATAGTAGAAGTGGGGGTTGCAAAGATATCATTGGCTATTTGTGAAAGAACTGGAAACTCTTTTGTGTTTGATTTTCACCAACTCAAGAGAACAAAGTCACCAACAACAAGCCTAGTAGGGTTTTATTTTCAAATTATTGGAATATTATAAATATGTGTTATATAATTTATAAATTATATATTATATTATATTTTCGGAACGGTACGGTAATACCGTAATAATGGTATCCATTACCTACACTGTATCAAGAAATTTCGGTATGATACAATATCATACCATTATCGATTGGCACAAAATCAGTATGGTACGGTTGGAAAATTCGGTTGGCACGACAATTTGACAAAAAAATCCCTCCCTAGCTGTGGAGGGTTGCATTACATGGTTGAAATATCTTATCTAGAAGTCATAGCTGTTGAAGAAAATTATAACTTATTGGCTTTAATAACACGGTTAAGCAACTTCCTCCTCCTCCTGAGTCAACCTTTTCGCTTTCACAGGCCCCGCAGTGACCAACTCCTTTCTCTAAAACTTGATCTTATATATCTTACCTGAATAATTAATTAATAATTCATAAAACAAATACACATCTGATCACATGTTTCTAGAAAGTCTTCAATCGCCTCCCCTGTCCGCCATTTCAATTTTCAACCTTTTTTTTCTTCTTCTTTTTTTTTTTTTTTTTTTTTTTATGACTATCCTATCCACTAAAATTTTCCCGTGTATAAGTAAGGTCTCCCAAACAATCAAAAGCACTGCAATTTTCTGGAAACCACATCGATCACATCCAAATTCCAATCCAAGAAACTCTCAGCCTCACACCACAAAATCATAGATTTTACATTTGTTTTGCTATTTCCTTTCCATTGCTCCCAGCCAAAATGAACCACCCCAACAACCAAGCATCCCAACCTCCCCTCTACCCCTCCGTTTCTCCTCCCACACACCAAAACACAAACCCTTTTCTCCCAACACCTCCCGCTGAAGACATCAACCCTTTTCATCAAACACCTCCGCCAATGCCGCCATCCTCGTCCGAAGAAACACCTCCTCACGATGCATCCTCACCGCAGAATGCGAAAACCCAAGAACCAAAACAAACTACTCATGATCAAGATATTCCATCCTCATCAAGCGGCTCATCTCCTCCGTCAATCCCACCAACTCCAAGTGAGGAAGAAAAATCAGCGCAGTGGGGGACTCACGTCATGGGGCACCCTGCCGTCCCAACAAGCCATCCGGACAACAAAAAAGCAGCTCTGTGGGGTGCTGCCGGAACCGAGCAAGCCCAGAATCCCTACCTCCAGTACAAACCCGTTGACAAGTCCAACAACACCAGTCCAAAGGAATCCATGCTCCACATCTTCAACTCCTGGAGCAACAAGGCCGAGTCCATGGCCAACAACATCTGGCACAACTGTATGTATACATATTATGTTTCTTATCTCTTATATGTCTATGTATGTACTTTTAATTCATGAACTTATTAAGTATATAAGTGCTGTTTGAACTGCTTCTTGAGAAAGCGATTCTTCCCTTAAGTTCTTTTCCCTAGAAGTGCTTAATGAAAAATCACTTGACAGGGTGCTTGTCCAGGCACGTCAAGTTTTGCTAACAAATGCAGTTGGGAACACTTTTGATTGTAGAAAACACTTTTAGCCATTTCAGAAGCACTTAAATTTTTAGTGCAGGACGTCTTGTCTATGTTATGGTCGCTCAAAGATCGATTAAATTGATACAAATTAACTAACATCTAAACTAATTTGATTGATCGATGATATCATGTCAGTAAAAACGGGGACATCGGTGTCTGGAGCTGCGTGGGCGAAGATGAACCTGACTGCGAAAGCAATAACAGGAGGAGGATTTGAGGCTCTGTACAAGCAGACATTTGCGACTTATCCCAACGAGAAGCTGCATAAGTCATTTGCCAGTTATCTCTCCACATCCACAGGACCAGTTGCCGGAACTCTTTACCTCTCTAATTTCCATACAGCTTTCTGCAGCGACCGCCCTTTGTCCTTCACCGCCCCCTCCGGCCAGGTCACCTGGAGCTACTACAAAATTATGGTACCATTGGGAAATATTGCAACTATCAATCCAGTGGTGATGAGGGAAAATCCAAGGGAAAAGTACATCCAGATTGTGACGATCGACGGCCATGATTTCTGGTTCATGGGTTTTGTTAATTACGAAAAGGCGTCGAGGCATTTGACCCAAAGTATTTCAACCTTTGTGGCATCTGGAGTTGCCGTCAAACCAGCCGTTGCTGCTGACAATGACATTGCATACCAGAAGCCTGACAAGGCTGACTATTAGGAGAGCGACTAGTCTTGTTAATATTTTATTGCTTCTCTGCTCTGCTCGTGAAATTATATTGTCTTGCTTTTCTTCTACAATTTTCAATTCTCTCACCCGATCGACCGAGATTATTTCGTTCCATTTCCAGATTTCTGGCCAGTTATACATACTGTTTCACTGATTGTAATTTCTTGATTGTTATAATGCGATAAACCTCCGTGCTTGCTAATCCCACATCAATCACAACCCTCATTTTCGTATCATCGTAGCCGCACAATAAGCTAATTAAAATGACATATTCTCAGCTAGTATTTTTTTTTTTTTAACTTTTCAATTTTTAACTTATAAAATCTGTAAAAATGACTTCTGGAACTGTGTTTATAAATTGTATGTTGAGAGACGGCTTCTAAAAGGCTTATTTGTTAATTAATGGCGTGCAAAATATGTAACTCATATTTTATTCGGTGTTGCAAATATTTAGAAGTCATCCTATAAAATCTGTTTTTGATGTCATTTTTTCCACACTAAGTTTCTAAAAATTCAACAACTCTTAGGGCTTGTTTGATATTGTTGTGCTTTGAAAAAAAGTTAATTCTACTGTGCTATGAAATAAAACAGCAGAGTGTTTGGTAAACTTTTTTGTAAAAGTGCTTTTGAAAAAAAAAGTAGTATTATAGTGTTTGGTAAACTTTTATGTAAAACAGATGTGAAAAAAACTGATTTTTCAAAGCTGGGTTTTGCAGCTTCTTGGTTTTGACTTTTTTTTCACCAAAAACTGTGAAAAAAAGCTGAAGCTGAATGTTTACCAAACACCAAAAACTCTCCCAACTTTTTTTCATACCAGCTTTTTTTAAAATCATCTCAACTCCAAACTAGGGCTTAAACCATGGAAGTAGTTAAGATTACTCTGTTCAGAACTCTTTTATTTTCTGTTCAATCTACTGTAACTTACATATTCAAGCGGTGTATGTGTTTTTTTTTTAATCACATAATAAATGCCTCCTTAATTACAAGGATTAGAAATTAGGAAATATGTAACAGACTTGCATGCAACAACCTCACAATATAACTGACTTGAGGGAAATCTGACCTAGCTAGACATATCCCTAATTAAACAAGTTGGAATTGACCTCATGAAGTAAACAGGGTTTGTTGCCAATCCATTGTACTATTGATAAGGTTGACAAAAAACGTGAACAAATATATAGAAAGTAAAAAAAGAGAAACAATAATCTTAGTTAATTAGCACAAAAACAAGGCTTCGAATATTTAAAATTTGCAGCAGTAATAACAGCACAGTTTTAACAAACCCTGACATTGTTCTCCAAGAACTGCGAAGAAGAATACTGCGCATGCATATATCGCTTCTGGTTTTGCGTCCTCCTTTTTCCATAGTCAAGATAGTATCGGCAAAGCTAAAAGAAAGATTAATCGTAACAATTTTTCTTGGTGCTGTTATTAAAACAGAAATAGCATTAAAACACACAACAAATAAAATAAAAAGAATGGAACTGGTGAGAAAATTTCTTTTGCATGTCATTAATTGCAGGGTTGACTGAAAAAGAAGATACACCAAGGCCTTGGCCATGCAAAAAAAAAAAAAAAAACTTGGTCGCATTAAACTGAATTAATTTCAACTCCAACTGAAAAAACTATCGCATTAATTAATCGAAATTGCATGAATCGACTAACGGATTTTTATAACCAGAAATTGAGTCATGAGATTGATCATTTAAAATCTTACATCCCAGTCAAATTAACCAGAAAAAGAAAAGGGAAACACAAATCTGAGATAAGTACGGCTTAATTGCACTGGAGTCTATTACAACTTGACCTAATTAAACCTTAAGTAATACTAAGCAAAGAAACCCATGAGGCGGCCACACAGAGGGCAGTGTGTGACGAGGTGGGGTATCAGGAGATAAATGACTTGGCGAGTGCAGCAGGTGGAACATATCATAATAGGCGTGTCTTGATCATGCGCGCTAATGTTCCTGCAAAACAGATTAAGAGGCCATTGCACGCCGGCAGTCACAGCGGCCGGCGGGTATAAGTCGTAGCGATCGGTCAGTAGAAACCACATGTCGCTGACGTTGTACAAACCTCCTCCGAGGTTCACTCTTGGCCTTAAATCCAGAATAACAGCTCCCGTCAGCCTGTTTTTGTACATTAGAATTTGCGTCTGCAAACACACATGTTCATTTCTTACTCTTGAATTGAATAAATCAAAAGAGAATCAAGAGACAACAAGAGAAAAAGGGTGTTTGGACAATCATTTCCCATATAAAAAAAAGAAAAGAAAAGAAAAAGATCTGAGTGAGTGAGTGTGTATGTATAAATGTATGTGTGCTTGCAGAACCAGATAAAGAGAGGACAATTTCACCTCAACGTCAAAGCAGCGTTCCCACGGATGGGGAACAGATTGTTCAGGACTGCCTTGAAGAAATGCCCACAAAGAAGGATCCATGAAAAGAGTATGAAATTTGCTAAATGAGATTTAGAAAATGAACATAGAACCTAGGAAGCTCAAGAAACACAAAGAGTGAGAGGAGTATTGAGTGAGTTGCTGGTATTTATAGACTACAAACTTACAACAATGGGGCTGGCTCCTTAATTAATTTGGTTTTATCTGGGGTTTGCACACTCAGTGGAAATTCATCGGGCTGATTTGTGGTGATAAATTTTATTAGGTAAACAATAAAGAAATAAAATGATTTTGGCAATCATTTTTTTCTCCCCTTTATTCATTTTTTTGGGGGTCGAAT
This sequence comes from Heteromeles arbutifolia, assembly GCA_024362995.1. NCBI lineage: Eukaryota > Viridiplantae > Streptophyta > Magnoliopsida > Rosales > Rosaceae > Heteromeles > Heteromeles arbutifolia. The sequence continues at coordinate 311,822 of JANCRC010000007.1, forward strand.
TGAATAAATAAAAAGAAGAATTATGGGAGGGAAACAAATGATTAATTAAAACTTAGTGCTTAAGTTTATAATTAATTTATAAGGTATGCGGGTTAACCTAAACGCGATATGTTTATAATAAACGACCAACAAGTTCAGAATCACGTCATTTGACATGATTAATTAAATGTGACGAAAAATGACAAATTTTCCCTACAAATCCAAGTAATTGTGATTATAGAGTTGAATGTAATAGACATATACTGATTAAGTGATATAAATATGTAATCTCCCTAATATTACACATTACATTATTAAAAATGAATATTGGTCACTCAGACACAAGGTTAGCCTAGGAGGCTATGTTTTTTTTCTTCTTAAAGAAAAGAAAAAGGATAGTTGGAGGTTGATAAATAAACATGCCTTTGATGAACAGTATAGGTTGTTAGTTATTACAATAATAAGACTTGTGTACTAAAACCTTTTCATATATATATATATATATAAAACCTTTTCATATATATATATATATATATATATATATATATATATCTGTGTGTGTGTGTGTGTTTTACAATCTAATATATCCCACAAGACTATATATGATGAATGCTGGCAACCTAAGTTCCTTTACCACATCTAATGTATTAGAGAAATACAAAAACCAGGGAGGTCTAGGGTTCGAAGCTCCAAGCTGGTGAGTTTGCTTGACTGTGGCTAAGGGGAGACTGAAATGCCTCCGTGAGTCTTCTCGGCCCCCAGAAGGGATAGATAATCGTGGCTTGTCACTAGTTGTCTCCCTTTTTTAAAAAAGGAAAAAAAATGTAAGAGAAAAATATTTTAATTTAAAATAAGTCTATCTGTTACGTCACAGTTGTCACGTGACTTATCATTAATTATGAGAAACCGAACAGTCGTCACGTGACTTATCATTAATTAAGAGAAACCGAACGTCTTTAATAGTATGAATGTCTTTACAAATGAAAATAAATATTGCATCTTGACTCTTTTTAAACTTAAATAGGGTCGGATTTTCAATTAGTATCTTTCTTTTTAGCTAGAGATTTGAGGATTGCAGTTTTAATCATGTTTAGCCGGAATTGAATTGTGTTACTGACTTTTTGACTCAGTTAGAGCATGATCAAGAGTTGGACTTCACAACCTTTGTGAACCTTAGAGTGGTTTAGTTTATACTCTAGTCTTTTAGGAGATGGATTAGAATGACCTTTTTAGGTCCAGACAAAGATTATGTTTGGTTCAACACCCTCATTAGCAAAAACAAAATAATAATTCCTTCTCTGTATCCTACTTTTCATTTTTGCCATTTAGAAGATGACGAAAGAACACTGATTAACTCCCTTTTGTTTAAAAGGATAGATTTGTTAGATTAAGAAGCCAACGAGATACGAACATAGACCACGTGCCACTGATTAACTCACTTAAACTTTTAATCTTTCCATGTCACATGAAAAATCTGAGTAAGAACACTGAACTAATTCTCGATAATTTTTTTTAACAAACAATAGTGATTATGGATTAAATTGTTAATTGTTAAGGGAGAGAGGAATCAGTGGGATCCATAATTACCTTCCCTCTTTTCTTAGGTTAATCGAGAAGGCCCAAAAACTTAAAAAACTTAGTCCAACGGGCCTATTCAAACAACACTTGGGCCCAAATAGTTACAATCATTGATGGACAGCTTATGGTACCAAGTCTCATTTCTAACATTCAAGTTTAACAGCATCAAAACTCAAATGCAAAATATAACATTCAATCCAAAATCGACTAGCAATTACTGATTCCGAAGCACCACCAAAGACCTCCGCCTTCGGGGTTACACCCGCTGTATGTATCAGTTTGTTCATCTTACACTAACTTGTTAAACTCTTCATTTTTGGAAGCTTTGGAAACTAACATGTGCCACTAACTAGAAAATACCAACTCACAACACCATAGGTGCACGCATTAGCATCAGGCAAAGATCCGTGATTTAACGCTTCTTCTTGCTTCCTTTTGCAGCACCGGATTTGGATGGACTGGCAACCAGGTACACAAATAGAACCACAATGGAGACAACAGAGATCAGAGATCCGTAATTTGCCAGAAACCTCTGCATATAAGAGAAAGTCGAGATGTTAGGGATGAAGCAAAGGAATGTTAAAACACCTTCCTCCATTCGGCAAATATAGTAAAGTTCGTCATGACTTTGACAAATTCAGAGTACAAAAGATTCAACAGCATATAAAAGAGTATTTCATACCTTAACCTGAAAAGTTCGGCCCCCAGCAGAGATAATTTCATGAAACCACAAAACAACACCTCAGTTAACACCGTAAAAGTTGTCCGAAATCAGATTGCATAATATAACCCTTATTTAATGGAGAAACTTACCCACTGAAACTTCTTCTCAGGAGGCCTGTCTGCCAGAACATCCAAAGGAAATATTGGAGTTGAATAAGACTCCTATAAGAAACAGAAAAAAGTCAGAAGGAATACATTTATACAGCCAAAATGAGTAGCAAAGGAACCGGTTGCAGACATCTCACCTGTAAAGCAGCCTTTGTGGGAATGCGGAATGTAATAAGAGCTGGTGCACCGTTGAAAAGTAATTTTTCTTTGGCCTCCAATTCAAAAGAGTGGGATATAATGGCACCTCTGCAAATCCCATTTAGGCAACCATTAACTAAGAAACAAAAGGAGAGTAAGCCATGCAAAGCAGAATATGTTATGAGGAAAAGCTGGAACTTACGCATCAAGCCTTTCCCATGACTTGGAAGTGTTACCGCTGACAACCTCAAAGATATCTTGAGGCCAGCTATCATCACTCAAGCTTACATCATACGCCGTTCTGCAAAGGACACACTACAAACTTTTATTACTAATATATAAGAAGACGTCTGATATACAAATAAATCTCAGTTAACTTAACACACAATCAATAGAGTGGTGGATAATTGAACAAATGAAAGAGTATTCCCATACAAAAACAAAAGCCTGACGAAATGGTTGTGCCTTTATCCTGATGCAGAATTAAACCACTAAAGCTAATGCAAGTGGGCAGGTAAAGAGATTCAGAAATCCTCGTATATTTGACCTCAAAGAGCATTGTTATGTTATATATAAGGCACACAGACATGAAAATTACATAAAAACGAATTCCAAAAAAAAAAAAAAATTGTTGAGAAATTAGTAGTGCTAAAATGAGTTACAGGGTGCTAGTAAATCTTGTCAACCGCTAACATGTCAATTAGATGCCCATTTGGGCATGACGTTAGCCTTATAAAAGATTTAAATTTAAGGAATTCTATATCACCAAGCTATTTTACATTGAAGGGAAAACTACAAAAGGAACATTAAAAACTGAAATGCTTTCACAACTTGTGACACTTGTATATACTTCAACTCCAACATGCATGTAATCTTCAATCGATCCCTCAAAAACGACCAATTCCTTCAACAATTTTTCTCTTGCCTCACCTTCCCCAAACTTTTTCACCATGCTTTAATTAGTTTCGGTAACACAGTCATATAAACAAGACTAATACTGCGACATTGAGATTCAGACATTAATTGCAGCTTAATCGTTGGAATGCTTATGTTATCAAATCATCCATACAGAATAAATAACATCAATGTCTACAGCGGCATGCAGACCATCAGTTGGGGATCCGTTGACGAAACAATTCTGGTTTTGAATTTCTATCCAATACAGAAACAAGTAAAATTCCAAGATTGAAAACCTAATTCGTCTAATTTGCTCGAAATTTCACAGCAACAAAACAGAAACAGGATTCAACAAAAACAAATCCAATTAACAACAACCAATTTACAATTTAACCGCAATACTCAGAGATAGATAACCCATTTCAAACAACAGGTAAGCTAGAAAAATCCTACATGGAGGCAAGGATGGATAAACAAGAACAAACACATGATGCACGCAAGAGATCGAGCGAATCTAACAGCAAGCATGTAAAATTACTGAACGCTAAGCTGGATCTGTAAATAAAGCAGCAGATATAACGAAAACTGAGATCGGAAATGGAGGGACAAGAAGAACCGTACGAAGATCCTTGGTTGTAGATGTCGATGGAGACAAGGACGCGCTCGGCGCCGGACTTGAGCCGGTTGAGGGAGGCCTTCTTGTGGGCGACGATGAAGGGCAAGTCTGAGCTCGCGAGCGCCGACGTGAATAGCAAGAGAACTACAACCGTCGAGAGGAGAGCGCTGCCGATCGGAATCGCCATTTGGACTTCGGATGGAGGTGGTGAGTCGTGACGGAGTCGCTGAGGTGGGGGGAAGTGAGGTTTGGTTTGGACCCGTTTGCTTCGGATCCTCAACACGGGAAAATGTTAAATTCACACTTACGGACCAAAGGAAAACCCCTAGGGTCTGTTTAGTAATTAAACTTAATTGGACTCTCTATAAGGACGCGTTTGTTGCACCGGACTGTCTCGGACTGAACTAGCTTCAGAGACTAAGCTGGACTGGTTTAGACTAGACTAAGCTAGACTAGCTTAGTGAAGCGTTTGGTGCAGTGTCGGACTAAGAAGCAAGATAATTAACAAACTCTAAAATTATATTATTTAATCCCTATATTTTCAAATATGTTTTTATAAATTATCAAATTATAATATTATACTATTTAATCTATCTATATTTTTAATACTTTATTATTAATTTTATCTTTTTATTTTTTGTTTCTAGAATCCTCTTCATCTCTCCTTCCCCTCTCCCACTTTTCTCTCTACCTTTCTTCGTCCAATTCTAGAAGCTGGAGAGCTACAAAATGCAGGGCAAACAAATCTCTCTAATCCTGTTTGAATTCCAGTCCTAATCTATCTGGAAGAAAAAATGCAGAAGATGAAGGCAAAAGCAAAACTGGATCCCGTTTGAAACCCAGATCGATTCCATCGAATCCCTCAAAATTACAGCCTCCTCCTCCCCCCACAACCCTTGTACCCTTCTCCCAGCTAACTACCACGACAGCCCAGGTCATAGATGACGAGAAAAACCAATCCTCATTGCCCTTTTCCGACTTCCTGGGTTCGAATTCAGAAGCCATTCATGCCCTGAAATCGCTTATGCAGCATAAGCTAACAAAAATGGTGAAGACAACGAGGTGCTCAAGATCCTGCAACGCTTGGAGTGGATGTTCATAATAGAGAAGGTTCTCACTGAAATGGGCAAAAGCAATTGGATGAAGAAACGGGACTACTAATCCCAACCTTTTGCACGGTATTAGTAGTGAAGCCCTTAGCGAACACGAGTCCCGTTTAGTCCCATTAAACCTAGTCCTTTACCCACACCTAACAAGGGACTAGGACAGTTTCTAAGCCAATCCTAGCTAATCCTAGCTAAGGAGGCCAAACAAACACGGCCTAAAAGTGCTACTAAGCCCACCTCTTTTCTTATCTTCCCACCTAGGGATGGCAACGGTTTGGTTTGGGGACGGAAATGCTATAACCATATCCATAACCACAAAAAATAACCATATCCATAACCGCAAATTAACCATCGGGTATTATCCATAACCATACCAACCGGGTAACGGATTCCCCATCGGTTAACGGGTATATCCATCTTCGTCAATACAAAAAATATGTTCGTTCAATTGAGAAATTATAAGTTAGTAGATATCAATTTTGTCATTAAACATTTGATGTATAAAATGATCCAATGAATGGATCTTGTTGAGTATAAAAATTAAAACACTGATGATGTTGGCTTGTCTTTGTTATGTCCTATAAGCACCATTGAGTTTGCATTGATTTTGATTCAAAACTTTACTTTCCTACAAAATGCAACTTTTGTATTCTCAAGGTAATGGTTTGGTGAATAATAGATATACAAATATTTATATATATATATATATATTATACTATTATATTATATATAAATTATATTATTTACTAATCGGATCAGATTCGGTTATGGATACGGTTTGGGAACCTCTATAACCATATCCAAAACCATAACCGAATAATATAAACGGTTTTTCCCCATATCCAAACCATACCCGAATTTTCATATCCAAATCCAATCCATTCGGGTGGTTATCCACGGTTATTGGGTTTAACGGTTAGAATTGTCATCCCTATTCCCACCCCACTTATTTTGTAACCCACTATTAAAAGTAAAAACAATGAGATACTATCTCTACACCCACCTTTATTCCTAAAATAACCTTAATATTTTAAATTCCTAACAATAAATAAAAGATAAAATAACAATTATTTATTTTTTTGTTTGTTTAATCTGCTCATGATTTGTGGAAAAAAAATCATGAATTGGGCCTAGTACTCCTTATCAATGGAAATTTTTTGGTGATACCAATGGAAAACTTGAGATCTCATTTTGTATCCCAATTGGAGAAGGTTGTCGTGAGTTGGATTTGGACGAGAGAAGATGTCGCGTGCACGGAGCATGGAACAGGCGACACGTTCCAGTCGGGTTGCGCATATGGAGGAGTGGCGCGGGTCGCCTCTTCCCGGATCTGCAGAAGGCCGGCCTACAAATAACGGGTTCGTGGGTTCGTAGTGAGTGTTTTAGCCGTGAGTTTTATCTTTGCATGAAAGAAGTGGAGGACGACGGGGAGCACCAATACTAAAGCAGTGGTTGTCCTGATGCATATGGAAGAAGAAGAGGAAAAAGAATGGAAGGGGATGTAGGGGACGATCTGGGCATGGTTCTGATAGTATTCTTCCTCCTTTTTTTTCCTAAACTTTTTTTTTATTTTTATATATGTATATATTCAAATTGAATTTTTTTAGGTCTTACTTTGTCAAAATCCTTTTTTGTTTAGGTCCTTCAAAGTCATTTTGCAAGAGGATAAATTTGTAAACAAAATATTTAATTTGGAGTGGGTGGAGAAATAAGACATCGGGGTGGGAGTAGCAACACTCCTTTATAAGGGCAGAGGGTAGAGGGTTGAGGGTGGAGACCCTAGCCTAAAGTACCGGGTCCATTTTGATAAGAGATGATCTTCTCCGGATTCTCTTTGGGAGGATTTTGAGAATTCTTTAATCACGTTCGTTTATCGTACATTGTGTCGTCAATTTTCATCAGGTACGGTTTATATTCAATTTTAAATAAAAAAATTTACAATGATTTCTGACCTCATAATATATGATAAACGGATGTGATTAGAGGATTCCCGAAATCCTCACAAAGAGAATCCGAAGAGGATCCTCATTCCATTTTGATGCTGGTGACTGGTGAGTTTATTTTAATTTTGATCCAATCTATTTTTCTTTCTTTCTTTTCACTGAAATACAAAAAATAACGTTGAAACTTTAAATAAAATGGACAATTTGAATTTTGTTTTGTTTTTGTTAACAAGAAACAGAATATACAAACATTTTCTTATTTTCTTTATCTTATAGCTTATAAGACCAATTTTTATTCTAAGACCAACGCGACTTATGTGTTAGTAAATCTTTAAAACAAACTGAAAGAGTATGTCACGATCCTTAAGACTTATCGTGCTTCGATATAAATGTACAGGAGTGTGCCTACGCTCTTGTACTTAAGGTAACTTCCTTTTGTTTTTTGTTTTTTTTGCTTTTTTTGTTTTGTTTTTTGTTTTTTGTTTCAGTATATCGATATTTTTACACTAGGGGAGGGGGAGTTCTGCTAAGCCACACAATGGGCAACCTAATTTGGTATCAAATTCGCCATCCACGAGATTCGAACCTAAGACTTCTCACTTTCAAGTGAAGAGGAATACTACCAGACCGTAGTACTGAGTGGCAGGTAACTTCCTTTTGTTAAAGCAAGGTTCTTTTCCAACCCTACAAATGATGTAGGCCTAAGAAAAGGCCCAGAAAAAGAAGAGATGACCAAGGCCCAAAGGAAGAAGGGAGGACCAAGACCTTAGGAGTTAAGAGGAGACAACTTCTTGGCACATGGTAAACTATCTCTACAGTGCTCTCAGCATGCAATGCTACGCGAAGTGCTAGGCATGCAATGCTACGCGAAGTGCTAGCCTGAGACCACCATACCAAGGTGCTAGGCCGAGACCACCAAACCATAGTGCTAGGCCGAGACCACTAGACCAGGGTGCTAGCCCGAGACCACCAGACCAAAGTGTTGGCAAGTAGTGCTAGGCAGAGTGCTAGGCATGCAGTCCTAAGCAGAGTGTTGGGCATGCAGAGTGCTATGTGTACGACCACATCCCCTAGTGCTCTACGAACAGCCACTACATGAAGGCATGTTGACCAAGACTAGATATTTATAAGGAAAACTAATAAAAAGAGTTTAAAAACTTTGAGTTTTAACGATAATGACAAAATAAAGGGTAAAGTGAATAGTACCAAGATTGACTTTTTAGTGTAAAAATGTGGTTTTTCGTTAAAGTGAACAGTAACGGGAGTTTTTCGTTGAAGTTCCCACATTTATAAGATGGATAGGAAGATGTCACGTCACCTTTATTTGAGACCATCCATTTGGCCTTCCTTAGGAAGGTGAATTTGCCTATATAAAGAGGTCGTTATGTAAAGAGGGGGTTGGACCCTTCCATCTAGGGAACGCTCCCAAGTCAATTCGGTTGTAACACAAATATATAAACATATTACAGTGGGCGTAGCTCCGTCTATGAGCAAACCACCATATATCCATGTGTTCATTTTATTTTAACCCATATCTCAAACCTATCAAGGTTTAATATTTTAATTTGTTAACATGCAAGTTTTGAGCATTAACACCTTTCATGATCAACAAATTAATATCTACATCAAGTTCATTATTTTATTAGATATACGAACAGAGTTTGAGGAGATAGAATTTTAATTTCTTATTCATTTTTGTTTTGGTAAAGTTAGAAATTTTCTTCTTTGACATAGAATGAAATAACTAATAAGTTTGAAAACAATGCTCTATATACCTTGAACATAAACATCATCATAATGTGTAAGTACGTGAAGTGTATCGTGTATATTGTTAACTAATACAGGCACTATTATATATTTGTGTGTGTATGTGTATGAAGGGGCTTATAGTAGTAGAAGTGATTTGGAGAGAAGAAGAAGAAGGAGGAGGGCCTAGCATGAAAGAGAAGAGCCTGTGAGATTAGCCAAGGAGACTGCCTGGCAGCCAAACATGAATTTTAGACATACGACAATGCCATTCATGTGATTGGAGGCAGGCAAGTCATCCTTGGCTACCAAACAATGCTCTTTTCTTCATGTAAGGCCTCCAGCTTCCTGCATGCACTAGTCAAACTCAATCCATCATATATCGATCTATCTTGCTTCTTTACGGGTACAATGCACTATGCTGACAACCGATCCTGCATTGTTATAAGAAGCTGAAGAAGAAGAAGTGAAGGGTATAGCATGAGAAGAAGAGGCTGTCAAGTTAGCCAAAGGCGACTGCCTGGTGCCCGCTGCTGAGAACCCAACAACGCGTAGGAGAGTGAGTACTTACGTACTGCCACCTCTTGGATTGGATTGGAATTAGGAGCGCGCGGCAGCACAGCAGGCAAGTCATCCTTGGCTACCAAACAACACTCTTCTCTTCATGTTATACACTCTCTTCAATATTTCCTTTTCCTTTTGATGACCACCAAATGTGATCTATCTCATCTACCTATCCCATGCTCTAATCCAACCCTTCGGACTCCTATTTATAAGCTGGCATGCATGCACCGAGTTGTGATCATGATCGATTGAGAGGAATACTATTAACCATGCATGCATATAGCTAAAGGTCGAGATAAGATTCTGATCAATGCATCATGGTCAAAAATAGATCATCACCTATCATCAATTGCAATTGGCCCTCATCAGATATCCTTTATCTCATTTCATATGGCTTTAATTTGGCTTTGGCTCCTCCCATACCATATATATTGGAATATATTCTATCCTCCTCAATTACTTGTATGTATTTTTATGCCCGACCCTTTAGCTGCTTTGAAGGACTTGTAGGCCTCAGTGGATTGGATCATGGATGCATCTCAGAGCCAAGATTTGCCCTGCAACTGGCAATACTTACCTCTCTTTTGCTAGTGATCTAATTAACTATATATTTTGTATGTCTAATTGTAATTTGTTTGCAACGCCCCATGCTGTGCTAGCTAGGTGTGTTGAGGGATGGCAACGGGACGGATCGGGTTCGGATGTGCCATCCCATACCCGAACCCGTTTATTTTCCCCGAACCCGAAACCGTTGAATCCCCAAACGGGTTTTCTCTATAACCGAACCCATTGGGTAATGAATTTTCTATCAGGCAATGGTTTTTCCCATTATAATAGTTTTATATTTTTATATTATTAATTAAATAGTAAATTTTAAATAAAAAATTAAATAGATTACTGATACAATCATATATTAAATAAGATTAAATATTAAATACTAAATAGTGTTATCAATACAATTGATACGAACAATGCATGTGATAAATATTGTTAAAAACGAGATTAATACTATTAATAATTGATAAGAATATAATTTATATTATTAATGATTATTGATAACTCTCTTCTCTATATAATAAATATTGATATTTTTTTATTAACTCAAAACAGTTTGGTTTCGGGTATGGGTTCTGGGCGGATACCCCAATAACCATAACCAAACCCGAAACCGAAAAATTTACTCGACGGTTACCCATAACCGTAAAATACCCGAAATCTAATCCCCGAAACCGAACCGTTCGAATCGCTTACCTACGGAGAATGGGTTTGACGAGTCAAATTGTCATCCCTAGTTGAGTCACACATTGGCGAACTACTAGCTAGGTTGATACAGGCTTTAATCATATACAAGCGATTATAAAGAGCCTCATACTGACTAGTTGGTTATGGGATAGTGCCGATGTTGGCACATGTGCGCATCCCTTGACTCGCTACAGTGTTGGTGACTAGCTAATTTCATTATTTACATATGAGTACGGGAATCTAATGCAAGGAAGGATTGCTCTCTTCATACCAATCTCTGTATTTTTCGAGACCACCTTTATACGTACGTTGAAATTAGAAAAAAGATAGAAAGAGAAGAATTTGACATCACATATAAAGGAAGGAAGAACAAAATCTAACATGAAATCATTCTCCTTTACCTACAAGCAATATGGAACGCTACTACTAGTAGTACTACCACTTTCCTCTCTAGATAATAGATATCCCTTTCTATTCCTTTTTTCTTCGTCTACCCATCCCTCTGCCTCACATCTCTCACTCAGCCGTGATCTCTAGGGGAACATGATTCCAGTTTCCAGACTTTTCCAGCGGCATCGGTCAAGTGTCAACCCATTAACTGAGAATTGAGATGCCCCACTCATCCACCTATTCTTACAAGGTCAAATGCCTCCCCACGAAAACCATAACCAAATTTCCACGCTTTCTTTCTCATCATTGACTTGTTTGATTTTACCCTCTAGCTCAATCGCATCAACTTATGGTTCAAGAAAAATGACTTCTACACATTAATTTTTAGTATTCATACTCATGTTTATTCTGGTTTTTAATGTTCTTTTAATTTGAGATACGCAAATGTCTGTATCTAAAGAACCCTTTGTTCAATTTAAACTAAGTTATTTGCTTTCAAATACGTCCATTGTTGAATATGAACGAAAAAGTTATTTTGACGAAAATGATGTACCATATTTGTGAAACGAGAAGTTCTTACGTATGGCCGTCTGTGTGGAACTCTGCATGTCTCACAAAATTGGCGTGGCCACGGCCCAAAGAAACCTTGCCCCAATACAAAGGGCTCATGTTTTGTTTGTGTATGGCAGTTCCTTCTGTCAACTTATAAGGATTGACCTTTTTGAAATAAAAGGCCCAAAGACTAAAGTTCGATACAAGTGCATGAAAAAACATATGCAATGTTCTATATTTCCGACTAATCATGCAATGTTCTACGTTTTAAATTTTGTGTAATGAAATTGAACTTATTAGTATGAAACGTTATAGTGCCATTCTAGAAATGTAGAGAATTCTCTCTCGTACGAACCAATTTTTCAATTCAAAGTGTATGAATTCATATTTTAGTCCCGACACATCCGTTGGTGCTTGACTCGACTCGTATACACAATCCTATATATATATATATATATATATATGCTATATAGAGTTGAACTGAGTACGTAGGTAGTGAGTGTGTAAGCCTTAGTCTTGACGTACGTATACGCTAGTGCTACAAATTTTGTACAATTGTGTGGTTTTGAATTTATATTTGCTCTGCAAACCAGGTTAGCGTTACATGCATGTATCCACATCCTTTTGGTAACATGACCGATGGATCTTGCAAAGTTAATTAAGTTGTTTTTACATTAATTTTCATTTTATTGGAAACGTAACGCATCTAACCTTCCTCTCCTCCTCCTTAAAAAATTTAAAAAATCGATGTGGCTATATATGCATTTATATAATCATGACGAATAATGATGTCATGCATCCTTCGTACGTGCTCGTGGGGTTCATGCATTGCGGATTCATTGGCACTACTTGACACCCCCTGAATCTGCTTTTCTATCTCTCTCTCTAGTAGTTTTCAACACTAAAAACAAGGTCACATAAAAATGCACATGACGTTCTACGTTCAATATTGTTGATCTTCAAGTACATATATGCATAAAATTATTCATTGTCACTTTGTAAGTGAGGGAGTTCGTAGCCTATTTGCAAGTTAACGAGTACTTTTAATTTGCATGTGATTTAATATCTTAGTAGATAAGGTGTTGATTTTCTACTCATACGTCATGAGTTCGAAACACCTCATCTCCTTAGTAATAACTATTAAAAAAAAAGAGTTTTAATGAAACACTCTCGATACTATTTACTTTTAATGAAAAACCATATTTTTACGTTTCTCTAGTACTATTCACTACATATTTATTTGTCATTTTTTATTAAAACTAAAGTTTTTTTAGACTTTTCATTAGTTTTCCTTTAAAAAAAATGAGTCCTTCCAACTTGAGCAAAAAACATAAAAAACCAATACATTATTTTCCTAACCACGAGCTGGTGACCCAATGGTAAAATGCGAAGTACGAGGCTTCTTTAAAACTAAAAACTGGAGATCTCGAATTTAAAACTCATTGCTGGTGAGGAAGTGAAACTTGTGGCTATGGGAGACTGAAATGCCATTGTGAGTCTTTCCGGCCTCCGAAAATGGTAAATAACCGTAGCTTGCCACTAGTTATCCAATTTATTTTAAAAAAAAAATACATTATTTTCCTGTTATCCATTGAAATTATTGTCACATTCTAACCCGTTATTTGACTAACATCGTAGATAATAGAGTAAAGCTAAAGAGTTAAATACGAAAAAGTGATTGAGCAAATCTCGTCCCAAATTACCGGCATATGACCTGGCAGATCCAAGGGCCAAGACATTTTATATGAAAAATCAGCCAGCTGGTATAAGATGGTCCCCACGGGATCTCTCATCTGCCTGCCTTAGCTCGCAAGCCACATGCGCACGTTCGTCGTCCACCTGGATTAAACAAACGCTTTCTCTTCGATGAATTTCAACGGAGGCTCCTTTAACAAAGCACAGAATCGACATTTCAACGTCTACGCCATGTGAGACATGTCTCGGTCACTGAGCTTCCTGTTTCCAGATTCTCTCTCTACTCTCTCTGTCTCTCTCTCTCTCTCATATCAGAGATAGGAACATAGATATGGAAGCTTCACAGCTCTCTCACTGTCCTCTCCTCTCTGGAGCCAGTAAGTTATATTTCGGTTTGTATTCTATTTTTATTCATGCACTATGTATACATCTAAGATTTCATAGTCGGGTCAGCGACGGTTTATCTTCTAATCTCTCACTTGTCATTCACTAATAAACTTGTCCATATTTTGCATTTATTGTTTTAATCTTTGTTTTTCTGATGGGGCTAAACATAGAGGTGGATGGCTGGTTTTTTGTGTAGGATGTTCTTATTGTTATGTTTGAAACCAATATTTACACCCACAAAACAAAATGGGGTGCGCCTCTTCTGTTTATGCTATTCGAGGAAAGAAGAAGTTGACTGTCCCTGAAGTCGTGGTCTTCGTCCCGTCTACGCGAATCCCGGCTCAGTCTGATGTTCAAAAGGGTCTTAGAGGCCTCATTCCAAAAGATCTTGTTGACAGACTCTCATCGCTTCGCAATCAGATTGTCTTAGTTGCAGAGGATACTGGTATGCTCTACTATCTTTTTATATTAAACAGAAGAGGATCAGGAGAGATAATTGGCTCCTCAGTAACAGTCAATGTTGGGTTTCTGGGAAAATGTACAAGTATTTAGTTTTAGTGCAAATGTTGTTGTTGCAGGTGGATCTGCTATATCTGAACTGCGGAGAGCATTGGAGGAGTACTTGTCTGTTTTAATTGGGCTCACTAAGAAAGGTTTGAAACTAGGAAGCTCCTACCACCCCCTCCCCTGTTCTCTCTCTTACACACACAAACAAATGCTAATTTGCATATAAAATGTAACAGAATATGGTCTGGAGAGATTGGTTGAATTCAAGTGGAAATGTTTGGAGGATGGAAAACAGGTAAATAGACCATCAAAAATTAGCTTTTTTTTCGAGATGGGATAACCCGGATTATTTGTTATTAATTTGCCGTGCAATCGAGGTCTGATCAAATGTGATAACTTGCAGGAAGCATGTGTGGCAAACTCCTGGTTTGAAGTACTGTCTGTTCTGCACCTGATGGCTATGCTTACATTGTCGGAGGCTGACACCTTGATGATCCCACTCGACCATTCTGGTTCGACTATAAGGACAGTTTCTTCAGGTTTGCATCCTTGTCCATGTGCTTTTATTATACATGTTCACCTGATGGCTGACCTTAACTATGTTCTTTTCTTCCAGATTCCAAGAGAGAAGCTGTCGACTTATTGCTCAAGGCAACCGGCTACTTGGAATTCTGTGTCCGGGATGTCCTGGTTCGCATACCACCCGAAATCAAGTATGTAGAGTCGAAAGTAACGTAACATTAGATTTGGGATTTAGACAGTGCCAATACTTAAAACTAATACATAATTTATGTCATGAACACAGGAAGAATTTGCCCAAAATTTTGCGGGATGGTGTGTTGGAGGCCATTTCTTATCAAACTCTAGGCCAGGTGCTTTCTTGATAAGTGGAATCGATTTTCTTATGTTGACATTGACATCGATTGAGTATCGATGGCGATTTGGAGTGGAGAAACATGAATTAGATTAGTCTTAAGTTAACTAAGACAGTAATTGCTGAGAGGTAAATTTACAGATTTACTGATCTTGATGAAAAATACAGGGAACAGAAATCCAGCTTGGCTTAGCTGTTGAATGTCAGAAGGCCACATTGTCAGTTAAAAGGAGATTGGCATGTGAACAGTTGACCTATTTTAGTCAGGTTTGTATTCATGCTCTAATCCTTCATTACTTCAATTCAAACCTACAGCTTATGCTTCTTTAGGATTTACTTAGACGACTGCGAGTATATGCTAAGTTTCTATCTATTGTCTGTTCTGTTCTCGAGATCAGGCCTATCACTGCTTGTCAGGATGCGGCACAAATAATGGGTGCGGGAAGAAGCATATCTGGTTCATCAAATGGAAATTTCTTGAGTCGAAGGTTTTAAATAAAATCGATAATAAACCCAAATTATGCTGTTGTTCCTCTTTCTGCATATATACAATCAACGTATATCTATGTCCCATATAAATTATCTGTGCAGGCTGCAGCATACTACTACCACGGCCTGATCCTTGACAAGGGCAATGAACCGTCATGCCACGTTAGCGCTGTGTGCTGTTTTCTTGCAGCGGAAGAACTTCTATCAGAAAGCAAGAAGGCTTGCTTAACCTTTTGCCTAGCAGCTCCGGTTACCAGGTGTATATTATTGACTATTAATACTACACTAAATAAGTCTTGTTCCTTTTTCATAAGCATTAATTGCCTTGATTATTTTTTATTTATTTTTTTCTTTGTTTCTAAATTCAAGGGCTCCTCCACTCTGGGGAGCTATGAGGCATTTGCATCAGAAAATTCCTGAAGTTGCAACAAGGAAATCCCAGATGTATGGCTACCTTTTAGAACAAGAAAAGTAAGGGGCCATTATTTTCTCTATCTTCCTCAATTATCCGAGTCCCCTAAACATCTAATTAACCTTTCAATTACGGATGCAGGGTTCTACAAACATTGCCTGACCTACCAGAATTTCAACTGTCATTAAGACCTGATGACTATCAGCTACCTGAAATCGACCCGGCCTGGGATTCCGAAAAGTGGGAAGCTGAGGGCCAGGCCTTGAAAGAGCACCTAAAAGATAGCGACGACGAGATTGAAACTCCAGAGTGATGTCTTTCGACCAGCACTAATCATGTTATTAGTGATTTAAAACAAGCTTAATTATAGATATCACTATGTATATGTTTTACATATGATCATCATTCATCGCTGCAAATGATGGTCCAGGCAGTCAGACAAGCACATAAAATGGGTCATCAGTTGGTGACAAGCTTGTTGAATTAAATGGCATGTCCTTTTGTTACACAACTAAGTGATGACAAAATACCTAATTTCAATCTAGGTGCCAATGAAATTAAATACTGCCCCACATATTTTCTTAAGTTGTCAACGACCTTATTAAGTACTAGTTCGGTAGTGAGGTGCTTTTATAAAAAATGGGTATAAAAAAAAAAACTGAGCTCAAAAATATGTTTGGTAAACACTTAAAAACAGCTTATTTTCACAGTTTTTGATGAAAATAAGCTGAAAACATGAAACAGCAAAAATAAGTTTATTCTCACAGCACAACAGAAACAGTTTTTTTTCAAAGTGCAGCAATACCAAACCAGCTCTAAATGTCATCCCTTCAAAATTGAAAAGAAACGAGAAGAACTTACCTACAACTGAACCCAAACTATGGGGCGTTTCCACGTTTACGTCCCGTTACAGACAAGTATCTCTGGTGTTAGAACAAAGAAAATTCCCAATAGACAAATACTTTCTGCAACATCTCCTAATCCAAAGAAGCCACCATTTCCTCAAGCATCAAGGAGACAATTAGTACAAATAAATACGATTAATGGGCCCATAATTGCTACAGGGGTAATATGTAAACTAAACCGTTGAGAAAACATATGTATATGCAGCACAACTTTGCATAGGTCCCAAATGCTAAGAACGCAATGGCAAATTGATCAATTCAACACCCCACCACCACCACTATTCTGAGATTTTCGATGTCGTTTTCGGATGATGGGATAGATCTCCTGTAAGTTGTATTGCTGAGTTCATTTAGTAGGTCAAGGCATGAGATTATGAGCAGCTATGAGAGTGAGAAGCAAGTAGGCAGAGAAAGCCAGGTAAGAAAACGCAAGAGAAATGGTCATTTTGTTGCAGAACTCCTTCACATAACCGCATGTTGGCTGCCAAGTCATTTTCTTCTCCCCATACTTCCCCACGTACCCGATTGCGGTCGCGGCTGCGCATCCGGATATCATCATCACCATCATCACCTGTAAGTAACATAATTAAATAACTAATGTTGCAATGATAGATTAACTAACTAATGTTGCAATGATAGATTACAAACGGAAATTGTTATTGACGCTCCAAAAATTTGCTAACCGTGTCGTGCAAGAAGAGAACGAAGTAGTTTTTGAGGTGTTGAGACGGAGAACGGCGTGAGAAGAAGGAGAGGAAGATCAATGAGAGCACTGAGAAGGCACACACCACAACATTAGCACCAACCAAGAACCTGTAACAACAGAAACCCCAAAACAAGTTAATAAACAAATAAAAATGGTCATATCTGTTGTAAAAAATTGGATCTTTGATTTGTTTTTTGGATCTGGGTTTACTTGAAGGCAGTTGAGTAGGAGTAGTGAGCATCGAACTTGAATCCGAACACGACGACGGATTGGCTGTTGGTGACTGTAACGGAGATGGCGATGAGTGTGAAGACAATGCCTGAGATTCTGAGAGCAACTTGAGCGGTCAACAAAGACATCCTCCGCCGTGGTACGCCTGAAGAAGTGACTTGGAGGACGGAGGAGCTATTCTCTTTCGGCGTCTCTGACGCCATTTCGATTTGATGATGGGTTGTTTGACTTTGACCAATGGATACAGAAGACCGAAACAGAAGAGGAGGAGGGAGCCTAAATACAGCAGAAGATGCAAAAGAATCTGTTTATCAAATGTGGAAAAAGCCTTTGGCCCAAAAAAAAAAAAAGCCAGAAAAAATGGGATTGCAAGGGACGAGAAATTTTTAAATGTGACGAGAACACACATTACGTGTTTTTATGTAAGTGGTGAAAATTTTTATTTTTTAAGTTATTAACTTTTTGACACATAAATTCCACCATTTGTATAATGACATGTGATGTACCATCTCGTGTGCCGGTCACATTGAAAAATCTCTCACGAGGGACAGTTGTCAAAGAGCAAGGAGGAGAAAATCCAATGGTGAATTGCGATCTGAGGGTTTTAGAGATGGTAATAAGTGAGTCCAACCTAACTATGACGGAAAAAGGAAAAGCTTCATAAATGGTCCTCTGTCCGAAGTTAAAGGCAAAGAAAACAGTGTGGCATTCGGACCCCGGATTTTGAATTTTGGTGAAGAGTCAATGGACCTAGACCGAGGAGAGAACCTGGGTAAGGCCATCATTTGTGCGACTGGACATTACTTGGGCCATCGTATGTAAGGCAGTATACGAAGTCGTGACTTTGTTTCCGTGAATTCGAACCATTTATTAAGTGATTTTTTTTAAAAATATAAATTTTTGATAATGATAAAGATGAAAACGTAACTTGGGTGGATCTAGCCCACGTCAGTTAGTAGGAGTTTCAATCCTTCTGCGTAATAGTACAAAACATACATAAATATATAAGGAAACAATAATTTGAGTATGAGCCCAAGTTCATAGTTTTACTGAGGGTGAACCTACTTGGATTATCATAAAGGATTCCCAGCATATCATACGATTTCCTTTCTTGTTAAGCCATCGAGTCTTCTAGGGTTGATCGACACGTTTCAAGAGGATTCATCCAAGACTCTAGATCTTGTTAATTCTAAGGTAGTTTTCTGCGGTGTGCTTTGTTTGTTATTCTTTCGTACTCTCTTTTCTTTACAACGCGATAGGTCAACGAAGCGTGAGGTGACCAAAGCTCAATGATCTAGCCCAAACGTACTTAAATGAAGCAGCAAGGCGTATGAAAAATGATTGGTGCACCGTTCAAGGCAACATAACAACATTCTTTTGGAAACCAAAGTATTTGTTTTATGTGATAGAAACACATACACTGAAAAAAATCTAGAAGCACTCGGTCGAGAAAAAAGTCTACCAAGGCCCTTAATATACACACACAAAACAACCTACAACAATTTGTAGTCACTCACGGCATGTCTTAAAGAAGAATTTAGGCATGATTCGATTAAGGCCAAATTACTCAATTAAATAAATTAAGATTTGCAATGAAATTTATAACCCAAATAAAATGCCAAAAGACTATTTAACTTAACCCAAAAGCAATATGATTTTATTTCCTAAGACTAAGCAATTGCATTGATCTCACAATCCTAAAGATATACAATGATGTGATTCTAGTTTCCTATATGAATGCACAATGTACTTTCCATACGAGGTCCATGAAATCTGCTCTTTAATGAACTGCTTGCAGACCAAGCATTCTTCATTTCGACCTAAACTTAAGAGACTAAAATGAAATTAAAGATTAACTATTACAGACACGTATCAATATCATATACAGTAAAAACAAAATAGCCAACTAAAAACTTGCGATTTTAAAAGATAATGAATACTTCGGATTATGATATTTGTACTGTAAAATAATGTCTCATCCTCATATAAGAAGTCGCATATTAGTTTTTTTGTGACCACCTAACATGTAGTTGCTACATTGTTACGAGTGGAACAAACGTGGTGCTGGATGAACCAAAATACAGGGTTAAGTTTGTGTAAAACAGATTGGTACACAAACAGATTGGCAGCGTTGGGTCCACGTAGTGGAAGAGTTTTTAGGATGTTTTGGTTGTGGGTTGGTTTTAATTTAATGGAAAACTTACAAGCTCACCAAGATTCGTTTTCAAAAAATTAAATTACAAGGTCACGTCGAAGTCTGCAACCAAACTAATAATCCACCACAGCCACATAATTGTTGCTTCCATAATTCAGAGTAGACAGACATTTTAGCAATAGTATTTTGTTGCCCCTTGGTTTCCAGAAAAAAAAAAAAAAAAAAAAAAAAATCAGTCATTTCGACGAACAAGGGTCTGTAGATTTCTTTTGTCATCATTTATTCATTCATGAAATTTTGGTGCGTAAAGTGAGGCGGGACTAATAATTTTTAGAATAAATTATAGTAATGGTCTATTACTTTAACTCAATTAGAGCAATAGTATCTCAACTAAAAATTTATGACTATTGGTTGAAGAAAGTTAAGGTTCAACTATAAAACTAATTGGCAATACGAGGAGTAACCCAACTTACTTATAAGCACATGTAAGGTCACTTCTCTCACCAATGTGGGATTTTTTCTCAACACGCTCCCTTACGCGTGGTGAATTTTCAAGTCTAACACCTGGACGACACAACTCAGGTGACGTGGAACACGTGTGGCCGTTGGGCTTCACAAGTTAGACAACTTGCTATGACATTATGAAGAAAGTTAAGGTTTCACCATAAAACCAATGGAAAATATGATGAGTTCCTTATAAGCACTGCAAGGTCTCTCCTCTCATCAGTGTATGATTCATTCTCAACATTGGTCCCCTAACTCATCAAAACGTGTAGCTATGGTCATTTTCATCGACTCTGTTAGAACTTCTGTAAAAATGAGTCACATGCCACGCACGTAAGGCTAAATCAAGGGGAAAATATAGAAAATCAAATGAGAAAAATTATAGTAATGGACCCTCAATTTTAATCAAATTGGAGAAACGGTCACTCAACTTTAATCCAATTGGAGCATTGATCCGTCAACTTTAACCCAATTGTAGTAATGGTCATCCCAACGGAACTCATTTTGACGGAGTTGAAGAAAAATACCATAGCTATACTTTTTTATGAATTAAGGGATTAATGGTCATTAATTTTTAGTTAATGAACTATTGCTCCAATTGAGTTAAAATTGAGAGATGATTGTTATAATTTTCTCTAATTTTTACTCTCTTTTTCTTCATGCATTATTGTTTTTTCTGTCCCTTCATCCTCTTTATTTTATTCAAACTAAATGATAGAGAAAAATGAATAAACAAAAGGGGGAGGTCTACAAGAATGTGTGTTGAACGCGATTCAAATTAGTCATTGATGCAATTAGCGGCTCTTGCTTAATTCCCTGGAGATTGAGGAATACTATTGAAGATATTAAGTGGTTGGCGATTTCTTTTGACTCTATTTTTTGGAAGCATGTCTTTAAGGAGGTAAATTTCGTGAGGGACGCAGTGACTAACATGAGTTTTAATGTTGCTACTTTCAATTGTTTAACATCTGCGTTAGTTTATTATCTCCTGTGATCGAGTAATTGGAGTTAGGTATGACAAAGTTGAAGGTATTTTGTTGGCTTCTTGAAACCTTCAAGAGCTTTATGACTAATCTACGTGAATCACATCCCAAATATAGTTCTCTAATCAATTACATATCGATGCTAAACCAGCTGCTCACCTATGAATGGAGTTGGATTGTCTGCCTTCCCAGATGGATTGTCTGCCCTCTCATTTCCCATCCCCTTCCCATTCTCTCATGTTTGTGCGGTCACGGTTAAGCCACGTTAACATTTTATATTGATTTTTTATAAAGGTAATAAGACAAAAAATAATAAGAATATAAAATGTTGACATGGCTTAACCATGACCGCACAAACAGAAGGGGATGGAAGATGATGTGAACTGGGAGGGCAGACAATCCATCTCCCCTATGAATTGGTATGTTCATCATGTGGAATAGTTTATCATGATGGTGACTTGTATACTTATTTTACTATTATTTGTGCAATAGATGGAGTGGGCCTCTAGCTCTATATGCATTATTACAAGTTTGGGAATATAATTGGTTGGAAACACTGCCTGATGCATCAAGTATCATAATATAATTAGTTAGGTTTTTTTTTTCAAAGTTTCCAACCAATTGTATTATTATACTTGATCTACCAAGCTGTGTTCCTAGCAGATTAAAAAATTTCTTTTGAATCCATTCTAGACTTGAAGGGATTTTTCAATATGTCGTAATACGAGGCATACACTATATGTTATTATACAAGTGAATAAAAGATTTTTATTCAAATATTACTCCATTTGTATAATAACATATAAATAACTTATGTCCTCGTATTGCAAACACACTAAAAAATCTCTGTTATAGTCACCCATATAACCTCCATCTCTTACCGACGTTGCCGTAATGAGTGTGTGCGCTCAAAAGTGGTTCCATCCCAAAAATCAAACGACTCCCACCCCAACCGTCCTTTTCTTTTCTTTCATTTTTTTTTTTTTTTGGTGAATTTCTTTTCCTTCTTTTGTGTATTGTTTCGGGCAAGCCAGCAACGCGGGTCTTTTTCATGCACACTAATCGTTCGTGTACGTTCTATTGCTGAATCACAAATCCATCAAATCTACTCCTAAGGTTTCTAACCTTTTACTACGGAAGAGGATCCTCTCCAGACTCATTTTGTGGGGATTTTTGGAATTCTCACATCTTAATTATTTATCGTATATCGTGTGGTCAGTTTTCGTCAGATACTATTTGTGTTTAACTTTAAATAAAAAAGTCAAATGATTTCTGATTGCACGATACACGATAAATGACTAAGATGTATGGATTCCTAGGATCCCCACAAAGTGGTTCCGCATGGGATCCAATTCCTTTTACTACCACTTGCAAACTATTTTCCTCAATCTATTGCTAAATTTCTTTCAAGGAGACTTTCATAAACGTTTGACAACGTCGTCATGGTATTCTACGCTAATAATACAAGATCATGTGAAAAATGTTAAAAGCAAATAACATTGTGTTACCCGTTTGGAATGTCATGATGTCAATAAATTCTTTTATACGATCAGTTGTATGCAGTATTCCTTACATAAGTGAGACCCAATACGTGAGCTTGGGTGCGCTAATAATACAAGATCATGTGAAAAATGTTAAAAGCAAATAACATTGTGTTACCCGTTTGGAATGTCACAATGTCAATAAATTCTTTTATACGATCAGTCGTATGCAGTATTCCTTACATAAGTGAGACCCAGTACGTGAGCTTGGGTTATGAGAAAATACAAAACCCCTTGTTTCGTATGTGTGGTAACTCATGTGGCACGTATGACAAACACTTTTTTTATGGCACATGGCACGTATGTGTGGTAACACACGAGAATAGATCATCTCCAGATCTCTTTCACCAAAGTCACCGAATCAAGTGATCAGGGCCTTTGAAATTTCATCTAATGGCCCACCTGTTTTGACCCCTTAAAAGCTATAATAATTTTTAGCCGTTAGATAAAATTTTAAAGGCCCGGATCACTTGATCCGGTGGCCTTGGTGGAAGAGATCCGGAGATGATCTCTTATCGTAACACACGTGGTTATATGCAAGCTCGCATGTAAAACACAACGACTAGACGTGTTCCACGTTACCCTATTGGTCTTGATCCGTTGGCCTTGGTGGAAGAGATCCGAAGATGATCTCTTCTCGTAACACACGTGGTTATATGCAAGCTGTCCCACATGTAAAACACAACGACCGGACATGTTCCACGTTACCTGGTTGGTGTTTTTCACGTATTAGGCTTGATAATTCGCTATACGTGAGGTAACGTATTGAGAGTTTCAATGCCAATCTAGTTTATTTAAAGCTCATGCAAAATCTCTCACGTGTGATGAACTTTCAAGTCTAATATGTGGACAACACAAATGAGGTAGTGTAAATATGTATAACCGTTGAGCTATAACCTGACAGTGAACCCTGAATATATTAATAAGCACTATTCAATTTGCAAATTAATCGGTCCGATTGAAATAATCATTACATTCTCACTTACAAAGACGTACCCAAGGAGACTTATGTAGCAGTGGCATGCCATCCAACTCCAAACCTTTCTCATCTCAAGTTGGACAAAACTTCAACCGACAAAGAGAAGCGAGAAAGGACAACGCCACAATAGACAAACTAGAGCCGTCTCTCCGAAATATTTAATCACCCAGGTCTCCTCCCTCTCTCCCTCCCTCCCTCGCCCTCCTTCTTTCCTCCTCCACTACTACTAACTTAGCAGTAGCACTTTTTGTTTAGTGCCCTTGTCAAATTTAATAATCTCGTTTAAACGAGCAGTTTTCAAATTCTCTAATAATCATTATTATTCTTCAAATGATAAAGTAACTTTGACTGATAAGCGTTCAAATCTCTAAATACCTCCAGCCGGAAGCCATTGGCCTCCCCCTAAGCAGCCTCTGTTATTCCATGGCCTCCACCGGAGTTTGTCTTTTCCCCGCCCGCCTGCCATCCTTTATCCGCCAGGAACTGACGTCATCATCATGCGGAAAATCTAAGATCAATCCGACCTCGACTCCATTTCGGAGGCTAGCCGCTGTGTCTGCTGACCACACTCCGACGAGCCTGACCACAGAGAATATCGGAAACGGCAGGTCCTCTGAGACGGAAGCTCATACGACGACGACGAAGTCAGCTGCAGAGACGAAGAGGCAGGCTGGTCAGGAGGAGAAGAAGTTGGACGCGGAAGAGCAAGGCCTGAGCTTGAAGGATTACTTCGAGCAAGCCAAGGATTTCATCAGCTCCGACGGTGGCGGTGGTGGTGGACCGCCTCGCTGGTTCTCTCCTTTGGGCGGCGGTTCCCGCTTGGACAATTCTCCTCTGCTGCTCTTTTTGCCTGGTAATAGAAACGAGGACGAAAATTTTTGTACTGTTTATTTTAACAAAAAAAATTATATTTTTATACTAAAATGTTAATTTTGATATTATTTATTTTATTTTTATCGTTAAAATTTAAAATTTTCAAATCATTTTGATTAATTTTCTTCATAAAAATCACTTTGCGTTTTAAACTTCATCCAACTTTTACCTTTTCTTTCTTCAAATGACGGCATCATCATCACCATCATTACAAATGTTAACTTTTACCTTTTCTTTTTGTTAATTTTTAACAAAAAAATTATATTTTTAAATTAAAAAAAGTTAATTATAGTATTTTTTATTTTATTTTTTATTTTATCTTTATAGTTAAAACTTAAAAACTTTAAGTTATTTTCATTAATTTTCATAATAAAAATCCCTTTGCTTTGTAAACTTTATCCAACTTTTACCTTTTCTTTCTGCAAATGACGGCATCATCATCACCATCATTACAAGTGTAAGCTTTCAATTGCGAGACAATGATTCCGCGTGTCCAATTACTGCTCAAGCTTGTATTTTTACCGCTCAACTAAAAATTTATGATTATTGGTTCTCAGTTCATTAAAATGTGTAATTATGATTTTTTTTATAAATTCTATCAGAACTTTCATAAAAATGAGTCACGTGCCACACGTAAGGTTGAATCAAAAGGCAAATATGAAAAATCAAATGAGAAAAATTGTCAACTTTCACCCAATTAGAGAAATTGTCCCTCAATTTTAATGCAATTGGATCAATAGTTATTCAACTTTAACTTAATTGTAGCAATTGTCATTTCGACATGACTCATTTTGATGGAATTCTGACGAAGTTGATGAAAATTACCATAGCTACACGTTTTGATAAGTTAAGGGACCAATGGTCTTATATTTTTAGTTGATGAACTATTGCTTCAATTTAATTAAAGTGAAAGGCCATAGCTACAATTTCTCTTATTTAAAACTCAGCACAAATAAGTCAAAAATATATGAATTCTTTTTTCCTAAAAAATATTTGGAATGAATAATGTAGGAATTGATGGGACTGGACTTGGGCTCATAAGGCATCATCAGAAACTTGGAAAGTATGTCCTATCTCAAATTTGTTTCTGCATTTCGGAATTAATTTTTTTGTTTTCCAATTTTTTGAACTGAATAATTTTGTTCCTTCTGCTAGAACTAATTTTGTTTAGTTATTTGATTTGATATCATGTATGTTTATTTTTTGTTTACTTGATGTGTGAAGGATTTTCGATGTCTGGTGCTTGCATATTCCTGCAAAGGATCGAACACCATTCACAGGTTCTTCCTTTTCTCTTTGATATGCCTCTGTAGTTTGTACTGTTACAAACATTAGGTAGTTTCATTAACATTGTTGATCTTATGTTGCACAAAATGTTTGCTTCACTCGGTCCTCATAGTATTCGTAACAGTGTGGTGAAAATCAGGTGTGGAGAATATAAAACGGCGCACCTTGTTTCTGTTTTCCTATTTTGTTGGATGAAAGAGATCGATGAATTCCTATATAATTTGATCCTTCTATTAATTTCCATGTGTCAGACCTAGTGAAGCTGGTTGAAAGAACAGTTCGATCAGAGCATCGTCTCGCGCCAAATAGGCCTATTTATCTTGTTGGAGAATCTCTTGGAGCATGTCTTGCGCTTTCTGTGGCTGCCCTTAACCCTGATATTGACCTTGTTCTAATTTTGGCTAATCCAGGTAAGACGCTCCTCAAACAAAGTTCAAAGATTCCGGGATAAACGAGTAGTAAATAAGCATGCTGATATACGAAAATTCATGTATAAACTGTATTAGTTGACTAGGTCCATTGAATTTTCGCTAATTCATCTTAGATAAGCTCAAAATGCTTAGCATTTCTAGAAAAAACTAAATGATTTAGCTCTTCAATTGATACTTTTGCTCACTCGGGTTGGCTACTACCTGGTATCCATGTGCAGCTACGTCCTTCAGCAAGTCCCAACTTCAACCATTAATACCTTTACTGCAGGTCATTCCTGACTCACTTCCTCTTAGCCTTCCTCACATAGTGAGCTCAATGACAGGTCTGCTTTCTTTATTCCACCTTTTATTATGTTCGTTGCTCCAAGTTATGATGAATTACTCGCTTGAAGTTCATGTGCTTGCAACAAAAGAATTTTATTGAACAACCTGCAACTCTTTCGCATGAATTTAGGTTTTCTGATGGGTAACTTGGAGACGGGACTTAGACGTTCTCTGCCACAGACAGTTGAGAAGCTATCGCGTGATCTGCTTGCGTCAACATCTTACCTCTCTGTAAGACACAACTATGCAACAAACTAACAATACTTTCGTTCACAAGTTTTCAAACATCGGATCAGTATATACATTCAAAATGTGCTCAATCCTCATTCCATAGATGGATACTTATGATGTTCATGACGTGTTGTTTTCAAGCTTCTGTTATGTAGCATTATATGTTATCACTAGTGTAATCCATACCCTTGAAGTCAGTTAAAAGAGGATCGGTAGCCTTCTGATCCTTCATGTTTATCAATTGTGCATACTTATATTCTCATAAGTGTCGTTGAATCTTGCGGAAAGAATTAATGGTTGAAGCCACAGGTTCTTGATGATATCTTACCTCGAGAAACACTTCTGTGGAAGCTGCAAATGATTAGATCAGCATCTCAATATGCCAATTCACGGCTCCACGCTGTAAAAGCTGAAACGCTGATACTTTCCAGGTCTACTCTTTATTTCTGCTTATTCGTTTGATAGTGACTAAGAAAGCAGTCACTTACAATTGATAATGTAAACCCATCCACCCCCTTCTCCCTATAAAAAAGAAAGAAACAAACAAAATCAGGAAAACTGTTACGAAACAAATGTTAGAGGACTTGCCGACTTGGTATTTTTTTTTTCAAGGCTACCCAAAGAGTTTGCAAGTAAACATGTAAATAGGGTGTAATTTGAGTTTACGGAAATTTATTTGAATAGTTGTGATCTGCTCGTCAAGCATAGTCATGCAACGGAGCACTTTACTGCCTTCGCCTGTCATCTTTCTAGAACGATGGGGCTAACTTAACTTTTGTTTGTCTATAAGTGGACTGGATCAGTTGTTACCTAGTCAAGCGGAAGGAGAAAGAATCAAACGCACCCTTGCAAAATGTGAGATTCGTACGTTTGCCAACAGAGGTCATTTCCTCTTCCTGGTAGGATGATTTCTATATGTGCATGTATACATTACGTTCTTATTGGTGATAGTATAAGCCCTGATAAAACAAATGAATTTTCTCTCTGCCGCTTTCCAAACCCAAAATCTCCAAGGAAAAAAGTTAAATGGTAGAGTTAGATACTTAGGGTCATTTAATTGGAGTAATGGATCAACTTTTGTTGAATTAGCTACTCTCTGCTATGTCTGAAATTCCAATGCTATGCTGTTATTTTATAACCAGATTTTTGAGTTTGTAAGTTTTTAGTTTGATACGTGTATTAATTCTCGCAATCCATGGCAGGAAGATAATTTTGATCTGGTAACTGTCATCAAGGCCACTTGTTTCTATCGTCGTTCCAGAACTCATGACTTTGTTACTGATTACATACCACTAACGCCTTCAGAAGTCAAAAATATAATTGAACCAATCAGGTGGGTAATATTTTCCTGGAATTTACAATTGCAGTTGTACTTTCTGCTATCCTAGTTGTGTATGAAGCCCCCAAGACAGTAGCTTTATTTATCCGTGTCATATTATATTGAGCCACGGAAGAAAGAGCTGATGGAA
Source organism: Heteromeles arbutifolia (assembly GCA_024362995.1). Classification (NCBI taxonomy): domain Eukaryota; kingdom Viridiplantae; phylum Streptophyta; class Magnoliopsida; order Rosales; family Rosaceae; genus Heteromeles; species Heteromeles arbutifolia. The sequence goes on from JANCRC010000007.1 coordinate 340,387, forward strand.
ATTATGCATAAGCTTGCTACAATTTTACTAAACCTCTAATGTGTAATGTCTGATCACTGTGCATTTTGTGTAGATTTTTAACCATGGCCACTAGCCCAGTCATGTTCTCAACTTTAGCAGATGGGAAGATTGTGAGGGGCCTTGCCGGGATTCCTTCCGAAGGCCCTGTATTGTTTGTTGGTTATCACATGTTACTGGCGCTTGAATTGCCTCCCTTGGTAATTCAGATGTTTGAGGAAAGAAGCATCCATTTGCGAGTAATAGCACATCCGATGATGGTTATAAAGTTGAAAGAAGGAAGGTTTCCTAATCTCTCTATATTCGACACAATCAGACTTATGGGTGCAGTTCCTGTCTCTGGTGCAAACTTATACAAACTCCTCTCTACCAAGTCTCACGTCCTACTATATCCAGGTGGAGTGCGTGAGGCTCTTCACAGGAAGGTAACAATCACTTTATTATTGTTATTATTTCTCTCTAAGAAGACTAGATAAGCCTAGAATTCCAATTATCTTAGTGGACCATTCCACTGAACTGAACTTGGAATGTTTCCAGGGGGAGGAATATAAGTTATTCTGGCCACAACAGTCGGAGTTTGTGAGAATGGCAGCTAGATTTGGAGCCAAAATCGTACCTTTTGGCGCTGTTGGAGAAGATGATATTGGTGAAGTAAGGCTGCACACCTTATTTCACCGTTACCATTATCTTATTGTCTTTCCTCGTTAAATAAAACCACAGGTTTGCTTTGGTTATTCACACTGCTCATTCTCAGAATAATTATTGTCTCTTCTTTGTAATCAGCTTTTATTGGATTACAACGACCAAATGAGAATTCCTCCACTTAAGGAGTATATACAGGAGGTAACAGATGAGGTTGCGAAAGTAAGGTAATTGATCTGAGACGATATTTTTTGGTTGATTCCCATAGAACTTTCCGTCTTCGTGTGATTATAAATTTCCTTGTCATCCTTGCTTTGAAAGATCAACGTTATGGTTGAATATCAATGCCATCTTGTGATAACAGAATTGGCGTTGGCGGGGAGGTAGGAAACCAGGATGTACACCTGCCGGGAATCATACCGAAATTTCCAGGCAGGTTCTATTATTATTTTGGAAAACCAATTGAAACACAAGGTAAGTTTCGCATCTGATTTTCCGGTTCTAGATGCGTACTTGTTCATGTGTTTACGTATGATCAATTGTGCAAGCTGATTGACTTAATTTGAACGTTATTGGGAACAATGTCCATGTGAAGGGAGGAAGCAGGAATTACGAGAGAGGGAGAAAGCTCATGAACTGTATTTACAAGTGAAATCAGAAGTTGAGGATTACCTTGCTTATTTGAGGGAGAAAAGAGAGAAGGATCCTTACAGAACGTTATTGTCTCGGATGCAATACCAGGTCAGACATGGATTCACATCTGAAATTCCTACATTCGATATCTGATCGATGAAGATATATGTCGATGATCTTGGCGATCGACGCACAACCTCCTTGAACATCCTTGGTCACAACACAGGATAGCTCATCTCATCACTTCACTCTAAAAACTGACCGTTGAAGAAGAGGGCAATTTGATTCAAATTTGTATCGTATGTGGTTTAGTTGTAAAATAGTGTAATATTCAGGCCTTTTTATAATAATATCACGCTTATGGTTTTGGACCCTTGTGCCTAAAATCATGTGCCGTCCTTTTTCATTACATTTTATTTATGAATGCATATGCAGGTTTAGTTAGTCGAGTTATTATGTTCATTCTGCCGGCTACGCATCCAGATGTCATCATCACCTGTAAGTAACACAATTAACTAACTAATGTTGCAATGATAAATTACAAACGAAAATTGTTATTGACGCTTCAAAAATTTGCTAACCGTGTCGTGTAAGAAGAGAAAGAAGTAGTTTTTGAGGTGTTGAGACGGAGAACGGCGTAAGAAGAAAGATAGGAAGATCAATGACAGCACTGAGATGGCACACACCACAACATTAGCACCAACCAAGAACCTGTAACAACAGAAACCCCAAAACAAGTTAATAAACAAATAAAAATGGTCATATCTGTTGTAAAAAATTGGATCTTTGATTTGTTTTTTGGATCTGGGTTTACTTGAAGGCAGTTGAGTAGGTGTAGTGAGCTTCGAACTTGAATCCGAACACGACGACGGATTGGCTGTTTGTGACTGTAACGGAGATGGCGATGAGTGTGAAGACAACGGCTGAGATTCTGAGAGCAACTTGAGCGGTCAACAAAGACATCCTCCGCCGTGGTACGCCTGAAGAAGTGACTTGGAGGACGGAGGAGCTATTCTCTTTCGGCGTCTCTGACGCCATTTCGATTTGATGATGGGTTGTTTGACTTTGACCAATGGACACAGAAGAGGAGGAGGGAGCCCAAATACGGCAGAAAATGCAAAAGGCTGTTTTTATCAAATGTAAAAAAAGCCTTTGGCAACTCAAAAAAAAGCCAGAGAAAATGGGATTGCGATGGACGGTTGTCAAAGAGCAAGGAGGAGAAAATCCAATGGTGAATTGCGATCTGAGGGTTTTAGAGATGGTAATAAGTGAGTCCAACCTAACTAGGACGTAAAAAGGAAAAGCTTCATAAATGGTCCTCTGTCCGAATTTAAAGGCAAATTCTGAGGCATTCGGACCCGGATTTTGAATTTTGGTGGAGAGTCAATGGATCTAGACCGAGGAGATAACCTGGCTAAGGGCATCATTTGTGCGACTGGAAATTACTTGGGCCATTGTATGTAAGGCGGTATACGAAGTCGTGACTTTGTTTCCATGCAAACATTATAATTCGAACCATTTATTAAGTGATTTTTTTTAAATATAAATTTTTGATAATGATAAAGATGAAAACGTAACTTGGATGGATCTAGCCCACGTCAGTTAGTAGGATTATAACTGTGTTTCAATCCTTCTGCGTAATAGTACAAAACAGATATAAATATATAAGGAAACAATAATTTGAGTATGAGCCCAAGTTCATAGTTTTACTGGGGGTGAACCTGCTTGGATTATCATACAATTTCCTTTCTTGTTAAGCCATCGAGTCTTCTAGGGTTGATCAACACGTTTCAAGAGGATTCATCCAAGACTCTAGATCTTGTTAATTCTAAGGTAGTTTTCTGCGGTGTGCTCTGTTTGTTATTCTTTCGTACGCTCTTCTCTTTACAACGCAATAGATCAACGAATCATGAGGTGTCCAGAGCTCAACGATCTAGCCCAAACGTACTTAAATGAAGCAACAAGACGTTTGAAAAAAGGATTAGTGCACTGTTCCAAGCAACATAACAACATTCTGTTAAAAACCAAAGTATTTTTTTATGTGATAGAAACGCATACAATGGAAAAAAATCTAGAAGCATTCGGTCGAGAAAAAAGTCTACTAAGGCCCTTAATATACACACACAAAACAACCTACAACAATTTGTAGTCACTCACGGCATGTCTTAAAGAAGAATTTAGGCATGATTCGATTAAGGCCAAATTACTCAATTAAATAAATTAAGATTTGCAATGAAACTTATATAACCCAAATAAAATGCCAAAAGAATATTTAACTTTGCACGATGTATTTTTCATACGAGGTCCATGAAATCTGCTCTTTAATGAACTGCTTGCAGACCAAGCATTCTTCATTTCGACCTAAACTTAAGAGACTAAAACGAAATTAAAGACTAACTATTATAGACACGTATCAATATCATATACAGTAAAAACAAAATAACCAACTAAAAACTTGCGGTTTTAAAAGATAATGAACATTTCGGATTATAATATTTTTATGGTAAAATAATGTCTCATCTTCGTATAAAAAGTGGCATATTAATTCTTTTTTACCACCTAACATGTAGTTGCTACGTTGTTACGAGTGGAACCAACGTGGGGCTGGATGAACCAAAATACAGGGTTAAGTTTGTGCAAAACAGATTGGTACACAAACAGATTGGTAGCGTTGGGTCCATGTAGTGGAAGAGTTTTTATGATGTACTGTTTGTGAGTTGGTTTTAATTTAAGAGAGTTTTAACGAAAAACTCGCGATACTGTTCACTTTAATGAAAAATTACATTTTTACACTAAAAAGTCAAACTTGTTACTATTCACTTTACCTTTTATTTTGTTCTTATAATTAAAACTTAAAATTTTCAACCTATTTTCATTAATTTTTCATTAATTTAATAGAAAACTTACAAGCTCACCAAGAGTCGAGTACAAAAAATTAAATTACAAGGTCATGTCCAAATCTGCAACCAAACTAATAATCCACCACAGCCACATAATTTTTGCTTCCATAATTCAGACTAGACAGACATTTTAGCAATAGTATTTTGTTGTCCCTTGCTTTCCAGAAAAAAAAAAAAGAATAATAAAAAAAAAAGCAGTCATTTCGACGAACGAGGGTCTCTAGATTCCTTTTGTCATCATTTATTCATTCATGAAATTTTGGTGCGTAAAGTGACGCGGGACATATAATTTTTAGAATAAATTATAGTAATAGTTTATTACTTTAACTTAATTGGAGCAATAATTTCTCAACTAAAAATTCATGAGTATTGGTTGAAGAAAATTGAAGTTCCACCATAAAACTCATTGGCAATATGAGGAGTAACCCAACTTACTTATAAGCACATATAAGGTCAATCCTCTCATCAATGTGAGATTTATTCTCAACACGCTCCCTCACGTGTTACGAATTTTCAAGCCTAATACCTGGACAACATAACTCGGGTGACGTAGAGCACGTGTGGTCGTTGAGCTTCACACGTGAGACAACCTGTCATTATATTATGAAGAAAGTTGATGTTTCACCATATAACCAATGGACAATATAATGAGTTACTTATAAGCACTGCAAGGTCCCTCCTCTCATAAATGTGTGATTCATTCTCAACATTGGTCCATTAACTCATCAAAACGCATAGCTATGGTCCATTTCATCGACTCTGTTAGAACTTCCGTCAAAATGAGTCACATGTCATGCACGTGAGCCTGAATCAAGGGAAAAATATGGAAAATCAAATGAGGAAAATTGTAGCAATGGTCCCTCAATTTTAATCAAATTGGAGAAATGGTCACTCAACTTTAATACAATGGAGCATTGATCCGTCAACTTTAACCCAATTGTAGTAATGGTCCTTCCAACATAACTCATTTTGACAGGATTTTGATAGAGTTGACGAAAAAAACCATAACTATACCTTTTTATGAATTAAGGGACTAATGGTCATTGATATTTAGTTAAAGGACTATTGCTCCAATTCAATTAAAGTTGAAAGATGATTGGTACAATTTTCTCTAATTTTTACGCTTTTTCTTCCTACATTATTGTTTTTTCTATCTCTTCATCCTCTTTATTTTATTCAAACTAAATGATAGAGAAAAATGAATAAACAAAAGGGGGAGGTCTACAAGAATGTGTGTGTTGAACGCGACTCAAATTAGTCATTGATGCAATTAGCGGCTCTTGCTCAATTCCCTAGAGATTGAGGAATACTATTGAAGATATTAAGTGGTTGGCGACTTCGTTTGACTTTATTTCTTGGAATCATGTCTTTAGGAAGGCAAATTTCGCGACGGACGCAATGCCTAGCATGGGTTTTAATGTTGCTACTTTCATATTAGGATAGAATCTTGCCCTCTAGCCCCTCACCCCAACAAAAGCCCGTGACAAAGAACCCTCCTACTATTAGAGATCTAGCTTTAGCTCGAAGAGGAAACGAGTTCTCGTTCTGATCTGCACCGGGGGTTGCTTCGGTCAGTTACAGGGACGGTCAGTAGGTAGTTCCGATTCTAACTCCTAGCTCTGGAGAAGCAAACTTCAATGACAAAGATTTCACTACACTACTTATTACGTCAAACATTCCTCTTTCTACTTCTGACTCTACTTTCATATTGGGATAGAATCTTGCCCTCCAGCCCCCCCCCAACAAATGCCCGTGACAAAGAACCTTCCTACTATTAGATAGTACTGGATCTGATTGTGACATTTTTTTTTTCTTCTAAAAAACCCTAACCTAAGACCATGATTATGGAGTAAACAGATGATCCTTCTAAAAGTTATAATAATTACAGCAGTTGAATCAAGCTTGAACGTCCCAGATGGTCTGATAACGAAGATCATCATCCCGAGCTCCAGTTTCAAATAAAAGAACATAGATCGGGACAAGTCACATCACTCGTGACTGAGGGTGACATGAAATTTCAATCATCGTGGGTTATTTCAAATCAAAGTCAATTTACAACATTCGTCGTTAAAATTCTAGTGCAATTGTGAAAGTAACTATTTTATTTTTTTAACTTTTTTAATAAAAGTTATTATAAAATGATTATTTAAATGTCTTCGTCAGAAATTTTAAAGAAATCACGACAAGTTTCAAGTCACACAAATAAACATAGAGATAAAGCCAACAATAATTGGCACATGTTGAATTGTAATTAACCATCACTCCTTGTCCTTATACTGTATTCTCGATATACACTTTATTTCTAAAAGAATTATTATATAAAATGAAAATCCTGTGTTGGTTTAGTTTAGTGCATGTGGCTCCTCCCTTGACCTTGAGGCTCCGTTGATTCATTTCCGGCCCAAAAAAATAGTAATAAAGTAGAACAAAACGCCAAAAAAAAATGGACATGACAGGAAATAGTGACGAAAAAATATATATATATATATATATATTATTTACTTTTTGAAAAATAATTTCAATTGTTCAACGTCTGCATTAGTTTAGTATCTCCGGTGATCGAGTAATTGGAGTTAGGTATGACAAAGTTGAAAGTATTTTGTTGGCTTCTTGCAACCTTCAGGAGCTTTATGACTAATCTACGTGAATCACATCCCAAATATAGTTCCCTAGTCAAATACATATCGATGCTAAACCAGCTGCTCACCTATGAATTGGTATGTTCATCATGTGGAATAGTTTATCATGATTGTGACTTGTATACTTATTTTACTATTATTTGTGCAATAGATGGAGTGGGCATCTAGCTCTATATGCATTATTACAGGTTTCTAATCAAGTGTCGTAATATAATTGGTTAGAAACACATACCGAAGCGTTAAGTATCATAATATAATTGGTTAGGTTTTTTTTTATTCTCAGTTTCCAATCAATTGTATTATTATATTTGATGTACCAAGTCGTATTCCTAACACACTGAAAAATTTCTTCTGAATCTATTCTAGACTTGGAGAGATTTTTCAATATGCCGTAATACGAGGCATACACTATATGTTATTATACAAGTGGAGGAAAGATTTTTATGCAAATATTCCTTCACTTGTATAATAACATATATATAACTTATGTGCTCGCATCGCAAGCACACTAAAAAATCTCTCCTAAACTTATAGAAGTAGTCCATCTATATAACCTCATCTCTTACCGACGTTGCCGTAATAAGTGTGTGTACTCAAAAGTGGTTCCATTCCAAAAATCAAACGACTCCCAACCAAGGACAAATCCACATAGGGACCTAGGAGGTCCCAGGACCCGTCGGTGATCCTAAATCGCTGCTAGAAATTTTCTGGGGACCCCTCATACTCGAGCATGAGGTCTGTGCAGGTTGTAGGTTGCAGTGGCTGTCTTCTTCTCGGAGAAGATGACCGCGCACGGAGAAGAAAGAAAATAGGGACCCTTCCAGCCTCTCTCCTCCTTGCTTCTGCCATGGTCTCATCCATCAATGCCACCTACTTCTCCTCCAACCTTTCTCTGTCGTCTGGCGGGGCAATACATAAGCCCAAATTTCCCCAAATTATTTCAACCACCTTAGTAATTTTTCTTATGGGTGAAATTTCCTACATAAGGTTAGTAAGATGGATATGATCTGTCATGGGTTGGTGAAATTTGGGGGTGGAGCTGCAATGGCTTCGGGAGAATGGGGAAGGAGGCGGTTGGTGGAGGTATGACAGCTGTGTTCTTAGGGAGAGAGAAGGTGGATGTTTGGAAATTAGTAAAAGAGAAAAATAGTGTGTTTGGTTAGAAAGATAGTGGGAGTTTGGGGAGAGTTTTATTTGACCGGTGTTTTAAATTTAGTGGTCCATATTAGATAATCAATAACTAGGTACTCCCTAATAACTTATGAAACCTCGTAATGGACGCTTGAATTATGATTTTATAATTTGTAATATTGTTTTGCATATGATTTTTGAATGAAATGTATTATATTTAAATTTTCGATGTTATTTTTGTCTATAAATTTTTTGACCTTTATTATTGGGACCCCCCGAGTTTAAAATCCTGGATCCGCCACTGCTCCCAACCCAACCCTCCTTTTCTTTTCCTTCTTTTGCGTATTGTTTCGGGCAAGCAAGCAGCCAGCAACGCGTGTCTTTTTCATGCACAGCTAGGCAACCACTCCTAAAGTTTCTAACCTTTTACTACGGAAGAGCATCATTCCCGGATTTACTTTGTGGGAATCTTAGGTGTAACATCCCACATCGCCCAGGGGATTGATCCTTAAATGTATATTCCCATCCCTACCTAGCACGAGGCCTTTTGGGAGCTCACTGGCTTCGGGTTCCGTAGGAACTCCTAAGTTAAGCGAGAAGGGGGCCAGAGCACTCCTAGGATGGGTGAGCCACTGGGAAGTTGCTCGTGAGTTCTCAGAAACAAAACCGTGAGGGCGTAGTCGGGGCCCAAAGCGGACAATATCGTGCTACGGTGGTGGAGCGGGCCCGAGAAGTGATCCGCCTCGGGCCGGGATGTGACAAATGGTATCAGAGCCAATCCCTGGCCGGAAGTGTGCCGACGAGGACGTCGGGCCCCTAAGGAGAGGTGGATTGTAACATCCCACATCGCCCAGGGGAGTGATCCTTAAATGTATATTCCTATCCCTACCTAGCACGAGGCCTTTTGGGAGCTCACTGGCTTCGGGTTCCGTAGGAACTCCGAAGTTAAGCGAGAAGGGGGCCAGAACACTCCCAGGATGGGTGATCCACTGGGAAGTTGCTCGTGAATTCCCAGAAACAAAACCGTGAGGGCGTAGTCAGGGTCCAAAACGGACAATATCGTGCTACGGTGGTGGAGCAGGCCCGGGAAGTGATCCGCCCCGGGCCGGGATGTGACATTAGGGATCCTCACATCTTAGCCGTTTATCATACATCGTGCGGCTAGTTTTCGTTGGATACTATTTGTATTTAATTTTAAATAAAAAAAGTCAAATGATTTCTGACCGTATGATACACGATGAATGACTAAGATGTGGGGATCCTCCGGATGGGATCTAATTCCTTTTACTACCACTTGCAAACTATTTTCCTCAATCTATTGCTAAATTTCTTTCAAGAAGACTTTCCTAGGTGCCCGACAACGCCGTCATGATATTCTGCGCTAATAATACAAGATCATGTGAAAAATGTTAAAGCAAATAGGTTATCCGTTTGGAATGTTACAATGTCAATGAATTCTTTTATACGATCAGTCGTATGCAGTATTCCTTACATGAGTGAGACCCAGTACGTGAGCTTGGGTGCTGAGAAAATACAAAACCCCTTGTTTCGTATGTGTGGTAACTCACGTGGTTATATGCAAGTTGTCCTGAACGTAAAACACAACGACTGACCTGTTCTACGTTATCCAATTTGTGTTTTTCACTTATTAAGTTTGAAAATTCGCCATACGTAAAATGATGTATTGAGAGTTTCAATCCCAATCTAGTTTACTTATAAGCTCATGCAAAATCTCTCACGTGTTACGAACTTTCAAGTTTAATATGTGAACCACACAAACAAAGTAACATTGAACCCTGAATATATTAATAAGCACCATTCAATGCGCAATTTAATCGGTCCGATGGAAATAATCATTACATTCTCACGTACAAAGACGTACCCAAGGAGACTTACGTAGCAGTGGCGTGCCATCCAACTCCTAACCTTTCTCATCTCAAGTTGGACAAAACTTCAAACGACACAAAGACAGAAGCGAGAAAGGACAACGCCAGACTAGACAACTCTAGAGCCGTCCCTCCGAAATGTTTAATCACCCACGTCTCCTCAATCTCTTCCTCGAAAGAAATTTTTAGTTGTGACGGAACGTACACCACGTGTTTTAATAAAAATGATGAAAAATTTTATTTTGTAAGTTATTAATTTTTTAGCACACATATCACTGTATACCAATCACACTAAAAAAATCTCTCCTCCCTCGCCCTCCTCCTTTCCTCCTCCACTACTACTTACGTAGCAGTAGCACTTTTATGTCTAGTGCCCTTGTCAAATTTAGTATTCAAATTCTCTAATAATCATTATCATTCTTCAAATGATAAAGCAACTTTGACTGATAAGCGTTCAAATCTCTAAATACCGCCAGCCGGGAGCCATCGGCCTCCCCGTAAGCAGCCTCTGTTATTCCATGGCCTCCACCGGAGTTTGTCTTTTCCCCGCCCGCCTGCCATCCGTTATCCGTCAGGAACTGACGTCGTCATCATCATCCGGAAAATCTAAGTTCAATCCGATCTCGACTCCATTTCGGAGGCTAGCCGCTGTGTCTACTGACCACACTCCGACGAGCCTGACCAGAGAGAATATCGGAAACGGCAGGTCCTCTGAGAAGGAAGCTCATACGACGACGACGAAGTCAGCTGCAGAGACGAAGAGAAAGGCTGGTCTGGAGGCGAAGAAGTTGGACGCGGAAGAGCAAGGCCTGAGCTTGAAGGATTACTTCGAGCAAGCCAAGGATTTCATCAGCTCCGACGGTGGCGGTGGTGGTGGACCGCCTCGCTGGTTCTCTCCTTTGGGCGGCGGTTCCCGCTTGGACAATTCTCCTCTGCTTCTCTTTTTGCCTGGTAATAAAAATCACTCTGCTTTTTAAACTTTATCCAACTTTTACCTTTTCTTAAATCTCTGCAAATGACGGCATCATCATCACCATCATTACAAATGCGAGCTTTCAATTACGAGACAATGATTCTGATTTGCGATCGCTCACAGAGATAAAAGTTCAATGATTATCGCGCGTGTCTAATTACTGCTCAAGCATGTATTTTTACCGCTCAACTAAAAATTTATGACTATTGGTTCTTAACTCATGAAAATGTGCAGTTATGATTTTTTTCATAAACTCCGTTAGAACTTTCATAAAAATAAGTCACATGCCACACGTAAGGTTGAATCAAAAGACAAATATGAAAAAACAAATGAGAAAAATTGTCCTTCAACTTTCACCCAATTAGAGAAATGGTTCCTCAATTTTAATGCAATTGGATCAATAGTTCTTCAACTTTAACTTAATTGTAGCAATTGTCATTCCGACATGACTCATTTTGACGGAATTCTGACGAAGTTGAGGAAAATGACCATAACTACACGTTTTGATGAGTTAAGGGACCAATGATCTTGTATTTTTAGTTAATGAACTATTGCTCTAATTAAATTAAAGTTGAATGACCATAACTACATTTTTATCTTATTTAAAACGCGGCACAAATAAGTCGAAAATATTTGAATTCTTTTTTCCTAAAAAATATTTGGAATGAATAATGTAGGAATTGATGGGACTGGACTTGGGCTCATAAGGCATCATCAGAAACTTGGAAAGTATGTCCTAACTCAAATTTGTTTCTGCATTTCGGAAATAATTTTTTTTGTTTTCCAATTTTTTGAACTGAATAATTTTGTTCCTTCTGCTAGAACTAATTTTGTTTAGTTAATTGATTTGATATCATATATGTTTATTTTTTGTTTACTTGATGAGTGAAGGATTTTCGATGTCTGGTGCTTGCATATTCCTGCAAAGGATCGAACACCATTCACAGGTTCTTCCTTCTCTTTGATATGCCTCTGTAGTTTGTACTGTTACAAACATTAGGTAGTTTCATTAGCATTGTTGATCTTGTGTGGCACAAAATGTTTGCTTCACTCGGTCCTCATAGTATTCGTAACAGTGTGGTGAAAATCATGTGTGGAGAATATAAAATGGCGCACCTTGTCTCTGTTTTCCTATTTTGTTGGATGAAAGAGATCGATGAATTCCTATATAATTTGATCCTTCTATTAATTTCCATGTGTCAGACCTAGTGAAGCTGGTTGAAAGAACAGTTCGATCAGAGCATCGTCTCGCGCCAAATAGGCCTATTTATCTTGTTGGAGAATCTCTTGGAGCATGTCTTGCGCTTTCTGTGGCTGCCCTTAACCCTGATATTGACCTTGTTCTAATTTTGGCTAATCCAGGTAAGACGCTCCTCAAAGAAAGTTCAAAGATTCCGGGATAAACGAGTAGTAAATAAGCATGCTGATATACGAAAATTCATGTATAAACTGTATTAGTTGACTAGGTCCATTATATTTTCACTAATTCATCTTGGATAAACGCAAAATGCTTAGCATTTCTAGAAAAAACTATATGATTTAGCTCTAAGACGGAAGCTATTCAATTGATACTTTTGCTCACTCGGGTTAGCTCCTACCTGGTATCCATGTGCAGCTACGTCCTTCAGCAAGTCCCAACTTCAACCATTAATACCTTTACTGCAGGTCATTCCTGACTCACTTCCTCTTAGCCTTCCTCACAGGGTGAGCTCAATGACAGGTCTGCTTTCTTTATTCCACCTTTTATTATGTTCGTTGCTCCAAGTTATGATGAATTACTGGCTCGAAGTTCATGTGCTTGCAACGAAAGAATTTTATTGAACAACCTACAACTCTTTTGCATGAATTTAGGTTTTCTGATGGGTAACTTGGAGACGGGACTTAGACGTTCTCTGCCACAGACAGTTGAGAAGCTATCACGTGATCTTCTTGCGTCAACATCTTACCTCTCTGTAAGACACAACTGTGCAACAAACTCACAATACTTTCGTCCGCAAGTTTTCAAACATCGGATCAGTCTATACATTCAAAATTTGTTCAATCCTCATTCCATAGATCGATACATATCATGTTTATGACGTGTTGCTTTCAAGCTTCTGTTATGTAGCATTATATGTTATCACTAGTGTAATCCATACCCTTGAAGTCGGTTAAAAGAGGATCGGTAGCCTTCTGATCCTTCATGTTTATCAATTGTGCATACTTATATTCTCATTAAGTGTCGTTGAATCTTGCGGAAATAATTAATGGTTGAAGCCACAGGTTCTTGGCGATATCTTACCTCGAGAAACACTTCTGTGGAAGCTACAAATGATTAGATCAGCATCTCAATATGCCAATTCACGTCTCCACGCTGTAAAAGCTGAAACGCTGATACTTTCCAGGTCTACTATTTATTTCTGCTTCTTCGTTTGATAGTGACTAAGAAAGCAGTCACTTACAATTGATAATGTAAACCCATCCACCCCCTTCTCCCTATAAAAAAAAAAAGAAACAAAATCAAGAAAATTGTTACGAAACAAATGTTAGAGGACTTGCCGACTTGGTATATTTTTTTTTCAAGGCTACCCAAAGAGTTTACGGAAATTTATTTGAATGGTTGTGATCTGCTCGTCAAGTATAGTCATGCATCGGAGCACTTTACTGCTTTCGCCTGTCATCTTTCTAGAATGATGGGGCTAACTTAACTTTTATTTGTCTATAAGTGGACTGGATCAGTTGTTACCTAGTCAAGCGGAAGGAGAAAGACTCAAACGCACCCTTGCAAAATGTGAGATTCGTACGTTTGCCAGCAGTCATTTCCTCTTCTTGGTACGATGATTTCTATATGTGCATGTATACATTACATTCTTATTGGTGATAGTATAAGCCCTGATGAAACAAATGAATTTTCTCCCTGCTACTTTCCAAACCCAACATCTCCAAGGAAATAAGTTAAATGGTAGAGTTAGATACTTAGGGTCATTTAATTGGAGTAATGGATCAACTTTTGTTGAATTAGCTACCCTCTGCTATGTCTGAAATGCCAATGCTATGCTGTTATTTTATAACCAGATTTTTGAGTTTGTAAGTTTTTTTGAGTTTGAAAGTTTTTACTTTGATACGTATATTTGTTCTCGCAATCCATGGCAGGAAGATAATTTTGATCTGGTAACTGTCATCAAGGCCACTTGTTTCTATCGTCGTTCCAGTACTCATGACTTTGTTACTGATTACATACCACTAACGCCTTCAGAAGTCAAAAATATGATTGAACCATACAGGTGGGTAATATTTTCCTGGAATTTACAATTGCAGTTGTACTTTCTGCTATCCTAGCTGTCTATGAAGCCCCCAAGACAGTAGCTTTATTTATCCGTGTCATATTATGTTGAGCCACAGAAGAAAAGGCTGATGGAAATTATGCATAAGCTTGCTACAATATTACTAAACCTCTAATGTGTAATGTCTGATCACTGTGCATTTTCTATAGATTTTTAACCATGGCCACTAGCCCAGTCATGTTCTCAACTTTAGCAGATGGGAAGATTGTGAGGGGCATTGCCGGGATTCCTTCCGAAGGCCCTGTATTGTTTGTTGGTTATCACATGTTACTGGGGTTTGAATTGGCTCCCTTGGTAATTCAGATGTTTGAGGAAAGAAACATCCAATTGCGAGGAATAGCACATCCGATGATGTTTATGAAGTTCAGAGAAGGAAGGTTTCAGAATCTCTCTATATTCGACACAATCAGACTTATGGGTGCAGTTCCTGTCTCTGGTGCAAACTTATACAAACTCCTCTCTACCAAGTCTCACGTCCTACTATATCCAGGTGGAGTGCGTGAGGCTCTTCACCGGAAGGTAGCAATCGCTTTATTATTGTTATTATTTGTCTCTGAGAAGACTAGATAAGCCTAGAATTCCAATTATCTTAATGGACCAGTTCCACTGAACTGAACTTGGAATATTTCCAGGGGGAGGAATATAAGTTATTCTGGCCACAGCAGTCGGAGTTTGTGAGAATGGCAGCTAGATTTGGAGCCAAAATCGTACCTTTTGGCGCTGTTGGAGAAGATGATATTGGTGAAGTAAGGCTCCTCGTTAAATAAAACCACAGGTTTGCTGAGCTTTGGTTATTCACACCACTCATTCTCAGAATAATTATTGTCTCTTCTTTGTAATCAGCTTTTATTGGATTACAACGACCAAATGAGAATTCCTCCACTTAAGGAGTATATACAGGAGGTAACAGATGAGGTTGCGAAAGTAAGGTAATTGATCTGAGACGATATTTTTTGGTTGATTCCCATAGAACTTTCCGTCTTCGTGTGATTATAAATTTCCTTGTCATCCTTGCTTTGAAAGATCAACGTTATGGTTGAATATCAATGCCATCTTGTGATAACAGAATTGGCGTTGGCGGGGAGGTAGGAAACCAGGATGTACACCTGCCGGGAATCATACCGAAATTTCCAGGCAGGTTCTATTATTATTTTGGAAAACCAATTGAAACACAAGGTAAGTTTCGCATCTGATTTTCCGGTTCTAGATGCGTACTTGTTCATGTGTTTACGTATGATCAATTGTGCAAGCTGATTGACTTAATTTGAACGTTATTGGGAACAATGTCCATGTGAAGGGAGGAAGCAGGAATTACGAGAGAGGGAGAAAGCTCATGAACTGTATTTACAAGTGAAATCAGAAGTTGAGGATTGCCTTGCTTATTTGAGGGAGAAAAGAGAGAAGGATCCTTACAGAACGTTATTGTCTCGGATACAATACCAGGTCAGACATGGATTCACATCTGAAATTCCTACATTCGATATCTGATCGACGAAGATATTCGTCGATGATCTTGGCGATCGACGCACAACCTCCCTGAACATCCTTGGTCACAACAGAGGATAGCTCATCTCATCACTTCGCTCTAAAAACTGACCGTTGCAGAAGAGGGCATTTTGATTCAAATTTGTATCGTATGTGGTTTAGTTGTAAAATAGTGTAATATTCAGGCCTTTTTATAATAATATCACGCTTATGGTTTTGGACCCTTGTGCCCAAAATCACGTGCCATCCTTTTTCATTACGTTTTATTTATGAATGCATATGCAGGTTTAGTTAGTCGAGTTATTATGTTCATTCTGTCGGATGGTTGAAGTTGGAATTTAAAATTATATTTCGTAAATTATAGTAATTTAAAATATTGACTTGTTAAAAAAATATTCTTAAATCTCTTTATTCATATTTCATCTGAAATTCGACGATGAATTTTCTTTTTACGGACTTATGACATTGAAAACTTGAGCATTGTTGTAGTGAAATTTGATACCTTTTGAGAGACATATGCTTAGAAGGGTGAGTTGCTTTTGATACTCTTTCGTCATAATTAAATTTGAAATTAATAAAATAAATAATGATTTGAGAGATTCTTTAAGAATAATACTTGGTTGCTGACTATTCCTGCTTTCAACCAATCAAATTTGAACACGTATCTAAATTTGATTGGATAAAAGTAGGAATAGCTGCTGAATTTTCAGCTGCCAAGTATTGTTCATTCTCTAATGCTCAGTACGATTTTGTTTTCCTCGATTTATTGATTCGCTTAAGGTTTTGTGCCATTTTGTAAATATAATTTAAACCCCTCGTCACTTTTGCGTCAATTAATTATTCATTTTGTTGTGCCGTGTGCGTATGTGCGACTGATGGGCCCCACAAATTCAAACACGATATCGGGAGTTTCCCTCCAAAAAGAACAAAGTTAGCGCAACGGCCCGGCCCAAACTAATTTCCGTGTTACATAAAATCAGTACCACCAACCAACCAAATGAAAGGCCGAATGTTTAACCCAATTCAATTTTTATTAATTTGATCAAAGGTAGAACAGGGTTAGTGTCATTTGAGATGAAATGACCAACGATATATGTGTATGTATATGTGAGAATATGTACACACAGGAATACAGTAAACAAAAACAAGGGAAATGCTAAATTAGACGTTTCAGTTGATGTCGAAGTACTTCAGATCATCCGGGAAATGGTA
Organism: Heteromeles arbutifolia; assembly: GCA_024362995.1. NCBI lineage: Eukaryota > Viridiplantae > Streptophyta > Magnoliopsida > Rosales > Rosaceae > Heteromeles > Heteromeles arbutifolia. The sequence continues at coordinate 357,229 of JANCRC010000007.1, forward strand.
TTCCACGTTCAACTGTGATTAAAAGAACCAAAGAAAAGAGAGAGATCAGCTAAGCTTGCACAATATATAGCACTACGCAAAGACGAATGCAAATTTATAAGCATTTGTATTTGTGCAGCAATGCAAAATACGGCGCTCATCAAGAGCACTTCCGTTTTGATATGTAGTGTGTGATGCGTATGCATGACCAAGTAAATATGCACATTACCTTTCCCTCGTCAGCGTCTGAGTGGCGTTGAGGGAACACGACCCTCAAGTCATTGTACAGGTAGAACCTGCGCTCCCCATCCATGTCTAAGCCTGTTCTTTGTGGTGTTGATAGGGGATCTGATTTGCACCTCTGGACTGACCGAGAACTTTTTTTAGGAAAAGGGCATATGAAACGGAGATGAAGAGCATAGCGAAGAGCACCATTACTGCTTTGGTTGACCCTTGAACAGCCATGTACATGTTTCCTGTCGGTTCCATAGCATGCATCAACACACTTGCGCTCCTTTCCGTTGCTGCTTTGGTACTCCTCATTGTTTAAGCTCTTCTCAACAAGAAACGAAGAAATGGACACCCTTCCCGTGTTAGGGGATACCTTGGACATATCCCCCTCATCTATGGAATCCACAAAATTAGAGCCTTCACTTCTAATTTCAGTTTTCTGATCTACAGATCTTGTTGTATGTACAATGTCTACTCCGGCTGTATTCTCTACGTCCTTCTTCTCTATGACTTTTGAGTTCAAATCAGTCTTCCCTTGTCTCGACAGGGGAGAATTTGGGCTGCATGCTAAGGTGACCTTCTGGCGTAAGAAAGTCTACTTCGTTTTGAACAGATGGGAAATGAACAAAATTAAAATAAAAAAATTAAATTAGCCTCAGAGACATGGAATATCATAAGCCACACGACATAATTATAGTCCTTTATTGTTTTTCATATATCAAATTTATAACTACAAAATCGTTTGAAAATCCATCAATGCAGCTTAAAGGCAATATAATTCAAAATTTGAAGTTAATTTATAAGTAGCAGATCTATTTTAATGCATCTTGCATACGTTGCCAGGTACGCATGTATCTGTACTTATGAATGGTTCTAAAATGAAATTCTAGACCACGGTTGTTGTACTTAAGTTCTAAGTTGCAACGTTGTTCTCCTTGGATGTAGGATTACAACTCTCTGCTATATCTCAAATTTATAATGATAGATAAATTTCAACAAATTATATTTAACACAAAGTTCGTAAGCATCACATAGTAGCAACAAGATATGAACACACTAAACTTACTTTGCTACCAGCTGGCATGTCACTTAAATCGTAGTTGCAAAGAAAAGTATGAATAGGTGTCTTCTCAGGATTGCTTAGAACCTGCATAAATCAAAGTATGGAGAGCTTAGTTGAGTAATGCTTAATAATGATAACCCATCACAATGTAACATGCTACACAGAGTGACGATTTCAACAAGTAATTCAGTCAAACAAGTACTCTGGTAACGAAAAACTTGACCCTTCAATAACTCTGGCAATCAGATAATAAAATGTATGCTTACAACAGCAGGAACAGACAACAAATACCAGTTGTATACGGCCCTTCACAGGAATGCGCAGGCGGCTTGTGACAATCTGTGAACCATCATTGCCAAGGCCTTGTTTAATCTTTTGTCCTCCACTCCTATTCAATGCAGAATTTCCCGAAAGATGTATGGATGCGCAATACAATAAATAGCAATCACCTTCTACACTAGTTACTGAAAAAGGAAGCTTCTGTGATTGCGGAGAAAAGTTTCCCCCAGTGATGCTCAGCACAGCCAGAAAACCATCGATTCTCTACAATATTAAATATTCCAGCAGTTATAACATAGCAACAATGAATAATGCACAGGATTTACTACACAACAGAACATTGACACTAACCTGACTGGGTTTGCCTGATATGAACCGACCAGACAGTAGAGATTCTTCGAATGAACCAACCAAGGATCTCCGAACAGAAAGCCCACTCAAACTTCTAACAAACCTCATGCAATGGGAGTTGGGAGCTGACCCATGGGCGTGGGACAAAGAATAACTTACACCAGTACTATTCTCTAGAGAAGATGGAAGGAATTCCCCGTGAAAAATATCAACATCTTCAAATAGTTTACTAGCAATCCTAAACTCCCCTACTTCAGGGGAAAACGGAATGTCTGCATCAGACTTGTAAAGTGTTTGTTTTACATTCCTTAAGGTTGAATGACAAGCCTCCAACTCTTTGTCAGTAGTCCTGCAGCCCCCTGCAATTTTCAATCTTTCAGACAACCTGGGGCCAAGAGGTGACAAAGAATGCAAAGGTGAGATCACTTCCTTTGGAGATATTGATATTTCCCCACTTTGAATTTTTGCATTACTCCATTTTGTCAACTCATCACGTCTAGGTGAAGATCGATAACTATTTTGAGGTACGAGATCCTTGTTTTCCAGCAAAGGGCCATCTGTGAAAAAACTGGTTTCCATCATACTATCATCATGTGGTAATAGCATGCTCTTCTGCTCCAAGTACCTAGACAGAGAACAAGTTGGCCTGGTAAAACTACCTTTGATCCCAACATTTGCTTTCTTATAATCATGTGCAATAGGTGTACTAAAATTATCACTCACAGCAGGATAATTTGTTCCAGAAGTTCTGCAACCAATGTCCAAATGATCACCTTTAAACTGGTGTGGAAAAAGCATAGTATTCAATGGGGACAACAATCGCTTCCTGACTAGTGACCCACTGGTCACAATTTCATTAGTTGTGACATTAACTGCAGAAGAAGAGTGAACAAGACCACATGAAACACCCCTCGAATCATCATTTAGAGAACTTGTTCCGGTCGATTCAAAACCTACAATCCTAGAAGCAGGGGTCTGAATATTCCGTCCATTTCTAGCAGTGATCTGATCAGCTTTATCAACAGAAACTATTGACGAACCATGAACATTGTTAGTGACTTCCACGGTCCCTCTAAATCTAAGTGAATCATCTGGGAGCTTTGAAAATTCTAGGGAGGTTCCAGTCTGGTAATCTCCTAAAGAGGAGCATAATGGATTCCCTCCCACTTGGCTTGCACTGCTACCAAGCATCCCATCCATATCACACGCGCTCATACTAGAAAATCGAGGTGGGCTTTGTAAAAAGGAGCCCGGAGAAGCAGCTAGCACTTCCTCAGAAGTTCCAGTTGAGGGCACTTGAGGCAATCCCATTTCTAAATTTCACGGGGTTAATCCCTAACTCTAGTCTCTTTCTTTTGTTTTTTCTTTTTTTTTCTAGAATGGGCAGGGCTGTCGAGGACTCGAGTCGGATCAGATCAGCTCATCAATTGATAGAGCTGTTATGTCCAATCCAATGAAGAAAAAAAATTTCCAACTTCGTATGCTGCCACTACAACGAATAAGTGCTCTTAATTTCTCCTTCAATTAAGAATACAAGTGGTCTGTAGAAGCTGCTACTAACTGCTAAGTACCAACCAAAGGGAGCCAGAATTCAAACGTTCGAGTTACCACTCTTTCCAAAGAGATGCTGAAGCACATGGGAGTCGTGTGAGGATCACGAGTAGCGCGGATCTTCAGACCTCCGTAGCAGCAAGCCATGAAACACACATAATTCATGATTGCCTGAAGAATCAGTAGCTAGGCCTGAAACAATATTCGCATGAATCAGTACAGAAAAGAAAAGTCGCACACGAAAAACATAGTGTCTACATTGATGAGAAGTTTGAGCCAATTGAAATGCACATACACCTACATACACAAACATGGATCGCATAGAGTAGAACAAATTGTTTAGTGAAAGCTCCTCAAAAAGCAAAGGATTAAGATGGTCAAATCATGATCAAAGCATTGATCGGAATTCCGAAGCAAAAGTGAGAGCAATCCAACCATCCAAGTGGTGTAGAACGTACGTTTACTTGAGACGACAAAAAATTATATGAATTTGGAAATTTCACTGTCGAAGAGAGAGTAGAAGAAATGGATCATTGAACTATCCAAGAGCAAGATTAAAGAAAATCAAAGCAGGTGGATAGGATCAGCGGCCATGGATGATATTTCGGGGATCTTTCGGAATCGGTTTGTTTCATCTGCTGCAGTGAGTTGGCAACAAAAAGAAGAAAATGAAAGCAGTAATAGAGATTGATTAGTAATTGAGTAGCAGAAGACGCACCGAGAGAAGCTGTGATGAAGCAATCAACCATGTCAGAAAATCACCATCCATGCAAGCAAACTGCGATCCCTATACAATTCGATTAACTACCACCGATGCTTGTGAAATCGGATTCGGTTGAAACCAGAAAAAAGACAAGGGTTTTGGTTTTGGTTTTCGGAGAGAGGGGGAGAGGGAGGGAGAGAGGCAGAGACCAAATAAAAGAGGAGTGTGAGTCGGAGGGAAGGAGAAAAGGGAGAGGGAGAGGGAGAGGGAGAGGAGGCTCAGTTTATAATCGCAATCCAAATCCCAATCCCAAAATACGAGCAGCACCATTTCCATTTCCATTTCCATTTTCTTTTCTTTTTCTCCGCTGTAATTTTCAAAACCCCCCAATTAATATTTAAAAACGCACTTTTCCATTCATTCGCAATTTCGCACCATTGCGTTGCGTTCGCTCTTCCCCCTCTCTCTCTCTCTCTCTCAATTTTTTAAGGGAGTTTGAAATAAAATCTTCCGGTGCTATGTATTTTAACGATAAATCTCTCTCTTTTTATTTTTAAGAAAATTTTATCGAAAAGCTTTTGGTACTATTTATTTTAATGACAAATTATATTTTTACACTAAAAAGTCAATCTTGATACTATTTACTTTATCACTTATTTTGTATTTTTGTTAAAGCTCAAAATTTTCAAACACGATACTATTTACTTTATCATTTATTTTGTATTTTTATTAAAACTCAAAATTTTCAAACAATTTTTATTAATTTTTCTTAATTTTTACGCTTTTTCTTTATCTTTCGACGCTTTGAGTTTAAAAATAAAATGAATGTTACCGTGCCTGCCTTGTCTAGTTGCCTGTGCGTTTCACTTTCCTTGTCCGTGTTTGGCGCCTGTGGAGTCGGGACCACGACAGTCCTTCGTTTTGCTTATGCCCGCCGACGCTGCAATCCCTACGTACATCTCATCCATCTCCACGTATAAAGCTGCATGAACTGTTTCAGCAAATGCTACATAAATCACATCCATAAATAATGTAAAAAATACTCACATCAACTAATATAATTCTATTGTCAAGTTATTTTGATAAAAGAAATTGTTATATAATAAATGCAATTTTTTTTATATGTCAATGACACATAATTTTACTCAACGTACTTGTATCGTGTATGTTTTTCTCTATTCTCGTTTAATGGGAGACGTTCAAAACTTTAATGGTGCATATATCTATATAAAAACATGATGGATAAAATTATAGAATAATTGAGGGGACAATATGATTTAGAAGATTAGGCAAATTTAAGAGGGAGAAGATTAAAAGAGAAGGCTTTTGAAATTGGGTAAGAATGTCTTTTAAATACATATCTTATCTTCAATGTGAAGCTCTCATCAGCAAACTCCCCTTCCCTTATCATTCAAATTAGTTTAAAATAAATCCAAAGAAAACACCAAAAGTGGAAGAAGGAAAAAAAAAAAAAAAAAAATGAATGGGTCCGTCCAACAGATACATACACCAAAGTCTTAAAGGCCGTTCATTTTTTTTTCTTTATTATTTTATTTTGGCTTGTGAATGAAGGCGTGTATGTTTTTATCATTGTGTTTGGCAGTTGGAAATAACTAATCATTTCACTTTCGCATGGGCATTTCCACAATCCGGATGAGGATATTTTCCGGATCTCACAAAAGGATCTAGAAGATCAATCAATCGTGTTTGTTCATTTATCAATTTTTATTAGGTACTGTTTATATTTAATTTTAAATAAAATATTTAAAATAATTTCTGACCAGACGCAACTGATTGATCTTCTGAATCTCCACAAAGAAAATAGGATCCTAATACTCACAATCCTTTCCAATGGAATTGGATCATCTCCTGAGCACAAGCTCATGAGCCTCCTGACCAGCGCACGTGAACCGTTGAATTTTGATCAAACAACTACAATTATTATAACCTTATAAAAAAATCCTTGTTTATAACCGTTAGATGAAAGTCCAATGACCCATTGGTAAGGAGAAGATCCAATTCCCTTTACAATAATATACGACACAGCCTCCTCGAAGCACAACGTGGCAGCAGGCGATGCGACCGAGTGTGCGTGAGACGTGGCAACAAGTCGGCGTTGACGCTGGTAAACTAGGACAGGTGTAGGCTTAGCCAAGGGATAGGCGGCCACGGGAATACAAAAAACGGGTGCACCCTCAGGAGTAATCAGGTGAGGAGCACCGACCTCATCCGCTTATCCTGTGACTGTCTGTCTTCTTGTTTGCTAATCCAATTGCTTTTGCCTTGCCAGTTTCTTTTGCTACTTTTTATGCACCACCACCACCTACTATAATAACGGAATTACCAACCAACCCGCCTTATTTTCAAATGGGCCGAGGCCCAAAATTTACAATTGTTTGTTTATCAAAGCGCACGTGTTGTCACGTGACACGATCTCATCTAATAGGATTTTCTCCTTTTTTAGGCAAAACTAAAGCGGTTTATTAGCGTCTTACAAAATGTACAAACTTCAACGAGAGCTCTAAATTAAATTCAAAGGATCATCAAACGAAAAAAGATTCCAAAATAAAAAAAACAAGGCCAACATGGCCAGCCAATCTAATAGTCACCATATCGGTAGACTTGTAATGTAACAAGCACAAGAACACAACTAACATTTCAAAGCCAAACAAACTTCAATTCAGACAACTAGAAATTTAATCATTTCATAATACGTCACATGAGAGACTTTACGCACAAAATCGTCAATAAAATTGATAAGGACCACTGTTTGCATACAAGCAACGTCGACTCCAATCAGAAACTGCAAAAGAAACAAATAGTGACCACTCCAATAGAGACTCTACGCACAAAACCACCAACGAAGCTACCAGTTGCATAAAGATAAACCGGACCAACGCCACTATAAGACATGAACCAGAAAGAAACCCAAAAGAGCAAATTAACATGGACAAAAGCCGCACTATAATCTAGAAAACCCATGTCACAACAATTCTACCCCATCTCTTGACAAACCCACACTACCCAATAAACTAAGAGGGAGGATTCGGGGAGAAGGATTGACTTAGTCACCACAATAGAATAGAAAAATGAAAAGGGGGAGCGGAATGGAGCGGAGGGGAGGATGAAAAGAAGTGCTTCTCCTTCCTCCTCCCCCGACGACGACTTTTAAAAAGGTCTCTCGCGGCCGCTTCCATCATCTTCTTTACTCTGCTCAGTTTCTCTATCTCCTTGAGAACCTGAGTTCACAGATAAGAGAGGAAAAGAATCCAAGGGTTTGTCTCATTTCATTAATCACTTTGCTATAGTTTTCAAACAATGTCTGCATTTCAAAACTGCACTCGTTACCTCCAAAGCCATGTTTTCTGTCGTTACATCACCAAGGTCATCATAACCTAATTTATAAGCTAGTTCACCCTCTCACTTCTTCATACGAAGTACTTAGGTGAGTCAAAACCTGGTTACCATTCATTACAAAAGTCAATCATCCGCACCATACATGGTAGAGTCTATTTACCTTCCATCTGAGGACAACAAAGGAGTAGGTTGTGTGCAGTTACTAAGTTTGGGGAGGAAGAGATTACCTCTTGATAAGATGCTGATGCAGATAGGTTGAGTGCAGGAAGCTGACATTGATCTTCGATCATGCCCCTGGCCACCGAGTCTACAGGTACATCAATCCATATAGAGATTCCATACCTCAGAAGAGCCCTATACATGTTCGGAATCGGAAGCGAGTCAGAATTGCACTACTAACATTTATACATAAATAAATGACATGGGTTGTAGCAATGATATCAGAAATCCTACAGATTAGTTGAACTCTGAACTGCACCATCTCCGGCACAAACCACCAATCGACCCATGGATGACAGTTGCTTCAATACCTGAGTCTGCACCAATATCTCGATTTAGACATACATAAAACTCGCCGAATAAGCCCCATCTGAATGGTAGTAATCCAACTTTTATTAAGGTGAGCAAACACCAAATACGTCGCAAACTATCACCTCAGATTCCCGAAAACCATTTATGTCAGCCACCCTAAGCGATTTGGCAGCAGATTCACCTCCAGCAGCTTCCTCAACCAAACCATCACTGAACAAAACAACACAAAGTACAATTTCAGCCAAAACAAAACAGCTAGAGCAAAGAAACTTATCCTGATACTTAAACGATGTAGCATATACATTGGCTAGGAGCTTCCCCAAACTGGTTTTCATGGAGCTCTTCATGCCTTTCCACCAGAACGATCATCAAAATTCTATCCGTAAGAACGCAACGAAACAGCACAGGATTTGAGTTCTGAATGCATTTTAATTTTATAAAGCACTAAGCAAATTAATGCTTACCCACAAGAAATATGGAAGTTCCTTTCAGCTCAGGAGTCAGGGGTTATATCCATTGCCTTGTTCTGAATCAGCACTTCAAACGAGAACAAAATTAAAATTTCAAACTTCATGAAACACAGGCGAATCCATGAACATGGAGCTCACCTTCACTGCAGAAGAGAGGTCAGCTACAGAAACCTTGGTTGCTGAGCCTTCAAATAAACAAAGTGACGAAAGCAAATGATCACACAGTGGAGTGCATGAAAGCATAAATCAAAAACTCATCGAAGAAAAAGTCCAACTTACTGGAATTGCCGCCGTCGGAGGCGGAGCATGAAGCGGCGAGAGGTTTTCGGATGTGGGAGCGAGAGGTAATCGGAATTGAGAAACTGGAAGCCACAACTTGAGAGTGGCGGAAGGGAGTGCGGAGTGGGAGATTGGAGGTAGAGGAATGGAGGAGGAGGCTCCTTGTTATCTCCATTTCTACGATTTACAACAACACGGCGGCGGTTCACGGTTTTTCGCTTCCTCCTTTGTGTTGGTAACGACTTCAGCAGTATCATGTAACCATCAAGAAACTGTCATTACCTTATCCGCCTGCCCAGCAGCTCCCAAAAGGAAGAGAAGGTAGTAGGTTTTCAACAGACTAAACGACGGCGTTTCCGTATCTGTGAAAGTCTAAAGTAATATTTAGTCCAAGTGGATCTAGTGGGGTTGAGTATATGATAAAGTCACATTTTTATCGTACAAATTTTATAATTCGAATCGTGAATTCTTTTTATAATAAGTTACAGATTATCTCTAAAAAAATCATTTGATACTTATAGGCTTTTTAGCCAAAATAATCATTCAGATTTGCATAACACATAACTTTGATCCATAAGATTGAAAATCAATAGAATGCATAACACATAACTTTGATCCATAAGATTGAAAATCAATAGAAATAGTCTTTGAGATTGTCCACCATCTATCATTTTGGTCATTCCGTTAAAAACTCTTTGGGCAATTTTCAAAGCTTCATAACTCAATCGTTTCTTAACCAAATTCGACCCATAATATATCAAAATAAAGATAGGAAAGTATAGAACAATATTATAACTATTTGGAAGCCCAATGGTTGCTGCAGATGGCCGGAAAATAGCCTGATATGTGACTGGTCCGCGGGAAAACTGGAAAGCTCGTCGGAAACTGGGTAAACTTTAAATGTTCATAACTTCCTTCTTCAATACTCAACGAAATCTAGTGATTCAAAAATGAAAATCATACTTCTCGACGAGAAAAAGAGAATGATACCTTTCTTAACTACTAACTCGCAGTGGTTTGGCCGAAAAACGACTCGAAAGTGGCTATCTTAGTCTCGAGTTAACCACTCTCGAGCCGTTTTCCGGCCAAACCACGGTGATTTAGCCGTCGAGAAATGTACCATTCTCTTTGTCTCGTCGAGAAGTATGATTTGCGTTTTTTAATCACTCAATTTCGTTGAGTATTGAAGAAGTTATAAACGTTTAAAGTTTACCCAGTTTTCTGCGGACCAGTCACCTTTCAGGCTATTTTCCGACCATCTTCGGCAACCATTGGGCTTCCAAATAGATATAATCTTGCATTTTCCTATCTTCATTTTGATATATTATGGGTCGAATTTGGTTAAGAAATGATTGAGTTACGAAGCTTTGAAAATTGCCCAAAGAGTTTTGAACGGAATGACCAAAATGATGGATAGTAGACAATCTGAAGAACCATTTCTATTGATTTTCAATTTCAATGACCAAAGTTATGTGTTATGCAAATCTCATAGACCATTTTGACTAAAAAGCCTATTAATATTATCAATTTGTTTAATACAAAATGAACAACCAATATCTGATTCCGATCAGATGGATACTTGAATCATTTGAGCTACAAGGCCAACATACGGTAGTCCGTTCTACGAAATAAAGCTTTACTATGGTGCTAGTCGAGAATAACGAGTGCAATCTCTATAGTAAAAAATAAAAGAAAAACTAATGAAAAGAGCTTGAAAACTTTGAGTTTTAACGATAAGGACAAAATAAAGGATAAAATGAATAATACCAGAATTGACTTTTTAGTGTAAAAATAGGATTTTTCGTTAAAGTAAACAGTATCTAAAGCTTTCCGTTAAAGTTCCCAAAAATAAATGTAGACTCAGACTAGCAAGTATACGCTGGTGGATTTTAATTTACTACCCGTCAGCACACGCTCTACCTGTTTCGGCAGGCTGAAAGAAGGCAAAAACCTTTCCGGCGCTGGTGATTAACAAAATTCTTCATTTGAAGAAATATATATGATACATCGTAGAGGCACGACTTTGGTAGAGTTTAGTTCTCATCATGAGCAACAACAAAGAGTGAGTAAAAGGTTGGGATGAGAAACTAAACAATACATTAAACAACATATTTACAGACTTGTCTATACCTAAATGAAAAAAATGAGACCCGCAACAATCTCACGGAGGAAACCTGAGGAAATTCACTGCTTCACCAGTCTATGATATCAGCTCCCACCTGCATGCACTGAAGATGTTCAAAATCAGAATTCCTAAAATTAAGAATTATCATTCGGCTATGATAGTGAAGATGAAGATGATGATGATGACGACGACTGAGCAGGAATCAAGAGAAAATCTGTAAATTATATGCAGGATGCAACTGACAAATAGGTAGGCTTTTGCCATATGATCACAACCCTAGCGGAACAAAAGATAAATTAGGTGGAGAGAAGAATGAAGCACAAGTGTTCCAACATCCACCCCCCGTCATATATATCCCATGCAGGAGCAATTTAGTTCTAACTTCTAAGAAGAAAACATCAACTGGTGAGGTAAAATACTGAAAAACGCACGCTCACCTCGGATGGGACTAGAGCGGGAGGCCACTTCAGAAACATTTGATACCGGTTTGAGTTTTGATAGGGAAATTGGCGTCAATGGAGGTGAAGCAACTTCTTCAGCCTTGCCTGGAACTTGAGGAGACTCCAAATGTCTTGCTACATGCACTGCTCTTTGACTGCCTGAAGGTATGGAGAAGCTTCGGGGAACTATCAATGGTGGTGGAGCTGGAAGTGGAGATGCCGCATTTGATGCCACTGAAGGGTTTTTATTAGGCATGCTATGTTCTTGATTTCTGAAGACCAGTGGAGCAGAGTGACCAACAAATCCTGAGGACTTTGTGGGTTTGGCAGCTGATGAATTACCGGGGGGTCTAGGAAGCTCATGAAGCTCGCTTATCTTGGGTGAAGAAACAAGGGGAGGTGACGGACATGGGGATACCTTTGGAGATGAAGGTTGGGGATTTGGTAAACGAGACAGCATCCCGGGAACTAGTTGCGGTGGTTCAGTTGATGCAATAGGACCACTATCATATAATAAAGGCTTTGATGATGACGATTTACTAGGTATTGGGCCGGAGAAAGCGTCTCTCTTGGTCTTATTTGTATCAGATGCATTTAACGTATCAAGCTGTGGAAGTGCGCGTCCCTCCAGTGGAGGAGGTAGCTGGGTGGAGGTACTACTGGCATTGCTCTCTTTTTGTACCAGCGGAGTTTTTGAGAAATTAGGTCTCGGCAGATTATCATCACCAGGATCTCTCTCTTCCAATGGGGAAGAATGCCATAAGTTTGGATTGCGTCTACCTGGCCTTGTTTCTGGAACCGCGCTGCTTGTTCTTGAAGAACTCAAACCTTTTGGATCAATAGGTGTGGGCAGTACATACGTATTAGACTTCCGTGGTGTTGATGCTTGCAATTGTCTAGCTTTCTCAGCAGGATCAAACTTCTTCCCCGGAAAAATTGGGGCTGAGTGGCTGCCTATTCTTGGTTCTCTACTTGGGGCCCTCATATCCCATTGGTTCCTATCTAGATTCATCTACAAGGAAAAAGAATTATGAATACAATATTTGGAGTTCAAGGGCAAACATTTGTGTCTTCAAAGTTTGGTTTCAAATCTACCATTCAAAAGGCAATGAAATCTTACATCTGCATGTTCCAATCTTGTAGCTTTAGGAGACAAAGGTCCCACTTCATCAACCTGAGAAAAGAGTGGTTAGATCATAAGAACAAACAAAACATGTCAAAGAAATCCATAATGACAAAAGTTCACACCGTGAGCGCTATGTTGAACAACAATTGAAACCACCAACAGTACTGGCACTTGTACCAATATCAGCACAACTAAAATTTGAAAATTATAATCTTTTAAGAAAAACTAACACATAATGTTTATGAAGTTACATGTCACTGATACGGAAAAAGGAAATTCAAATCCAATAGATGGATTATAATATAATCTTGGAGAGGTTTACCACCACATGATAGACAGAGAATATAGCGCCTTAAACAAACAACACAAATTCCTAATTACATTAGACCTCACCTCCATTGAATTCCTTGATGCAGAGGTGACATCAATCCCCAGCTTGCTTGACCTATAGTTAAAACTCAATTCTCCATCTTCAGTAGGATCATAGCTATTTTCACCATTATCCTCAACATCATCCCCACCATCATCCCTACCATCGTCTTCAAGTCCACTGAATTGGTATTCAATATGATGCTCCTCAGTAACCAATCTAACGTGTGGTTCAACAGCCTCAAGTGATTTAAGTCCTTTCCGAAAAAAATTCAACTGATCCAAAGAACCAAAGAAGAAGAATGCTAACTTTGAGTCAGCCTAATAGAAGAACGAGACTTTTGAAGTTTTTATGATTGGTTGGAGATATAAAGAAAACCTGAGCAGCATGGTGACGAGCTGCCTGTGTTAGAAGACTTCGAGCCTGTCCTTGCTTCAGAGACTTCAATCGGAAGAGACACAATGTAGCCTCCTCATCATATTCATCATGAGCAACTTGCAATTGCTGCAAAGTAAAACTGTCACCTTTTCCACGTTTTGACCTCCCTTTTTCTCTCTGTTGTGCCACCATGTAGTCATACACTTCTCTGAAGATTATACACCAAACCAAATTCAGAAGAAATTTACTTCTATTAAGTAAAAAGGTCAAAAGAGAACGGAATAGACCTTTTTTCGTCGCATTGTCGCTTCATTTCCTGCATAAGATAACAAGAAAGTGGAAATTCAGTGATACAAACCAAGGGAACAGATACGAATATATACAGCCGCTGTGTCTAGGTGATACCAAAGGAAATGGATCCTCGACAAATCCCTCTGAGGTGCAAAAAGGTAGGGTATCCTTCACTGAATATTAAATTCAACGTCTCCAGAACACCATTACAGGTTGGATTTTACAAAAACCAATTACCAAGACTGCGCCTAGCCCATGGCATATTATGCTCACTGCTGTTTTGGGCATGCCTAGCATTCTATTTTGGGCAGGCGTGAATGTACCAGGCACTTAAATTCCTTCTGATTTGTGACACGGCTAGAGTACTTAATAATCAATTACAGCAGAAATCTCTTGTGTAGAAACATATAGCTGCAGGCAATTGAGGGTTTATTGGGAAAACCTCTAGTACTAAATAAAATAAGAGAATACACGAGCTAACCTCAACTGTCCGAAGTTCATTGAGAAGAGACTCCGATGGGTTTGTAATTGTCAAAAATATGTGAGAGCGCTGAAGTAAAGGAAACAAATAGTTAACACCAAGTTAAGGTGAAGGTATTTCAGTTAAAGGAAAGAAAAGCATTAAAAAGATAGTATGATGTGCACAAAACAACAGGAAGAACTCACATAGCTATCAACAAGTTTTTGAAGTTCATACTGCAACCTCCCCAGCATCAGAAATACTCTACCTGCATTCCAATTACGTACCAGGGATATGTATCATAAAATCCTCAATACTCACAAAAAGAAGAAAAAAATCCTCATAATTAAATTCACGTATATAATGCAAATGCTATGTTCAGCTCAAAGATTAAAAATCCCCATAACTCAAATTCATGGATATAATACGCATGTTATGTTCATCTCCAAATAACCTTAGCCATGGGTGTGAAAATGAAGCTTGAAGGTTTGCCCACCTTCATCCCACAAAAAAAAAGGGGTCATATACTTTGATGGACTTACCACTCTCTTCATCATCATGCAATGCAATTTTTTCCAGCAGACAAGTACCCATTTCACGCAGTGACTCCGAGAATTCTGAAAGTGCAGATTAGGTCAAATGGCAGAAATCTATTGCGTTGAGTTGTTATCTTGAATTTAAATCTCATAAAATTAACATTGGGATTTCCAATAAGTCCATATGCTTTGTAGACACACTCAATAATTTAGAATTAGCCATATTTGTTGTCATGTCCCGAAATAATACCCAATCTTTTATAATAAGCATTTGAACTCATTGTCAAGCTCACCCTATTAGTCAGTCCTTGCAGGATTTAAGCACAACTTTTCTGCTTATCAGCTTTCATGAGGGAGTTATAATATGTCAAAAGTGTCTTAGAGTGCATAGGTGTGTCATATCATATATGAGATATAAACACCGTTCTCTACAGTTTGGTGAAGTCAACAAATTTGGGCATATTCCTCTATCGAAATAGTACAATATGTAAACATCAAATCAAAAACTGATGGACAAATGACAGTAAGCAGAGTATTCACCATATGCGCTGTTTGCTGTAGCGGCCGCTGCAGAGAGTAAGCTGTCATAGCAATTTCTCATATCTTGCATGTCCTGCAAAATGCACAAACTCTCACCAACTAAATATTCCCGTACTTAACACTAGCATTAGCAAACTACAACACAATTAGAAAAGCTTTTTCCTCGCTAATTAAGTGTGAAATATATAGTTTCCCGATCCATTAATCCTCCATAATCATATCCGCCGCGCAAACTAGTCACAATTCACAGTCAAATCAATCATCCACTCACTGAGGCGAAGATCCAGTAATTTTGAAGAGCAATTACAAAGCTTAAATCATTGATCTAACAACTCCGGAGTAAATATTATATGAAAATTCTCCCCAATCAAGCACAAAAAAGTCCTCCAAATTCGCTTATTTAGCCGGAGAAAGACTATTCAGCTTCTTTAGAAGGTCCTAACGCAAATTATACACAACAAGCAAGCACAAAAACTCGAAATAAATAATAATAATAAAAATAAAAAAAACTGTACCTGAGCAGCCTGAGCGAGCTCATCGACCTGAGCCAAAGGTTGAATGTCTCTCTTTTCTTTGGCATCATTTTTGTGCAGTTCGAATCTCCGAAACATGCCGAGCGAGGTCTTCATTTTGTCTGAAAAACCCTAACGCAATGACTGGTTGGGACGACGACTCAGAGCGACTCGCAGCGTGAAAACTGAAATCCCTGGAAATTCAAAGACGCTCGACTCCAAATCTACGAAACGACGACTGCGATTAACTCTGCAGCTTCAAACGACATTCGAGAAGGAGGAAGACGGAGAAGATGAAGGAGCTACGCGCGGTGGATCATCCAAAACGACTTGTAGCAGATAAAGAAGGAGAGAGAGAAACTGCGAAATGAAAAAAAAATTGGAAAGCAAGGAGAAAATGAACAAAGGGCAAAAACGGGATCATACTCACGTCATTTACTAGAGTGAAACAGCGCGCACTGACAAAGAGACACGTATGAAAGCAGGGCAATTTGGTAATCAAGCAATGGGACAGTGGTGGGAGGTACGAATCCAGTGCGCGTCTGTCTACGGGAGATGGGCTAACTTCTGACGTGGAGACAAAAGAGTGGCGGTTGAAAGTGACATGTGAGGGTTTGGTTGTAGGGGATGATAGTCAAAGTCAGAGTTTGCTGACGAGAAAGAAGCGGTTCTAGAACGAAAACTATCTTACTTTGACCGCTCCGGTGGGTGGGTCAGATCCGCACCTCCACTGATATCGATTTACCATTTTTGTCCCTCAATTTGGTTGTAATCCCTTGCAAGACAAGGTGAATGAGCGGGGAATGCACTTCAATCATCATTCACTTTGTATTTGTTACTTTACTCATAGGTAAGTTGGAGCTAATTTGGAATTGCTTTGTTTTTTTTAATACTATTTTTGTTGTACGTTAAGATTAATCGGCTGTAAAATAAAGCAGTTGAACGTTTAATGAATTGTATTTTTAAAAGTGTTGTGAGTATGAAAAGCAGTGTAAAAGCATTTAATAAAAATTAATGTAAAAGTGATATAATTGTATATAATGACAAAATTGACATGATAGTGTGGGCGATGATGACGACAACTGGTGGTGGTCGTGGTGCGATTTTTGTATGGTCGTGGTGGCAACAATGGTGGTGGTAATGACAATAGTGGTCTAAGAGATTAGGGCTTGTAGTGTTAAGTGGTGGTGGTCATTTTGTTATCTAGGGATAAAATGCGTCTAAAAGTATAAATAATGTAATTTCTTAAATTAATGAGCATATTATAAGAATTAAAAATATTTATTTAAGTCTTAACTATGCTTTTTAGTAAAGCAACTTTTAAAAGTAGCATGCTGTCTTGAGACCATTGCTTTTGAAATAAGTAGGATATTTTATTTTTACCAAACACTTTTACTGCTTAATTTTAAGTGAACCTGATATTTTATTTTAAAAAGTGTTGTGAGTATAAAAATCAATGCAAAAAGCGTTTAGTAAAAATTAATGTAAAAGTGATATAATTGTATATAATAACAAAATAGACATGATAGTGTGGGCGATGATAACAACAACTAGTGGTGGTCGTGGCGTGATTGTGGTATGGTGGTCGTGGTAACAATGGTGGTGGTAATGACAATAGTGGTCTAAGAGATTAGGGCTTGTAGGGTTAGGTGGCGGTGGTCATTTTGTTCTCTAGGGATAACATACGTCTAGAAGTATAAATAATGTAATTTCTTAAAATTAATGAGCGTATTACAAGAATTAAAAATATTCATTAAAGTCTTAACTATCCTTTTTAGTAAAACAACTTTTAAAAGCAGTATGCTATCTGGAGGCCATTACTTTTGAAATAAGTAGGATATTTTATTTTTACCAAACACTTTTATTGCTTAATTTTAAGTGAACCTGCTATTGGAAAGAAAAAAAAAAGTAATACCAACCGAGCCTTAGAAGGGTTTTTGATCTATTTGGAATAATGTCACATTGTATTTTATTAAACTTAAGTATATTACTTTTATTTGTTTGCTTAAAAATGAGACATATTAACTTTATCGTCCACTTATATTATCATTATTTTTGTAACTCCACCTCAAATAGTAAGCTAAAGACTATATAGTAAGTGTGGAGTTTCATTTGTAATTACAACCACGTCTTAAATGTCAACATTGATAAGCAATTTATTATATATATCATGTCACGTGATGAAAGAGATATTAATAATCTCGAGTTATACTCAATAATTCTCTCTGGGTCCGATCTTAAAACTGGTGCACGCTTGGGCTACATCGCTTTTTTTTTTATCACACAATAAAATTTTGATTAAATTAATGAAAACGTTTACATTAGAGGCAGCATTATGGTTAGAAGAAAGGCCAATTACTTATGGGCATCCGCCAGTAATTGGGACTCGTGGGAATAATCGAAGTGAGTCTATGTAGCTATATATTGACAAATAGAGATTAGAGAATATACAATGTAGTTATTCAAACATTAATTAAGAATAGTTGAACATAACTAATATTAAAATAATATAATGATTTTGGGAATACTTTGAAAACTTTGTTAGCTATATATTCCTGTAGGCCTGATGATGTTTGGTGCACATGATATATGGTCGCACAAGTCATTCTTTTCTATTTTTTAATCTATAAAGACGGTTTATACTTTTAAAACTTTCCTGCCAATTTGCCAATTTGGCTTGGACATTTCAGATGACTTCGCATTAATTAACAAATTATATTATCCTCTATTCAAAAGGGTGACCAAGAACACAATCATTGAAAAAGGTTTTTGAAATGGATGAAACTTCACGAGTAAATTTTAGTAACATGTGTACTATAATATTTGAGATAAGGAAATGCTAAGGAAACTGTGAGCATTTTAGCTCACTACCATAATTATAATGTAGCTTATTATACACTTCATCGTCTATTACGTGTTTTTTCATTTAACTATAGTTAATATTTTTAAATTATAAAATGAATATTTAATATAAAAGTTAATTAGAATTAGGTGAAATGATACATTGGCAAATGACGAGGTGTATGGTGAGCATATACCATCGGTTATGATGGTCAGCAAAAATGAACTCAAGAAGACTCTCTCAAAAGTGGGACTTTCCATGAACTTTCTACCACCTTATTTTTTGGCACAATATTTTATAATGTTGCACAAAAATTAACATTAAACTGTGAAGTGACGGAAACTCCCACTTTGAGAGAGTCTCCTTAGCATTTCACATAGCTCACGTATACATACACTTTTCATCTTAAGGAAGTGCTTTTTGGCTTTTTAGCATATGTGAGAAAGGGAGATGATTCTCACACCTTTTTTGAGTTGTTTTTTATATATATTTTAAATATTATGATCATCGGATTAAATAAATCGAAAGAAAATAAGGAACATGATTAACAAACTTAGTGAGAAAAGAAAAATTATATGTATTTATCACTTTTTATGTAATAAAAATGGTGAACTTGAAAAAAAACGTATAGTTGCAATTTTGAAGACACAAATGGTCTTTCTTCAGAGGGAAATACATCATTGTCCCACTTTATACTGCTCCACATTAGCTAGCCTTTGAATTTATAGGAGCATTGAGTGGGAAATGAAGGAAATGAAAGCAAAGATATTAATTATAGTTGTTTGAATAAAGACTTTGATGGGTCAAAATTCAAAAAGGTGTGTTATGTTTCTTGAAGCCTGAGGCGAAGGGAACATAGCATACGGCCGTTTTCAAACGAAGCGAGCCGCCTTTTGAAGCGTCGCCTGAGATCCCTGTGATACGTTATTTTCCTTACGAGTTAGGAGTCTAGGACACAAAGCTTTCGACTGGTCGGTGCAAGTTAACCCTCCTTCAGGGCAAACAAGCTCAACGTGCAGGTCCCATGCATGTAGGTTTTTGTGGTTTAACTCAAAACCGTATGTGTGTGTGTGTGTAAGAAGATCAATATTTCGGCTTGATATCCATCATACATCTATACCTGATTGCGAGTATACATGTTTTGGTGCCGGGGAGAGGTCTCGATCGAGAAAAGGAGGGAGCCGAATAGAGGAAATAATTGAAGAAAGCCTTGTTTATGTGTTCTATTGAAGACTATAACCCATATACATACATGCATGGATAGTTTCTATAGATGAAATTACCCTATGGTTAAGTTAGATAATATGGTACGTATATGCCCATGCATACATGTAATTAATGATATGGTACATATTCATGTTGCATGCATAGTTTCTATAGATGAAATTACTCTATGGTTAAGTTAGATAATATGGTACGTATATGCCCATGCATGTAATTGACACTAGTACAAAAAACAGTTTGCGCGACGCAGGTACCTTCGTTGCGCAAAGTCAAAAAACGTTGCCTGAAAATTAGCCCAACGAAACCTTCGTCGCGCGCCAAGGCAATGAAAGCAGGGTTTGCGCGACGAAGAAGTAACCTACGTTGCGCAAAGTGTCTTTGCGCGACGCATGTCCCTACGTCGTCGCGCAAAAGTACTTTGCGCGACGTAGGTTATCCGTCGTGCAAAGACACTTTGCGTAACGGAGGGACATGCGTTGCGCAAAGTAGTTTTGCGCGACGTAGGTTACTTCTTCGTCGCGCAAACCCTTGTTTTTTTTTTTTTGACAAAAATATTTTTTATTTAATTTTTAATAAATATTATAATTAAATTGTAAACAATAATTAATAAACCAGGAAAAAGTATTTAATTATAAAATATATGAAAATGTACATACGAGATGTCTGAACAAAAAAGAAAACTACAACAAATAGTCTTCTAGGTTTGATACATCAGGTTACTGGGTATCGACTGGGCGAAGTGGCTGGGAGGCCCTACCCTCGACTCTGGATGCCGAGGAAGTGTGATCAGAAGGCATAGGCTCCCGGCAACGCCGGTGAGGCCGCCATGCACTAAGCGGCTGAACCGACATTGATGACGTCGATGATGCAGGCACTTGGGACGCTGTAGAAGTAGCCTCAGTAAGGGGTCTAGGCTCCCCAATCAATAGAGCACTCACGCCTGGAGTAGTAGATGCTGATAATGTAGGAGGCGCATTGGTCACACTCTGACAACGAGTGATCAACTGCGACATCTGTACACTTTTTGAATCATAAAAATATAATATTAGAAACTAATCCTTTCTTGTATTTGAAACTAATCATTTCAGAAGAAAAAAAATACAAAGTAACGGGTATTCGATTCAATCAATATAAAGTAATATTCTAGGTCTTTGCATTCATATTTTTCAACCTACAATGTTCTGTCTGTTTGTCTCATACACAAAGAAAATCCTAGTGTTCTAGTAAAGAGTAAATTGTAGCTATGGTCCCTTAACTTTAACTCAATTGGAGCAATGGTCCCTCAACTAAAAATCCATTACCATTGGTCCCTCAACTTATCAAAACGTGCAGCTATGGTCCATCAACTAAAAACCCATTACCATTGGTCCCTCAACTTTAATTCAACTGGAGAAATGGTCCCTTAACTTTAACCCAATTGTAGCAATGGTCCTTCCAATGTAACTCGTTTTGACAAAATTTTTGACATAGTTGACAAAAAGAACCATAATTATACACTTTGATGAGTTGAGGGACCCTAATTGTATAAATGGTCATTCCAATATAACTTATTTTGACAAAATTTATGAAAAGGACTATAGCTACACATTTTGATAAGTTGAGGGACCAATGGTAATGGATTTTTAGTTGAGGGACCATTGCTCCAATTTGATTAAAGTTGAGGGACCATTCGTACAATTTACTTTTCTAGTAAATGAATCATGTGGAATGATCCATGTGTAAGAGTATAAGTATGATTCTTCCAAGTCTTGGGATAATTGATATTATAAAGAAGTCTAAATCATGTTGACAAGAGTTAATCCAATCATATTGGTATATTGAAGACTTTTGTGTTTGATTATTTATAGGACTCATACTGATATAAGGATTACAGTCTTGCATTCCTTGTAAGATTGTTATAGGGCAATCCGAGTCTTGTAGTATAAATCCACAAGCCCATGCTCTCACAAAAACACGCTCTTATTGTTCTAATTACCTATAACTTGGAGACCATTGAGTTTTGCAGAGAGGAGAAGGTTGTGTGTAGATTTCGCCAATGGTTCTTAATCCTAATCTGTTGAACATAGTTATGATATGGTGTCTAGTACTACTCTTTCATGTGATCAATGTCGTGAAACATGAAGAAGTTATTCAAGCTACGAAAGAGAGTAGCAACTAAAAAAGCAGCGATCGGCCGTAAGAAAGAAGAATGGTAGCAACCCAGAGGTCCTTGCAGAATTCAACAACTTCCAGAGGGTGTAGTCATGGCCATTCTCTCAAGGCTAGTCTCCATCAAAACCATCCTTAATTGCCGGCTCCGTCCGACTTCCCAATTCTGGGAAGACCTTGTTTTACTGGTTTTTCAAGCCTAAGATGAGGCATCTCGAAAACCCCTCGTCCTTTGGCTTAATGGGATAGCACCATCTGCTGTCTTCTGACAGCACACATGGGAAAGACTTCGTGAAACAGTCTGCAGGTATGTGTTGCAGATATTACTTCAGTATCTGCATATGTAGAACATATTTGATGCGTTGGTTGTGATTTAGTTGGTAAATTCTTGGGTTCTTGGCTAAGTATATTAACATAAAGCCTATGTTTACTCTTACACCATGTGATTGTGATGGCATGAGGTCTAGGTTTTAAAATTACACGGAACAAAAAAGAGAGAGGTAGTAGTACTTGAAGAAAATCAATCAAAAGAGGTTCTTGTAAAGTTCACAAAAGAAACATGTGGAAAGAAGAAAATAGTAAAAAAGATGCCACCCAACAAATTCCTTTTCGACTCACATACAAGACAGAACTTAGATGTCAACAAGGGCATCAACCAGTCTGAACCAATCAGTAGCAAAATGTAGAGAGGTATCTGATTCTTTAGAGTGGGGAAGCAAAAAGAAGATGTATGCATATAGAATCCTTATCAATAAATTAGCTCAAAATGCATAAGGGAAGTTATGGTCTGCACTGTGTAACCAATCCCAGTCCACTATATTTACTAACCAACAAAAAAACAGAAGCAGAGCAAACCAGAATAGAAAATGGAACCAAGTGGCATCTAGTAAACCACATGTCACAAACAAGTATTAAATAGAAATTATATTTCATCCTCACATTTGTTTTGCGCAACGAATGTACATCTTCGTCACGCAAAGCTGTTTTGCGTGACGTTTTGTCACCGTTGCGCAAACACACTTCGCGCGATGCAATTTGCTCCGTCGCGCAAGTATGTTTTTGTACTAGTGTGGGGATTTAAAGTACGAATGAATCAATTTCCAGCAGCAACCATCTTTTGGGGACTTTGTGACGGTGAGATTGGATTGTTGTGGTGGTGCCAGTTGAAGACGTTTAAGTAGGACTTAATTCTTTTCTATAGGTGTGGGATTAATAGCACGAATCTTATTCTCAAACTCCCCTGAGAGGTTGCATTATTTTAACTCTTGAAGTACATAGAAAGCATGACATTGTGCTGGCTTCTATTCCCGCCATTGTTAAGTTGTGGTTTTGCTCTATTGAGAATGAATCTCATAATGATAAGAGAATGAGTTTTGTATATGTTTATAAGTAATTCGACTACTCCTCATATTACCAATTAGTGATGGAACCGCAACTTCTTCATGCTCTCCGGTGGTTTCAAGCCTACTGTTGAGAATCCAAATATTCATAAATGGAACTTGAACCATGTTAGATGATTGTTGTTGATTTCTCTTGCACTTACGTTGATTGTGGGTTTTTTTTTTTTTTTTTTGGCTCCCTGAGCTATTTCTTTTTGTTGTTTTTTGGCTTCTTGTATTAGGCTTAGGCCCTTCATCCTTTTCTAGTATACTTGTTTATTCATTTTAAAAAAAACATTTTGTGCTTTGTTCCCTTCCCCAACACCCTTCTTTAATTAGGTGATAATCAAATTAGCACACATTAAGTATAATAATTATCGATCGTATATATGATCGAAGAAGACAGAATCTCGTTCATTTTTTAATGGATAAGCCAAAAAGACATAAGCTAGTTTCCATAAATCGAAGCATTAAGTTATCAATTGTATGGAAAAAGAAGGGGTCATGTGCACTAGTGCAGCGTGGGTGCTCTCTGCCACCACTAAGATATTTATGATTATTTTATTTTTACGTGCCATGATTTAATTTTTTTTTTCTTAAAAAAAATGAGTTAATTAGTGGTGAGCTACGGTTATTCATTTTTTCCAAGCCCGAAGAAGGTTAGTTGGGACTTTCACCCTTTCTGTGCCACGATCAAGCAGATTCACAGCTTACAAAGTATCGAATTCAGAACCTTCTATTTTTTCTTTAGAGAACTATTGTGCGCACTTTTTCATTGGGTCACTCGTCTTGGTTGTGCCATGATTCGATTTAGATAATAGAATTAAAGAACCTCTTTCGTTTCATTCATGCCCAAAACTAAAAGGGCCAAGACTTAAACCTCCAACCATTTTTTTTGTCAGGCAGTTGGTTTGGTTATCAAATAGATTTAGATAGATAGATATACCCAATTCAATTGGGTTATCTTTTTGGCTCAGAAATCGTTTGCCCCTTTTGATAAGAAGAGAGAAAGACGACTCCTGATTTACATAGAAACAAATCATATGCCATCTTTGCATTGCACATCTCTGGCTGTGATAGGATGATTATAATATTATATGTGGTGAATTTGATCAGTTAAACTAATATATACTACAAGAAAAAAGCTGACAATGATAGCATATAGGGTTAGAAAAAATTCCTGAAAATTTCGAACCAAACCGAAAAAATCCCGATTCCAAACTGAAAAAATCTCAAACCGAAAATTCCCGAACCGATCCCAAAAATCCCGAACCGATCCCGAATCATTTGGTATGGGATTCGGGATTGCTCATTCTAAGTTTGGGAATCCGGAAAATCCCGAAAATATATATTATTATTATATATATATAATTATATTTAGAATAATTGCAAGTTTGCAACCATTGGATAGTTTCAAAACAATCTGGGTCGTCCATTCTTTGTTAGGGGTCTCCAGCCCTACCCACTCTCTGTCTCATTTCATTTCGACAGCCCTCTTCGCTTAAACTCTCTTTGAGTCTCTCCCTCCCACAGTCACCAACACACCCTTCCACAGTCTCACTCGAATTCTTCCAACAAACTCTCTCTACTCCGGCCACCACCATACACAGTCACACAGCCAGCCCTCTCTCTCACGATTCTCTGTCGCGATTTTCTCTCTGAGATTGTCATTGATTCTCTCTCTATATGTGGGGTTTCGAGTTAGGGTTAGGATTTCGATTTGGGGGTTCGAATTGGGGCTTTTGCAATGGGGTTTCGAATTAGGTTTCTGTGTGTGGGGTTTCGGATTAGGGTTAGGGTTTCGAAATGGGGCTTTGAATTGGGGCTTCTGCAATGGTGTATACAAAGTGAACGGCGGAGCTCCGAGGAGGTATTTACCTTACTTTTTTTTTTCAGTTTGCTTTTCTTTTTATTGTGCACCCTTTCATTTTTTTTCCTTAGCTTTTTGAATGGGAACCGAAAGCAAGAGACGGATGGGAACCAAAAACAGCCAATGGCTCACTAAATTTGGCCATAATTCATCTGTTGCTGCTGGGGTCAAGGAGGAAGGAGATAGGTGGAGTTTGCTCTCTTTGCTCATCTGCTTTTCTGGGTTTACTGGGTTTATACCAATTTTGAATTTTCTGCAATTGGTATGAATTTTCTGAGTTTATACAAATCCCGAACACGTCCCGAAATCCCGAAAAAATTTCAGGTATCCCGAAATTTCGGTTCGGTTTCGGGTTGTAAAATACCGTTCCGAAAATTATTGGGTTGGGAATCGGGCTTTGGGTTTCGGTACGGGATCCCGTCCCGAACCAGCCCTAATAGCATATAAGTCTTTTATCCACCCTATTACATCGCTAATTAACGTTAGTAATTAAAGTTTACTTGAAGTTAAAGTTAAGACAGAATATTACTGAACCTTCAGCGTTCCATTTTGGATTTTCTTATCTAATGCTCGTTCTCGTAATTGTTAAAATGTCCCACATCGGTGGTGGGAAAGAAAACCAAGGGGTTTAAATATGATTACCCCACTCTAACTAATACCGAGGCCTTTTGTGGTAAAATCTCACACCTGACGGATTGGTCAGGTGGTAAAGGTGGGAACAGTATCGGTATCGTTAGAGTGAGACGGGCCCGACGATCCAAAAATTCCAACATGGTATCAGAACCCACAGTTGAGGGCCCGTGCAAGCCAACGAGCTTGTGTGCAAGCCATTGAGCTTGTCACCACCGGAAAGGAAACAAGTCTAAGCTCTTAATATAGAGACGACCGCTGAGTTCCAATTGAAAACAAGTGAGCCCAACGTGAGCCGACCTCTGAGTTTCAATTACCGAAGTGGATCTCCACGTGTGAACCACGAAATGAGGTTACACGTGAGGGGGAGTGTTAAAATGTTCCACATCGGTGGTGGGAAAGGAAACCAAGGGGTTTAAATATGATTACCCCACTCTAACTAATACCGAGGCCTTTTGTGGTAAAATCCCACACCTGATGGATTGGTCAGGTGGTGGTAAAATCCCACACCTGATGGATTGGTCAGGTGGTAAAAGTGGGAACAATATCGGTTTCGTTAGAGTGGGGCGAGCCTGCAATCCAAAAATTCCAACAGTAATTAAGCCTTACAAAACTGAAGGGTACAATAATATGAATGCCTATTCTGCCTCTTGGTGTTGGTGGCCATTCTCATTTAATTTGTTGCGCAAGAGAGTTGGATTACATGATGAATTATGACAGAAATAAGGAAGCTTAATCAAAGCTATCTTAATTAGTACTACTGATCTTAAACAAAACAAGATTAATGGGATCAATATATAATAGCTTAGCTTAGCTAAATATTAATCCGCATGCTAATACTCTGTTCCTCCTGATCTTCGTCTAGCTCACCATTGTCATTGGAAGTGAGCTCATGAGTGATATCACTCGAGCATGATGGGGAAGAAAGTGTTGTAAGATCAGGATCCGAACGTCGTAAACGATGATCAGCTGCAGAGATGTATTCCTCCATTAATCTCCGATTCCTCTTGCAGTTTGATGAGCGTTGAGAAACGACCCCCATATCATCCGATGTTCTTTGAGTAGGTCTTCTCTTTTTCTGAAATATGCGAAACAGCACCCAGTTTCCCACTCCCGCTTTGAAAGCCTGGGTTGGATTCACTTGAGAAGCCACGAGGCGGTATTCATGCATGAGCCATCGAGTTTGAGTGGTAGTACTAGTACTCCCATGGTGGTGGTTGTGGCAAAGGCGGCGCTTCCTTTCACAGAAACCCAACGTCTTCCGGATCCCAACGGCTTCATTGGATTTAGAATTAGCAACAATTTGCTTCTTTTTGCCAATAGGTTTCCAGTACCCACAACCAGCAGCTCTCTTGCTGTTGATGCCAACATACTTATTCATATTTTCATTGTAAAAGAAATACCTTGTTTCCCTAACATCACCTGCACAACCCGATAATGATTAATCAATTAGCTAGCTAGCCTTGCTTTATAATTTGAATAAAACTCACACTCCTAATGATTTATGCACACTCATGATCATTTTTGTCATTTGAACATGAATAAATTAGAGTAGTGTCAAAGAAATATACATGCATGAAGTCTAACAGACAGAGAAAATGAGAATGCAAAAATCACTTATCTTCTTAAAACAAGATAGAGTAATAAAAAAAACATGAACAAACTAATTAACCTGGCAAGCCCCAGGGTTGAGTTTGGAAGACATCAAACTCTGGAATGATGGAAGCAGGCAATGGGGCAGCATGAACCTTCCTCATCAAGTAGTGAATCACCAGCTCTTCATCCGTGGGACGAAACCGGTACCCAACCGGCATCTTCACTCCTCCATATATTACATAATTTTCTTTAATATTCTCCATTTCTATATATCTATATATTTTTATGGATTAATTAATCAATATCTGATGAATATATGGTCTAGGTTTAGCTTAATAATTAATTGTAGCAGAAGCAAGCAACTCATATATTAGTTGTGTAGGAGAGCAGGAATATATGTTAGTGTTGTGCAACTGGAACAACAAGAGAGAGAGAGAGAGAGAGAGAGAGAGCAATAGCTAGTTAATGGCATGTGTGGAAGTTGATTCAGACGTAAAGGCAAAAGGAGAAGACTTGGGCGGCAGCTGGCAATCCTGGTGTTGTGTGCTTTCTTGCAGTTGCAGATTTGGAGAATGGGGAAATCAACACACACACACACACACACACACACACACACACACATATATATATATAGATATATAGACAAACAGGGAGGTGTCGTTTAAATAAATTGATCTAGAGAGGGATGCAGTGGTGCCAGGAAACTCTTGACTCGTATTCTTACTCGGAAAGCTCTTCTCCTTCCTTGACTCGGCAAATGGAAATACTGTAGTGGATGAGTAAAATTATAGAAAAAGGAAAAAATGGGGTAGGAATCGGTTGCTGCTTTATTTTGACGGGTCTTTGATTTGTGTTCACAGCTGATCGCAACCGTGTGAGGACTAATTAGTTAGGTTTTGGTCAATAAGCAATTAAGCATGCTTTTCTTCTGTATTACTAAAAGCACTGCGAGCTGAGCCCCCATGTGTGGCACGTTGTGTGCTCTTAATTATTTTTTTAATCTCTTGGTTGTTCATCTGGTCCTTACTCGCCTTGTTGTAGGTACAGAAATCTCTTGTTCTAACTTATGTGTCCTTAACCCCCTCAGCATTTCTCATCTATTTAAACATATATATATATATATAAATACTGCACATTTGGCAGAGATTGATTAACCTTAATTTCTTCATGATTGCTTGCAAAGTACGTTTTCAGTAATTATTTATTTAAAGAATCCAAAATGGTATATTTTACAAGATTTGACAGCATTATACATAGACATAATTTATATCGAGATATAAATTGCGAATAATGCTATTCAGCTATTCACGCATTTATTTTTACTTTTCTCACATCTTTGTTTATTTTTTGTCATCAATCTTTTTCAACTCATTCGATCAGGTCGCGAGCCAAAAATTGAAAAATATGTGCGAGAAATAAAAGTATGATGTAGATAGCATTACCCTAAGTTATAATTGGTTTAGATTTTGAGGAAATAGTTTTGTTTGAACCAACTTATCTTTACTCGCTTGACCTTAAGCGGCGAGTTGGCATGCCCCCAACACAAAACAAGAAGTACAAACAGATCCCAAAATCCTTGGCTTTCGGCGGAGACCCATTTTGAGACCAGCAACAACTCTTAATGTTGTATTCCAGTTAACTCTTCATTTTCTCCTCAATCAAAACAAGAGTTTCTCTCATTTTCTGAGGTATTCTAAAATAATATTCAGACATGATCTCTTAACAAATAACTTTCATATGTCAGTTTTGCATATACAAATGACTTTGGCTCAGTTTGGATCAAAGGTAATGCTAGAGAAAGCAAACTTTTTAATCAAATTTTGTAAACTAAAGAATATAAACGTTGATGATTGAATTATTACTTAATTATTTTATTAACATATTTATTTTTTATTGATATCGTATCATTTAGTTTAAAATTTTGATATAAAAAATTCCTCACTTCTAGCATTATCTCTAGGGTCAAATCAACCATGCTGTTAACGAAGATGGATAAAAAGTTAAGAAATGGCATTGAAGTTCAACGTATTCAATATGCCCCACCTTGTAGTGTGGTCTTGTCTTGAATTGACATTGTGCTGCTGTGAGATTCGTTATCATGTGGAGATGCCCATGATGCTCTTTGGATCCTTTCCTTCTAATTTACCCAAGGTTCTAAAAAACGCTAGGCGCTAGTCGGGCGGCGGGCTAGCGCCTAGTGCCTAGGCAGACGCCTAGTGCCTAAGCGAATTTAGGTAAATTTCTTGTATATCTTGTAAATAAGTGCATATTGACACCTAAAAAAAAATTATACTTGTATGGATAATAAAATAATGATAAAATGCAAATTAGGTACACTATTTCCGTAAGTATTGGATAAACTTGTAGTTAATCCATCATATGCAAATTAGGTACACCATTTCCATAAGTATACCACCATGAAACCAAAAAAGAAAAAAGCACACAATTAATAAAAAATAAAAAAATTCCTCCTAGGACCGCCTGGGACCGCCTAGCCCGCCTACCCGCCTAGCCCGCCTAAGCGGCCGCCTAGCCCCAATCCAATTTTTCAGCCCGATTTGCCCAAAAACGCTTCGGTTGCTAGGCGGCCGCCTAGG
This sequence comes from Heteromeles arbutifolia, assembly GCA_024362995.1. NCBI lineage: Eukaryota > Viridiplantae > Streptophyta > Magnoliopsida > Rosales > Rosaceae > Heteromeles > Heteromeles arbutifolia. The sequence goes on from JANCRC010000007.1 coordinate 387,087, forward strand.
GCGTTTTTTAAAACACTGAATTTACCAAATCAGAAAATACGAGTAGTTAAAATTTGATCCAACGGTTACAAACATGAGTCTATTTTAAAAATTATAATAACTTCAGCCGTTGAATCAAATTGTAACGACACAGATTCTCTAATTTGATAGATTAGAAGGAAGCGATGCGGAGATAATCCCTTTCCATTAATTAGCACCTTAATTACTACACTTGTCGATAGAACTTTGGATTACTTAACTTTGTTCTTCTTTCAAGAAGCCCAGCTGTTTGCGTAAACTCAAGAGTACTTCAATTTATTACATACGTGCAGAATTTAACTGCAAAATTTGAAGGAATTGAATTGAATTCCGAATTATTGGTGCCCTTCACATTAACCAACACCAAATTTTCTTCTCACGGCTAAAAATATCAAACTAAAAAGAGTTAAAGTTTTTATCACAAAGTTAAAATATATAAAATAAAGAGAGACTTTGGATGCAGTCTCTAACTATGAATATTTTTTTATTAAAACCTTGTTGGTTTTCAATTTTTGATCCAAGTCCTTGAAATTAATGTGATAATTTATTTCTATGTACGTTACTATATTTTTTTAAATTAAAAATTGAAATTTATAGTTGTTTATATTAATGAGATTTTAAATAAAAAATCATAATTTGTGGGATTAAAAATATTAAAATATAAATATTGTAACAGCCCGTCCCGGAATTTACGTACAGAGGACGTGAAATGACGAAAATGCCCCTAGGCATTTAATTGAGGTATGGGTGTATTGTACCTGGGATATTTTGATGGTTGTTTTTGAACCACACTCACATAATCTCTCTCTCTTCCCTCACTCCCGTGTGTGTCTCTCTCTCCCCCTCAGAAACTCGACTCTCTCTCTCTCTTCCCTTACGTACGGACCACGCCCAAGGACGCCAAAATCTTCACGGATCGAAGCAGAAAAAGGTTCCATTGTGTTCCTGAGGTCCATACGAACCCATCGACACCAGTTTCAGGTAAGAACTTGTACGTTTTCACGTCGAAAACCCGAGGTCCGATTTGGGTACTATTCATCAACTTTTTATTGGCTTTGTTTTAGGACAATCCAAGCTCACAGGGAGCTTTGTGAGACCCTCACGAACCTCGGAGTGTATCGTTGGCTCGAGTTGGACGTCGAAAAACCCCAGTTCGAAGGTGGCCGATTTATGACATTTTGCTCCGTCGTGATTCGAAGGTTTTTCAAGGTTTTGGAAGGTATAGCCCTCTTCCTCTCTTAATTTAGAGCACGTAGGAAGAAAAATGAGACGAAATGGTGAAGAAATGGCCGAGATATGGCGAGTTGCAGGTTTCCGGCGACCGGTGGCCGGCGCCGGCGACCCGAGGAAGAAGACGACACGCGCCAGCGCGTGCCATGCGCGTGGGGGCGCGTTTCACAGTACCTTTTCAGGCGCGTGGGGGCGCGTGAGCTACAGTTAAATTATTTTAAAAATATCACGACGCTCGTGACGTCATGTAGGTCTCGTTGGTATATTCATATGCCAAAATTGAGCTACGTATGAGAAGTTATTTGTAATTGTCGTTTATGCGCATTAATTAACATTATTTCGGTTACTTCTCATATAGGCGAGGCTTATGCGGAAGACGAGCACAGTCGAGAAAGGCTAAGGGGTTATGACCCTTCGATATAACTGTGAGTGGGCAGTTTATTTCAGTATATATATATATACTTAACGTTTTCCTAGAAATCGATTTTTGAATGAAAGTATATTGTGAAATGCCATGCATAGATTTATATGAATATGTGATTTGAAATGCCATGCATAGAAATTACATGAATTATGTGAATTGTTATATGATGCATATATGTGAATTGGTGCTGCGGACGCACAGGTGAGTATCAGGTGAGTTAGATATGGTGCATTGAATTGTTTGATGAGATTTATGTTGATAGCTCATAACCTGCACCCCTGGTGTTAGTGCTTATGTTATTCACCCGCATCACACGCTCACCTTGGATCCAAGTAGATGCTAGTCGTACAGACCACTGGAGGTGGTTCCGACATGCTAGTCGTACAGACCTTAGAGACGGTTCCGACTAGTAGGTGACCTTAGATTATGTGCACAGATAATTGATGAGAGAAGCACTAGAGCGTATTATTACACCATCCGAGTCGTACAGACTACTATAGGTAGTTCCGACTCATGTGCAGCGTAGTGCCGTACAGGTCGCAGTTGGCGACTCCGGCAGGGCCGTACAGGTCACAGTTGGTGACTCCGGCTGGATTGGATAATGAGCTCTAGAATCAGCCGTACATGACCACTGCAGGGTCTCCGGTTGATTTATTATTTCACCTGATTTATGTTGATGCATCCATATTATGTTTTTGGCACATGGCATGGCATATTTCTCTGAAAAATGATGAAGAATGGTGTTTTGAGATTTCTGAAGCTATATATATTTATATATGCTATTTTCTGAGAAAGTATATAGATTTTACAGTGAGGGGATATATATATGTTGATAAAGGAAAGATTTTGAAAGACTTATTTTACTGACCCACTCACCTTGTTTTGCGCCCCTCCAGGTTCGAGTTAGAGCAGAGCTTTGGTGGCCACGAGGAATCCAACGGTATTCTGACAGAATTCACAATGGTATTTTAAAGCTTCCGAACTGTGCAAATGGTTACGTCACTCTCACGTGACGGCCAGCACGCCCTCCTTCGGGACGGGGTGTGTCAGTTGGTATCAGAGCTTAGTTTACAGTCCTATACATCTTGAGAATTCTCTAGTGTTTTCTGTCAGAACTATACCGCCTCGTAGTGAGCCACGTCGTTTAGTTGAGTCTAGTTTTCCCTATTTAGCTCAGTTATGGGAAGCTAGTACTAATGTGACTCAGTCTATTATCCAAAGGATTTTTCTCTTAGGACTGGATATAAGTTGATGCTGAATCACTTTAGGGAAAATTATGACCTGAGGGAGCAGGTCGATGGCTTAATCAGTTGGAAAAGGTGTTTTAGATTATGCAAAGTCAAGGGAATCTTTCTTTTGACGGTAGGTCAAGACGACTACCTGATTTCTGAGCATTGAATTTGCATCCTGATGGAGACATGAGTCTTATATGATGTCACCAGAGGAAACAGCTGATCGAGAGTTATTTAAAGAATTGTTTAAGGAAAGGTTTAGTCCTCCGGCATATATGGATGGTAAGAAGCGATAGTTTACAATTTGAGACAAGGAAAGATGACGGCAAATGAGTATTATAGAAAGTTTACGGAGTTGTCTCGTTACCATACAGATATTGTTGAGAATCGAAGACTCAGAGCTTCAAAAGGAAATAAGGTTTAGTTATTCCAGCTGAGGTTTTTGTGCCACTGGTCAGAGGTATGGTGGTAGATTCACTGGTGATTCCAGATTTCAGAGACAAGATGATTCAGATAGAGGGAATGTACCTTTGTGCTGTCGGTACAATAGCATACACTCTGGAGAGTATAGACAAGAAAGCAGTGGATGCTTTATATGTGGATAAATGGAACATAGAGCTGCAAATTGTCCCCAGAATCAGTAAATGCCTCCATAGCCTTCTTTGCCACCACTAGCGCTGATTCCGCAGGTACCTGGATCTAGAAATTTTGGTTAGATGAGCCGTGGTGTACAGGATTAGAGTCGTACAGGTCACTAGAGGTGACTCCGACTTATATACTAGCATGGATCGATGGGTTATGAGTACAGCCGCACAGGTCATATTAGATGACTCCGGCTGGGTGGACAAGCTATAGGTTCAGTCGCACAGGTCATACTAGCTGACTCCGGCTGATATATTCCTTGTTATTGATGATGTTGCCAAAGAGAGTAATGATGGAGCACGATCGAGGCATGCATATGTAATTCTAATGAAGGGCAAGATGGTAATGTTGTATTCTTGAGGATTGTTGCTTACTTATCGAGACAACAGTGAGTTATCGTTATTGCGGGCTGCAGACCGTAATATCCATAACTTATTGTTGGATTCGTTAAGCGAGTAAACAAGTAGGTCATCCTACGTTAGTATGGTGTTATTTAGAGTGTCCAGTGATGGTGAAAGATGTTGTTATGCCTATGAATCTTATCCAGTTGGATATTGTGGATTTGATGTGATTTTTGGCACAGATTGGTTGCATTATGATTGTGCCAAGATAGATTGCTACGGGAAATCAGTTGCTTTCCATCGACTTGGGTGACCAGAGGTTACTTTTGGGGGATGCAAAGTGTAGTGAGGTATGCCGTTAGTTCTGCTGTGAGAGCAAAAAGATTATTATTGAATGGCTACCTAAGATATTTAGTTCATGAGGTACTAAGAGATATTGCTCTGAGTAGTGTGGAAGAGGTCAAGGTGATTAGACGTTTTCCTTGAGAATTTACCTGGATGGCCGCCAGGCAAAGATGTGGAGTTTTCTATTGATTTGTCTCCAGGTACGGACCTTATATTAGAGATTGGTTCATGATGAGTTAAGGGAATTGAAAGTCAGTTGCAAGAATTGGTTGATAAAGGTTCCATTCAACCTAGTATGTCGTCATGGAGAGCCCAGTTTATTTATGAGGAAAAATGTGGACATTAAGGCTATACATTGACTATGGAAAATTGAATCGAGTAACGATTGGGAATCGTTGTCCATTATTGCGTATTAATGATTGTTTGATCAGCCTAGAGGTGCCTGTGTATTTTCAAAGATTGATTTAAGGTTTGGTTATTAACCAATTGAAGATTTAGTGAGGATGTCCCTAAGATAACTTCCAGGACTTGTTATAGTCTAATGAGTTTTTGGTAATGCCATTCGGATTGACGAATGCGCTTGCTGCTTTCCTGAGTTTGGTGAATGAAATATTTCGAGAATATCTCGTCAAGTTTGTGTTTGTTTTCATTGACGATATTCTGATATACTCTAATACTAGAGCAGGACGTGCTAGACATTTTAAAGTGGTATTACAAAGTTTGAGGGGTCGTCGATATATTCTAAGCTTAGCGAATGCCAATGTTGGATGAATCAGGTGGCATTTCTGGGACATGTTATACCTACTTAAAGTATTCAAGTGAATTCTTTAAAGGTAGCAGAAGTTGAGAATTTGGAACAATCGCGAACCGTGACTAAGACTCGGAGTTTTCTTAATTTAACAGGCTATTATGGACGGTTTGTGAAAGATTTTTCAGTCATTACCCTGCCATTGACGAGATAGACGAGAAAAGAGGTTAAGTTTGAGTGGGATGAAAATGGTGAATAAAGTTTTCAACAGTTGAAGTATTTCCTCACCTATGCACTTGTGTTAGCTCCCAGATGATAACGGAAGTTATGAGGTCTATAAGGATGCTTCTTTGAGTGGTTTGAGATGTGTATTGATACAAAGATAGGGTAATTGCTTATTCTTTGCAGCAATTGAACTTCATAAGATGAATTACCCTAATTATGATTTGGAATTAATCGCTATCATCTTGGCTTGAAGATTTGGAGAAATTATCTTTATGAAGAAAAGTGTAAGTTTTGTATGGATCGTAAGAGTTTCCAATATTTGTCTACTCAGAGGGATCTTGATTTTAGATAACGAAGGTGGATTGAGTTGTTTAGTGATTATGATTGCACGACCAGGTGATCGTGCAAATGCTTGGGCTGATGTACTTAGTATGAAGACTCTCGTGAGAATAAATGCTTTGTATACTTGTTATGTTCCTCTTCTTGCAGATTTGAGATCTACTGGAGTAAAGTTGGAAATAGAAGAACGAGAAGAAGCCTTGCTTGCTAGTATCCAAGTTAAGCTTATTTTAATTAATTGTATACTCGATGCCCAGAGAATTGATGAAGAAACCAGGAATTTATTTAGGCAAAGAATATCGAGAAAAAGAAAGATCTCAGAGTTAGAGAATCAGATGGCATGTTTATGCAAGAGAACAAGATGTATGTGCTTAATGATGTGGAATTAAAGAAAGCAATTTTTGGATGAAGTACACTGTTCAGCTTCTACAATGCATCCCGGAAGTATTGAGATGTATCATACCATTTAACCATTTTACTATTAGCCGGGTATAAAAAGAGAAATTTTGGGTATGTAAGTAAATATATCATATGTCAGTAAGTTAAAACGGAAAGAAAGAAGCCTTTGGATTACGTGTACAAACTTCCTCGTTCACGAGATGGGTATGATGGAAATTGAGGTGATAGTTGATCGGCGTACTTAGTAACGTATTTTACTCCAGTGAAGAGCAGCAACCTTTCCGGACAAGTGCAACGGTTAATTATTTGTTTTAATTATTTGTTTTATGGAAAAGAGATTTGGACTTACGAATCTGTTGAGCTTTTGGGTATGTTGGTCACTTTTAAGTTCTAGGTAACTTTTCAAGAAACTTCGGATACAAGATTACTTTATAGTGCAGCATATCATCTTCAGACAGAGACAGGACCATTCAGAATTTGGATGATATACTAAGATCTTCGGTATGGTAGTTTGGTGATGCTTGGATTAAAAGTTGAATTTAATGGAATTTGCCTACAACGATAACCTTCATTCGACTAGTGGTAGGACACCACTTGAGGCATCTTATGAGAAAGCTTGTTGTACATCTTTATGTTGTCAGAGGTTGGTGAACGAGTTTTAGTGGGCCCTGAGTTAGTGGAAGAGATTACTCAAAACATTCAGGTGATTAAGTCTAACCTGAAAGCAGCACAAGATCGACAAAAGAACTTAGCAGTCAGGCATGCTACCGATAGAGTGTACAAGGTCGGTGATTGGGTATTCTTGAAGTTATCGCCTTGAAAGGTGTTGTTCGATTTGAGAAGAAAGGAAAGTTGAGTCCTAGGTACATCGGGCCGTACCAGATCACCGAGCGAGTCAGTGAAGTTGCTTACAGACTTGAGTTACCGCCAGAACTGTCTAAAGTACATAATGTGTTTAATGTGTCGATGCTTCGACATTATGTCTCAGATCCTTCACATGTGATACCTCATCAACCTTTGGAGATTGGTTCAGATTTGACTTATGATGAGGAGCCAGTAACTATATTGGATTGGAAAGAAAAGGTTTTGAGGAATAAGACAGTGCAGTTGGTTAAAGTTTTGTGGAAGAACCATTCAGTGGAAAAAGTTACTTGGGAGACGGATGATCGGATGAGAGAGATGTACCCGAGGTTGTTTTATGAGTACTAGTGGACGGATTTGGTTTTGGTTATGTAAATTTCGGGGACGAAATTTTTATAAGGTGGGTAGATTGTAACAGCCCGTCCCGGAATTTACGTACAGAGGACGTGAAATGACGAAAATGCCCCTAGGCATTTAATTGAGGTATGGGTGTATTGTACCTGGGATATTTTGATGGTTGTTTTTGAACCACACTCACATAATCTCTCTCTCTTCCCTCACTCCCGTGTGTGTCTCTCTCTCCCCCTCAGAAACTCGACTCTCTCTCTCTCTTCCCTTACGTACGGACCACGCCCAAGGACGCCAAAATCTTCACGGATCGAAGCAGAAAAAGGTTCCATTGTGTTCCTGAGGTCCATACGAACCCATCGACACCAGTTTCAGGTAAGAACTTGTACGTTTTCACGTCGAAAACCCGAGGTCCGATTTGGGTACTATTCATCAACTTTTTATTGGCTTTGTTTTAGGACAATCCAAGCTCACAGGGAGCTTTGTGAGACCCTCACGAACCTCGGAGTGTATCGTTGGCTCGAGTTGGACGTCGAAAAACCCCAGTTCGAAGGTGGCCGATTTATGACATTTTGCTCCGTCGTGATTCGAAGGTTTTTCAAGGTTTTGGAAGGTATAGCCCTCTTCCTCTCTTAATTTAGAGCACGTAGGAAGAAAAATGAGACGAAATGGTGAAGAAATGGCCGAGATATGGCGAGTTGCAGGTTTCCGGCGACCGGTGGCCGGCGCCGGCGACCCGAGGAAGAAGACGACACGCGCCAGCGCGTGCCATGCGCGTGGGGGCGCGTTTCACAGTACCTTTTCAGGCGCGTGGGGGCGCGTGAGCTACAGTTAAATTATTTTAAAAATATCACGACGCTCGTGACGTCATGTAGGTCTCGTTGGTATATTCATATGCCAAAATTGAGCTACGTATGAGAAGTTATTTGTAATTGTCGTTTATGCGCATTAATTAACATTATTTCGGTTACTTCTCATATAGGCGAGGCTTATGCGGAAGACGAGCACAGTCGAGAAAGGCTAAGGGGTTATGACCCTTCGATATAACTGTGAGTGGGCAGTTTATTTCAGTATATATATATATATACTTAACGTTTTCCTAGAAATCGATTTTTGAATGAAAGTATATTGTGAAATGCCATGCATAGATTTATATGAATATGTGATTTGAAATGCCATGCATAGAAATTACATGAATTATGTGAATTGTTATATGATGCATATATGTGAATTGGTGCTGCGGACGCACAGGTGAGTATCAGGTGAGTTAGATATGGTGCATTGAATTGTTTGATGAGATTTATGTTGATAGCTCATAACCTGCACCCCTGGTGTTAGTGCTTATGTTATTCACCCGCATCACACGCTCACCTTGGATCCAAGTAGATGCTAGTCGTACAGACCACTGGAGGTGGTTCCGACATGCTAGTCGTACAGACCTTAGAGACGGTTCCGACTAGTAGGTGACCTTAGATTATGTGCACAGATAATTGATGAGAGAAGCACTAGAGCGTATTATTACACCATCCGAGTCGTACAGACTACTATAGGTAGTTCCGACTCATGTGCAGCGTAGTGCCGTACAGGTCGCAGTTGGCGACTCCGGCAGGGCCGTACAGGTCACAGTTGGTGACTCCGGCTGGATTGGATAATGAGCTCTAGAATCAGCCGTACATGACCACTGCAGGGTCTCCGGTTGATTTATTATTTCACCTGATTTATGTTGATGCATCCATATTATGTTTTTGGCACATGGCATGGCATATTTCTCTGAAAAATGATGAAGAATGGTGTTTTGAGATTTCTGAAGCTATATATATTTATATATGCTATTTTCTGAGAAAGTATATAGATTTTACAGTGAGGGGATATATATATGTTGATAAAGGAAAGATTTTGAAAGACTTATTTTACTGACCCACTCACCTTGTTTTGCGCCCCTCCAGGTTCGAGTTAGAGCAGAGCTTTGGTGGCCACGAGGAATCCAACGGTATTCTGACAGAATTCACAATGGTATTTTAAAGCTTCCGAACTGTGCAAATGGTTACGTCACTCTCACGTGACGGCCAGCACGCCCTCCTTCGGGACGGGGTGTGTCAGTTGGTATCAGAGCTTAGTTTACAGTCCTATACATCTTGAGAATTCTCTAGTGTTTTCTGTCAGAACTATACCGCCTCGTAGTGAGCCACGTCGTTTAGTTGAGTCTAGTTTTCCCTATTTAGCTCAGTTATGGGAAGCTAGTACTAATGTGACTCAGTCTATTATCCAAAGGATTTTTCTCTTAGGACTGGATATAAGTTGATGCTGAATCACTTTAGGGAAAATTATGACCTGAGGGAGCAGGTCGATGGCTTAATCAGTTGGAAAAGGTGTTTTAGATTATGCAAAGTCAAGGGAATCTTTCTTTTGACGGTAGGTCAAGACGACTACCTGATTTCTGAGCATTGAATTTGCATCCTGATGGAGACATGAGTCTTATATGATGTCACCAGAGGAAACAGCTGATCGAGAGTTATTTAAAGAATTGTTTAAGGAAAGGTTTAGTCCTCCGGCATATATGGATGGTAAGAAGCGATAGTTTACAATTTGAGACAAGGAAAGATGACGGCAAATGAGTATTATAGAAAGTTTACGGAGTTGTCTCGTTACCATACAGATATTGTTGAGAATCGAAGACTCAGAGCTTCAAAAGGAAATAAGGTTTAGTTATTCCAGCTGAGGTTTTTGTGCCACTGGTCAGAGGTATGGTGGTAGATTCACTGGTGATTCCAGATTTCAGAGACAAGATGATTCAGATAGAGGGAATGTACCTTTGTGCTGTCGGTACAATAGCATACACTCTGGAGAGTATAGACAAGAAAGCAGTGGATGCTTTATATGTGGATAAATGGAACATAGAGCTGCAAATTGTCCCCAGAATCAGTAAATGCCTCCATAGCCTTCTTTGCCACCACTAGCGCTGATTCCGCAGGTACCTGGATCTAGAAATTTTGGTTAGATGAGCCGTGGTGTACAGGATTAGAGTCGTACAGGTCACTAGAGGTGACTCCGACTTATATACTAGCATGGATCGATGGGTTATGAGTACAGCCGCACAGGTCATATTAGATGACTCCGGCTGGGTGGACAAGCTATAGGTTCAGTCGCACAGGTCATACTAGCTGACTCCGGCTGATATATTCCTTGTTATTGATGATGTTGCCAAAGAGAGTAATGATGGAGCACGATCGAGGCATGCATATGTAATTCTAATGAAGGGCAAGATGGTAATGTTGTATTCTTGAGGATTGTTGCTTACTTATCGAGACAACAGTGAGTTATCGTTATTGCGGGCTGCAGACCGTAATATCCATAACTTATTGTTGGATTCGTTAAGCGAGTAAACAAGTAGGTCATCCTACGTTAGTATGGTGTTATTTAGAGTGTCCAGTGATGGTGAAAGATGTTGTTATGCCTATGAATCTTATCCAGTTGGATATTGTGGATTTGATGTGATTTTTGGCACAGATTGGTTGCATTATGATTGTGCCAAGATAGATTGCTACGGGAAATCAGTTGCTTTCCATCGACTTGGGTGACCAGAGGTTACTTTTGGGGGATGCAAAGTGTAGTGAGGTATGCCGTTAGTTCTGCTGTGAGAGCAAAAAGATTATTATTGAATGGCTACCTAAGATATTTAGTTCATGAGGTACTAAGAGATATTGCTCTGAGTAGTGTGGAAGAGGTCAAGGTGATTAGACGTTTTCCTTGAGAATTTACCTGGATGGCCGCCAGGCAAAGATGTGGAGTTTTCTATTGATTTGTCTCCAGGTACGGACCTTATATTAGAGATTGGTTCATGATGAGTTAAGGGAATTGAAAGTCAGTTGCAAGAATTGGTTGATAAAGGTTCCATTCAACCTAGTATGTCGTCATGGAGAGCCCAGTTTATTTATGAGGAAAAATGTGGACATTAAGGCTATACATTGACTATGGAAAATTGAATCGAGTAACGATTGGGAATCGTTGTCCATTATTGCGTATTAATGATTGTTTGATCAGCCTAGAGGTGCCTGTGTATTTTCAAAGATTGATTTAAGGTTTGGTTATTAACCAATTGAAGATTTAGTGAGGATGTCCCTAAGATAACTTCCAGGACTTGTTATAGTCTAATGAGTTTTTGGTAATGCCATTCGGATTGACGAATGCGCTTGCTGCTTTCCTGAGTTTGGTGAATGAAATATTTCGAGAATATCTCGTCAAGTTTGTGTTTGTTTTCATTGACGATATTCTGATATACTCTAATACTAGAGCAGGACGTGCTAGACATTTTAAAGTGGTATTACAAAGTTTGAGGGGTCGTCGATATATTCTAAGCTTAGCGAATGCCAATGTTGGATGAATCAGGTGGCATTTCTGGGACATGTTATACCTACTTAAAGTATTCAAGTGAATTCTTTAAAGGTAGCAGAAGTTGAGAATTTGGAACAATCGCGAACCGTGACTAAGACTCGGAGTTTTCTTAATTTAACAGGCTATTATGGACGGTTTGTGAAAGATTTTTCAGTCATTACCCTGCCATTGACGAGATAGACGAGAAAAGAGGTTAAGTTTGAGTGGGATGAAAATGGTGAATAAAGTTTTCAACAGTTGAAGTATTTCCTCACCTATGCACTTGTGTTAGCTCCCAGATGATAACGGAAGTTATGAGGTCTATAAGGATGCTTCTTTGAGTGGTTTGAGATGTGTATTGATACAAAGATAGGGTAATTGCTTATTCTTTGCAGCAATTGAACTTCATAAGATGAATTACCCTAATTATGATTTGGAATTAATCGCTATCATCTTGGCTTGAAGATTTGGAGAAATTATCTTTATGAAGAAAAGTGTAAGTTTTGTATGGATCGTAAGAGTTTCCAATATTTGTCTACTCAGAGGGATCTTGATTTTAGATAACGAAGGTGGATTGAGTTGTTTAGTGATTATGATTGCACGACCAGGTGATCGTGCAAATGCTTGGGCTGATGTACTTAGTATGAAGACTCTCGTGAGAATAAATGCTTTGTATACTTGTTATGTTCCTCTTCTTGCAGATTTGAGATCTACTGGAGTAAAGTTGGAAATAGAAGAACGAGAAGAAGCCTTGCTTGCTAGTATCCAAGTTAAGCTTATTTTAATTAATTGTATACTCGATGCCCAGAGAATTGATGAAGAAACCAGGAATTTATTTAGGCAAAGAATATCGAGAAAAAGAAAGATCTCAGAGTTAGAGAATCAGATGGCATGTTTATGCAAGAGAACAAGATGTATGTGCTTAATGATGTGGAATTAAAGAAAGCAATTTTTGGATGAAGTACACTGTTCAGCTTCTACAATGCATCCCGGAAGTATTGAGATGTATCATACCATTTAACCATTTTACTATTAGCCGGGTATAAAAAGAGAAATTTTGGGTATGTAAGTAAATATATCATATGTCAGTAAGTTAAAACGGAAAGAAAGAAGCCTTTGGATTACGTGTACAAACTTCCTCGTTCACGAGATGGGTATGATGGAAATTGAGGTGATAGTTGATCGGCGTACTTAGTAACGTATTTTACTCCAGTGAAGAGCAGCAACCTTTCCGGACAAGTGCAACGGTTAATTATTTGTTTTAATTATTTGTTTTATGGAAAAGAGATTTGGACTTACGAATCTGTTGAGCTTTTGGGTATGTTGGTCACTTTTAAGTTCTAGGTAACTTTTCAAGAAACTTCGGATACAAGATTACTTTATAGTGCAGCATATCATCTTCAGACAGAGACAGGACCATTCAGAATTTGGATGATATACTAAGATCTTCGGTATGGTAGTTTGGTGATGCTTGGATTAAAAGTTGAATTTAATGGAATTTGCCTACAACGATAACCTTCATTCGACTAGTGGTAGGACACCACTTGAGGCATCTTATGAGAAAGCTTGTTGTACATCTTTATGTTGTCAGAGGTTGGTGAACGAGTTTTAGTGGGCCCTGAGTTAGTGGAAGAGATTACTCAAAACATTCAGGTGATTAAGTCTAACCTGAAAGCAGCACAAGATCGACAAAAGAACTTAGCAGTCAGGCATGCTACCGATAGAGTGTACAAGGTCGGTGATTGGGTATTCTTGAAGTTATCGCCTTGAAAGGTGTTGTTCGATTTGAGAAGAAAGGAAAGTTGAGTCCTAGGTACATCGGGCCGTACCAGATCACCGAGCGAGTCAGTGAAGTTGCTTACAGACTTGAGTTACCGCCAGAACTGTCTAAAGTACATAATGTGTTTAATGTGTCGATGCTTCGACATTATGTCTCAGATCCTTCACATGTGATACCTCATCAACCTTTGGAGATTGGTTCAGATTTGACTTATGATGAGGAGCCAGTAACTATATTGGATTGGAAAGAAAAGGTTTTGAGGAATAAGACAGTGCAGTTGGTTAAAGTTTTGTGGAAGAACCATTCAGTGGAAAAAGTTACTTGGGAGACGGATGATCGGATGAGAGAGATGTACCCGAGGTTGTTTTATGAGTACTAGTGGACGGATTTGGTTTTGGTTATGTAAATTTCGGGGACGAAATTTTTATAAGGTGGGTAGATTGTAACAGCCCGTCCCGGAATTTACGTACAGAGGACGTGAAATGACGAAAATGCCCCTAGGCATTTAATTGAGGTATGGGTGTATTGTACCTGGGATATTTTGATGGTTGTTTTTGAACCACACTCACATAATCTCTCTCTCTTCCCTCACTCCCGTGTGTGTCTCTCTCTCCCCCTCAGAAACTCGACTCTCTCTCTCTCTTCCCTTACGTACGGACCACGCCCAAGGACGCCAAAATCTTCACGGATCGAAGCAGAAAAAGGTTCCATTGTGTTCCTGAGGTCCATACGAACCCATCGACACCAGTTTCAGGTAAGAACTTGTACGTTTTCACGTCGAAAACCCGAGGTCCGATTTGGGTACTATTCATCAACTTTTTATTGGCTTTGTTTTAGGACAATCCAAGCTCACAGGGAGCTTTGTGAGACCCTCACGAACCTCGGAGTGTATCGTTGGCTCGAGTTGGACGTCGAAAAACCCCAGTTCGAAGGTGGCCGATTTATGACATTTTGCTCCGTCGTGATTCGAAGGTTTTTCAAGGTTTTGGAAGGTATAGCCCTCTTCCTCTCTTAATTTAGAGCACGTAGGAAGAAAAATGAGACGAAATGGTGAAGAAATGGCCGAGATATGGCGAGTTGCAGGTTTCCGGCGACCGGTGGCCGGCGCCGGCGACCCGAGGAAGAAGACGACACGCGCCAGCGCGTGCCATGCGCGTGGGGGCGCGTTTCACAGTACCTTTTCAGGCGCGTGGGGGCGCGTGAGCTACAGTTAAATTATTTTAAAAATATCACGACGCTCGTGACGTCATGTAGGTCTCGTTGGTATATTCATATGCCAAAATTGAGCTACGTATGAGAAGTTATTTGTAATTGTCGTTTATGCGCATTAATTAACATTATTTCGGTTACTTCTCATATAGGCGAGGCTTATGCGGAAGACGAGCACAGTCGAGAAAGGCTAAGGGGTTATGACCCTTCGATATAACTGTGAGTGGGCAGTTTATTTCAGTATATATATATATATACTTAACGTTTTCCTAGAAATCGATTTTTGAATGAAAGTATATTGTGAAATGCCATGCATAGATTTATATGAATATGTGATTTGAAATGCCATGCATAGAAATTACATGAATTATGTGAATTGTTATATGATGCATATATGTGAATTGGTGCTGCGGACGCACAGGTGAGTATCAGGTGAGTTAGATATGGTGCATTGAATTGTTTGATGAGATTTATGTTGATAGCTCATAACCTGCACCCCTGGTGTTAGTGCTTATGTTATTCACCCGCATCACACGCTCACCTTGGATCCAAGTAGATGCTAGTCGTACAGACCACTGGAGGTGGTTCCGACATGCTAGTCGTACAGACCTTAGAGACGGTTCCGACTAGTAGGTGACCTTAGATTATGTGCACAGATAATTGATGAGAGAAGCACTAGAGCGTATTATTACACCATCCGAGTCGTACAGACTACTATAGGTAGTTCCGACTCATGTGCAGCGTAGTGCCGTACAGGTCGCAGTTGGCGACTCCGGCAGGGCCGTACAGGTCACAGTTGGTGACTCCGGCTGGATTGGATAATGAGCTCTAGAATCAGCCGTACAGGACCACTGCAGGGTCTCCGGTTGATTTATTATTTCACCTGATTTATGTTGATGCATCCATATTATGTTTTTGGCACATGGCATGGCATATTTCTCTGAAAAATGATGAAGAATGGTGTTTTGAGATTTCTGAAGCTATATATATTTATATATGCTATTTTCTGAGAAAGTATATAGATTTTACAGTGAGGGGATATATATATGTTAATAAAGGAAAGATTTTGAAAGACTTATTTTACTGACCCACTCACCTTGTTTTGCGCCCCTCCAGGTTCGAGTTAGAGCAGAGCTTTGGTGGCCACGAGGAATCCAACGGTATTCTGACAGAATTCACAATGGTATTTTAAAGCTTCCGAACTGTGCAAATGGTTACGTCACTCTCACGTGACGGCCAGCACGCCCTCCTTTGGGACGGGGTGTGTCAAATATATTATTGTGTGTGTGTGTATATATATATAAACATGGGTACATTCATCAAAATTAACCAAAAAATTATTGTATCAAAACATGGGTACACTCTTCAAAATCACAAAAAAAAAAAAAAAAGGTATTAGGCTTAATAAAATTAGTAAATTTCTTCGATTAAACTTAACATGGATACATTAACAAATCAAAGAAAAAAGAATGTACCCATATAAGTTTTAAAATGGATTAGAAAAAAATTGAATATATTTTATATAAAAAAATGTTACATTTTACATATAACAAATTGGTATATTTAAGAATAAGTACATTTTAAGATTAAAAATTTGAAAAAAAATTACATGAATGGTACATATAATTAGCATGGGTACATTTAGCAAAATTAAAAATGGGTACAAATACAAATAAAACTTTATAAAATATGGGCACAAAAAGAAATTAATATATGGGTACAAATTAAAACTGAAAAGAAAATTGGTACAAATTAAAAAAAAGGGTTGCAAATTAAAAATGGGTACAAACTAAAAATAAAAATATATGATAAAAAATTTAGCCATAAATATAAATATACTAATTGTAACATTTTTAACATTAAATGAATATATTTAGAAATAAAAAATATTTTATTATTGAAATAATTAATGATGTTATTAATACTAAGGACCTTGATCAAAAAATGAAAATGAACAAGATTTTAATCAAAGAAGTAGCAAAATGAAGGATGAGAACCTAATTTCTCCTAAAATAAATTACTGGAAGTGGGACATTTTCAGTAATCATATTAATTTTCATCCCTATTCATGTGAATTAGCAAACATTTTATATGGTTCAATACTATTCCTACTCCAATTCCATAAAATTTTAATAAACCGTTTTAACAAGAATTTGATTTTAATTTCACCTCGTTCCAACTCCTTTCTCAAGTCAATTCTTCCCCAATCTATTTCCATTTCCTCCAAGAGAATAGAGCATGGCTCTCTTGGTATAACCAGGTTGCAAAATCCTCATAGAAATAGTAGAAGACCAAAACAAACGGCTGAATGCTCAACCAACATAAAACAACATAAAACTTGGTGACCTCTGAGATACATAAAGGAGGAGCGCACAACTTATGTGTGTATAGGGTTGTGACTCTCAAGACTAAATGATATGTACAACAAATAGTGCATATATGATGCGACAACCTCCACAACCTGTTTCCTGAGTATGCATATATTGCTTCTGCCCCCTAATTTAATTTTACAAAGGAGATACAAATTCTTCAAAAGATCGACCTCAATGCTGTATCAACTCCGGAATCAACTTCAACAGAAAAGAAAGCTCCCTCTGTGAGAACTCCGGCTTTGATTTCTCCTGCATTATGCTCCCGTCTTCCTCCGCCCCCCCTGATGGCTTAATCATATCCAACACTGCCTCCGTTATCTCTTTCACAAAATCCACTATCACTCCCTCGATCCCCATTAGGTGTTGCATGTAAACTGCTTCCGGCACATTGCTGCAATTTCATCATCAATTTCGTGATCAATTTACGTTCATTCATAATTTTTCTAAATTCAACTCTAACACATATTCATTAAGCAAACAGAATTCCGCAAGCTTACTTCAATTTGCCGTAAGTTAGGAGTGAAAGCTTGGCCTCCTTGATCTTGGTTAGTGCCCCGGGATTTCTGAAAACGCCTTTAACCTCCGACACAATACCTTGCAAACCACCCTCCAAACATACTTTTATCGCCTCCTCCAAAGAATTCCTTCGCACATCATAGTAAAGCTCATTCCCACCATTTGTCAAGAAAAAGACCTGCCATCATCAATTCATTCAGAACAGTAATTTGTAACTGATTACATTGAACATCGATCGCATTCAAAAGTAAATTACATACGAGAAAAGTGCTTACAGGGTAAGTGTTCTGCAACTTTTTAACCAACAAGGCCGCATCAGGTTGGAAGCTTGAGAAAATGACCGGCCTATCTCTGGCATACTCAAACACCACCTGTTCCACGAAATTATAATCCAGATGAGCACAAGCGTTATCGAAACTAACAATCAGGCCTCGTTTGGTGCCTAGGATTTGATCTCGTGTACAAATTTAAAAATACGATGATTGATGGACGTACTTGCAAGACGGACTGAAGGACGCGGAAGAGAGAGTCCTCCTGGTAAACAATGTAATCATCGAATTTCAACTCGATGTTGAAGCCGAGGGAAGGCTCGACCTGCTCAAAGGCCTCTTGGAGTGTGCAGTGGGGGTCATCATTTTCGACATCCCATCTTACTATTTTACCATCTTTGGTTTTCCTTAACAACGACTTGCCCTCCTTCCCTGGCTCTCTTTGCGGACCATAGTTTAGGAATTCCGAGAGACACAGTTCGGTTATTCTCCTCTGAAACACAGTACTCTGATGAAACCAAAATTTAACTTGTGAGCTGAAAATTAATAAGGAAAACTAATGAAAATGATTTGAACACTGTAAGTTTTAACGATAAGGACAAAATAAAAGGTAAAGTGAATGGTACCAGGATTGACTTTTTAATGTAAAAATATAATTTTTCGTTAAAGTAAACATTAACGAGGGCTTTTCGTTAAAGTTTTCAAAATTAATTACTAGGTAAACATACAAGGAAAAGTAAAAAGTAAATGGAGGGTGGAGAAATTAAGCTTACGTTTTCTTCGGAGAAGATGAAGTCGTCGTGGAAAATGACCGGGCAGTCATCTTTGGTTACCTACAAAAAGCCACCACATTGGGTTTCACTTTCCTGTTTCAGTTTTTTTCTCTTTTTTTTTTTTCACTTTTTTTTTTTCTTCATTCACCTCCACTCTTGAAATTTTAATCCAATTTCCAAAAATTAAGGGAGAAAAAAATGCAGAAAAGGAGATAATCAGTACCGTTTCAAACTCAAAACAAGCTTCCGGAAATAGAAAAACAAAGGACTTGATCTTGATTAAGAGCTTATTAAGCTAAACCCCAGCTTGGAAATTCGCCAAAAATAGAAAAATACCCGAAATTACAGAAATAGCCTAGAACCCAGAACCGGATTTCAGCTCAGACTCGATCAAGATTCAAACTTTCAACCAAAAAAATCAAACTTCTTTCTAATGCAAATCCGACAAAAACCGCGTACGCGGCGACAAAAAAATGCAGGTGGGATATGGAAGTTCCGGCAAATTCATTTAAATAAAACTGAAATATCCAGAAAACCCACCGCCAAAATTCAGAAACACATTGGGACCATTGGTTTGATTGAATTGAGAGAGAGAGAGAGAGAGAGAGAGAGATTAAGGTCTCACCTGAACATCGAATTCGATGAAATCGAGGGGGAAGCTGGCGGCGGCGTTGAAGGACATGATGGAGTTCTCTTTAATGGCTCTCATTCTCCGATCGGACGACTGTAGCGCGTTCATTCCGTTCCCTCTGTGTCCGATCACTAGAAATTTGGGTATCCTCGGTGCACCCCGATTCATCTCCACACCTATAAGCACAATATTATTCAAATTAACAACCTTTTTTTATTTAATTGACAAGAGATCATAAATAAATTTATAGGAGGACTAATTAATCAAAGATTATACCTTTGGGGAAGCGGGAGGAGTAGAGCGCCAGAGAGGCGTTTTCCGGCACCTGATCGAGATTCGGGACGTCGGAGACGTGGACGGCCTTGAGAGCCATTTTTAAAAAATCAAGGGAGAAGAAAAGACGGGGAAATTAAATTAAATAAAAAGAAAAGAGGACAGAGAGACGAGAGGGGGTGCCCGGAAGCAAAAGCAAGGTGAACGTGGAGCTGTGTAATTTGTTGATGGAAGCACGAGTGTGGGAAGAAGGAGGGGCTATTTATTTTGGAGGAGGAAAGGAGGAGGGACCTGCGCGAGGAGAGAGAGAGAGAGAGAGAGCGCCAAACGGGACGGGATCTGTCTGAAGCATATTCCTCCTCCCATCTCTGGATATTCCCATTATTCCTTCTCTCTTTGCACCAAATAACCAAAGCACGCGCTTCATATCGGTCAACCATCAACCGTTCGAATTTTCTGTGTCCAAAAAACCGAAAAATGTTATAATTTTGGCGCAACAACCAGATCTCCACGTGTTATTTGTCGGATTTTGCACTTTCGGGAAATCGGGAGAGTGGAAGATGACGCGAATATCCAAAAACTAATATGTTTTTAAAGACAGGAAAATATAAAAAATACAAGACTCGTGTCAGAGCCAAGTGTGATCGATCGGATAAGATTAGTTCGTACGCGTGGCGTGGTGCGAAAGTGTCGGGTCTCTGAACCGTTACCGCCATGTGAGTTGAGTTGGCGCCAATGTATAATGTCTAGTTGTCTACATGCGTCCACGTCTTCGCCTTGTTCCCGCCCGTATACGTTGCCATGTTACGGTTTTCTTTTCCCGCTACCAGTATGTTACCGTTAGAAAGTTTTTAGAGAGTTTTAACGAAATATTCTCAGTATTGTTCATTTTTAACGAAAAAACTATATTTTTATCTTTTTTTGATATTATTCACTATACTTTTATTTGTAATTTTTCATTAAAACTAAATTTTTTTTTGGAGTTTTCGTTAATTTTCCTAAGTTTTTTTATGCACTATATTTATCTAAATTACCAGATGCAAACAATGAGTTGTTTTGGTAATTATAACTTTTTTTTGGCGTCGTTAAAAAAAAATTATACCGAAAAAGATTTGAAATATAAACAACCAACTTGACTAAACAATCAATACTTTTGGAATTTCCCCTTTTCATATTTGATTCTTTTTTCTTTTCCAAACAATAGATAACTTATATATGTGAGACGAATAAAAAGGTTTACACATGAAGTAACTCCAAGGTTTATCTAAACTTGGGTTGGGCACACTACTTGTGGCAATTTGCATGCTTTCTCGTTCTCGAGTTCAAATCTTTCTTTTTCTTGTAAATGAAAATAGTGTAAAAATTAAATAAAACAAGTCATTAGGCACACAAAACTCCTCAAGTTGTAGTAAAAACTCGACGTGGAAGCACGAAGAAAGCAACTGCGTGTGCATGGAGCCCTAATGTAAGAGCAAAGGCCCTTCCCCTTTATACCTGACCAAAACTAAATTGATTATATTTCATACGAAAAGAAATTAAAAGAGTAGATGGGCATGTCACACGTCACCTGCAGAAAATGGGGCAACAGATATATACATTCTTGTCCACTTATTATTCCATTGGTGTCTTTTATATATGTTGTCTAGCTAGTTGCAACTTGCATGGTAGGTAATATGTATAGTTGGCTGGATAATTAGTGAGTGAGTAGTTAGTTGGTGGATATTGGATAATCAGGATCATGTGGCTGCCTGTAAGGCCTCAAACTGAGAAGGTTGGCTAGAGGGCTCGTTTTAGTCCTATGTTCCTCCAAGAAATTAATATTTTAATAAACAATGCATGACCATATTTCTTACCATCTCCAACCGAGGGTCATAGGGCCAAACATAATTTATTATTTAAATTTAAAAACTACAACTACAACAAATTGAATGTAATATAAATAAATTGTGAAAGGAACATGCTTATGAAAGGTTCTACAACTACACCCATTATAATTGTCCCACGTTGGCCGTGGGAGATGAATGAGCAAGGAAACATGCTTATAAAATGAACACTGCAACTTTGACCAAATCACCTTTCTCCACCCAAAAAATCTAAACCCATACTTAAATATTTTTTAGAAAATTTTGGCCCCAAAAAAAAATGTAAAAAAAAAAATCGTCAAAAAAAAAAATTGTAAAATAAATAAATAAATAAATATGACGTCAATACGTGGCCTTGCCCGGGGCTGGCTAGTTGGCTGGTTTGGGCCAGCCGGTTGGCCCTTTGGCGCTTTTTTGTCCAGTGAAGTTCACGAGCCCTTTGGCATGACCCTTGGTTGGAGACAGTTTTCTGGTTATTTTCGGCCCTCTGGTCCTTTGGACCATTCGGTTGGAGATGGCCTAAGATCCAGGCCAATTAAGATAACTGAATTGGAGATGAACCAAATTACACTAAGAAATTAATAATAAAATGAACGGAATGATGGGTGTTTTGCTCATCCAATAAATGATTGACAAACAGATAATTTGTTGGAAAATCCACATCGATATATTGAGAAAACAATTTGCAATCCTTTATAATGATATGGTTCTATTTCGAATCTCAGCATGTAAAAATAAATTCCCTAGGAAGAGCCTACTGTTACAGTGAATATAACGACTCGAAGTGGTAGCCCACCACTACCATTTTAAGAACAATTGATCCATCTTTCTTAAACATTGACAAAATTAATTACGTAAGAGAATGTGTCAATTATAAGGGTGAAGATGCATTGCATGACGTGTAATCACGGTAAGCTTATCTGATAACTTAAACTAATAAGAATGAGCCCAATAATCCACTTTCTCCAACAAACATTCAATCTCATCTCATCTCAACAGTTGGTGCCAGCAACCATCAATCATTTCACGTTTGTTCATGTCATCTGCCAAAAATGAGAGCCAAGAATTGGGGATCTTGAAGCTGGATTGACTAGGAATGTGTAATATCTCAAATCAATCCACGTTACAAAGGTCGCTTAGAGCATTTGAATTTATCAATCGTGACATTTCATACCTTTGTTTAGAGAGTATCAATCGTGACATTTTATACCAAAAAACAAACATATATTTTAATTACTTGTGCATATACACATACACGTCGGCATGCATGTGTGCGTCTTTACCTAACATCCGCGTGGGAAAGGAAAGGGAAAGAATATATAAAAGTAGTTTACAAAATTACCCCTTAATATTTAGTGGACACTAACACTACAGAGCTGGATGGCGACTGAACATGCATACTATGCATGTTCCATACATATTGAGCTTCCTTTTAATTTGTCACTAAAAGCGAACATTTAGGTATGTTTTGTCACTAAAGCAAAGAGTAACTGGTGCCATTCGTCAGGAGTTACAGTGGCCACTGGGAACGTACGTACGATTGATGCAGCCAATTTCTTTCTTTTTCACATCTAATCTGATCGTACGTTATTTTTATGCAGAAGTGGATCGTTTGATTCGTCTTGTTTGGGATTTTAATTAAGGGAGATACCATATTTTTACTTTAAAAAGTCAATCTTGGTACTATTAATTTACAATAATTTTTTGCCATTTTCGTTAAAACTCAAAGTTTTCAAACCCTTTTCATTAATTTTCCTTTTAATTAATTAGGTCATGGAGTTCTAATGTGGCACTACTCTCATATTGCATGCTTAAATTATTACCGCATTTTCTTCACTTTAATGAATCAGGTTCCATCACATATCGATCATGCAGGAGAACTTGCTAGCTAGCCACCACTTTTTCATACCCAATAGGCATCGTGACATGTTCAATGATCTTTTGTGTCACCCATATCTGACCTCATGTTTTCCATTGGGCTTTTATTTGGGTACATCTGATTGATTGGGCTCAAGGCAAGTAAGGGCTGCGTAACTCAAGTATTTAAGCATTCACTCACGTACATGTCTATATATTATAAACCAGCAAAGGATTTAGCGTTTGATTTGGACCACAAGTCTTTGTATTCTGTATAAGTTGTATCAATTAGCAAGCTCGTAAGGGGTTAGCTAGGGTTGGAATTGTTTTTCCTTACTTGGTTTGGTCCTTCTATTACTTGATAAGTTTTTGAACAGGCGTGGAAGGAAGGGAAGGGAAAAGGGACTCGGGTTTTGACACAACATCATCTCCATTAAGAGGTTTTTTCAAGTGCCGGGTATTCAAGTTGTACGTACTCTATATACCATAATACAAGTGAAGAAAATGATATATTTTTTTGTGTCTTTCTACTTATAACAGGTGAAGTACCCGTTTAAATACAAGACATTAGAAAAAATTATCATCTCCAACATCTCCATCTCTCCTAGCCTTTGTGATGAAATTCCACGTGCTTCTGTTCACATAGAATCATAGATAATCTGATGCTCACCTCACTGCCTGCAATGCAGTGCAACCTATAGGTAGGAATATCAAATGTCTATTTTAGTTATATAAATACTTCAAAAACTTACTTCTTACAGTATCATGAATTTCCCTTCCAAAAATATCATCACAACCTTTGTTTTCATGCCATTTTCGATACACTTGCAAGCCTCTATAATATCGTATTGGTTATTGGACATTATCGAGTTTTTCCAAATGATGATACAAATAAATGGTAAGAAAAGTATTTTCAGTAAATGGTAAAACCACTTATAGACAATTTCCTTATATACAGACAAAAGATCTTGTGAAGCTAAAAATATACATTTTTCATAAAAACCATGAACTATAAGTCACGATTTTAAATTGGTTTTGCAAATTTTTTGGGAAAAAAAAAAACCATCACAAACCTTGTTAAGCTAATTAAAATTCATGTAGACATTTCAGAGATTTTTCTCACACTAAAAATCATTTATGGGACCTACTACTCTTTTTACTTGTTATTCATGGTCACATTTTAGAGATTTTCCAAACCCTAGAAATCACTTATGAGACCTAACTTTTTTCATCCATTTTGCTAAGTTGTAATAAAATCGTCACAATCCTTGTTTTCGTGCCATTTCGTCACACTACAAGCTTTTTTAATTTCATGCTGGAAATCTACTTTTTGGCACTACATTTCTGTAAATTACCGACACCAAATAAATACTTAGGCTTCGATTTTGGTAAGAGCCATTACAGATTTGAACCGAATGGCATTTGCAGCTGTACTCCCACCACCCCATCACAACACAACGGCTACGACTCTCTCATTCATTCAAAATATTGTACCCCCCTACTCTAAGTCCACACATTATTATAAAATATTGAGGGGCGTAGGCATAAACTCAATTAGTATAATTTACATAAATCGAGTTCTGATTCAATAGTACAATGATATGTAGAGAATTGAATCAAGACGTAATATTGAATCCGTCACATATAAAGTAGAGAGGCTATTAAACAAACAATGGGAATAACCGATTAGGGGAAGAAGAAGATAAGATGAAGAAAAAGCTGCCTGCCTCTCTCTCTCTGAGGAGGTTACTGAGAAGAAAAGGAAGAAGAAAGAAGCATTAATGGCAAAGACAGAAGCATTAAATATCTCAGAGAGTATATTAATTGCTTGCGCTAATCGCTACAGTGTCTGTTGTCCCTCTTCAGCCTGCCTTCATTGCTCTCCCAAACCCCCTCTCTCTCCCTCTCTCTCTTCCCCTATCCCTTATCCTCTGCAACTGCAACTGCAACCGCAACCGCAACCCACCTCTTTCCATCTCTCATTTATTGCTCTCTCTCTCTCTCTCTCTCTCCCCCCCTCTGTGGCCAGTCCACAATGCATGTAAAAACATGTCATCCCAGCTGCTTAATTTCCATCCAAGTAAAAGGCAGTAACTTTCAATTAGGATTTAGATAATCTTACTAATGTCTTTGTTGCCTCCTCCTAACTGCAGCTTGTTGAGCTCGGAACCCAGCTGCTGAGTTGAACTTGAACTTGACTCGGGCATCTTCCACCTTGAGCTGCCCCATGATGATGAATTAGTAGAATCACTTAAACTTAAGCCTGCTTCTGCTTCTGCTTCTGCTTCTGAAGAAATGCCTTTCATTGCCATCACTTTTGTTGGTATGGAAGGTCTCACTGGTGCCGGTGGTGCTGCACAAACTGGGATCACCGATCTCACTTGAACTGCAGGTGCAAAATTCCTGTGAGGACTTAATCCTCCACTATACATGTTGAATCCACTAGTCCGTCTCTTTGAAATCTTGACACCAGGCGCGGCCTTGATTGGACCGGACAATTCAAAAGCGCCATACTTTCCGGCATTAGACACAGGAAATTGCCCGTATGCAGAACCTGATGAACCAAATATACCACTTGAATTTGAACCACTAGGACCCTCCTTTACAATACCAAGCCATTCTTCCTCATCCCTTTGGTGCTGTTCTAATGGAGGTGGTATAACTTGTGAACCTTCCCTCACACTCACTTGTACTGGGATTGGCCTATAATCGGACAATGGCGGATGGGAAGGGGACTTGTCTTTGTTGAGCATTGTAGATGGTGGCAAAATCTTCGAGGTGGTTCGAGGGGGAGGTGGAGGAAGAAGAGATGCTAAAGTGTTCTGCTTTTGAACTGTTGAAACTTGTGGAACCAAATCTGTTAACACATGTATCAGCCTCGAGTTTTGATTCTGTAGAGAGCTAGTACAACTACTGGATGAAGATGATGACGATGACAACGACGATGATGATCTCACCATTCTTCTCCTTGCCTGAATTGGATCCATCCTCCTCATAAATTGCTTGCTATTATTATTGTTGTTATCATCTGTGGGTTTAAAATTTGAGAGCAACCTTGTCACAACTGCCTGCTCTTCTTCTGCTTCTTTATTTGTGGAAAAACCCAGGTCTGGAATTGCACAAAGATATTACATTTCATGAAGCAATTGCATAATGCTAATAAAAAACACCAGTTAAAACAAAATATGCAGAAAATGTATACATACTTGTTTTCAAGGCAGACCAGGCTGCAATTGCAGCATTCTTCTCTGCTTGCTTCTTGGTTTTGGCCGGCTCGCCGGTAAAATTCATTCCGGCAAGCCCCACGGTACACGTAAAAACCGGGACATGACCGGGACCTGATCGTACGGTGGTGTATACAGGGAGCTTCAGCCCAGCTCTGTGAGCTGTTTCTTGGAGGAGGTTTTTGTAAATTCCAGTTTCATCCTTCACATTTACATAACATAAAATTCAAGAAAAAAACATGCTAATTAATCATTCAACGTAACTTTGGAAACAGAGAGGCTTATGGCGGATGTTAATGAACTTACAAGAACTCTGGCAGTGAGAGACCTGGAAGGGCCTCTGGTGGAGAGCTTATTGAGAGCAACTTCTGCGGCTGCATGCTCCGCCTGTCTCACTGTGGTGCAGTAGGCCGGGCTTTCGAAGATCTCGCGGTTAAAATTTACGGAAGCTTTGAATCTCGGCGCATGATCCGGTCCTTCTCTGGTGCACGCATAGGAAGGCAGGTTGAAACAGCTTCTCTGTGCAAGCTCCTGCAGCTGGTTCTTATACATCTCCTTAACAAAACAAATCCAAAAAACCCACCAAATCTTCCATAAAACATAATTACAAGGAAAACCCATCATTTCAAATGGCAAAAATAATACAAAAAATGCTAGTTAAATTAGGGAGAAACTTACATGTAATTAAAAGCAGGATTTTTTTAGAGATATCAACAGTTAAAGATAATGAACTAAATTAGTTGTGGGTGACGAGCAGATTCCTCAGTCAGTCCTACATTGGCTATTAGTACAAAAGTTTCTAATACTAAATGTCTTCTGAGAGAGAGGAGGTGGAGAAGCAGAAGGAGAAGAAAGAGAGAAATTGAAATGAAATGGTGAAGCTTTAATTACTAGCAAGTGGTAAAATCTTATTCTACCGACTACCTAGCAATATTCTTAGCACACTGAAAAATGTCAAAAAAACGAAGCTTTAATTTCTTAATTTCTCTTTAAGTTCCTTTCATTATCTTATTCCTCATTTTGAGATTTTTTACCAACTAGGGAAACAGGATTCTTTACTGTTATTAATTCAAATCAAATCTTTGCCCGTTATAGAGCGAGATCAAATCTTCTGCACCCAAAATGGGTGTGGTTTCTCTGTGGTCTCAATGCGTGTCTGACATGTATTCAATATCTTTAAATTTTCTTAATTTTGTTGTCATGAATTTAATATGTCTCAAATATTCATTGGGGCCACAGAGAAACCACACCCATTTTGAATGCAGAAGATTTGATCTCTTATAGAGCACAGTTCTCTCTTCTTCTTTTTTAATCAAAGAGCACTGTTTTCTAGCAACCAAGATTGAGGAGACTCGGCCAAAATCTAGCTTTTCTTTTCTTTTCTTTTTTACATTTTTTGGAACCAGAAAACCAAATTCTTGTTAATTCCGTTACAACAATGTGCTTTATCATTGTTTTAAAGTTCAAATTTTCATGTATATAAAATGTTGACATGGCTTAACCGTGACTGCACAAAATAGGAGGGCATGGAAAGGCACTACAACTAGGAGAGCAGACAATCTGGCTCCTTAAATTAACCAAGATATTGCTAAAAAAGAGTACCTAACTGAGATAGACAAGGTCAAATTACATTCTGTATCTGCCATCTGCTGTTTATAAACAAATTAACAACAGCAGCATTGAAGTTTAATGTATTAATGCAATTAAACATCACCTTGGTTCCATGGCCTTCGGTTTCTCCGGCCCCCTGGGCATAGCGTTGACCGCCTCCCACAGTTCGACTTTGGAGATTCAAATCCTCTCCGGACCAGTGTCTCCAGAGCCTAGGGATCAATTGATCTTAGCCGTTAGGATAATAATAAACATTAATCTCAATGACAGTTTAAACAGCTTTTATTTTAAGGAAAACTAATAAAAATGGCATAAAAACTTAAAGTTTTAACGATAAGGTCAAAATAAAAAATAAAATGAATAGTACCAGGATTGACTTTTTAGTGTAAAAATATGATTTTTTGTTAAATTATACAGTACCATGAGCTTTTTGTTAAAGTTCCTTTTATTTTATGCAAAGCAAACGTGTGGAACTTCATTTCTTAATTGCCTAAGTCTCAAAACCAAACTAGAGATTTTGATTTAACCGGACCCTGTTGGAACCGCTTTTGGTCCCGTTTGTAATAACATCACGCGATGGTGTAATAATAATTCACAATATAATTGGTGAACCAGAGAGAGAGAGAGAGAGACTCCACAATGGCAATACAAATTACAATTAGGAACTAACTAATTCCACAAATGCAATACAAAACAAGAAAGCTCACTCGTACAACACACAACTCCTTCCTAAATTGCACAATGGCCAAAACCCAACACCTTACAATGAAAGTCCCGTCTCCATATTGCACATAATATTAATGTTGGACTCAAATGGCTGCGCACGAAAACAAACCACCACTCTGCAGGACAATCAAATCTTCCCTGTCGCTAGTCTGCTGGTCTGTCGCATTTTGGCTGCCTATGTATGTCGGTTCTCATTCGCCAAGCCACCGCTGCTACTGCCGCCCATGCGGTTTGGTTCCCCGACTCTAGCTGCCAAAGCAAGAACTTCTGGGGACATTTCCCAACTTCCACTTTTCCTTCCCCAGCTCGATCGCCTGGGATGTATTCCAGCGCGATCCACAGTTTCATCAACTGTCGTCCTTATATCTGGGGATACTTCACTTAATTCACCATCTTTTACATTCACGCGATCATTGCCGTTATGCTGCCCGTCGTAATTATCTCCCCCAGCATTCATGTCCCCCCACACTGTTTTTCTGCCCATTTCAATGTCATCCACAGCTTTTCCCATATTTGGGCTCATAAAACCCCCACCCCCTGATCGAGGAGGTAATGTCGGTTCCCTTGGAACCTTGTCCCTGAAATTGTTCTTGGACTTGGGAATGGTGGTGCAAAATATCTCCTTGAAATTGTCGACCACTCCTTTGTTATACGGGTTGGCTCGCCTATCATATCGATAGCGGAAATTCTCATATGTAGTCTGCAAAAACAATGCCCACAGATATAAGATAACGCTCATGCTAATATATAAATCACACAGATAAAGTTCTATGCTAAAGGGTTGTGCCAGTTCAAGATGGGTCTCCTGACCTGATTTGTACTGATGAGATACAAATGGAAGGCAGTAAGACCACCAACAAACCACATCGATATGAAAGTATAGACTATCAGCACAATAGATGCTGGAGTTTTAATCATTGCTCTCCAAATCGTTGTCTCCTCAGCTCCCATGATCCTTCTAACGTACACCCAGCAGAATGCAAAAACATATATACAAAGAAGAGTTGTGGAGAAGACAAACATGAAGAAGAATCGATAGTTCCTCTGCAACCAAATTAGGAAATGTTCAGATTCATTTTCCTTAACTCAAAGTTTCACATATCACGTATCATTTGAAAGGAGACATCTGAGAAGCCATCATATAAGCAACGTGAGTTAATTAAATAAAGCCAAATCAAGAAACATGTATTAACAACTGTACATTCTATGTTAGTCCTATTAAGTCTTTCACAAGCACGCACATTTAACGAGATAAGCTCAAGCACCTCATGTGGAGATTTATATATACCAATATTTCGTACATTACTACAATTACTATGGTGTATATTACTAAGACCAATACATGCATGCATGCAAGAATGCTTGAATTTGTCTCAGTTCATATTCATTGGCAGAGGAATTAGAATACGAGTCTAATGAAAGAATTACTTACCAGCCCAATACACTGCCCAACCCAGGGACAATGGTGATCGAATCTTTCTACACAGTTGTTGCATATTGAACAGTGGGAGCAGCGAGGAGGTCTATAAAGCATACAAGTATCACAATACTTGATCTTAACAGAGATTCCATTCACCTCAACTTCTTTGATGCGAGGCAAGCGCAACTGTGGAGTTTGTCCAGCCCCACCTTCTATATTCCCATCAAATCCTTCAGGCTCTGGAGGGTGTGTGTTACGGGGAATTATACCAGGATCTCTTCCAGAGGTTAGCAGGAGGAGAATTAAATCCTGGAAATAGAACATTGTGTGAGCATTTTTCACAAAGTGCAAATACATCGACATTTGTATAGTTATCAACTTATCACTATATGCACTGCAGAACTTCTTAGAACAACTCCACAAACCTAATTGATTATCAATACATGACTCGTCAAGGTAAAAAACCGGCTACCAAAATAGACTCCAAAATCTAGTCATATAGGAGCCTGTCTAAAGTGGTAAAATTTTCGACGGCATAGTGTTACACCAACCTACAAATTGTTTTGGTAACAATCACCCTAAGAAAGAGTATTGTACTTAAAGGAAATGATATGCTCCATGAGGACATGCCACCAACTTAATATTGATCCATATCTCATCACAAATTCACAAATACTATCCTCCACAACGTACCACGTTCCTCCCTAATCTCTTTGACTAGAGGGTAGCATTTTTAAAGTGCAGTCCAACCAATGTAAGTTTACACTCTTTCAACTAACGAAAACTATAGGAAACTTACCACTACCATTTGGAGCATGCCAAAAAGTCCTATCACAACATACGAGCCACACTCCATTCCAATGCAATACACTCAAATACTACATATATGCACACACACACACACACACACACACACACACAGAGACACACACGTAGACATACACCAAGAGAGAGAGAGAGAGTTCCTTTCGACATAACATAGCAGATTTTCTGGCAAAATATAAAATTCCTTTACACAATTAAGCTGTGTGGGAATTGGAAAGAGAACTCACATAAACAGTGAATACAACAGCGACAGCCATTATGAATATTCCCAAGTGATGTGAGTAATGATCCATCAACTTTCTGGCAACAAAGATGCAGAATATTGTGACAGGAGCAACAATCAGAAATATGGTCAGCCCCAACGATCTTACATCTGGTCCAAAAACAATCCTCCCCTGAAGGAAAAATATCTGCAAACAAGCAAAAACAATACATTTACGTAATTTTCGACAATGCCATTCATGACAAAGCAAGCTACTGCCCTGCAAACCACCATCTGAATTCTAAAAGCAAAAGGCTTGACATCAAACTATAAACAAACACAACCGATCCTTTAATTCCGTGTTAATCAACATAAACGTCGTTGAATTCATCGTTATCCTCGCTTCCGTCTCAAATGTATATGCAACATCTCATTTTCACATCTTTTCCTTGTTACTTTCAAATTCCTCACAGGAGCAAAATAAGAACTTTAATTATTTGACTAAAACATTATCCAAAAATAGATATTTGAAAGAAAAAAGGCATAAAATTGCGAAGAATAATACCAATCGCAATAGGATAAAATTAGTAAAACCTAACAATGGAAAATGCATGACCGAAACCATAATCTATGAAGCTCCAAAACAGAAATTATACAAAACATAGCCTCACTGAATTATTCCGGAAAAAGAGAAGACGAAAAAAGGAGAATAAAAATGAACTGACATTGCTGCCCTTCCAATTCTGGTAGACCCGCAAATCAGCGGCGGCGCCGGCGGATCCGGAAGCCGGATCCGTTCGCTGCGGTGGAGGCACCACGTACATCGTTTCCTCGCCGCCAACAACAGCCCTCTCAGCTTCAGCTCAGCAAGATCGTCCTCGCTGGATTCTCGATACAGCAATGTCGATTCTACTCTCCAGTAGTCGCTTTTGACTCAGGCCCGGACTCCGAAGCAGAAATAACGGAAAAGAGGAGCTGAAGCGGTCGATGGGGTCCGAGTAAAATGCTAATGGGTCGGGTTCCGGCGAGCCGGGCGGCAAGGCGCGTGGGCCGGTGGGGTTGAAGCGAAGGGAGCAAAAGGGTTTTTCATCATCCTTTTTGTTATCAGCAGCAAGCAAGAGCCGAAAGAGAGAGAGAGAGAGAGAGAGAGAGAGAGGAGTTCGCTCTATCACTGCTGTGTGTCTGTGCTTTACAGGGCGATAGGCTGACGTGGCGTGATTTTATTGGAAGGAGGGGATTGGGGCTGAACCAGAGAATATGTGACGGGACGAGCCCCTTGGCTTCGCTTCTGGTCCGGTTTTTTACGAGAACTTTTTCATTGTGATCGGAATATCGGAGTTAGACCATGTGTTTTTATATAAATATTAAGAAATCTTTTTTTTTCAGTTATTAAATTTTCAACACACATATCTCGTTATTTGTATAGTGACATGTGGTGTATCATCTGTGTACCGATCACAATGAAAAATTTTGAGCCCTTTCACTGTGTTTGGTTGAGTGAAGAATTAGCTTTGAGCTATAAATTTACTTTTGTGTTTACCTGAAAAGATATCTAAAGTTTATATGGTCATTTTAATTCGTTATTAGACCGACATCTAGAATCGCAATTAATTTATCGACTAGCTCTTAACCTAATGTATGCTGTTTTATTTAATGAATCAGAAGAAAATGAAGGGATAAAATTAGACAATCAAACAGTAGTCAAATAAAAAATGACCATATAAACTAAATCTTGTAAAAAATTATATTAATAATAAATTGTATTGATACCTATGTTTGAGTAGGACAATATGAATTTTGCTCCTGAGCACTTCCATCAACATTGTTTTGATGCCTACACGTTGTGTAGTCGCCATTTGCTACATTACGCATCACATATAACTATAAACAATAATTTTTCAAAGAATAATATTTGGCTATTCAAAATATCAAAATATGAGTATGAGTTTTTACTCAAAATTGCTCGTTGCTGAATAATAGAATTTCGTGTTTACGATTAAAATTGTTCATATTATAAATCATTTTATGAAGATCAATTCCGTTTATGTATTTGTTACAATAGATTGACTAAAACGACTTTAATTTTAATTCATTTTTTGCACAAATGAATTTTACATTGTGATTCGTATGTAATATGAACAATTTTGATAACAAAACAAAGCTATTTGATTCGAATATAGAGAATTTTAAGTAAGAATTCGTACTTATTTTTAAATAGTCAAACATTGTTGTTTCTCAAATCTCAATAAAAAAAAAACTCGAAGCATTTGTAAATTACAAAATGCCTTTGGAGTTTTAAGCTCATATAAAATAATTGGAATTTATTAAGAATGACATCTTGTTGGAAAAAGAATGAAGATTTTGTCTGCCGTTCTGGCATATTGTTTCTTAAAACAAGATTAGAAGGAGATGTTGCAACACTTGTCATGTCATGGCGATGGTGGTAATGCATGGTGTCCTCCACAACTCCAAAGCTCATTTCATTTTTTCACTAGTTGAGCATTTTCAAGTATTTTTATATAAATCTTATGGTTACCAAACACACCCCGTCCCGAAGAAGGGCATGCACATGACGTAACCAGCACACCCTCCTTTGGGACGGGGTGTGTCAACCAAGGTGTGATTTCTTGTTTACTTAAAAACCGTATGGTTAAATATGTGAACAATGTTTATGAGTTAACGATAAAAAAAAAATGTGAAGGACTGAACACCTAAAACCTAAACTCATAGTATAACACCATACGATTGATATGACCAGCTTTATTCAGTAATATTAATTTTTTGTGTTTAAATAGCATTACTGTTAAACTTTTTCAAAAGTAAATAGAAGTGTTGGTATATAGAAATGTTGGCCCTTTTCTTTTCTGGATGAAAATCGAAATGCTAAAAGTCCTAATAGTGGCATGCAATTAGGAACGGAAAGAGATCATATCCGGATCTCTCCCTCAAAAGCTCAAGAATTAAGTGATCCGGGCTCTTGAAATTTGATTTAACGGCTAAAAATTATTACAGCTTTTAAAAGTTTTTAATAACTTCTCTGTTTTTAACCGTTAGATCAAATTTCAAAGATCCGGATAACTTGATCCTTGAAGGAGGAGGAGGATTTCTTTCAACTTTTGCTTTGTCTTTCTAAACTTTAGGGGATTCAATGTCAAATCGAAAAAAAAAAGAAAAAGAAAAAAAGAATATCTCCTTTTGCTTTATACTTTATAATTCCATCTTCCATTGCTGGTCAGGAATGGATGGCCAAGCATAAATGTACAGTGAACTGAATTTGCTCTCACAGGTCAAGTTGCAAACCTTTTGCCCTCCTTTGGCTCTTCGGATTCAATCGGAACGGTTAAGTATATAGAATTAAGACATACTGAAAATAAAGGTGAATGATATTTTATTTTAAGAAATTAGAAAAGAATTAGATACGAAGAACCAAAAACATCAAGAAAATGAGATCTTTGTTTCGATCAAGTAACGTCAAGAAAATTAGACTGTTAGGTAAATAGGAAATCCATGGTGATTGCCTTGAACGATGACCCCATGCATCCTCCACGAAAATCCATGATGGTTGCATGCAGTTGAGTTGCACTGTTGCAGCTGCACATTTAAGCTCAATCCAACGTTGGAATTTGGACGACAAAGCCATGTGTGATGTAAGTCTGCCTTCTTCCTTCTCATCATTATATTACGGGCATGTTTACGTACCCGTAATCAGAATCAATTTATGGAATTGAATTTCAATTACAAGATACACATTTGTTTACGTAATCTTGAGGAATCAAAATACATGTGGGATCCACACCAATTTGGGAATCCCACTCCTTATTTTGGAGGAATTGGACTCCCTACGTGAGGGAGGTATTTCAATTCCTGGACTGAAAGGGAATCGGGAATGGACTTTTACTAATTATGCCCTCACTTGGTTGTGATTATTCCAATACTGCCCTTCATCTTACTGTGATCATCTCCCTCACCAATTATGCCCTCACAAGGTGCAATCATGCTCCATTCTCCTTGCTTAATACATACTTAAAACTTTAAGATTATTGCTACAGAGACCACATATTTATACTACATTGGTATATCATCACATTTACACTATATTTAGTCAAATAGTCCACAAAATTCAACGAGTACAAAATTTTGGTGCATACCATGTTTTGGTGTATAGTAAAACAATGTGTACAAACATACGTTTGACTAGTGTATACAACTATACGTTATTAACTTATTTACATCAAAGTTCGAAGCTTTTTTGTAGAACTTCGAGGCATGTCATGCTTCGGTGTATAACCATAAAAGTTGCACGTAGTGTATACAACTATATGTTATTAACTTATTTACATCAAAGTTCGAAACTTCTTTATAGAACTCCGAGGCATGTCATGCTTCGGTGTATAGCCATAAAAGTTGCAGACGTGCGTTAGACCAAGTATCATTTTGATGAAAAGAACCACCATATACAGTACAAGTTGAGCACCACATATGGTCTGTTGGAATTAGAAAGAGAGTGAAAATCAGAAACGTTATTATTCTTGTGAAATGTTAAAGCCGGCTATGGTTTTGATGGTGATAGAACAACGGCGAAACCTTTCCGTTGACACTGGTAGTAAAAAGATGACGGTGAAGCTTTTGGCGGCAGCCGGCACTGCAACTACCTGAGCAACAGTTCGACGAAGAGGTGCTTGCTAGAAGTAGAATAATAAGAGAAATAACGTGTAATGTGCATGAACGAAATGAATGTTAACTACTATAAAGGGAACGGAATAGTTTTCACAACCTCCTTCCTTGAACTACAAAAAGACTGAAGATGATTTTCGTCGATCGTGCCAAAACCGGATAACTCAATCCCGTACTCCGCCAGCCTCTTGATATCCCTAGGAAGCGGGGATTGCCAAAGACCATCCCACCAAGCCGGAGGGAGAAGTGGCGTGAAAGCACACTGATTGGGCTGGCTATGGCAACTGAGCGGACCAGCAAATCTGTTCCACACATGCCCCCAACCGATCTGAAACCTTAGACCTTCTCTCAACAAATCACCTTGGAAGCTGCTTAAGAATGCAAAACTTGAACCAGTTGGGTCGTTGCCTGAGAAATAATAGAACGAACATTAGAACACTTTTCGGCAACATTTGTTAGCAGAAAGGACTCGGGCACTGTATGTATGTACCAAGATTGTTTGCTGCAGCCAGTGCCGCAATTAACTGAGCATAGGTAGTCCCAACACGCCTGTGAGCCCCGGACACAACAGCATGTTTTGCACGCGATGCAAGAAAGAAGTCCACAAAAGCAACCCATCTAGGCGCTGGACCCCAATCCTTCACTCTAAAATCTAAACTGTGCAATCCTTTACGGCCATCGGATATATTTCCTTTGAACAGTTCATAATCAAAATGAATAACCTGAGATGCACAAATGAATTAGACACAAAAGAAGAGAGTTAGATTGTTATACAATGTGTACTAAACGACACTTTCAAACAATTTAACTCAATTATGTGCAAGAAATTAAGGTTGCATTCCTGAATCCTGATTACAGATTTAAAAAGGACAAAGTTCCTTCAGTTATTAATTTCATAAGTAATATACTATGCTGAATCGCTGATCATGCAATTAGATTTCGGATATTCCACAGACAGTATATTACCTCTGCAAATTTACTTATATTTGGAGTAATACTTTTCACAAGAGAGGGATTATCTGACACTAGCAACACCCTAGGCCTTGGGGACTTGCCAAGATTGTGCATGGATTTTTTTATGCAATTCACTGCTGCCTGTGCAGCTCTCACAGACCTGGAATACAGGAGGCAAAACCTGTGTCATTGATTAAATTAATAGGGAGAATACATGGCATTTCTCTGTGTGTGTGTGTGTGTGTGTGTGTGCAGTGCATGCAAGCTTTCTAATGCCAGTTTAATGGTTTACTTCCAATGACTACATCGTCAAGCATGCTTCGGAAAATGTATGAACTAACAGGGGAAGCTTAAGGATAATAACACTTCAAAATGAATTGGCCACAATGATCAAGAAAAAACCAAAGGTCTTTGTTAACTGCCAACATCAGAAATTCTTATCAACTTTTCACAAAACTACATCCATTTCTGTAATATTCACTGCTTTAACAGGATTAAGATGTCCTACCTCATCAACCCTATATTTCCGAACCTTGTACTTAATCTAATCAAGGAATGAATAAAAAGGGAGGTTGCGTTACTTATTCATGAGCATTCGCATGTGCAGTGAAATATCAGGCTCCGCTCCACCAAGAACCCAATTGATTGCTTCCTGAACATCCACAGAAGGGGTTATAAGCACTCTCATCAGCTCCCCAAATACATTAGGCCGAGAATGGAGATCCTCTGGCTTCCCAAATAAAGTAGAAGCAGCATTCCTCATCTCAGGGTGGATATTCTTCACAAAAAACTGGGCTGCCCCAGCATCATTCGTCCCTTGGAACCTGCATTTTTAACGTTAACAATCATGTGACGATATCCAATGATGATGAGTTAAGGGAAAGATCACAACACTTATATCACTTTACCATATAATGGGTTGCTTCCATTCTATCCAGTTGCTACAAAGAACATTGGTCTGTGCCGGCTTCTCAAAGTCATCACTTCTCATAACCAGTTGCCTTCCATACTTGTTTGCACATTTATTAAGTCTCCAAAGATGCTTAATTTCTCTGATGGTGAAGGAAAAATTGGAATAAGAAATGTAATCCTCAAAAGGGAATTGTCCCCTGCAACAAGCAACATCAATATGAGCACAAGAAAAGGTATATATTGCTGCAACTTAATATGCTTTAGCGGTAAGCGAAATGACCAGCTATTTCTAACAATTCAGGTTACAGCAGGAAGAACATTACTATGAAATACAAAAAAAAGAAAGGCTTGAGGAAAGAACCAATATGCCTGGTTTGCCCAATGATCAGGGACCGGTTCAACATTATACTCAACGCTGCACCACTTAAGATTTTGTACATTTCGTTCCCGAAACCTGCCTCTGATGCTTTACCCATCACAAATCCGTGCCGACAAAACTGTTCCGGTGGAAGATTTCTTACCCTGGAAGCACCTGAAATTGAATGAACCGCATGAACTTCCTTCACCTAAAAGTTCTACTCAATAAATCACAGCTTCTACACTCAAACGCAAAAGTATGATGCCATCAAGTTTGACTAACGCAAATAAGAAATCAATAATCACTTCCATTAAAAGCAGAAAACTTATTATGTAAAAGTGCTTTCGAAATCAGCAGAAAATGAGAGTAATAATACCATTCAAGTCAAAGTGATGCTGAATAAACTTCCTGACTCTGAGACTCTCCTCCCAAAACCCTCCTCCTTCGAACTCCTTTCCCATCTCCTCCACCGTCGCGCACGAGCTCGAATTTCGCTTACTCTTG
The DNA here is from genome assembly GCA_024362995.1 of Heteromeles arbutifolia. Classification (NCBI taxonomy): domain Eukaryota; kingdom Viridiplantae; phylum Streptophyta; class Magnoliopsida; order Rosales; family Rosaceae; genus Heteromeles; species Heteromeles arbutifolia. The sequence continues at coordinate 425,562 of JANCRC010000007.1, forward strand.
CTCTGCGGCTCCGTCTCCAGCTCAACTCCGGCGCCGTTTTCAGACTCCGAATCCAAATTTCCAATCTGCATATAGAAATCGGGGATCGTCGGAGGATCGACTTGTCGTAAGTTGAGCATCAACAGCCCCGTTCCAGCACACAAAGCACAGACTATCAGAATTGATCCGACGGACAACCGCCTCCTTCGCCAAACGCCATAGCTCATCTTCTCCTTCATCTTTTTTCGTTTTGTCTGTGTGTCGGTGAAAGGATATGGATCTGGAAGCCACAGATCGCTCGCTTTGTCGTCGTCCAGCTCTGACACTGAACAAGCTCACTCGCAGTGACCGATTCAGACAAACTACAAACAGAATGGATGTTGGTTGGGCTTGGGCCACATTTTAATGTACCCGGCATTTTCTGAGGCCCGCAGCCCACTATCAATAAGTCCGATGAGAAAATCATGCATGTTAACTTCAAATTTTGGGCTAATTGCTTTTACACCTTTCATATTTTAGTAATTGTTAAAGCTAGACCATAAGGTTTCAATTTTTTCACATTGTATCATGAGAGTTTGAAATTTATATATATACATATATGTTTTGACAGTTTATCTATAAGTTAGGATCTTAAGACACATTTTGACATACATTTTTGTAGTTCTCATTCTGTAATTTTTTACAAGGATTTTAACAGTCTATATTTCAATTCATATTAATGGATTATCTTTGTAAAAAAATTAGACAAATCCAAAAGCATTAAGACATTCATTTTTACTGGAAAAAAATACGAGAACTGTTTTACAAAAATAAAAGATTAAATGTAATCCAACGGTCGTATGATTTCCGAATGGGATGATTTTTAGTACACACGAACTTTTTGTGAAGAATTAAAAGTTTATGCCCATTTTCAAAACAACTGCAAACTTCAGGAGAAATTTTTCAATGTGATCGGAACACGGGATGGTACATCACGTATCGTTATACAAATAATGAGATATGTGTGTTAAAAAGTTAATAACTTCAAAAATACAATTTCCCACCACTTATATAAAAACACGTACCATCCGTATTCCCGTCATAAAGAAAAATTTCTCAAACTTCAGGGGTGCAGTTTGTAAAAAGCTGGAAAAGTGATTATTGAAGAATAAAAAAAAAAAAGAGAAGAGAGGAGTGGGGGGAAGACGGGGCGACCACAAAAAGAATTTGCAACCACCAAAACAGTCGAACAAACGACCGCCACAAAGCAATTTTAGCGCTATCTTTTCCCTCCCTACACAGGAAACACCACGTCCGTACGTTCCCCTCTCTCGCGCCCTTTCTAACGACCAGTTCAATCCATCCCTTCACAAAACAAAACCAAATCAGAAGTTCAAAAAACAAGTAGGCAAATTAAAGAGATGGAGATGAAGAGAAGGAGAAGCGCAAATCAAGATTTTGGTCATTCAAACAAACAAACAAAATGAATCATTGATTCATTTCTTTCCTTCAAACCCTTCCCTCTCCTTCCATTGTAATTTCCAGTGACTTATTGATCCAAATATTCCCACAATTTGGAAAATGGAGAAGAACCTTCCGGACAAAGACGATCAGCCCAAACCCGACGCACCGCCACCGGACTCCTCCTCCGCCGCTACAATTCCAAAGCCTAATGACGATCCCAAGTCCTCCACCACCACCACTGCTGCTACTGCAAGTCCTGACGGCGATAATAAATCCGCTGGCACTAAGCCAGACGATGACCAAAAGCCGTCTAATCCAACGGCTGAGGTTCAGGATGAGCAGAATTCCATTGCAAAGCTTGATGATCCAAATGTAAATAACGCCGAGACCAAAGTTTATCAAGGGGACGAAGGTGACGACCCGGATTACGAGATAAAAAAGTTCAGCAGTATGAGGGTCAATAGTACCAGAGTGAAGGATTTTAAAGCTGAGAATGTTGAAGATCAGAACGATCCACTTCCGGTACTGGATGAAGATCCAGTTCCTGAACCCGAACCCGAACCCGAACCGGAAGAGGAACCTAGCCTCGACAAGGTCTCGGAGGATCTCGACCACTGCATCTCGTCTCTGCCTGAAACCGAAAAACATGAAAACGACGTCGTGGACGGCCTCAGCTTTCCGGTTGAGCTTCCGAAGCTGGTGGGAAAGTTCTTGAATCTAGTTGAGGACGAGGTGGTGGCGAAACGCGACTCCGGCGACGCTAGGGTGAAATGGTGTCAGGAGCCTGAGAAGGACGCGTTGTTTCTGGATGCTCTGGATCGGATAGGGAGGCTGAGCAAGTACCTCTCTTTCCTCGGATTGAAATTCGAAGGGAGTCACGGCGCGTTGATCAACCACCTCGGGAGCATTCAGCACCGAGCGTTGCTGTATCTGGAAGAAGAGTTCGGAATTCTTCTAGAAGAATCTAGAACCTGCACCGTCACTGACTCTGCATCCGGGGACCATAAAGACAATAAAGATCATAAGGACAGCAAAGAGCACGGTACTAAAGGCGGGAATAATAACAGCGGCAGTAATAAGCAGCAGGATCATCAAGATCAGGAAAGCAGCGGCGGCGCATTGCCGGATCAGGTTGAGTCGGGAGGCGGCGGAGATGAATCACAGGCCGATCAGTTTCCTGGATATGCTCAAGAGGTAGTGAACAATCTGAACAAGATAGCCAAAGAGATGATATCCAGCGGATACGAAACGGAGTGTTGCGAGGTTTACATGATCTCAAGAAGGCACTTGTTCGATGAGACTCTGCACAAATTGGGACTAGAGAAGCACAGCCTCGACGACATTCAGAAAATGCACTGGGAATCGCTCGAAAGAGAGATCGTGTCATGGGTGGAGGCCTTCAAGGAATGCACCACCGTATACTTCTCCGGCGAGCGGAAGTTCGTGGAGGCGGTGTTTGCTGACTACCCGTCCATCTCGTCGAGCCTGTTCAGCAATTTGACCAAGGGGGTGATGATACAGCTTCTCAATTTCGCGGAGGGGATCGCGATATCGAAGCGGTCCGCGGAGAAGCTGTTTAAGACGCTGGACATGTACGAGGCGTTGCGGGAGGTGGTCCCCAAAATGGACAACTTGTTTCCGGCGGACTGCGTGAACGAGCTGAAGCACGAGACCTCTAACGCCCGGACCCGCCTCGGCGTGGCGGCGATTTGCATTTTCTGTGATCTGGAGAACTCGATTAAGGCTGAGACGGGTCGAAACCCGGTTCCGGGAGGGGCGGTCCATCCGCTGACCCGATACATGATGAATTACCTGAGGTACGCGTGCGAGTACAAGGACACGCTCGAATTGGTTTTCAGAGAGCACACGAAGATCGAACGCGCCGATTCGACGAGTCGGCCCGAACGCGGCGAGTACGAGGCAGGGGAGGGATCCGGGAACACAAGTGAGGACCAATCGCCGTTTTACTTGCAGCTGATGCGTGTGATGGACTTGCTGGACTCGAATCTAGAGACGAAGGCGAAGCTGTACAAGGACGTGGCGCTGAGCTCCATCTTCATGATGAACAACGGGCGATACATCTTGCAGAAAATCAAAGGGTCGGCAGAGATCAACTCGTGTATAGGCGAGACGTGGTCTCGTCGGCGGTCGTCGGATCTGAGGCAGTACCACAAGAACTACCAGAGGGAGACGTGGGGCCGGCTGCTGCAGTGCCTGAACCACGAAGGGCTGAGCGTGAACGGGAAGGTGGCGAAGCCGGTGTTGAAGGAGAGGTTCAAGAGCTTCAACGCCTTGTTCGATGAGATCCACAAGACGCAGAGCACGTGGGTGGTGAGCGACGAGCAGTTGCAGTCGGAGTTGAGGGTGTCGATATCAGCGGTGGTGATTCCGGCGTACCGATCGTTCTTGGGGCGGTTCTCGCAGGTGTTTGATGCGGGGAGGCAGACGGAGAAGTACGTAAAATTCCAGCCGGAGGATATAGAGACGTACATTGAGGAGCTATTTGATGGAAACCCCAACCCCTCCATATTCAAAAAGAAACCATAAATTACAACAACAACAAAAAGCCCCTTAATAGCAGTAGCAAGCATGAAGACGAAGAAGAAATTAATCGAGGATTAAAAGGAGCTTAGCGAGTGTAACTAATTAATCATGTGATGATCATCAGATCCGGTGAAACGTCCAGAGTCCCCAGACCATTTCTGCACTACAGAAATTCATCATATATTTTTTGTTTATTAATCTTGCAATTTTCTATGAACAGTACTCGTCTTATTCAGACCAAACCCAACCTGGGCTAAATGCTAATTTTTAGGTCTTATTCCCTTCCAACCCAACCCAAACCATGCTAAATGTCTGGACTAAAAGCTAAAGCCTAAAAGAAAGCCAGATTTAGCCCAGGATTAATAGAGCTAACCCACTATATATGTGTATTTTACTTAGTTTTATATTTATAAATTCATTTAATTAAACAATTTAACGGTCCAAATTTAAATCTAACTTTTATGTTTCATATTTTTTCATATTATTTAACGAGTTTCAGGGTGTTGATTTGTGATTTTTCAATATTTATCAGAATTTAAATATTTTTAAGTTAAAATGTTCATAAAATTAAATTGGGATAGTCTACATAATTTTTTCTTTTAAAAAAAGTTACTTTAAGAATAAAATTAGTGTAAATTCATTCTCTAATAATCTGGAGCTAAAATTTTATACCAGAAAATTGGAGAATCAAAACTATTTCTGAATTAAAACCTAAATTTAGGTTTTAGCTTAAAGATTGGAGATGGTCTCATTCTTTAAACCGAACTCCTCAATTGATTTTTTTGTCTAATTACTTGCTCAGTTGCACAGCCCCCAAAGGCTCACAGCCTAATTAGCTGATTAATTAATTAATTTTGTACACTTAATTTTTTATTTAGGGTTGATCTTAGTTTACTATTCTGAAGTTTCGTGATTTTCAACATTTGGTACATGAAGTTTTTTTTCATTCCAGAGTCATACCTCAAGTCATAATTTTAAAACAATTTCTTACATCCGTTAAGTTGGTTGTTAAGTCAGATGTTAATTGATGACGTGGCGTTCATGTGGATAATGACTGAGTGCCACGTGTTAATATGGGCCCACGTAGATATAAAAAATAAAAAAAAAACTAAAAAAAATTAAAAAAAGTAAATAAAAAAATAAACTTTTCTGGGCATCCTGCCCCATGCTTCCCAACCCCCTACCTCCTTCTCCCTCCCTCATCTTCACTGCACCCACCTCCCCGCACACCCACCCATCTACCCAACTCCCTCTCTTCTCTCCTCTGCACCCACCCAACCTCTGCACCCATCTACCCCGCTCCCTCCCTTCTCGTCGCTGTATTCGAAACCCCCAAACCCATCTATCTCCTGCGATTCACTTATCTTGGCGGTCGTCTCAGGCATCGCCCCTCTATTCGTTATGTTCTTCTCGAACCTCTCCACCTTCCTGTCAGCCAAACGCCTTGAAGTCGTCTGCAAAAATCCCCAATTCAAATTTAAATACATACACACACACCTTCATCATAATCCCAGTTTCACATGCAGCTACAAAAACAATTCGATTCAATTTTACAGATCTGCATCAAAGAACAAAACTTTGGAAAACCCCAACGATTTCACCTAAAATTACGGAGGGGGATCAGCGAGAATGTTACCATGGTTGCGGGTGTAGATCCGGTAGCTGAAGTGCGTCTCAGATGACCGCCAAGAGAGTGAAATGAAAACCTTTGAAAGCTGAACATGGCCGCTACTTCTCTCATTCTTCTGTTTCTATAAATGGCTCCCATTGCCAGGAAAAAAACACAATCCAGACACATTATCCAGGCAAGCCAATGAGCACCCAGTCATCATGCCACAGACCTCAGCTCCAATTTCGAAGAGCCAATCCATAAAACAAGCATAAAGTACTATAAGCACCTCAACAATTAAAACATAATATCATATGCATCCAGTAGCGGATCTGCGTTTCAGAGATAGTGAATCGCAGGAGATAGATGGGTTTGGGGGTTTCGAATACGGCGACGAGAAGGGAGGGGGCGGGGTGGAGAAGGGAGGGAGAAGGAGGGAGAGGGTCGGGAAGGGTAGAGCAGGATGCTCAGAAAAGTTAATTTTTAATTTTTTTTTTTACTTTATTTTTAATTTTTTTAATATCTACGTGGCGTCCAGTCATTGTCCATACCTACGTCACATCATCAATTAACGGCTGACTTAACAGTCAACTTAATGGAGGTACGAAATTGTCTCAAAATTATGACTTGAGGTATGACTATGGGATGAAAAAAACTTCATATACCAAATGTTGAAAACTACGAAACTTCAAGTAATAAATTGAGATTAACCCTTTTATTTAACAAAGACAAGTTACTGACAAAATAGGAAAAGATGGGACCGTTATAGGAATCCGGATCCTCTTTGTGAGGATTTTTGGATATATCCATGAATCATGTCTGTTCATCATACATTATACTGTCATAAATTATTTAAAATTATTTTATTTAAAATTAAATACAAATAATACCAAATAAAAATTGATCTTACGATGTAAATTCGATGCACGAATTCTCATAATTTTTACAAAGAGAATCCGAAAAGATCACGTTGGCTGTTACAGACATGGCGTTGGGCCCTTGAATTTGGACCCACCAGTTTTTTTATTCAAGTGGTGGTGGATGGCTTGACATCGGAGACCAAGTTCCTACAGCAACCCACGCAAATCAAGGTTTCGCGCAAGAGACGAAGGAGAAGGGCTCTGTACCGCCTTGTGTTGCTTGAAACATGCAGTGATTGAGAAGGAAATGGCTGCAAGCTACAGTGACTGAGGGGAGGCGCTGTGGAGGAAGGAGACACGGGCTACGCTAGGTTTTGGGTTCTCGGGTTTGTAAGATTTTGTTGGAATCATACATCAGTGGGGAAACCAAAAAGTGGGTTTAAATATAATTACTCTACATTAATTAATATTGAAGTTTTTTATGATAAATCAAATAATAAAGTTGAAGACAATATCGAGATCCTTGGCATGTGGATCTAAAAATATTTCAACGGATTTTATGGTGGACAGGGACCAGTGGTATGCCTCTGACACAATTCACCCAAACTTGTTTTTCTTTTTGGTTTTGGGTTCCCGGGTTAATTAATTAATTTTTGTTTTTCTAAAGACAAATCAAATTATACATTTCATAACTACAAAAATATATATTAACCAATCAATGGGGCTCCTAGCATCCAAAACTACACATGCATGGATATTCTTAACCCATTCCGGCTAGTACATCACAGACAACCATACAAGAAATGCAGAAGGGAAAAACGAAAGCCGATTCCATGGTACTGGTTTTTCTTCTGATTAAAATCGAGTTCCGAAAGCTGAAAACATGATTAAGTCTTTATTTTTTCTTCCCACACAATTTAACCTCTCTCTTTGAAGGTCTGAAATTCAAAGCGTTTAGGCTGTAGATGCAGAGATTGGCCTGTTTCGATTTGACTGCTATTTCATTTGATGTGGATTTGTAACCAGGAACATTGCATGCAGAAGAAGAACTCCACATCAAGCTTGCCTGGCAGGAAGATACAATCGCTGAATCCTCTGCACATTTGATCCCCTCAACAGATGGGATTTCCAACTTGTACACCCCATATCTGTTTGTAGTTCTATTCACCGAGAACGATATGTGCTCTGAGGTTCTTGGCGAAACCGCTTGGAAGATGCAATCGATTCTTACTTCGGCACCTGGTAAAAAAAAAAGTTATGGTAGCGATTTTCGCAGTAAATAGTTTATTTTTTTAACCATCTGCGCTCTAAACTGAATATTTTACACCAGCACAAAAGGCTAAAAATGATGCGTTAAAATAACGAATGACTAGTTAAGATTTAGCATCACCTGGTAGGAAGTAGCTGTGTTTGGAGAAGGTGTTGTTGGAGCAGATGTCACAGTAAACAAGGCCCATTACAATGATCTGGGAGTTACCTTTTGCTAGTGGCTTAGTGGCTTTTGCTGCTGCTTCAACTCCTCCCAGAAGCACTACTGACTGGAGGAAGAAGAAGGATGAAATGGCCACGAGAATTGCTGGATTCATGGCGGTGATGGCGGAGGATCGGACAAGAGCTGCTAGGGTTTGGTTTTTCTGTGAATGGAGTTTGAGAGCATTATGACATTTTTGAAGATGATGAGTTGAATTGAATTGTATGGATGGTGAGGAAACTGAGGAGGGAGAGCGTAGATGATTGAGATCCAACTGGGATGCAATAAGGTGGGGGAGGAATTTTTATCCTTTTCACTAGATAACATAGACATGTGAATGTCCTTTGGCAACATATGTAATTGGTGTGTAGGAGGGAGAGAAAGGGAGGGAGGGAGGGGGAGAGAGAGAGGGGGGGAGGGATTAGGGGGATATTAGGGGGATATTGCTTTATTTGTGAAGGTCTAATTCCAAATGATCCAATGACAGAAGCTCATTCTTAATTATGCAATTCTAGACTAATTTCACGGTCGGATGTACGTTGAAGAATGCTTGAGCATTCATCGAGCGATTCTCAAGCTTAGAGCGTAATGTATACTATACATTGATGTATTATGTTAGTTATGGAAATTGATTTTGTGTTACAGATAAATGTGAAGCTTTTGCAGGGTTTATAGTTAATATGAGCAGAGGGAGAGGGGACCACAAATTGTCAAAAGGTCAGGTCAGGTCACACTGTAAGTTCTACTGTAGCAAGATATTTTTCAGTATGACCGGCACAAGAGATGGTACACCACGTGTCATTATACAAATTGTGAGATTTATGTGTCAAAAAGTTAATAACTTAAAAAAAAAAAATTTCACCACTTACTTAAAAACATGTGGTGTATCACTCATGTTTTCGTCACATTTAAAAATTTCGTGTACTGTAGCTATGGGCTTAACAGATGTCCCAAATATAATTTATCTTTCAATCCCCAAATCCATCACCGGAGTCCAGATCCCTTTGTGGGCCCATTAGAACTCTTTTATCTCACAACTCTTCAGAGCTCCACAAGTCTTTTGTGTCCTGGCCCAATCTATACAATTGGCATAAATCTGGCACCATTTTCTTCTTCTCAAAATTTAAGAGCTACAAATTGAGTTGACAATTATATCCTCTTATTAATTAACGTGGATTCTATTAGGCAATGCTTTGACTTGGCCATATGTTTAGGCAGAATATAGTCCAAGCCAGCAGAGCAGTAAAATTGCCCTCTGCCTTACACTTATATAGTTATATAGAATATGTCATGTGACAGTATAGAAAAACTTTCATACAACATGTGTTACGTATTTGCAATGTATATTCGCGTTAATACGTGATGTTGCAAATTAAAGACTCGTTGCATGTGACACATGCTGCATATGACGAATCGACGCATGTATAAGTTTTTCTCGTGTAGGTGAGGTTAATTATATGGAATGAAACTAGCTAGGACTAGCAATTAATTGGTGAAGGTGTAGCTAGGGGTTGATGTATATTGGGACCAAGGTGGTCTCAGAACTACTTGAAATTCAGGAAATATGAATGCGAAGGTCTTCCGAGGACCCTTCTAATGTTTGCCATGAGTCATTTTGTGCCTACCAAGTGTTTGATGCAAGTTTTTCTTACCTTCCTGTACAAATAGTGAAGAATTATAATGAGTTGTGGTTTTAATGTTTGTTAGTCATATCTCGATAGGTTGCATCAACGGCACTTGACAAATCTTCTCTATATTATTCATCATATTGCTTTGACATATATCAATATCCATTGACATGTGCGTAACATGCTTTGAATGACGATAACAAGCTTACCAATTGTTCGACGAAATGCTTTAGTGAATAAACCTAAAAAAATTTGCTCTTCACGCTCTGTTTCTATTTAAAAAATTTGTAACCCTGGACCCTTAAAGTTCGAAATCTGGACCCACCCGAAGGTACAGCTGACTTATATGCATGTTTAGTTATTAACTACATTGATTTGAATTATGTATTGAATTAAAGCAAGACTACAAACAAAACGTATATTGATGATGATGATATAGAATTGATAATAAAAATGGAGAGAGACAGGGAGGAGTTTGCCGCCTTGAAAGGCCAAAAGAGAGGAAAAGGGACGGAGAGTTGAGACAAGCACTTCATTCCTTTGGCAAATCCAAGGCTTAGGCGGCGCCACCGACGCCACATCTGACGACTTTGCCTATGCCCCCATTGTTGGCCTCTTTCTCCCTCCCCTCTCTCGCACGCGTTTTCCCACTTCTTAATTTAATTGCCTTAATTCCTACCCCTCTCTCTCAAATCATCCTTTGTCTTTCTCTAACCCCCACACTATCTCTTATTGGCAAGTTGGTAACCAAATACTATGAGCACGTTTGTATGTGATTTTAAAATGACTGAAAGCGTTTTTGATGAAAATGTTTTTAAAATCAATCCTTAGTTAAAATGCAAGTAAATTATGGAAAAACACTTAAAGTGTTTCCTGGAAGAAGCATATAACTGATGCTTATTGCAGAAAGCATTTCAAATGCTTTTGTAACCTAAAAAGATTTTATCTAAAAGCATTTTCAGTCATTTTAAAAGCACATTCAAACTAGCTCTATAATCTTATAGGTAAATTGCAAGTTTCTTTTTATGAACATAGAAAAATAGTGTATTTTGGAGTGGTTCAAGAGCTTTTGGGCACTTGGCTTCTGCTCGGTTTTTAAGTACAAGTTTTATGCGTAAGTTCTCAGTAATTGACACCAAAGTCTGATTTTACCATGTAACAAAATTAAAATTGTCTTATTGATCTTAATAATCTCAAAAGAGTAGACTAACGAGAACGAGGCACCTACATTTTGACATGCAAATCATCCCATACTCCTCTTTTACAATTGGACCATTTCCTTGAGCCTCTAGCTACCCAAATTTTGTAGGGAACTTTAACGAAAGGTTCTCGGTACTGTTCACTTTAACGAAAAACCATATTTTTACACTAAAAAGTCAATCCTGGTATTATTCACTTTACCCTTTATTTTGTCCTTATCGTTAAAACTCAAAATTTTCAAGCTATTTTCATTAGTTTTCCTAATTTTATACCCATTTAGCTCAAAAAGTTTAACGATACTGAGAGACATATAATATGCCTTGGTATCTCTTTGTCAATGTCAATGTCCATTTTTCAAGTCCCTTTCGCAAATGCGTTGATTAAAAAGGCCTTTGTCCTTTCCTCCTTTTTTCTTATTTTTATTTTCTATTTCCCCCATTTGTAATTCTCGTCCAACCAATTGCCAATCCCAAATTCACAACTAATGAAGAGTGAAAAATATTAATTAAAATAAAATAAAAATAACACTTTTAAGAAGATCTGTCACCATTATTCCAACCCTCCTTGTTCTCAGCTGGGCCGGCCCAAGAAAGGTGGGACCCGAACAAACTGAATTTGTCTCTTGTGCTCTCCAAGGCCATAGCTAGTGAACAAGAATTCGCTGCTGAAAGATCAGCCGAAGTTGTTGCTGATAACCAATCATATGCAGACACGTGTTTAAGTTTTGATTTTTTTTAATCAAACTTAGATATGTGTCCGCGTGTGATAGGCCATCAACAGCAGCAACTATTGTTAATCCTTTCAGCAGCGAAGTTGTTTCCACAGCTAGTGAACGTACAGTTAAATCAGGTACAAAAGACGACAAAATAATGCCCTAGAAAACAACTATGCTTATTGCTTAGTACAATGGAGATGAAATGGAGGTCATGAAATCATAACCTACAAACACAAGCCATTCGTTTTAATATTTTGTACCTAAATCTCTTAACCCTTTCTTACGCAAAATTTTGGGCCAACAGACAAATCCTAAGCCCTCCCTCCAATCAAATAAGTAGAGAGAAAAAAGAGTTTCTGCTTTTTCTCTATACCAAAACCAAACTCCTCCTCTATGCCTAGCTAATTAGTCTACGAGCTCAATTACCACCTTAATGAGAGCTTATTAGCCACTCTAAACCCTAGTTATTTACTCTGACATACGTACATATATTTTTCATCAGTATTATTGGGTCGTGTCTCAGTTTTATTTTGGTTGATTATCCTTTCGAACCAGCTATTGAGTATCGCCTTGATAGTTCGCTGTTATTATTTGGGTGGTAGCCTCGTAGGTAGCTAGCTACAAGGATCAATTGGTATCATTCACCATGATGATCAATGCTCTTTCTGGGAGCATGGGGTCTGTCAAGAGTGAGAACTCATGCACCTCCGACCTCAAACCGCCGTCTCCGACGGAATCCACGACGATGTCTATGTCCATCTCAGAATGTAAGAAAACCACCACTCCTCCATCCTCAGAGTTGGATCAGCAAAGCAGCTTAACTCCGCCGAGCCTCAACTTTCCGACGCTCAAGTTCGAGCTAGACGATGTTGAAGTCCAATCTCCCGACCATTCCATCTGGGATTCTTTGTTCTCCGAACAATTCGATTCAGATTTCATGGTCTTATCGCCCGTCCCAAACAACATGCCGAACTCGCCCCAAAACGGTGGTTCAGCAACTCATCAGAATTACAATTACAATTACGCTCAGTCCATGCAAGGGCAGAGCCTCTCGGGCTGCTCTCCCCCTAGATTTTCGCCGCATCTTGGAGCGTTCAGCAGCACGCAAAACCCTAAGGGCAAGGGACTCAGCCCGCTCCGTAGGGTTTTCAACTCTCCTGTCAACCAATACATGCAGCCCGCTGATCAGAACATGCAGTCACTCCCTGTTTCCATCGAAGACTTCTTGGACGATTATCAACGTGACGGATTCATAGCCGCCTACCCGACAACAACATCGTCCAATATGTCAGGAAGCTCGTCGCAGTCTTACAATCATCACGATCACTTGCCAGCATCATCGACAGTTCCAACCGCCACGTTGGACTGCATGCCGATGCATAACTCTTCGAGGTTTAGCAGATCGGAGAGCGAAGCGTCGTTGGTTACCGCTGGTAATTCTCAGCTGACCCAAGAGAGCAGCAGGGGTAGTGGCTATCAGCAGATGGGCGGCGCGCCACTTTCACAACAATTGCAACAAGAACGCATGCAAGAGAAGCAGCAACAGCCGCTGATGCAGCCGCACAAACACCACCAACACCAACAACAACAGAACCTTCATTACAATATGATGCCGCCTATGGCACATGAGCAGGTGAATTTTTCTATCTTAATTATTTAAATGTTGTACGTGCACCCATCTTACTTAATTGTTTGATATAAACAAGCAGAAGATTCATTATGGGTAAATTAACTTTGACTATACATATTGGCCAAAAGAATACCTTTGACTCTATAGATCTTAGGGTCACCAAATTTTGCTGGTGTGGAATTTACTCAAATTTGAGGCCGAAATTCATATATTTAAAGAACAAGTAAGATATTTACCATGAGATTATTGGTACCAAAAAAAAGATATGTACCATGATATATAATGTATACAAGTCGGTCAACATATTTGAGGACACAATTATTGCTGGAGAAGCTTTTGAGTATGGTATTGTGACATTATCATGCGTGATATTAGCAATTTTAATGTGTTTAATAAGTGAATTTATTCATTAAATGAAGACTTGTATTATAATATCTGAATTAGTAATATTATGTGATTGTGTGAACTGTGTGAAAGCAAATCTAAGAAAAAAAAAAAATTACTGTGGAACAAACTTCTAGACTTAATATTATTGATAAGATCACATATAGCCACGTCCTCAACTATTCAGCTGCTTTCACAATTAAATTATATGCAGCATTTTCGCATAATGTGTTCACAAATATGGTACATGTAGCAACCCTTACTCCTCTCATTAATTAATATTCCATGCACGAATGAATATGCAGGAACAAGATAGCGGGCTCCAACTGGTTCACCTCCTTCTTGCCTGCGCCGAGGCGGTTGCAAAAGAAGACTACATGTTAGCAAGAAGGTACCTCCACCACCTGAACCGAGTGGTGACGCCACTCGGCGATTCCATGCAGCGTGTCGCTTCTTGCTTCACAGAAGCCCTAAGCGCACGCCTGGCTGCCACTCTAACCACAACCCCTAGCGGTTTCGCCCCGAAACCCTTCTCTCCTTTCCCTCCAGACTCCTTTGAAATCCTCAAAATCTACCAAATAGTCTACCAAGCCTGCCCCTACATCAAATTCGCACACTTCACCGCCAACCAAGCCATCTTCGAGGCGTTCGAGTCCGAAGAACGTGTACACGTCATCGACCTAGATATTCTTCAAGGATATCAGTGGCCAGCTTTCATGCAGGCCTTGGCTGCCCGCCCAGGCGGGCCTCCTCTTCTACGCATAACAGGGGTGGGCCCCTGCATAGAGGGAGTGAAAGAGACAGGCCGGTGTTTGACCGAATTAGCCCTCTCTCTTCACGTCCCATTTGAGTTCCATGCAGTTGGGGAGCAACTTGAAGATCTCAAGCCACACATGTTCAACCGGAGGATTGGCGAAGCGCTGGCTGTGAACACCGTTAACCGACTTCACCGAGTTCCGTTCAATTGCCTAGGGAACTTGCTAGCCATGATCCGTGACCAAGCACCCAACATTGTGACATTGGTGGAACAAGAAGCAAGTCATAACGGGCCCTACTTTTTGGGTAGGTTTCTCGAGGCTTTACATTACTACTCCGCGATTTTTGACTCGTTGGACGCGACATTCCCACCGGACTCGGCACAGAGGGCGAAGGTGGAGCAGTACATATTTGCGCCGGAGATACGCAACATCGTGGCTTGTGAAGGGGCGGAGCGGACGGAGAGGCACGAGAGGTTGGAGAAGTGGTGGAAGGTGATGGAGAGTAAAGGGTTTAAGAGCGTGCCGCTGAGTGCGAACGCGGTGACTCAGTCGAAGATATTGCTAGGGTTGTATTCTTGCGACGGGTATAGGATGACGGAAGACAAAGGTTGCTTACTCTTGGGGTGGCAAGACAGGTCGATTATGGCTGCTTCTGCATGGAGATGCTGATTTTTTTGCTTTTACGTACACGTACGTGCCTGCTAATTTGTTTTTCTTTCTAAATTGGATCAGATTTCCTTTTTTAAGATAATATTATTTGTCTAATTAAGAAAATCCATGCAAAAAATCCAAAGAAGAAGAAGGTTAGAGAAAACAACGAAAAGGGTTGATTTTGTTTGCTGGGTAGAGAATGATATCTTAAGAATATAAAGTCAATATTGATTGATTCCATTAACTTATTTATGTATACAATATTATTATTTCTGTTGATTAATGAGGAGAAAATTAAATAATTGTTTGATTAATTTTGTTTGTTGCTCAATACAGGCTCGAGTCGAGTATCTGATTTTCGTCCAGCATTGTGTCGTAACCACTGGACTAGAGATCTAATAATAAACAATTGGTGGTAAGGTGCGTTCAGGAAGGGATTTTATTACGAGCAATGTTAGGCAGATTAATTTTTAGATTAAATTTATAAATCATGTGATGTATCACTAATAGAAGATGAAAACATTCATCAACGCTTAAGTAATAGTTCAATTATCAACAATCACGTCATATAACTTACAAAATTTAATCTAAATAGCTGACCAACCTAGCATTACCTTTGTATTATTCATTTTGTGTAAGATAATATTTGGTATAAACAATGCAAAGCATACTAAATTATCAAATTAATTATTTATCCCTAACTGGTTCACTACATCTGTCACACTCAAACAAGAATGTGCAAAACTTATTTAAATTGGAGGCAAAATAGTCTTATTTTTTCCCTTAACTATATTCTTTTCCCCACCGTCGTACGTTGTTTACCAGTATAATATTTGGACTTACAAATAGGTTTATATAGACGTTGCTATCCATGCACGCTCCTTTTTATCTCTTACACACACTCTCAATATTCGGTCGTCGGATCAAATGAATTAAAAAATATCAAAGGACAAAAATTAACAAAGAATGTATGAAAGGTAAAATTGGATGTGTGGATAGCACCACCTTATAGTATTACCATTAGGGTAGCCACGCCTTATTTTAGTTATATGCACGCTTTGCTTAGTCCTAAATGCACACATTTAGTGTGGATACATATTTCTATTAAATTAAGTGGTTAAAAACTGTTGGATCAAATTCAATGATCAAATATATGTCAACACTGAATGCTTGTAAGTATTTATAAAAGATTGAGAGCATTGTTCAAGTTCTTGGCATGCCTCAAATTTGCGACCAAGACTTGTTACTTACTAGTCGGCATCATTGCAGTATTTGCCCAAACGACCAATAATTGCTGCACAAACCATCTGTAAACATTGCTTCCACGCGTAAGAAAGCATAAAAGAATCGAATTTGCACAGCCTTCTTTTGCACCAGCAAATGTAGAACACATGGAAAACAGCGATCGGATGGACCGACAAGTATCGCATCACATTGCCATGGCATCGCACCAGTCCAATAGGAATTGAAGTATAAACAGAGAGACCATTCGATTCACATAAGCATTGTAATGATTTCGTAAAATATAGATACTAAAGCTATAAAAATACACCAATCACGCACCCGTTTTTATAAAACACTAAGTACTTCACTAATATGCACCGTTACACAGGAATTCCCTCCAACAAACACGTGACGATGGGGGATCGGACTGTGTACAAATTATTTTCTCTCCAGCTACTTTTTTCTACGTTCCAGCAGACCTCAGCCACCCCAAGGCAGCCTCAAAGTCTTCACCATGCTCACCACCATGACTCGCCGCCTTACAATATTGAACATGAACACATGTTTTTCCTTGGGACCTCATCAACCTTCTTCTCTGTTCATGAAAAGAGAAACAAACTACCATTCAGCAAATGAAGCTGATATCAACAAATTTGCAATGCGCGTCACATGTTACGCAAGAGTCAACCTTTAACACATAATTGATCTCAGCTGAAATAAACTAGAATTCTAGCACCATCATAATATATCAAAGAAAATGGAATCATAAGTTTTCTGCATGATGTTGAGCGAGGATAAACCTCTAAGGTTCCCATGATTGCCCAAAAAAGAATTAGCAATGAGACTAGTTGATACTACCCATGCTTTGGTAGTGCCGAGGAAAACAAAAGTCCACTTCAAGTTTGTCGCATTAAATAAGACCAAGGGAAGTAGGAAGTGCTGCTAACCAGTAACAGACCAGCCAAGAACAGGGAAGGAAAAAAAAATTGGCTGCTAGCTTAAGTCGTGTAGTAGTAAGAATTCTGACCAAACAGGCATAAACATGTACGCAAAGTACCAATTTCACATCAAGATAGATATCGCATTAAACAATCTAAGATGAAAACTACCTGTTTTTGGTTTTGCTATAGCAGGCCGAACAACAACATGCATGGTGATAATCCCGCTTGGAAGCTCTCCAAATGGTGCTCTACACTGGGCAACAGTCTTGTTGTTTTCCAAAATCTTCCCAGCATTTATCAATTTTATGTCGTTTGCTCCTTTTGGTGCAATCTTTTTATCTAATATCATGGCATTTAAATAATTTTAGAAAATAAAAATGATGGGCAGATTAAAGTTATGAAGCACAAGAAAATGATAAAAAGAAGAAAAAAGGGACAAGTGTAATGTAACAAAGGTTCCTCCTCACTCCTGCTCAAAATAGTTCACTATCTGAAAGCCATTAGGTAGCAGAATTTGTAACATCTTAACATCAGAGAGAGAAACTTCTTAGCAAATTTTGAAAAAAGAAAACATATTGCTGTAAGATTTCGAACACCATATTTTAGAGATTCATCCACCTTGGTGCGATATAGGCTTAGACCGAGGAGATAACTTACACCTATAACTTTTACAAGATAACTATTGAGATATTTCCACAAGCCGCATGGTTAAACATTTAAAGTTCATGTGTGCAAGGAATGCCTAAGTGAAATGTAGACAAGTCCACTACCCCCTCAAACCACATACTGGTACTAGAATGAAGCAACAAGAAAAGGCACACCAATACTAACTATAAGTTTGGTTTACAAACTAAACTAGTAACATAAAGGATCCCAGAGCATGTCTTTTAGTTGCATAGATCTCAGGTATCCTAAAGAAAGAGAGCGAGTACAAATGGACATAATACAGAATTAAACAGATCCTTATCACAAATTGTCAAAATAAGCCCAAAAGAAACATTGCCTTCATAAGCATGAAGATCATGAGAAGTTGCACAATCGTGATCTGATCACTTTTGTAGACAAAGTCTGTCGGACTAATTATTCGGCCCAACAGAGATGTCATGCAGAATAATCCTATAAAAGTGGTTTCTAACTGCTAAAAAATGCTTCTATTTCAAAAATAATTCAAGCAGATCCTTCCTTTCGTATCTTCTTCTTCACATAAAAGTAACTTCTTTGGTCTACAAGAAACAAATCACTAGCTTTCGATCATTAATATCTTATTTTGGACTTTTATATTCTCCCTTCCCACATGCCTAAAAAAAAAGCAAGTGGTACTGTGGCAATCTATTTCCGAAGTTTGAACACAGCATTTCCACGTTTACGTGAAATCCATACTTAAATAAAATCTGAATACCAGAACGGCTGAAATACAAAACACCTGAAACAAAGAAGTTACCAGAAACTACAGAAGTATTTTTGTTCAATGAAGATATTGTATATCTAAACATCCTAATGTGCTATGATTCATAATTTGATTGCTTGGAATCAAGGGAACCGAATTGACATTGAAACAGGACAACAAAGTCAACTTCTAACACCGCATATTTCAAGAGTGTTTAACAGCACTCAATCCCTTCTGATGGGTTTAATCTTAACAAAAATTACGAAAACTTCAGCAAAATCTGCAGATGAAAAGGGTTGGTCTCTAATAAATTCCCATTCCATGACCAAGAAATATCCAAATGATGAAACTTCTGTACTCTGGTCATCGACAAACAACGAAGATTCAATAAACATTACATCCATGAATGTGGCATTCACTACTTAAAAATAAAAACTCGCAAAAAATCATCAAATGGAAAGTGGAGGTCACTGACCCTTTGGCCACTCGGCCACGATTCTCTCCTTGAGCATTGCCACGGTGGACGCAGGCGAGTAGCGGAACGGGCCGATATCCGATCCATCATACAGACGGAACTTGAGCTCCACCAGGTCCTCCTCCGGCATTTGAAAAAAGCTCAAACTTTCCACACCAATTCAACCACTCAACACCAAAACGCTTCCACTCCAATACTCTGTTTACTTCCTGACCACCATAAAAAAACACCCAATTTAATCACAATTTTGATAATCCCCCAATAATTAGCTCATTTTATCACTGCATTAGAGCTGGATAATTCTTCATTTCAAGAAATAAAAAAGAGATAAAATGGCCAAATAATTCCGCAATTATCGGAGTAATCAGGATTCAGGACACATACCGGAAGGAAGACAAGGATCGGGCAAAGGGGAGAGCTTTGTTGCTTTGCCCTTTGCGTGTCTGATTAGGGTTTTAGGCGAGGAGAAAACCCTAAGACGCGATCTTGCTTCTTTTGGATATTTTCTCCAGCAGACATAGAAGAAAAATAATTCAAATTGTTTTATTCGGGAAGCAATTGCCTTCTATTTTTCTAATTTTCTCGGGACGAAGGGAACATTAAAAAAAAAAAAAAAAAAAAAAAAAAGTGAGATTTGGATTTCGAATACTGTCAGTCAGTAAAGTATCTGGGTTTTTTTGTCAGTAAAAGTGATGTAAAACTAATGAAAATAATTTGAAAACTTTGAATTTTAATAAAGATGTCAAAAATGTGTTGTAAGTAAGTAGTACCATGATTGATTTTTCAAAGTAAAAATATGGATTTTTCGTTAAAGTAAACAGTAACGGAAATGTTTCGTTAAAACTCTCTAAATAGATCCGGTAAGAACGAGAGAATCTGGGTCCTCTGTTTCGGGGACGCTCGCAGTTGGAAACTCTAAGGAATGAGAGAAGGTATCCGTGTAGATTTTATGTGAGGTGGCGGGCATTGATTGGCGGATGAAGAGTGAGTGGCGGAAGTTGGGAGTAGGAAGGGTCGCCTCACTTTCTGGGTCCGTTCACATTGACCAGAATTTAGAGGGGAAATTAACTCGCGGGTAAATCTAGTTGTTATATTTATATACAGTTAAGATAAATAGTCATTTAGAACCGTTATGTCTTGTAGAGATGTTAAAAGATAAATGTTACACATTAATTTAATGATTGACGTGATAATGTAAGATTTTTTTCTTCTTTAAACTCAATTTTTTATTTTTTTTATTTTTACAAATGATATTTGTAGGACTTATCCTTAAAAAGAAATCAATTAAAATAAGTTTTCAAGATCTATTGCTAGTGCATTAATGAAACGCGCACAATAAAATAATTAAAAAACTATTTGACATCACTTTTCTTATATGTCAAATTTTGTAATGGAAAATTCATATGTCAATTCATGTAGGATTGACATATCTGTTGGAGTTTTTTTCTATCTTCAAATTTGATTGTATGACATTCCATAACTTGACATCTCCTAGCTAGCTTGTTGAAGTTTGATTTTTCTATATTTTTATGTTAAGGTAGCCAAAGGGCCTTATTTAACTAGGTTGTTAAAGATGCTCTTAAAAAAGGGGACCGACATTCCACTGTTTTGAAAGCCGAAAAGACTCACATAAACATTTCAACCTTCTTCTGACCATTATTGTGCGATTCAACAGTGTTAGGAATCGAACTGAGAATGAACTGTGTGGAATATGATCATAGAATTTGTCCCAACCACTGAACCATCCGTAGTAATTGTTGTTAGAGATGCTCTTAATATAGGGACTCCATCGGCCAAAAATTAACACTTAGATAGGTGTGTGAAAGTTGTTAGTTCCTACAAGACGTTAAGACACTAATCCAAGAAAGATATCATATGCTTCAGGCTGATCCACTACAAATTTAGTATAATTTCCCAATAACATCCGCCCAACCCAACTCTATGCTAACCCAAAATATTAACGTAGATGGTCCAGCCGTGCATGTACTTCGGCCCCGTTCGTCCAAAACACAGCCCGAACCACAAGACATTGCACGCGGGCTCCACTCTCTTCCAGGATTCCTTCAATTCAGATCCTTCAATCTTGTCCGTTTAGCTGAAACAGTTAGGAGTTAATTAACTTTTTTTTTTTTTTTGCTTTTTCATGTTCTTCTTTTTCCGCCATCTTCTCTCTCTATTTGATTCTCTTATATCTCTATCTAGGAGGACTTGGTTTCAGCTTTAGGCAACCAAAGGTCGGAAGAAGACAGTGTGAGCGTGGTGGGCAGCACTCGGAGCAAGCACTCATTAGGGAACGCAGAGAATTCCAACCCCTAATAACTAGGTTTAGTGTTACAAAAGTATTGTTGATAAATTCTTTAATAAAAGGGTTTATTATTGTACGTGGATATATTAGAGAATATGAGTTTGTTTGGATGTGCTTTTAAAATGGCTAAAGGCACTTTTAGATAAAATGATTTTTGGTTCCAAAAACACTTAAAAGTGTTTTATGCAAGAAGTACCAGTTATGTGCTTCTTCTAGGAAGCACTTAAAGTGCTTTTCCAGAATTTACTTGCATTTTTACTAAGGATAGGTTCCAAAAACATTTTCACCAAAAACATTTTCACCAAAAACACTTTCAGTCATTTTAAAAGCACATCCAAACAAGTACTATATCGGCTATGTAGGCAAATTTTATGTGTACAAGAACATTTTCATGACGAAGTTGATCTATACCGCTTTTAAAGTAAGAAAAAAAATACAAATTATAATTTAGCATCATCACAACACGGGGTGTCGATATTCTTGTGGATGCAAATTTCTTCCTTCTTGATCTTGGACAAAATTGCACCTACAAAACAATCAACACATTTGGTCAAGGCCAAGAGCCTCACGTGCCCACGATGAATGAGGGGGCTTTGGCCGAAGAACCTCTAATGTCAAAGTTAGAATTTAGAGAGAAAAGTGTTTGGAGAATTCTAGGGAATTTTAGCAAGAGTGAAGACCTCCCTTTTTGTGAGAATGGGAGCCAATATATATAGGGCATGGCCGGTCCCTCTTGGAGAAAGAGTGGTCGGCCCTTTGTGTATATTTTAGGTGTTATTTGGTGATTTTATTAGCAATTAATATATTGATTAGGAATAAATATATTAATTGGCTAATTAGCATAATAAAACGAATGTTTTTGTAAGTTATGGAATGATTTCCTTGTAGAGGATATGGGAGTAAAGATGGATGAGATAAATTTGAACTTGTTACCTATTTTGGGCACTCTTGACTCGGTTGATGGATGATTCTCCACTGCTCGCGTGTAGGAAGCCCAGTGTACCTCGAGGGTAATTTTGTCCTCTTCACCAAAAAATCCACGTGTCGCCTCTTGAATATTTTTGGCTCCACAAATGCCCCCACACCTGTTGGGCTGCTCGCAGAAAAGAGTAACAGGTGTAGAGATCTTCTCGCTTTAGGACTGCTTCCTATTTTGATGTAGATTCCCTCTTTAATTGGAAATTAGATCATTCTAGGAAAGGGAAATAAATTCATCTCAAAGTCTATTTAAGTCCACCTTAAGTGGGTTGTTAAATCAACTTTGGAGAGCGATTTATTCTACCCTACAAGAGAGAGAAAGCTTAGAGGATATTTGTTCCCCCTCCTCTAGCAATCTTCTACATCTTGCCCGTGCAAAGGATTGTCTTTCATTGCTTTCTTCATCTTCTCCGCGCCGCACCGAGGTAAGAAAAAATTAAGTTTCCTTGTCTTCTTCTTGGATAGTGCTGTTGCGGGGCAGCTGTCGGGGTGGTGCGGCACGTCAGCTGGCAGGGGCTAGGAGTCGGCTCGGCATGGGCTGATGAGGTGTTGTGGCAGGGACCACTGCTTGGGCTGTTCGACTTGGCTAAAGCCAAAGGCAGCTTATGCGGCCGGGGCCACGAATTGTGGCACTGAGGTGCAATGCTAGGCGAGTCGCATCGCTCATGTCTTTTGGGCTCTTGGACCTCACACGGGCCAGGCCGGCGATTGGGAGAAATGAGGACGTCGCGGGCCTCATGGTCTGCTAGAATGCTGGGCATGCATGCCTCCTGTCTGCTAGTGCAAGAGAAAAAATGAGGGAAAAGCCAGTATAGGTTGAGCTCTTCTGCTGAGTGCCATGAATGACGTTGGTTGCTAGTCCTCTTCGCCTGAAAAAATGTGGGCTACTCCCGAGAGAGAAGATGAATGGGATCAAGGCGGATAATTGGCTCGTCCAATCGCTGTTGTGGATCCCGCTACAAGTGAAAGTAGGAAAAGATATCTTCCTCACCTGCTCAAGAAATGTTGGCTAAGAAAAACCAAAGACTTATTCCGCTGTTCGCGAGCGCCGGCTGCCCCCAGGCTTATGATTGACTTGACTTTTTCCAAGAGGACGAAAGATGGGGCTGTTAGATCTGAGCCAGTGACGCCTGCCATGCCAAAGATGGCTAGTTCGATTGCTGATAGGGTTGCTCAGCGTAAAGGTCATGTTATGCCCCCAGTACCGAAATCTGTACCAAGACGTCCGTTGGGAGCTAAGTCTGGTTCACATTTAGAGAGGCTTGCTATTATGAAGAGCGATAAGGTGAACTCTACTGCTGAAGTGGCGTCAAGGCCCACTTTTCCTGCTGCTGAGACTGAATCGCCTGCTGAGAATGAGAAGACTGCTTGCGTGGGCAGCTGTGAAAAATCCACTAAGCTTGCTTCTGGGAAGCTGTTGAGATCTGTGCGCTTTTGAAACCAGATCTACTTGAAGACATGGACGTTTGTGCCAAGTTTGTCGATGGTGTCAAAGGGATTGTTGGCCCGAGTTCCTTTGCGAAGCATACGACCGAGTATAAGATGACTGCTCTGCTGGCCATGATGCAGAAAATGGTGATTCTGGCAGCCGACTCTATGTTCCTTGATCACGAGGATACCAAGGCTGCCAAGGAGGTGGCGAAGGCGGTGGCAACTGAAGCTTATTCTTCTGCCGAGAAGATCAAGAGGTTGCAATCTGAGCTCGTCCCTTTGAAGGGGTCTAATATCTATGCCCTCACTTCTCTGCAGCTTGAGACTTCTCACCATGAGGTCGTTAACTTGAAGACTAGGCTTGACGTGATCCAACTTTAAATATGAAAGTGTAGAAAAGAAGATCGGATGTCACATACCTCAGATTCAAGATCTTGAGCATGCCGTTTTTTAGCTTTGTTCCGCTGCTTATGCAAAGGATGAAGAGTTGATTGCTGCTTATAACCAAATGATCCATTTCAAGAATGTCATTGATAGGCTTGAACTCTAAGTGTTGGAACTCCAAGGTGCACTGAAGATCAATGAAAGTTTGAAGAAATAAGTGGATGAGCTGCAGCGCGTTCATGTTAGTCTGCTCGAGGAGAATGAGCAGCTGAAGGGTGAGAATAATGAGCTTGAGGTTTCGAGACCTTCTTTTATTTCTCTGGAAGACATGCTTGCTTTTACTTTTGAGGCTTCCATTGGTGAAGTAGTTGGAAAAGTTGGTGCCCAAGCTGAGGCAGCCAGAGGTGAAGCGCTGGATGACGTCGCTGCTGAAGGTGTGGCGACCGAGTAATCGTGGGATGTCCAAACTGTTGAAGTGTAGTATTCTAGGTAGCCTTTAGGATTTTCTTTGTTTTTCCTTGTAGCTCTTTTTTTGCTTGAACTCCTTCAGCCTTTGTTAGTTGTTTATAAACATACTTCATTCACTTCTTTTGTTCATGCCTTAACCTTTAGACTTTATAGACCAGTGGAAGACGTGCTACTTTTCTATAAGCAAACAGGCCAACGTAGCCTATGAAGCCATAGGTGTTGGTGTAGAACTTTGCAAAGTTGTTAGCCATAGGGTCGGCGGCCGGATGCCTTACTTACAGAAGCAGACAAGTCCGCGTGACCACTAGGTTGTTAACCTTGGCTTTCTCCAATTTCGTAGGTTGCGTTGCAAGTATCACAACACTTTAGAACTTGGTGTAGATTGCTCCGCGCTTGGCAGAGGTGAAACTTATCGACTACGTAGCATGTCGGCAGTGGATAAAGCTTCGTATATGCGCACTAGCTTGTTTTAACCTTTCACAAGAATGTGCGGTTGTATAAGTCTAGCGCGGTTTTACTGCTCGAATGGCAAGCCGTAGGCAGTCTTCTGGAAACCGATGGATACCTTAGTGCACTCGGTAACAGCTTTAGGGTTGCAGGGGCAGCCGTCTATTGAGCGTACTGCGTAATGTGCCCCCTTCGTCTCTAAGGCCCAGTTCCCCGTGGATTAGGCCAAAAGACCAAAAATCATTCAGTTATCTAAGCCTTGAAAAAGACCATTGTGTCTACTTCTAGGAATCCCGGCGCAAGCCATTATACATCTAGTTATACTAGGGCATTCTGACTCATCCACATCTGGATATTCGGAGTGTCGAGTTTATCCTCCCGTCTTGGAGAGCTGACCCATGTGGGTGTCGGGGAATTGGTTTACCCCCTCGCACTGGAGATCAATCAGTTTACCCTCTCGCACTAGAGAGCATGGTTGGTCCCTCGGAGGGCGTAATTCTTGCGATGAGTCCTTAAAAATGGCGTGGTCTTCTTTTGAAGTGCAGGAATAATCAGTTGTTGTAAGCATGCAGCCGAGCCAAATTGTGACTACTTCTGAATTTCTTATTGAAAAACGAGTGAAACGAACAAAAACTTAGTTGTAAGGTATGAACTGCATAACAACTGGATAGTCCTCGGCTTGTGAGGTGGTGCCCGTCAAGCTGCTTGAGTCTTCGGGCTTTGATGTAGCGAGATGTCACATATGGTACTTCCTCAGATTGTAGGCGTCACACATGGTACTTCGATCTTTTTGTCATTTCATGGTGGTGATGGTGTAATTACTCTTGCCGCCTATTCTGCTGATCTTATATTGACCTTCTCAGATGGGATCCATCTTTTTGGAGCTTTCTATGCGGGCAGTGATGAAGGTTTTTCTTAGGACTAGATCTTTGGGCTGGAACTGCTGGATCTAATGCTGGTAAGTTGCGATGCGGGTGATGGTCTGTTCGCGCTTCTCCTCTGCCAGATCTAAGCTTGTGACCATCTCCTTACTGTTCTGCTCAATGCTTGGCAGTAAAGTGCCGATACTTGGCACAATGACATTGGGATAAATGATTGCTTCTGAACCAAATGCCAAAGAGAAAAGAGTCTCACCGGTTGCTTGTCTCTTGGTGGTATGATACGCCCATAGACATCCAGGGAGTTTGTTTGGCCATTTTCCCTTCTTATCGGTAAGGGATTTCTTGAGGCAGTCGAGGATTGTCTTGTTGGATGCTTCGGTCTATCCATTGCCTTGAGGATATCTCGGCATGGACATATGCTGCTTGATGCCATATTTTTGGAAGAATTTCGCCAAATCTTTGCCCACGAATTACGGGCTGTTGTCGGTGACGATGGACTAAAGGATGCCAAATCGGCAAATGATGTTCCTCTATATGAAGCGCTCTATGTCTGTCTGAATCGTGGTCGTTATGGGCTTTGCTTCTACTCATTTGGTGAAGTAGTCGGTTGCCACGATCATCATGCCTTTGCAGCTAGTAGTGGGCGGCATAGGTCCCACCAGGTCGATTGCCACTGCATGAACGACCAATGACTCGTCTGCGGGTGGAGTTCCCTGGCAGGTAGTGCTGGTACTAGCTTGTAGCGTTGGCAGCGCTTACACTTTTGTACAACTCATTAGCATCTTGGTGCATGGTAGGCCAATAGTAGCCTGTGTTAAGAGCCTTCTGTGCTAAGGAACGGCCTCCAGAGTGATTTCCTCAAACGCCTTCGTGGATTGAGCTTAGAGCCTTCGAGTCATCGGGATGCGCTAAGCAGCGGAGATGTGGTTCGGTGTAAGATCTTCGGATGAAAATGTCGTTCCACATGTAGTAGCGTGATGCCTTGATTTAGAGCTTCCTAGACTCCAATCTTTCCATGCGGAATATGCCATTAACCAGGTAGTCTACAATGGAATCTTGCCAGTTTGGAGTTGTACTAACCTGTGACACCTCGGCTGCTGGCTTCGCCTCTATGCTTAGCTCGTCTAGATACTCAACCGGAATAGAGTGTTTGAGTTGGTAGTCGAGGGCGGAGCCTAAGCCGGCTAGTGCGTCCACGTGAACGTTGTCTGCTTGTGGAACTTGAGTGAAGACGTAAGTCTAAAACGCCTCAAGTAGTTTAGTTAGTGATTAGCTAGGAATTAGAATGAATTGCGAGCTTTTTCACCGCCAAGTCTTTTGTCATTCGGAGGCCTGCTAGTAGGGTCTCTCGTACTCTACTTTGTTGTTGGATGCTTTGAAGCCTAAAGTGATCGCTTGCTCGGGCATCGAACCGTTTGGGGTGACAAGGACTACGCATGCTCTTGAACCTTTCTAGTTGGATGCGCCATCGACATGAAAATTTCAGAAGTCTCCATTGGGTGGAGCAGGCGTGGCTAGGATGTGCTCGGCTACCTCCGGTGCGTTGTTGGGCCGCTCTGTTGCATCGTGAATGCGTGGTAGGGAATCGTGGAGCTGGGGCCATGTTACACGTAGCAGAAGATATCCAATTGTCGGTATTAGACCACTCTAGAGCTAAATTATGGAGCAAGGGTCAGCTAGGGCCATGTGACGAGCAGCAAAAGGTGGTGCTCAACTGCCAGTACATGTTGCTCATATGTAGAATCTTTTGGGGCGACGAGGAAAAAACTTGTTTTCGAGTGTCCTTCCAGTGTTCGTCTGCCCTTGGTGTGTCTTTTGGGCTGAGTTGTTGCATTCGTCATCAAACTTTGCATTCGTTAGGGTCTATGACTTTATCGTCGTGCGTCTAGATTGGGCGGAATAATGAGTCATGAGGATAACTGCGTGCATTTGAAGGTAAAACTTGAGCTTCCGGGTTGCAACAACTATCGCCAAAGTTATCTTTTGAATTTTTGGTAGCATCGAGGAGAGCTTTTGAACTGTGGAATATAGGTAGTCGGGCCTCCAGCTCTTTTCGTATGATGGTAGAACTTATTGCTGCTTTAGATACCGTCAAACATGCGAATAAGTCATCCGCTGCTTCCGGTTTGGATAGTAGGGATGTGATGTCGTGTACTTCTTCAAGTCCTTGAATATGCATTGGCGAGCCTCGTCCCAAAGCGCATGCTTCTCTGCCAGAACGAAAGAGTTTGCCAGAGTTAGATCTTCTTTCATGATCAATTTTCTGAATAGCGGGTGGTCTACTGATAGTCTTTTTTGGAAGACTGCCCTAACTATCGAGTTGTTGCATCTGACTATCTTTGCCTTTTCTGCTTTGAACCTCTTCACATAATCGCGGCGAGATCGATTGTGAGGTAGTTGGCGACATAGGGTTATCCGCTGGTGAAGAAACTGGTAGTGAGCTGTCAGGCGGAGAGGCAGGCTGTGAGTTATCTGGTGCGGTCAACTCGTTACTTTCAAAGTTTTCAACATTATTTCCATGTGAATGATCACCACTTGTCTCCAAGACATTACCACTTACTTCCAATTCATTCACATTATTATTTCCTTGTGAATGATCACCACTTATTTCCAAGGCATCACCACTTAAATCCAAAACATTCACACTATCTGTCTTCAAAATAGTATAATCATGAGTTTGAACTTCTGTTTGATTCTCCCCCTGAAGTGAAGACTCAAGATTGGCAAAATACATATTGTTCTCATGAAAGACAATCTATAGTGACAAACAATTTTTCCGTTGGAGGGTGATAACAACGATATCCTTTTTGATTTGAGGCATACCTCACAAACACACACCGTAAGGCCCGAGGTTCAAGCTTACTCCGTTGCTGTTTATGGAGATGAACAAAGGCCACACAACTAAACACATGAGGTGGAAGATTAGGGATAACAAGAGCATCAACGTGTGAAGAGAGAGCCTGAAGTGGCGTTTGAAAATCAATGGATCGGGATGGAACATGATTAATGAGATATGCAGTTGAGGCGAGAGCTTCTCCCAAATAGAATAATGGGAGACAAGCCTCGAGCAAAGAAGCACGAACAACCTCCAAAAGCTGACGATTCTTTGCGTTCCGTAACCCCATTTTGTTGTGGAGTATATGGGCATGTGGTTTAATGAACAATGCCATGATGATCAAGAAAGGCACAAAGGTCAAAGTTAACATATTCACCGCCATTATCAGTCCTGAGAACCTGTATATGTGACTTATATTGTACTTGTACCATTTTATAAAATCGCTGAAACAAAGAAAGAATTTCACTTTTGGACTTCATCAAACAGACCCAAGTCATACGAGTGCAATCATCAATAAAAGTAATGAACCAATGAGCACCACCAAACGTAGCAGTTTTAGATGGCCCCCAAACATCAGAATGAATGATCATAAATGAAACTAAACTTTTATTCATACTGGACGGAAATGAAGTACGATGACTCTTAGCCATTTCACAAACACCACATCTAAAGCTAGAAACGTCATGCTTAACAAATAGGCTAGGAAACAACCTTCGTAGATAGCCGAAAGAAGCATGTCCATGTCGATGAAGCCACAACCACACATTCGAAGCTTTATCCTGCTCCTCATGAGATCATTCCACGGCAAGAGCTTGAGTCAAATTTCGAGAACTGTTGGATGTCAGCTCCAAGTAGTAGAGCTTTCCCCTCCTAATACCATAACCAATCGTCTTGCGAGTCCGAATGTCCTTAAAAACACAAAAGAAAGGCCAAAAAATAACAAGGAATTGTAGGGCGACAGTTATTTGAGCAACATATAATAAATTATAGTCAATGGAAGGAACAACAAGTACAAAATCAAGATTCAGGGTATCAGAGAGGGAGACATCACCTTACCCAATAACGGGGACAACATTACCATTGGCAACACTAACTATAGTATTGGTGGATGGTTTTAAGGTTTGTACCTATCTAGAATCACAAGTCATATGTTCAGTAGCGCCAGAATCAATTATCCATGTACTATTCATAACAAATGCAGAAACTTTTAAAGTCTTACCATCATTACCTGTATGGTCAGAATCTACCTTTGCTTCGGTAACCAATGCACGCGACTTGAACCGGTCACAATTGGTCCCACAAGTTCAGCCTACCATTGCTCCGGGTGCAACGTGAGTAACTGATTGATAAAGCCCAAGCCAAATAACCACACCCAAGCTTGGCTGCAATCAGGATGGCCGAAGAAGGGAAAAAATGCCTAATAACCAGCCAATTCTTCTCTCTCCTGTGGACTTTTGATTCCCTTTTTGTTTTTGTTTTTTTTTTCTTCCTTTCTTCAAATAGCAAGCTGTTCTTTTTATTTTTCTTCAGTCAAGCACGATTTCCCATTGTCTTCAACAAACACCTTTTTACTCTTTTTTTTTTCAAACAGCGGCAACTGCACGTTTTCTTTCTTTTTATTTTTTCAATCAGCAGCCACTCGATGTGGTCTGCAGCAGAGGGTTATCAGCCAAGCGCGACTTTGCGACTTGTCGATAACCCGACACGACACAAAACGACACAAAATTAACAGGTGTTCGGATCGACACGATAACGAATTGGGTCGTTATCAGGTAACACGATAAGCATCTGTTAAGATAACGGGTTGATTCGGGTATACACATGGGTAACACGATACACGATAACCAGAATATTAATTTTATAATTTTATAACCCTAAAAAAATACTGCAATAATTATATATATTAATTTAACAATTTTATACCCCTAAAAACTATAATAAATAAATATATATATATATTAAATTAACTATAATAATTATAATAATTATATATACTATAATAATTATACCCCCAAAATATTAACTATCTATAATAATTATATATATATATATATATATATTAAATTTTGAATTAAATTTTATAAAAACTATAATAATTATTAATTAATATGCATTCATTGATTTGATTCCATAATTGATAATTCCATTCCATTCCCTGTAGTGCCGCCCTTTTTGAAGAAAAAGGGAGGGAAAATGAAAATGATAAGAAAAGTTGAAAAGGAAACAAAAAAGAGAGGGAATTAGGAAAAGATGGGTAGGCTGCCGGATGGAAAAGTGAAAATTATAAGAAAAGTTGAAAAGGAAACAAAAAAGAGAGGGAAAAATGAAAATTAATAGAAGTGGTGAGAATTTTTTTTTTTTTTTTTTTTTAAGTTATCAACTTTTTATCACACATATGACATATCCCACTATTTTTATAATGACATGTGATGTACTACTCCGTGTACCGGTCAATTATACGTACAAAATAAATATATTTAAATCTATTTAATAAATATATATATATACACACACACCATTGAACTTGATGGGATATGAATTCTGCGAAACTAATTTCAACGATCCCAACCATCAAACTTGTTTGTATATGCTTCGAGATCACATCAGCAAAAAATCGCAAAAAACAAACATTCAGAGATCAAGTAACGGGACAAAGCTTTTCGACGGTTATAAACGAAAAATCACGATTTAACGGTTATTTTAACTCCGATTTTGATAATTTTTTATAGCTATACTCCTTGACCCTATATGAATACAATGAATGAATTCGATCTTCAATTTAAATATTTACACAAGTGGATACCACAAAATCTTACGTTATACTTAATGAAAGTATAAATAAACTCTAAGTGTTAGTCAATCTATCGTTTTGATGGAATACGAATTCTCCGAAACCAATTTCAACGATCCCAACCGTCAAACTTGTTTGTATATACTTCGAGGTCACATCAGCAAAAAATCACAAAAAAACAAACATTCAGATATCAAGTAACGAGACAAAGCTTTTCGACGGTTATAAACGAAAAATCACGATTTAACGGTTATTTTAACTCCGATTTTGATGATTTTTTACAGCTACACTCCTTGACCCTATATGAATACAATGAATGAATTCGATCTTCAATTTAAAATACTTACACAAGTGGATACCACAAAATCTTATGTTATACTTAATGAAAGTCTAAATAAACTCTAAGTGTTAGTCAATCTATCGTTTTGATGGGATACAAATTCTTCGAAACTAATTTCAACGATCCCAACCGTCAAACTTGTTTGTATATGCTTCGAGATCACATTAGCAAAAAATCGTAAAAAACAATCATTCATAGATCAAGTAACGGGACAAAACTTTTCGACGGTTATAAACGAAAAATCACGATTTAACAGTTATTTTAACTCCGATTTTGATGATTTTTTAGCTACACTCCTTGACCTTATATGAATACAAAGAATGAATTCGATCTTCAATTTAAAATATTTACACTAGTGGATGTGGATATCACAAAATCTTATGTTATATACTTAATAAAAGTATGAATCAACTATAATAATTATATATATTAATTTAACAATTTTATACCCCTAAAAACTATAATAATTATATAATATAATTATATATATTAAATTAAATTTAAAAAATTGATGACCATTGGATCGGCTGAGATTTAATCTCAGCCATCCATTTCATAATTATATATATATATTTTTATTAAATTTAAAAAATTGATAACCATTGGATCGGTTGAGATTTAATGTCAACCGTCCATTGTAGTTCATTGTTACCAGAAACAGTTCAAGCTTTGTTGTGCACACGAGATTGGCTATTTGGAAAAGAAGGTAATATATTTTTACATGGTATAGTACTATTATTTTATTTCTTTACATAATTATTTTGGTAAACTTCTCATAATTTGAATGATTTTTAATGTTTGGTTTTTCTATACTTAGTTTATGCGGAAGAGAGTTCCGACGTGGAAAACCTTACTGAAAACATCATCAACATAACTCTTGAAGGCAATAGATCAAGCCAAAGTTCCAATACAATTTCATGATGATCGATGTAAATTGAAGATTTTGTAAATTGAGGTTTAAACTTTTGAGAAAGACTTACAACCTTGAAAACAAAAACTCTTTCATTTTGCATATCCTTGCACATTTAATATTTGTAATAGATTAGTAGTGTATGTATTTTTATTTTATTAGGCTCTTATTTTCGAGTGTAGATATAGTACTTAAACGACATATGTTTTAATGTTTTGAAGTAATATTTATGTGGCAATGTGTGGTATGTGCAAATTTAAAAAAAAAAAAAAAATTTCTTAACGGGTGTGACACGACACGACCCGTTAAGATAAGTGTTACACGAAAACGACATGAACACGACAGACACGACCCGTTTGCCAGGCCTACTTGTCGAGCAACAGCAAGTGCAGATTAGACTGGTGCAGATGAAATTGGTACCGGTGCGGGTCGAGTAGCAAGAGGGTGGCATATGGGTTCACGGGTCTGGTGTGAGATTCAGGCAGCGACAAGATTTCTGGGTTTGGATCTCGGTTCGTGGGCACGTGATGCAACAACGGGTCGTGGTGGGTGGATGCACGGATCTGTTCGTGAACTCAAGTCAGCAACGACGGCGTCGCTCACTGGACAGACGGCGCATTGCACAATTGGCTACGCGGCTGGTGGTTCTGGGTTTTCGGGACAGCAACGATGATGTCGTTCGCTGATTGGACGGCCTACACAACTTGTTGTGCGGTTGGTGATTCTAGTTCTGCGCGTCGAGCACTGCTTCACCTTTTTTAAAAAAAAAAAATTTAACCTAGGTTCTGATACCAAGAAGATAATGCTTTGAATTGTGTTATATACTTCTCAATAAGAGGTATTTAAAGGTGTACAACCCTAACATAAATGGAAAGAGAACTAATTACAAGTGATTACATGAGAATACACGGGATTACATATCAATTAGGGATCGTACCTAAAATACAAAAGTCAACACTATAAACTATAACACATAACGGAAAAGACTTGAGCCTACCATCCATCCGTCATCACCGCTGAAAAGTTTTTCGATCTAATGAGTTGGCCACAGTTAAAGCTTGATCATGGACTGTCAACGTCTGGTGACTGCCACAATGGAGTTAGGTCCCAACTTCCCAACCCACAGCAAGAATAACGAAGTAGACTAAACTTGCAACTTTTCCGGCGCAAACCTTCGAGATATCTCGAAGTGACCGAGTGCTTGGCCATTAATCTGTGGTTCTTTTAGTTAAAAATTTAAGTGTAACCCATTGCTTTTTAGTGACAAATTATATCTGGCAACTTTAAGCACACTGATGTAACATATTGCTTTTTAGTTAAAAATTCAATGTAACATATTAGGGCAGACTTTCCGATTTGTGGGATAGAGATAGACTAAGGGCTGGTTTGGTTTTGCTATGCTTTGAAAAAAAACTGTTTTTGCTATGTTATGAGAATAAGCTCATTTTTTCTGCTTCACGTTTTCAGCTTTTTTTCACCCAAAACTGTAAAAATAAGTTGTTTTTAACTATTTACCAAACACCTTTTTGAGCTCAGCTTTTTTTTTATACCCACTTTTTATAAAAGCACCTCAATACCAAACCAGTACTTCACAGTTTTAAATGAAAAAAAGCTGAAAACGTGAAATAGCAAAAATAAGCTTATTCTCACATCATAGCAGAAACAGTTTTTTTTCAAAACACGTCAATATCAAACCAGCCATGAGTAAAAGAAACACACAACTTGTTATACAGTAGAATATCTACAGTTTTAAGCTTTAACTTTAGCTGTTTAAACTATGTGAAGAAACGGTGACGCACCGGCACCACTGTTTTATGCTTAAAACGACGCAGTTTCTATAGGTCCCACACTTAAAACACAATATCTAAAAGCTTGCCTTTTGTTTGCTGGCCGTTCTCTTCTACCTAATCTTAATATTCTTTGACAATTTACATGTATGGGGTATGGCAAGTAAATACATCGAACTAAGCCTAAAAATGTAATAATATGGTTAATTAGCTCTGCAAAAATGCAAATAAATTCAGAGACAAATACAAGAGTTATGGAGATTAAAGTAAGAAATTAACTCTCTCTTTTTTTTCATTTTTGTATGCAGAGGAGGGAGCAATTACATCTCTGAACGCCCGCAGTAAAAGCCTGAAGACAGTCTAACACACTCATATCATATGACCTAGAGAGCAAAACAAAACAATTAAAAAAAAATTAAAGGGAACCCAGATGAGAAATTAAACTAGCTAATTAAGTGACATTAGTGATTAATTAGTGTCCAAAACGGAGGTGGACTCACAAAAGCCACTCCTCGTCCTCTGCCCGCCCGCCCTATGTAATTAAGTAATTAAGGAGTACTTCATACTTTTGTTTTCTCTTCTTTCTTACAACAAAAACTATTTGAAGACAGAAGAGGTCGAACGAATCTCAGAGCCAGAGAGCCCCGGCCTCTTTGAGAAGAGGGACGAGAGTGCCGTTGATATGAGAGGCCATGACTCTGTCCATTGCGCCGACGAGCTTGCCACCGATGAAGACCACGGGGACGGCGGAGGAGGTCCCCAGCAACCTCGTCAACGCCTTCTCCAAGTCCTTGCCTCTGGGGTCCTCGTCCAGCTCGTACACAGTAGGATTGACGCCCATGCCGCAGAAGAGGCGCTTAATGGCGTGGCACATGCAGCAGCTGCTTATGCTGAATATCACCACAGCGCTCTCCGACGCCATCCGCTCTATGCGCTCCATCGGGTCCCCCATGCCCATGGTGGTTCTTGTGGGCATGTAGGAGCCCCATGACTCGGTCTGGTAGTGCATTGTGCTCGCTTAAGTTAAATGTTAAGTTAGGGCTTGTGTTGAAGTGAAGTGTAACTGGCTAGAAAAGCGGCTTTTTTGTTTAGTACTTGAGAGTTCAGGTAAGACGTAATATGAGTAAGTAGTGAGATTTTGGTGAGGCACGGAGGAGAAGAGAGGGTCTGTACTTATAGGCCTATTGGTTCAACTTTTAATTATTTAGGGTTTGTGTTGTTCTTGTCCGTTATATTTTATTTATTTAGTGGGTATTCTTGGAATAAAAATAAAAGTTGTGGGTCTATATATATTGTAGTGGTCACTGGTCAGCGCATGCAAGAGAGAATAAGAGAAGAGGGGGGACCTCTTTTCTTTAGAGATCGAAATTTTAAATTAAAATTTGTGAACTAAAGGATATAGTTGTCGATGATTAATTTATTATTTAAATATTGATTAACATGTTTATTTTTTATTGATAACACATTATTTAGTTTGTAATTTGAGTATAAAATTTTGATCTCTTAGCCTTATCCTTTTATAAATCATATGATATAGAGATTGTTGGTTGAACACTTTTTAATGATTAAAATAATGAATCCAACCCTCAGATTGCATCATATAATTACAAAATAAATTTTAAAAAATAATTTCTTTAACATTACCCTATAAATAAAAACATATGAGACTTTCTACCAATTAATAATTTATTGGAATTCTGGAGACTACTATAGAGAGGAGGAGACATGAAGGTCAGGCTTTATCTGAAGAGAGTTGGGTGATAGACGGCTGTGTCCGTCCTTGTTGTCGGCCCTATCTACACCATCCGACTAGTTATCAAATTTATAAAACCTAAAAAAAAAAAGGGAAGAACGTGCCTATCACAAGCCTTTGTTCCTTCCCTTGACGTAACCCTTCATGGGCATTTTACTTTAACTACATCCCTAAACACCCTTTGATTAGAATTTACCCTCATAATGCTATTTTAATTAAGAAAACAAAATTCTATTGATCCGTTTGGACAGTTTACCGTTGCATAAGATGGAATTTGTAGACTCCGGCAGAGCTAATTTATTATTATGTATACATATGGGATGCTTAATTAGGATTAGATGAATATTCTCAACATCCATGATGGATTTGGACGGTTTCTTTTATCCTTCTTATCGAAAACAAACTCTTCCATATATACATATTATCTTGCTGTTTCTATATTGCATGTGGGGGGATGGGGATTCATAATTCATTACTAGTGATAATTTATATTATATTTTATGTGTTTATCCTTTGAGTTCATCTTCTTCACTTAATTAATAGATATGTGCCAATTAATCATTCTCTATAGTATTATCTTATTATCGTATTAATCATTCCAAATCTCCCACTTTGTACTTTAAATAAAATTAACTTAAAATATCGCTTGTATCATATTAGCTGTTATCCTATTTAATTTACATATCTCCTATAGGAAACTCAAGTTGAAATCTGCGTTGGTTCGAGAAAGGGATAATGTGATATTTCTGAACAGAGATTATTTTAATTTGAATTACATCAAGGTTGTATTGTACTAATGGAACATTAGAGGGAAAATCAAACTAAATGGCTGATTAATTAACGAGAATTGTACTAGTAATGTTGGATAGCTTTTTTGGCTTTGAATTATTTGTAATGAATAAATGTACTGGAGGTGGGGGCACATGCATGCTTAGCTCCATGGCTCACAGCACGCATGCTTAGACATGTATGCAGCATGTCCAATGTGTGGCAGTAGCTTTTTCAATATTTAGGGTTTCATATAGCTTTTTCATTTCCTGAATCTTGCTGATCAATTTCCAGTACTAGTACTTCTAATTAATATTACAGATAACGGGGAGAAGCCAAACCAAACCAAACCCAGAGAGGGAGAGGGAGGGGGGAAGGAGGGAGAGATGAAGTCCGTACAGGTTTAACAGGAAAAAGTAGGTTTTCTGCTTTTAGTTTTTGGGGTCGCTGGCTCTGCGTGCACAGGCACAGAGGCAAGCAATTAAGGTTATGTCTTGGGCGCGAAGGATATGCATCACCTAATAAAAGTCTCAGCTGGAGCTGGGCGAAGAAAAAGAAAATGATACTATTCGATTTTGCTTCGTCACTTGTCAGCCACTTTTATTTAATTTTTACCCCACACCCTTTTCAGTCTTCCCTCCCGCATATGCCCTACCTACGTCTATATATACGTGCGTGCATCCTGTATATACACACGTATATATACATGCAGCCCGTGAATATGCTTTTTGATGAACTGTACGTAGAGATACGTGGTCTATATATACATGCATGCATCCTGTATATACGCACGTATATATACATGCAGCCCGTGAATATGCTTTTTGACGAACTGTACGTAGGGATGCTTGGTATTGTGACGAGTGTAAGACAACTTTAGATTCAGTACGTTGAATAAATGTACGGTTGGCGAGATAAGGTTCAGATCCTGGACTTATTTTTTATGAAAGAGCCTGGACTGTGAAGCACTGGATACATATATACACACACAAACACACACATAGTTATGTGTGGTACACCTTTTCTTTGTGTCAAGGGGCTTAAAGGATTGAAATGCCACAACAGGCATGCATGTCCCTCCACTCAACATACGTACTATATATATCTATGACTATATGGTCAAAGGGTAATGCTAAGGAGACAAAGTTTACAAATCCATGTTCTTTAGTTTCCAAAATTTAGTCTCCATTACTCATGATAAAAAATCAAAAGGAATCCAACGGTTTGAACTTTGAACAAACAGAATAATCAAAGATCTCGTCAAAAAATTCTCCTATGTTCCAGTTTATAATATGACTGTTAAATGAACATCAAAAGATCATTATTGTACGTATATTATATATTAGTGCATACTAAAAACACCCTTCAGCATATAAAGAATCATGGCCGTGGGAGTGATAGTGTACAATTCATCGGACGGGCGGGGTGGACGGTAGAGGAGTGTACTTTGACTCTCGGGAATCTACTTCTTTTTTAAGTGGGAAAGAGAGAAAACCAATAAAGAAAGAAAAAGGAATTTAACCTATTAATTTCAATCGTACAAAAGTTAATGTTTTTGGTATATACAAAAGCTGTATTGTTGTGTAGCATTTGGCAGGAATGAATTTAAGGGTCGCGTGATGAAAGCCTCAGCTTTTTTGGATTTTGTCGCAATGTTTATCTTCTTCTCCGCTATCAAGCTAGCAGCTGATTCATTATTCAGATTCAGACTAGCTATATATATATATATTTATTCAGCTTACCATTTAGAGAGGAACATGCAGAGAAAAAACAAGGCGCGCGGGAGTGTCCAGAAATATCCCAAATGACGAATGAGCATTTAAGAGTCTTGTCTGGAGCCACATAAGCTGAGACACGTCTATTAATGGAAAGTCTTCTTTATATATATGATTCTGGAGTACTCGTGAATATAAATATATAACTTTCTCTAAACTTTGGACCTATATATATATACACACACACACAAAACTAGAACAAATTTGATAATCCTTTTGGTAATTGTACTAGGTTGGATGTTTTGTAGATGTAATTTTATGGAGTTCAATCAACTGCGTTTCGAATTTAAACTATTTTCTTCTCTTTATTAGCTTAAAATAGTAATATCGCTTGTAAGAACAAAAAATAACTACATTTTGTTCAAACATAGAAGACAAAAAGAATACAAGATGTATCGTGAAGAAAACGAACATATATGCATGCTTTTTGAACTACACTATGACCTTCTTTTTAACTAAAGTGAGATTCAAAGAAATAAGTCTCGACTTCATTAAAAAGACACGTAAAACGATCAACAAATATAGTTCAAATACTCTTGTTCAAAGATGTTGACGCAATTTGTGAACATGCTCACTAAAAACTGTAAAATGACACATAAATTTCGTGTATGTAACAGCTTTGATTGTCGCATAGCAGTGAATGAACATGTTGGATCGGTCTTGATACACCATAAGTTTAGGGTTGTGTTTATAACTCACAAGAGAAACACCAACGAAGCTCACGCTTGTTCCAAATTAATTAGTATACATACAAAGTAGCACGAAGAAGAAACTTTTTAGGGTAAATTAGGTCAGCATGCATTTGTTTGACCAAACATTCTCCCTGTTTCTCTCTCTCTCATGCATGATCTGAAACTGGAGAGATTTTTCAATGTGATCGGCACACGAGGTGGTACATCACGTGTCATTATACAAATGGTGGGATACGTGTGTTAAAAAGTTAATAATTTAAAAAATTAAATTTTTCACCACTTACATAAAAATACGTGATGTATCATTCGTGTTCTCGTCGCAATAAAAAATTTCTCCTGAAACTGGATGGTGATGACGATGTAGTTTGTCGCAGCTCTCTCTCCTTTTTCAAAATAAAAAAACAGAAAGAAAAAAAAAAGAGAGAGAGCAAGAGAAGGAAGGGAAGGCAAATGCTGGTTACTACTTTATCGGATACTGAATAGTATAAATATTGCCCATAGCTCCTTGAGCCGTTAAAGTAAAACGACATGACGGCTTTTCTCAGCCTTTTGTTCCTCAACTTTGCTAACCGGCTGACGTTAGCCCACCGTTGACTGCTTTTTCTTTCTTTCTTTCTTTCCCAAATTTTGCTGCTCTCTAGCCTGATGTTTGTCGCTTTAACTTTCGACAACCATGCATGCTTTCTTTTCCATTTCCATTCCTTGCTCTCGTACATCGTAATTATTATTATTATTTTTACTACTAATACATTACTTAAGTTCATATTATATGTGATAACAACTAAGTTTGGGGACTTGCAAATACGTTTTTATTTAATTAAATATCACTTGTGGTCACTGGTCATGGACATCAGTTACGTTTAGGGGCTTCAAGTATCGAGGCCGTGTTCCTGTTCCTTTTGGAATTTGAGTTCTATATCATCTCGATCTATTTGTTTGTTACTGTCTCTGAACCAAATTATTTTTTTATAAAAAAGTAGGGGTAAGAAGGAAAAAGTCTTAAAATATTGAGCGTTAATATTTCTTTATCTTGTAACATTGTACGATAGTTTGAATAGCATATTTTCTAAACCATTCTTAAAAAAAATTTAAAGTCCAAAATTATTTTATCATCTTATACGATTATCATATAAATACAATTTTTTTTTTCATTTAAAAACAATGTTAGTAGAGCTGTCTAATAGTTTAGAACTAATTTCAGATTCGTATGTGTATGTCACACGATATGTTAGGGGTTCACATTAGTAACAATAATGTTATTCTTACCATGTTTTTATACCATATTTATATATCATCTTATGTGGCATCTGATGTGGACAACCACATCATTTAAATTAATTAGAATTTAATTTAAGTTAAAACCATT
This sequence comes from Heteromeles arbutifolia, assembly GCA_024362995.1. Lineage (NCBI taxonomy): Eukaryota > Viridiplantae > Streptophyta > Magnoliopsida > Rosales > Rosaceae > Heteromeles > Heteromeles arbutifolia. Next base: position 466,373 of record JANCRC010000007.1, read on the forward strand.
TATAAACCAATAATTTACAAAAAAAAAGCTGGAATTAAATAGTGATTGTGGCATACGAGGAGTCTTCTCCTTCCTTCCCCGTTCAATCCTGCTTCTTCTCCTGTTTCTTCCAAAGTTCTAAAAAAGGGCCTAGGCGGCGCCTAGGCTTTGGGCAATGGTGACTTGAGACGTTTTCTTGCAAATCGGTTGGAAAAATCGGTTTGGCTCTAGGCGGGCTAAGCGGCCCTAGGCGGGGCTAGGCGGTGCTAGGCAGCTAGACGGTTTTTTTATATTTTTTATATTTTTTTTAATTAAAAAAAATCATATCTACGTTACTATATTTCCTTATTTTCCTCCTATTTTGCATTTTATGTGGTTTTAAATTGTGAACTTATTGTACATGTGTCATCCTACAATACTCCTCACTATGGTTATATGGCATATATGCTTAATGTGTTTTTAAATTTTGGACTTGTTGGATACTCTTTTTGCATTTTATTTATTATCTTATTCATGGATTTCATACAAGTATAATTTTTTGTAAGTGTCAATATGCACTTATTTACAAGATATATAAGAAATTTACCTAAATCCGCCTAGGCGCCTGCCTAGACCCCCCTAGGCGCTAGGCGCCAGCCCGCCGCCCGACTTGCGCCTAGCTTTTTTAAGAACCTTGGTTTCTTCTTCCACACCAGTTCTTTCACACGTCATATGAGTTCGACGGCGCACCGAATCGAGCAAAGAAAGTAGCTGAAAGAAAAAGTTTCCATGCGGAAAAATAAAATGAGGAGAAGTTTGTACTAGGCGAATACAGAATTCATGGAACCTCTTTGTTGACAATCACTGACTAATATCTCATAAGACATAGAAAAATTGTAACTTGCTTAAAATTATTATGCAGTAGAAACTGAATGCCAATAAATAATAAAAATAATTACCTTCATTAATAGGGTTGCTAATAATCATCATGTGGTTAGTGTCCTCCAATTTTTCGGGTTCTTCTTCAACCCCCAGTGTCATTTTTCTATGAACAAAAAGGTTTAGGTAAATAGTCCAATGGAGATCGAGAGAAAGAAGAAGAATAAAACAGACTAAAAAAATATATAAACTCATTGAAAAATAATGGTAAATGCTTACCAATAATCCAAATAGGGGATGAATTTTTGCCGTATGAGAATTAGTTGAGATTGTGGTAGTCCACACTAACGTGAAAAAAAATGGTGTGAAAGAATTGGCGTGGAAGAAGAAACGGGAAAAGAAGTAGGATTGAATGGGGAATGAAGGAGAAGAATCCTCGTATTCCACAATCACCATTTAATTCCAGCTTTATTATTATTATTATTGGTTTATTAAATGGTTTTTAATTTAAATTAAATTCTAATTAATTTAAATGATATGATTGTTCACGAATCAAGATCCTCGCCAGATCTTCCCCTAGGGATCCCGCAATCATGTCCGTTTATTTTATATCGTGCGGTCAGTTTTCGTTAGGTACTATTTATATTTGAATTTTAAATTTTAAATAATTTTTGACCGCACGATATACGATAAACGGATAGGATTGTGGGATCCCTAGGATCCCTAGGGAATGGATCCGGAGAGGATCCTGATGGATTGTTCACATCAGATGTCACATAAGATGATATATAAATATGGTATAAAAACATGGTAAGAATAGCATTACTGCATTAGTAAATCACAAGATGATGGTCAATAGGAAGCTGAAATACCTCTGTGAGTCTTTCTAGCCTAAAAAAAATATACTGCCGTGACAAAACCACCAACTAATTCCTTTTATTTTAAAGAAAAAAAACCTTAAAGTCAAAAAGTAAGTGAAAATTTCAAACAAGAAGATTGCAAGATCCCCTTTAATATTTGCAATCGGAATTATACTGAAGTGCGGGGAGAGTGTGTATCGGTGTTGGGATCTGTCGGTGCTTTTGTCGACTCCCACCTTGTGGTTCCAACTCCAACAGTAGTGGGGCAAGTACTCAATTCTCAACTGGTGACACACACGGCAATGTCTGTCTTCATCTCTTCTGTCTTGGTTCCTGATTGGCTTCATCAATTACTTATTCCTCACTTTATTTGGGTGGACCTTGCACACTAAAGTTCGATGGTCCCAAATCACGAGTTACCAAAATAATTAAGAAAAAAGAGTAAATAAATTAGTCTTTTTGTTTGGGGTCTTAACAATTTTCAAACAAGCATATATACATTAGAGCCTTGTTGCAGATGATTTAGTTAATTAATCAACAAGAGGGTTAGTTTACACAAACCGTCTGGAGGTTTTTCGAGATTTGGCACCAGCATTAACAAATTGTTTGTCGTTTGTTTGTGTCGTTTCTCTTGACCATATGCTACCTGTGGGGAATGGGGAGAGGGTTGAGGGACAAGGTTGGGAACCATGTTATCTCCATATTATAAAGCCAGACCCTTGGGGTCACAAGGCTTTAAAAAAAGAACAAAAATGCTTTCTGTAAATTCAGTATATGCCATAGTTATATTGTGCTTCCCGGGCAGGGGAAAGGGAAGGCAGTTGCTATCCATGTTGAATATTAATTATCTTAATATAACTCCACCCTCCAATCGCCAAAAAAGTAAAATGTGACTAATGTCATGCCGATGTTAGCCCGGCTTCAAATTGACAGAGCAGCTAGGGCAATAATTGTGTGGGGGCAAGTCGGGCAGGATAGGTCCCACTAATTGCCATTGCCATGACAATTTGGTACCGCCGGAGGTTTTTTTTGGGAGTTTATGGGCAACTCTTGCTCCCAGCTGTGGTAATTTTGGTATGGGTGGAGTTGCAGTAATTAATGTCATGGTTCTTATATCGATCTCATCTATAAAACAAGTTCTCTGCTTTTTGTCTCATAGTTTGATAATGCTGATATAGTCACATCTTAAATTAATTATATATTGTCATGTGAAGATACTTAAAACACGAAAAAATACGTGATTTTGAAATGACGAGGTTTCGATCAAACATGAAGCTATCATATGATCTGTGTTGTGGTGCTGGCCATGTTAATGTATACAGCAAAAGAATGAGACAGTGGTAGACAATGGTCTGCATCTGTTTCCACTACTCGCTTCTTCATTCACTTTATATTTCATGTTTTTAAGCCATGGGAGAGAGAGAGAGAGAGAGAGAGCAGCGTGGACGTCGAAACAGCAAACATGCATGATGCATGCATATGGTCTCCGTTTTGTTTTGTAAAAAGGCCGCTGTCACGTCATATAAACGTGATCCTTTCATCACCACCGTCCTTGATTGTTTGTGTTACTTCACTTGTTATTAATTGTATATTCCATTCGTAAGGTTCAGTTAGGGGTGGGCAAACGGTTCCTGGATCCGCGGAGCGAGCCGGTTCTTTGTGGTACGGGGCGTGTTCAAAAATTATAAATACAAAACGGAGTGGCCCGGGTCAGTTCCTTATAAATAACGGAACGGACCGATTCTAAAAATTGGAAAAAGGGGCCTCCAGCCCGGACCATTCATTGCATATCTACCCTCTATTATTACCCATTTACCCCATCTCTCTTGTTCTCACTCTCAAACCCAATTCACACTCAACTTTCCCCTCACCCTATCTATTTTATTCTCACTCTCAAACCTCAATCTCGATGACTCGATCTCCTCCCTCTCGATCTCAGACCTCAATCTAAATCTCTGATTCTCAATCTCCTCCCTCTCAATCTCTCTCCCACAGTCTCTCTCTCTCTCCATCTCTCCGGACACCTCTGTCTCCAATAACGCACCTTCGTCGGTTTTCGCTCATTCTCGTACCGAAGATGGCCCAACGGGAGCTCGATCGAGAGGTTTCAGACACTGTGGAACGAGCGGAGGATCTGGGAGGGTGAATTCTGAGAGCGGGTTTGGGTCAGGTCGAGCTTGGCAGAGACGAGGTCCTGGAACAATTTGAGGATGGATTTAAGGAAGGCAACGAGGAGACCGAGTCTGTGTGGGGATGACACGGTCGATGGTTAGGATGAGTGCATCTATGTGGGGGATAGCGAGTCCGGGACCGTTTGCCCTTCCGGACTCTGGGAGGTGATCAAGAAAACCGAAAAAAAAAACAAAAAGAAGTTAAGAGGACCCGTGGACCCGTCCCGAACTGGCCCGTTTCAAACAGGCCGAGTTAGGTTTGGTTCTAATTTTCAAATTTGTAATGCCCGGCCCGTTTCCTTTTTAAGCGGTTCAGTCCGGTTCCTTCAAATTTGGGCACGGCCTGGCCCGTACCCACCCCTAGGTTCAGTGTTTTTGTTTCCCACGTGTAAACATAACACACCCTTATTTTTCTCTCTGCCTTAATCAGTTTTAAGTATTTTCATTGCTTCAAGTTGTTAGTTAATGGGAGCTTTCCACCATAGGTTGAAAAAAGTACGTATAATACTAATATATTGAAGCCATGTATAAATCATACTCCTATAGTTGGTTGGAAAAATGGAATGTAAGACTATTATAGTTCAATATATTAAATACATGAGTGTGATATATTAGACTCATGAGTGTGATATCAATATATTAAACTCTCACTAATGTAATAGTAGTGTTATAGGTATTTAACTCAAGTTGCTTAATTCTTATATATAGTATCACACTCAATCCATTCTTATATAGTGTATCACACTCAATCCATTCTTATATATAATATCACACTCAATCAGATTACTGTGGTGAGAACATATAATGTTGGGTTTTGCTAGGTGAAGTCTCTACCCTAATAATTCAGATTCTTAAGGTGTGCTAAAAATGACCGCAACAAGAAGTGATAATACCACTGCTTAGCTAGAAGCTCACGCTACAATAAACAAAAAAGGTAATGCTAGGTAGGCCATTGGCAAACTATATGATGTGTCACTAATATGAAATAAGCATGTCAATCAACGCTTCCAATCATCAACAATCACATCATATGGTTTACAAAATATAGTTTAAATATATGGTCTTCTTAGCATTCCCCTTTTAATTAAACCACCAAAATGTGTTTTATAATTTGTTTTCATACTTAAACTAAACTACCCATTTATAAAAGCCTATTTCTCAACTAAAGAAGGGTGAAAAGACTATTTAATCTTTTATCACAAAAAAAATGATGAGCAATAATGTGATTCACAAAACCAAATTTTGTTGTTTTCTATTGAAGCCACTACATGTGATTTTAGCATATATTTTAATATTAAAAAATAAAAAATAAAGAACAAATACATCTCTTCCATTCCCACTCTCACATTCTCTCTCTCCCTCTCTCCCTCCCATTTTGAAAAAAATAAAAAAATGTTCACACACACAAAGTGTGTAGGCATATGTTAGTTATTATTAGAAGACAAGTGTTTAACTCCAAGGTGTTTTTAGCTAAATAGTCCATGAGATTGTTATAACTCCTCACTTTGGTCCCTGAGATTTAAAATCAATAGAAGTAGTTCCTGAGTTTGTTTTCCGTCAATCATTTTGGTCTTTATGTGAAAAATCACCGTTAAATTAAAGAAAACCACCAGCTCAAATAGATGGTTAATTTGACGAGAATACTCTCAATTTAACAAAGATTTCTCAGAAAATGATTGAAGTGAAAAAGCCTAACTCCAACCCAATGGGCCTGTTATGGACCCATATCTTTTGGCAACTCGGCACAATTTCTACCAGATTCCATTTGTACGGAAAATTGAACAGTAACAACGATATTAACACTTCATTGAATACAATTACATAACCAAACAGATTATCGGTGGGATCAAATGTCACAGGAAACTACAGACAATTGTACAAGGAAAATCTATCTTTTGTCCAATCGGGTGTGTCTGAATTTTACCCTATAAAAAACACCAAAACATCCCACAACCGGCGGCAATAGCTGATGCGCACAAGTTGACATTTCTAATCCTTTTTTGCTCCATTCAAACAGTGAATGAAAGTTTTAACTTTTAAGTAACCCCACGATTTGAGCAGCTGAAAATTTTAAATTACACACATTTACTTTGTGCAGATCTAATTAGACAGTTAAATCAAGGCACATAAGCAAGAAAGTTCCTTCTGCAGGGGTAAACTACAGCACAACCTTCTTCCCTCTTGAAACTGAGATTTTTATTGCCTCGAAATCGGCGTCATTTGCATCGGTGACTGCTGGTTGTAGAGTTTACCATCTGAACCTTGAAAACTCTGATAAGAATTGGCCGGCGTCATGAAGGGAGAAACGCCATTTACTGGAGCTCCTGCTTGATAACTAGGCATTGGGGGTGGCTGTTGCTGGGCCACGTTGTAGGTGTATTGTCCAGGAAACGGCACATATTGGGGCACTTGGTACTGTGGTTGAGGTGGTAATGGTGGAAGTGGTGGAGGAGAAGATGATGGGGGAGGTGGTGCCTCACTGGGAGTGTATTGTTGGTTGGTCGTAGGGACATTGTACGGGTGAGATTCAGAATGCGAGAATGGAGGAGATGCAGACGGGTTAGGGCTCCTGGGTAAATAGGACGACGATTGGTCATCCTCCAGCTTAAGCCTCTTTTCGGAGGGATAATCACCAGAAGACTCGTTAATGGGATTGCTGATGACACCCTCTGATGACAGAGAGGAGAGGACATAAGAGAGCATCTGGGCCGAGGATGTTGATGCGGTCAGCTTTGCTGCCACCGCAGCAGCTGCAGACTTGCGCGAATCTTCCTCCCCGTGACTGGATTTTTCAGCAAAAGGAACCTGCTGTGTGTACATTACTGGAGCTGATTGTTCTCTTCCTACCATAAAGCTGGAAGGTGCTACAGAGGTATGAGCTTCCTTTGAGCTCTGAACTGCAATCTGTTGTGCATTGTCGCCATTCATTAACCGATGGCAGATATTAGTGGCCAGCTCTGACTGGGACTCTGCATCCTGGAAAACAATATATGCATAATGTACGTTTAGAATAGATTTTGTTATAAATGGCAACACAACCAACAAGCATTACGTGATATATGTACATATACAATTAGCATATCTGTATGAGTGTTTCTTTACTACTTAATTCACAAAACCATAGATCAGTTATTTCTATATACGGATAAAAGTTAGCATCATTATTCAATTCAACATGAGTTTGGGTTGCATAAAGTTGATCCAAAACCAAGGATTGATAATGGACAGTATATGCAGGGAATTGCAATTCACCTGAAACTCACAAGGTTGGGAACTCAACCCAACCCCATCGAGTACCACATTGCATCAACATATGAGTCCTACAAGAAAGGGAACCAACTCATCCTCCTCCAAGAAGCAGAAGATCTATAATACTTTCAGAGGAGCCTTTTCTTAATATTTTTATATATGTAATTAAAGTTTGGGCATTCAGTTTAGTTTGATCGTGATGAATTAACCAACATTCATACAGTTATGTTACACTTCCACAACAAAAGTAGATGATATGATAGATATACACAGCATACCTGAAGTTGGTTTCGGACTTGATCCAGCTTGTACTCCTAATAAGAAAACCATGTTAGTTCGCGTAAAATCGTAATCTTTTAAAACCGTGAATGAAAATTCTGATATTTTGCTCCTAGGATTGTCTACCAACCAACCTGCTCCTGAAGAGCCTCTCTTAGATGAGACACAAGATTAGCTCTTGATGATTCAACGGCTCTTAGTTGTTCAATACAATTCCTTAGTATAGCATTCTGACCCTGAACCTCCTCCACAAATGCAGACCCATGAAATTGCCCTAGTCAAGAGACATAATTTAGGGAAAAGTAAGTCACGAACATTAAACATGTTAAAAGTTAGAGAAAATTCTCAAGAATTTACACATGCTGGGGATACCTGAGTTGAAATCGGCACCAATTTCCTTATCAACCCTCTCTAGACAGCTAATAGCACTCCTGCATTTGCTCAATATAGTGTCCTCATCCATCTGGCCATGATTAGCTTGGTAATCTGAAACAATTTTGTCCAATGCAGTTCCAGCAGGATGCTGCTTTTTTTTTTTCAACGAAGAAAATAAAAGGAAACAAAATTAAGCCATCAAATTGTAAACTGAAACAAATGCTCACGCAATACAGGCATATCATACGATTTGCATTACCATTCTGGCACCCGAGTGCTTCCCATTTCTGTTACTATTTTCTGGTCGCTGTCCAACAAATTCTTGCTTAAGAATCTGGCCGTGTGAACCAAAAACTTTTCTATCATCCCATATATTAACCTACAAAGTAAAAATATTGAACCACAACAATCAGCCACACAAAAAAAAAAAAAAAAAAAAAAAAAACAGTACATGCACATACATATAAAGAGTTGAGTCCGTCTACCCATCTTATAAACTAAAAAATTTTGGTTTTGCTCGAGGTTTCCTTTGGATTATTCTGTTCTCAATAGAAACCATCTCCATGACAACCAATTCCAATTTTTTTTCTTTTAAAAAAAATATAGAAACAGGTTATGCAGTTGTACCAATCGTTGTGCTGCATTTCTTCCAAATTCATCTCCACTTTTAATTACATCACGAAGAGCATCTGGAAGAACCTTCCAAAATTCACCAACAAATTCCGAACCTTTTCGCCTACTGTTCTGTAAAATATCATTTGCAAGATACAAGAAAGCCAATCTCTGGTCGCGTGGAGCACAATGAAATTGCCTAGCCCATGTTTCAACAACTTGTCTTGCTTTATTCATATGGAAAATGCACCAATGTGATAAAGCTAAATTGCATTAAGGATAACAGCTAAGTACTCTGACAACAAAGATAACAAACATTGACAGCATGTGCAAAAATAATCAGATATGCCAAAGCTCAGATGCACAACAAGTATTACTAGTTGTATTTGTAACTCAACACTTATGAGAAAAGTATAATATTGACTAGACAATAAACGAAACAGTGTTCATGGAATAGCAGGTGAAGGGATTCAAATTTGGCAGGGAAAATGCATTGGATATGTGGGTTTTGACAATGGATTTCAAAATCCAATTAAGTTTTCCAAAGAAATGAGTTATGAGACAAGAGGGTGGCTAAATTGTCCCACCAAAAGAAATCTGGCTCGGTATGTAAGTTAGAACAGCCAGAAAAATTGTGTACTGTTCCTCTATGAAAAACTAAAAAGAACATTGATTTCAAGGCGATGTCAGCAAAAGGATACTCTCTATGCTTGCTTGCGAGCTATTGAGCTTGGCTAGCTTTTCCACTAAAATCTGTGGATTGAACGCACTTCCCATGATTCCAGCAACAGTTGGTCCAACTAGTAACGCAAAATGGAGCCTTTAAAACTGAGAAAACCTTCAAGCAAAACAAATAAACATTGAGATATATAGTAACAGATTCCACCTAGTAAGATACCGAGAGGCACGATTTATTGACCAAAGCAAAATTTCATGTAATCATAAGCAAGCATAACTTACAACGTTACCATACAAAATGTTAAGGGTTTAGGGTCTAGAGAATACAATGATTTTTGAAAAAGCCTGAAGATTGGGAAACCTTGCAATTGCAAGTTGCAACGACAAAAGCAACAATCATGATCAAACTGTAACCATGCACCATATATCAACTATATATCCCCCTAGCATCACATTTGAGAAATAGCATAAAATATCATTTTGTGTTTACAAATTCCAGTACCCAAACCAAAGTGGAAAGAATAATGCCTTCTCAAATTCATCTAAAACAAGAGCACGCAATGAGCCTATGGAAACTAGGAAAAATTAACAGAAATGGAAATGCTTTTAAATCTAGTCAGGGATAATAAACAAAAGATAGAAAGTGAACTGCCTCTGAATTTGGAGTTGGCTGTTAAACCTCTACAAAGCCCCGAAATATAATACCTATGTCCAGTGTGAGAAGACAATAAATACCATACTTGTGTGCTAACTGGCAACAAGAAAGTGCCTAATGATTCCGGAAGAGAGAATACAGTCAAAACTCGATTCAGATGGCTACCTCTAAAAAAGAAAGATAATCCACTATCCCAATCTAGAATTTGTAAGAGATAATGATGGTCTCTTTGCCTATACACTTAAAACTGTTTGTGAAACTGATGAAAATGTGGGGGACAGATGATTTGATTAAACTTTCCGATGATATAAGTAGGCCATTAGTTAGCCCTTGGGCCCGCTCATGGGCTACATAGTCGGATCGCGTTTTTATCTGTGGGCTATAGATTTAGAAGCAGATGTGCGCAAATAAGAATAGCTCTAGAGATTTCTAGATGCGACCACTTCTGTACAAATGTGATCCTAGATTCCCGAAATTGGTTTTGACGTTTTGTTTGCCTATTACGTACTCGTATTTCCTTTGACGATGATATATGGCCAGGTGCCTAACATGTACTGATTATGTAATGAAAGAACGACAAGTTTCCTTCATCGACTGATAAGTAAACTCTTCGTTGTCCATACCATAAAGGTGTTACCATATAGACTGCACGCTACTCTACAGTTTGGTAATAACCCCTTGACCAAAAAGATAGTAACGAACAAAGAACTAATCACGCCGAATCTAATTCTCGACACTAATCCACACAATCTGCAGTATCTTCCCTAATTTCGCTACACGTGATATTCACTTGCGGTATCTACAAACCACCAAACATCAAATGTGTTTGTTTATAAAGTTTCCATCTTCAAAATCATTCAGATACTCAACATTATATGCTCAATGAGTCAATGACTAACCAAATTAAAATTAAACAATTAATTGAAACTACTAATCAGAACATACTAATTAAAAGCAAAGATTAACAAAAGCAGCATTCAGCCAAAACCCAGAATTTATTTTCTAATATCTTCCATAATCTACATGTTATCCCTGACTTTCCTATCCAATTAAATCAGTTAATTCAAAATCTTACTCCAAAATTCAGCAACGAAAAAAAAAAAGATTATTCAAGTATTGTATGAGAGTAAAACTAGACAGCCCCAAAGTAGAATTAAGAAATAGAAAACAAGATTAACAAAAATAAACTAAAAACTGAAGCCCTAGAGCTTGGAGTAGGCACCTTTTGTATTGAAAGGAAATGCGTTGGCCTGAGAAAAATATTCAGCGGCGGGTACAAGTAGCAATCACAAGTTCGTCCATGGAGGATTGGGGGGTAAGCTTACCCAGCTGAATTCGGACTCGGGAAACTCCGAAAGACGGAATCTTTTTTTAGTTCAACGGCTTCTTCCTCTCCTTCTTCTCTCTCTCGGGTTTTCTTACCACCGCCGGGGATTTTTAGAGTTCCGAAACCACCCTTCCCTTCTTGTTGAGTTCTGTGTTTTGGGGTTTTAGCCGGGACGCCGAGTGTACAAAAGATGTCCACCCACGACGTCGTACTGGTTCGTACATATGTCATTCTCACTTTCTCACATGTGCGACAATCTAAGGTTGTTTATTACTCTCCATATAATTTTTTGACAAGGTTGTTTTATTTACATCCAACATATTGTTAAATTTACTGTACATACTGAATATACCCCACATATTTTCTCGTACCCTCACACTTCATACCTTATTTAGCACTCTCCACGAACACACACCTCATATCAACCTGGCGCATTCTATATTCGCCTCAATGCAACAATTCCGTCATCTCTTTAGGTCTCGTATTCGTTTCTTCCTTTCATTATTGTTGCTCATGTTAAACAAGAATTTCAAGAAAACCCTCTGAGGGTAAGATTGTCTATGGCATATGCTGCTAAGGAAGAGGGCTAGCAGGCAATCTTATAACAGCAAGAGATAGTGGTACTCATCTACTCTAGCGTAAGAAAGCAGCAAAGCGGAGGGGGATGGGAGCAAAATATGCATTGGTTGTTTCGGAATAGGTTGAGGACGTATGTGAAAGTACGAACACTTTTGCTTTTTCATACGAACATTTATGGTTGATAAATCATCAACTAAGTCTCTAGACACGCATCAGAGCACGAACCTGGAAATTAGTATTATTTTCTTTTAATACAAATGATGTTTCTACTCTTATTACAGCAAAAGATGATATATGAACCATCAACAACTTAAGCATCAGCAATCTCACTGACTGTATGTATAAATTTTTGCCGCAGTACACAAACAAATAATAAAAAGATTACGACAAGTGACAGTAATTTCGAAATACAAGAGCTTTAGTTCGAAAAAACAATTTCGTGCCGCTGTTGTTTGAACTCTAGACGTTCATAAGTTCTTGAAAGACATTCATGGCAGACGCTGGAAGCCCCAAAAGCACGTTTATGTTCTTCTTTTCTGTCCCATTAGAAAGGAACAAGACCACTTCTTTCTCCGGCAATGCCACCGGACCTGATAGCACAGGCTCTCCCCAACCAAAATCAGTCGTGTAGAACGACAGCTTAGACCAGGTCGTGATCAAGAGTGTGGAGGCCAACGAAGGCCTAGCTCGCGTCAGCTCGAAATAATCTATGGCAGATCTCATGTAACTGTCAGTGACCATCTTGATTGCATCTTGAACTAGTCCCACTGCATTTGACAGCGGCTTGTCCAGCAAGTCACCTGCCTGGCAGATGGAATTTGTCAGCACAATGCCGTTGCCAAAGTACCCTTTTGGAAGCAGCGGCCTGAATTTAGGCCTCCCGTCGACAGCAAACAGGAGCTTTATTTGTTGCTCAGGCAGCAGATTTAGCGCTCTGGTCCGAGCTTTCCACACGAATGCAGAGAGGGCTTCGAAAGTAGTGCAATTTTCAAGCGCCCCGTCTTCCCTGGCCTTCATTTTGAGTTTCTCAAGCTTCTCACTGTCGAAACTGAAGGATCTGTACAGCATTTTTTCCTCACAAAGGTCATTGTTGGTGCAAGAAGTGCGGGTAATCTCTGAGAATTCCTGATGCGGGTACTCTATCCTAGGTGGGTTTCGCGCTTTGAGTATGCTTCTGTCTAAAAACGGAGGAACTGCCAATGGCAAACCTCTGGCAATTTTACCCCACGAGTTCACGAATTCCATCGCACCGATGCCATCAAACATACAATGATTCATGCACAGGCCAAGAGAAAATCCTCCACATTTGAATTTAGTCACCTAATAAAATCATCATTAAATTTATGAATGCAAATTCAAGATACAATAAGTGGAATGTAATGAAGAGATTCAAGTACAAACCTGAACCACCAGAGGAGGCATCTCCAGTATGTTTTTTGCACCAGGAACATCATAAACCAGCTTCCCAAGAGCCTCGGGGTCCGGCTTTGTTATGTCACCAATCTCTTCTATCGCGCAATCTGCTTCAGCCTCAACGAAAACAGCTCCTTCCCCCGTGCAATCCACAATGAGCTTTCCCTCCGCGCTAATTGCTAACCGCCCGGCAAGAGGGTAATAGTGGACAAGAACCTTCTTCAAAGCATCCTTGATCACTTCCCCTGCCTCGTCATTTCCCTTATCATCCGACTTGAAGCAGTAAATAGTACGAACAGTCACCGCAATGTTTTGGTCGAGGTTCGAGAGGAAGTACAAACCCTTCTCTGTTTCAACTGCAGGGGAAACCAGAGTTGGCTCTCCTTGCTTCACTCTCAGCTGGAACGCGTCACCATTGGTGGTGTTGTCCATCGCAACGGACTCTCCGAATTCAGCAACCTGAAAACACAGTATCAAAAAATGCAGAGAAAAAGAAGAAGCAAGTTTGCAAAGAATTTAGGGTCCGTTTGGTACTGCTTCTGTAGGAAGCATTTCTGCTCATAAACGTTTGCTAGAAGTGCTTTTATTAGAAACACTTCGAAATTTTTAGAGGAAACACTCTGTCAGAAGCGCTTAGCCCTTCTCGAAGCAGTTCCAAACAAACCTTTAATATGAGTAATGAGAGAACAAACCATGTGAGCAAGCTGATGAATGGAAAGGAGAGTTATGTAAAAAGCTGAAAGGAATGCTCAAAACTCGATGAAGAAACCGAAAATTGATGAGGGCGGAAAAGGGAATGGGCTTCGAAGGTTTCAGGAGGACTGGAGGAGCAGGATAATTATAGAAAGGTGGAATGGACCAACGTATCTTGTATTACTTGTTTAAGAAAGAGAAGATAATGCTGGAAAGGGACTGGTAGTTGTGCCCGAAACCTGAGTGATAATCCAAGTGTTTCGGGCAACGATACGACACTGCAGATGCTGCGTTTTTCATCTGAAAAAATATGAATGCAGGGCAGGCAGATGGGTGAGGGTAGGCCACTGATACCGAAACCTAACACGCCAGATAAGAGATCTAATGTCATAGAGAAGGGGTAGGGGCTTATTTGGTGGGGTTGGTATCCAAATTCCATGACCCCCTTTCGGTTGGTCTCTTCTCTTTCTACAAGTTTTTAATTTTTGGGTCAGTGGCTCTTATTACAAGTTATCACATAATAATGTCCTATCTTTGCTTCTCAGATCTCATTTTTGTAATTTTCTTTTCAGCCGGACTCGTAATTCCGGTGATCATAGCAGTCGAAATGGCAAAAGTACAAAAAAAAAAACGCTCAATTCTTTGTCTGAATATGTATTAGGTTCAAGGTTCTAAAAGACGCTAGGCGCTAGTCGGGCGGCAGGCTAGGGCCTAGCGCCTAGGCGGCTAGGCGGGGTCTAGACAGGCGCCTAGGCGGACGAGGCTGATTTAATTAAATCTATTATATTTCGTGTAAATAAGTGTGTTTATATTTAAAATATATGTGATTTCATCATAAACTACAAAATGGAATGACATATATATTATGAGCTATTGGAACACAATGAAAACATAGAGAATAAGTATATAATGTGTGTTCCCTTAAATATTCAACAAGTCTCTTACAATTTATTGAAAAAAGAAAATGTAAAATGAAAGTTATCTATTTTCTGTCTATGTGAGTTACAACCTAGGCAGGTGTCTAGACAGGTCTGGGCGGGTGCCTAGGCGGTCTAGGCGCCATTTCTTAATTTGCGGAGATTTTTTTAACAGTGATTAGGTTGCTTTTTAACAAAGAGTGTCATGCTTTACCTTTCGAACTTAGAAGACCAAGTCCAAGAGCAGGAAAGGAGCAACTAGAAAGGATTCTGGGAAAGATGAATGATTAACCAACTGCGAGTTTTCTAATGGGTTTAGTTGCGTCTTTAATATAAATTCAAGTGAAAAAGCAACCAAACTTGGAAGAACCGATTTTCAGATGCGAAGTATCCGGCACGTCGCGGAAGTAGAATATAAAACGATAGTTTTCTAGCTTGGATGCTTTGTATTATCACGCAAGGAGAGAGAGAGAGGGAGAGAGAGAGAGGGAGAGAGAGAGAGAGAGAGAGAGAGAGAGAAGGGTGTGTAAAACTTGTTGCTGACAAACAAATTGTATTGGAAACAGAGTTAGAAATACAAAACAATCTCTACAATTTTACGGTATACATTTCCAGCCATACTGATACAACATCACACAAACTCTTTGCACTCGGCTCATAGGTAGCTTACACACAACACTTATCAAAAGTCAACAAATTCCTATAGGTTACTCAGGATAGCAATCGATATTTCAATGTCTAGGCCTCGGATGGTTTTGCTTGTCGCTTTTCCATTCCAACAACTGATACTGAACACAGCTAAGCGGGTGGCAAACTGACCTCGAAAAAGTCATGCCTGACCACACTTGCTTAGACAAGCAACTCCTTCTTCTAGATAATCTTCCCTCGTGATCCAAAATTCAGGAGCATCCTGCGTGTGTTAACCACCACATTGAAATTTTCTTAGATGGCTTGCAGTTACCCATCTCCAATGTGGGATATCAATGACATCATATGGAAACTCGATCTAAAAGATAGAGAGGACGAACAATGTAAAGTACCTTCATAATTCCTGCAAGGACTGCACCACCTAGATACACCATGTGCTTTCTTCGTGGAGGATCTTCAATTCGCAATCGCAATTTCTGTTCACCACATATTTTAGAGCGTGAGAAATAGAACGACTGAGCTCAGTCGGTTATGCCAGATTCAACTTGATGATATTCTTTCAAATCACTAATTTCTTTCAAATCACTAATTTTTTTATATCAATCGGGATATCCCGATCCATACATGTTCAGTTTAGTACCACTTCAATACCAACATAATACACACGGTATGTTTCACTCAGTTTGTTCCCTTTCTTATCCATGAAACACAAAACTCTTATCTTACCTTGAGTCCATCTTTGTTACCCTTCAAAACAACGTCAAGATAACGGTCCAGTATTTCCTTCTCCAAACTGAAGAAACACCACATTTAATATCAGAATTTCATCAATTTCAAACCAATCTTTAATAAGAAAACAAGATGCCCATAGGACGAAAAAGAATTCAACTTTAATGTAAAAAAACTACTTCAAACAAGAGACTTATAATCCAAGTGATGCAAAGAAGGGTAAGATATTACCGACTGGGTAATCCAGGATACATCGTGCTCCCTCCACTTAAAACAATATGCTGGTAGAGCTGCAACAAATGCAATAAAGTCATAC
Organism: Heteromeles arbutifolia; assembly: GCA_024362995.1. Classification (NCBI taxonomy): domain Eukaryota; kingdom Viridiplantae; phylum Streptophyta; class Magnoliopsida; order Rosales; family Rosaceae; genus Heteromeles; species Heteromeles arbutifolia. The sequence continues at coordinate 482,711 of JANCRC010000007.1, forward strand.
TATCAATGACAGGAAGTCAAATGGATAAAGAACTAATCAATGCTAACTTGCAATCGGATTCATATAGGTACCATCATCCTGTTGTCAATATCCATTTCCTGAATACAGCGGAATACCATGTCAGCCATTCCATCACCTTCAACATCTATAAGTTCCTGTACAAGGAAAAAATTAATGATTATTCAAAGACTTCAACCTGTTATAAACTTTTTCTCCAAACCCAGAATTGTAGGTGCTGATATCACTTTGAAGAGGTACAATTTGAGCAATTTAGATTGAAGACATTTGAGCAAATTTGTTGACTAGAGAAAAGTTTTAATAACCAACGTCAAGAAAAGAGCAAAGAAAACTGGAAAGTTACAGGAGTGAAAAGAGCCTCAGGAGCCTGGAACCTTTCAGTGCCAACTTTAATCACCCTTCCATCTGGCAGCTGAATAAACCATCACATATCAGAGAATTAGCGTCAAAATATATGTATCTCTTGATGAAGACTACAACGACACAATAAAAGAGGGAACCAAAGAGAAAAATGACAGACAAAAATGAAGAATCACCAAAATAAGAAAAAATTACTGGCATTAGAGCAAAGAAAGAGTGACATACAAAAAACATAAGCAAATAAAGGACGAACTTATAATACGGCTGCTCCCAACTATGTCTTTTCAGTCAAGCAATACATAGACGAATTGGATATCTATTATCTAATGAGATGCTACTGAAACTAACTTACAGTGTAATTTTTTACAAGTATGGTGGTTTCAAGTCCCAACTGATACTCCCTTTTGTAATCATAACTGCATCAAATTTGATACAAAAATTCATGAAATTAATGTTTCGACACATTCCACACCAAAAACGAAAAGTTCCATAACATAAGAATATAGGTTTTGTTTACCTAATATAGCAAAGCTTCTCCTTGATTTCCCTAACAGTCTCAAAATCAGCTGTCCTATTCATTGAATACCTTCACGAATAAAGTTACAATCCTCAGTCAAATGAAAGTTTAACTTAACAAATGAAAGATAATGAAAACCATATTGATCTTGCTAAGTATAAGCAAATGGTTCTCACCCCCTCCGTGAGAGCAAATCAACAAGATAGGACGTTATGTGGCGGCCAGCTACATTCATTCGCTTCGTAAGATGAGGAAATGAGTAGCCATCGACAACTGGAACCTGGAAGGTTGAGCAAATTAATTAAAAATTGATATAGAGTATGATTTCCCTTCAATTCCGTTGCTGTGCAATATTTAACTAATCGCTTAAACATATAACTACAGAGTGACACACTATGCAAGCTGTTGGCAGTTCTTTAAATACAAAACGTAGAAGTTGTTTTTGAGGAATTTACCACATGTGTAACACCATCACCACAGTCAATAACTAATCCGGTTAGCAAGCCTGTAGAAAAACAAGGAAATAATGAAGCCCATGACCCAAAAAAGCAAAACTTTACCTAAGCATAAGTAGCAATGGTGGTTAGAGTAATGTGATGACTGTTCCAACATATAATTCTGGCAAGTTATATTAAGTGCTTTCACTCTCCCAATCAATGGTTTCCAAGAATTTGAAAGTGCAATAGTCAAAAAGACATTTTTTTTGCAGAAATAAGACGAAGAAAACCAAAAAGGGAGAAACAAAAGAAGTTGGGGGTAAAAACAACATCATAAACATTTAACCTTTAATCATCTCTATAAGCACCTTGAGCATACAACGTTAAAACAGCTTGAATTTGAATGAAGACACCCGCAAAATTGTACTTCTCAAACATGGTCTCAACCTGAAATATCGAATCAAGACGAATCATGAAATACCAACAATGCCATAATTAACGATATATACTATGGTACAGGTATGGTTACCAAAAAAAATTACTACTTTAGAAAGAAATTGCAAAACAAACCATTTTTTCACGGTTCTTTGAAGGATTAAGAGGCGGGTCTGTGAGTAATATCTGACACTCAGTAGGATCTATCTGTTGACAGAAAATACACAACATATTATTAACAATCCGAATGAAACTATAATATCAAAATTGACAATCAAAGGCAGCAAGAGTTTACCTTTAGTTCACTGTAGAATGCATGGTCCCAGACATGGCCCATATCATCCCAGTTTTGCACAATGCCATTGTTAACCGGGTAATTTATATCTAATTGATGCCGAAATTCGGCACAAGCTTCTCCAACAATGACATCCTAAACGCATTTATAAAATTTAAGAAAAAAAGGGCTCTCGGAACTCAGAAGAACTAATCACTAATCACTTAATCACAAGCTAATTAAGAACATAATAAAATTCTTAACCATGATCAGAGCTCGAACAGAAAGATCAAAACTTGTAATGAAAAGATTGTTAAAGTATCAACCTTGATTTCTTGTTCCATTAGTGATTCCTCATAGCGAAGCAGTGGCCTTCCAACTACGCAAGGGAACACAGAGGTGGGGAAGTTCTCTCCAGCAAATCCACATTTCACATACTGCAAATTAAATCAAACAAAATAAACAAAACCCACAAAATAAAGTATGATCCCAACACCTACAGATCCCAAACGGAGGTCAAAATTTGCCGGATCGTTGAAATCTTCCCACACAGATTAGAATATAAGTGCTTTTTCTGTATGTGTGAGGGAAAGCAGAAAAGCTAGCGAGAGGAGTTTACCCCGGTGCCATTGTCGCACACGACGACGTTTCGACTGTTCATGTTCAGCTGCTGCTGTTGAGAGTTTGTTGCTGTTTGTGCTGGTTTTTCGTCTACTGCATTTTCTTCAACCCGAAGTTCGTCCAACTGCAGGAGAGAGGTGTGACGGGCTTTCTTCGTGGTCGCGAAGTTAGAAAAAAGGAGCCAAACAATAACGATGACGACGTCGTATCCATAATTTTTTGCAAGTGATACGGTTTATTTTCGGAACTAAACCAATTCTATTCTATTACTTGAGGGAGGTTTTCTTTTCTCTTTTTTTTTTTTTTTGAAAAAAAACGATAGCATTAGTATGTAAAATTGTTAGTTGTTGCCACTTAGTACTGCGCTATAGTGATATTCCTCTTCACTTGTAAGTGAGAGGTATGTTTGATTCTTGTCAAAGTCGAATTTGGATCATATTATTGCTAACCTATTGTGAGACTAAGCGTATCATCTCCCCCTTAGGGTAGATAATATCGTTTGTTAAAAAAAAAAATTGTTAATTGTTGGCGGGAGAGGGTGATCGGTGAAGACCAAATTTGCACTAGAGTGCATATGTATAGTTGTTTTGTGCCATTGCGGTAAAGCCTGCATGGAGGTTATAAGGTGTGGTTAAAAAATATTATATATTGACTTATTTATCCTTAATGAATGTTGTATTTCCTAAATAGGATTTTTTGGCCGCTAAGTATTTTATTTTATTAGACATATGCACTCGCAAGTTCAAAGACATGACATCAATTCTATATAAAGTATTGTTCCAAACAACTTTAGAGAAAATTTTAGTTCATCTTAAACTTTTATTGGTGATATTACATATTTTTGTATTCATTGAAAAATGTTATTATATGGAGACGTGTTTCTTAAGATAAGACAAAAAAATTATAACTTATTGCAATGTCAAGTTTATTTCTATGCTATACATAATTGATCCCAAGTTGGGACTGTAAATTTTTATGACTTGAGGTTGCTCCTTTATAGAATTTTAACACAATCATTTTTACTTCCCACACAACTTTTTAGTTTTTTTAATATTTGTTTGCTCTTCCATCTCCTGCCTTAGAGGGAAAAGAATCCGAGGATCCTGTAATCATGTCCGTTCATCGTAACTCTAACATTGTGTACGATGAACAGACATGATTACGGGATATCTTGGATCCCAGTATAAGGATAGGATTCGTAGAGGTTAGGGTTATTAAGGTTAAGTTAAATTATGGGCCTCGGGTCCCATCCTTAGGGCCATATGCCCAAACATTTATATTGGGTGTGGTCATGCTTTAATATCCCCACAGGCCATCGCTTTAACTCAGCTGAAGGCCCAGCCCGTACAGTCACTGTTTGTTTATGTATAAATCGTGAGCCTTTCTTCTAGGGTTTACGCCGTTCAAAAGAGTTTCAGAGCTACCCAGCAGGTCGAAGCAGCAGCCTCCGAAAATGGTGAGTATTTGCTCCCTCTCCGTCATCCACCGCCTCCCATTCCACCTCGGTCGCATAGAATCTTCCATTAATCATCGCGTCTTTATGTTCTACTGACATATTCATTTTTTCTCGACCTAAATTACGCAGGCCCCCAAAAGAGGCGTAAAAGCTCCAGTCGCAGCTTCCAAGAAGAAGACAGTATGTATCTTCTGTTTCAATATATATATATGTATGTGTGTGTGTGTGTATATATATGCGAATGTATATTTATATTATATATGATGATTTTGCGATTTGCTTAAATGGTGATTGTGTTGGGTGGCGCTGTGTGGTGATTTTTATAGGACAAGGTTGTGAACCCGCTGTTTGAGAAGCGCCCGAAGCAGTTCGGTATCGGTGGGGCATTGCCACCGAAGAGGGATCTGACCCGGTTCGTGAAATGGCCCAAAGTGGTTCAGATTCAGAGGAAGAAGAGGATCCTCAAGCAGAGGTTGAAGGTTCCTCCAGCTTTGAACCAGTTCACCAAGACCCTCGATAAGAACCTCGGTATTTTTCGATAACTCTCGACCTTTTACCTGCGTTTATTAAGCATTAACTATTTATGTTTTCGGAGTATATCATTGAGAATGTGCCAATGACAAGTTTCTGAAATTTATCTTCCTAGATGTGATGTGATGTTACAACCAATCTTTGCCACGTTACGTTTTCTAGTGTACATTTTACGGCTTAATGTAATTTGTTTCATTCTATAGAAGAGAATGTGAAATGACAATAGCTATTACAGTATTGTATAACGGATGTGCCGACTCGTTGCTGCGTTTCCAAACTGTTTTGTTATGGTTTTGTGATTGCCATTGTTGTTTTGGCTGTATCTTACAAAAGTGCTCAAATTATAATGTTGCTTGTACCTCTGTGCAGCCACCAGCTTGTTCAAGATGCTTCTCAAGTACAGGCCAGAGGACAAAGCTGCAAAGAAGGAGCGCCTTTTGAAAAGGGCCCAGGCCGAGACCGAAGGGAAAACTGTTGAGGCCAAGAAGCCTATTGTTGTGAAGTATGGTCTCAACCACGTGACTTACCTGATTGAGCAGGTCTTGTTCTCTGCCGTGTGCATGTGTTTTATGTTCCTTGTTACGACGTTTGCATTTTGAGTAACACGTTTATGCAACTGTATTTTACTTGCAGAACAAGGCCCAGCTTGTTGTTATTGCGCACGATGTTGACCCAATAGAGTTGGTTGTCTGGCTTCCTGCGTTATGTAGGAAGATGGAAGTCCCATATTGCATTGTGAAGGGCAAAGCACGCTTGGGATCGGTAATCTTATATTTCTGCATTATTTGATTGTTTTAAATCGTTTGTCTGTATATATGGGACTGAGAACAAACTTTTATTTCAGATTGTTCACAAGAAAACTGCATCAGTTTTGTGCTTGACAACAGTCAAGAACGAGGATAAGTTGGAGTTCAGCAAGGTCTTGGAGGCAATCAAGGTGGGATAGAATTAAATTCCTTGTGAAATTTCTTTAAGCTGTTGTTTGATTGCTCTATAGTGCTTGCGCCGTCCATGATTTGATCGATTGCTTTGTTTAATCATTGTGGTGTCTCACTTTGTTGCAGGCCAACTTCAATGACAAGTACGAAGAGTACAGGAAAAAGTGGGGAGGGGGCATCATGGGTTCCAAATCCCAGGCCAAAACTAGGGCGAAGGAGAAGCTCCTTGCGAAGGAAGCTGCTCAAAGGCTGAACTAAGTCTGGTTGTTTTTGTGTTTCTTTTTACCTAGGAAAAATTGTCGAGTCTGCTTCTAGATTTGTGAGTGTTCGAAGTTTATTTAGATCAATCGCTGAGGTTTTCCGTTTCCTTTAAATGCCGCAATGTTGTTTAGCTGTTTTGATTAGACTCAAAGGACATGCCGATTTTGGTACGGTTTTTGGAATATCTTATGATGACCATTTATATTAAGGAAAACTCATGAAAAGAACTTGAAAATTTTGAGTTTTAACGATAAAACAAAATAAAGGGTGAAGTGAATAGTACTAGGATTGATTTTTTAGTGTAAAAATGTGGTTTTTTGTTAAAGTAAACAGTATCGGAAGATTTTCGTTAAAGTTCTCATTATATTATGTTGTATGATTTCAGTTTCTTTACCACAAACCTTGTGGTATATGCTTATTTCGTAAAATGTTATACTCAAATTCTGTTTTTGTATTCCGAGAAGAAAACGCGTGTTTTGGAACAGCTAAAAGTGTTTTTTAGATGTTTAGAAGCGGGTTTGGCTAAAAGTTCTTTTTGTGAATGGAAGCACTTTTGAGCATGTGAGAAATTTGCTTTTCGATGGTATTAGTGCTTCTTGGAGAGGAGTTTCAATAAGTTTTGATTTTCAAGAAAAATTAAAAGTGCTTTTGACATGTGATCTTTCAAAGGAGATGTTTTTGAAATGTTTGACATTTTGAATGGCGACGGAGTGAATAGTATCATAATTGATCTTTTATTGTAAAAGTTTGATTTTTCGTTAAAATAAATCGAACCAAAAATTTTTCGTTAAATTTCAAATTTCCCAATATTGAAAGGATAAGTACCACAACCTAAAAGTCATAATAATGAGTCTATTGATGTTGCCGTAGTAACCGAAAAAAATTGTTTGGCCAACAGGAAAAAAAATTGCATTTGAGAAAGATTTACAAAAATTATTTTCCAAAACTAATAATTCGTTAAATTGTAAAAAGTTTTAACTGAAAAAACAAATTTCAGTACCCCGATAAATATATGCATATATAGATTTTTGCAAGATCTCCACAAAATTTACACTTCGCTTTGGCTGTTCTGATCATACCAACCCAAACCCTCTCCCTCTGCGACATCTCCCCCTCCCTCTCTCCCCCCCATTTGCCAACCCTGCAATTCCCCAAACCCTAGAAATCTGTCTCTCTGTCTTCCTCCCATTTCCCCCTTCTGCAACTGCAAGTGTTCGCTTGCAGAGGCTAATTCCGCTTTGGCGCTTTCCCCTCTCTCTTGCCGCATCTGGAAGCACGATTAGCTGTGCTCTCGTCTGCGTCATTCGCCTGCCAATTTTCTGCAATTCGAATCGTTTTGGTCTCCGATGGCGCACGGAAAAGTCAGTCTCCCTCAAGATCTCCTCCCCTCGAATCTGGTCGATTCACACTTCTCCGCCAAAGGTTTGCGTTCTTCTGCGTTTTTCAATCCGTATCTATTCTCGCTGCATCGATTTTCTCTGTTGCTTGCGCATCATTTTCTTCCTTGCTCGATTTAAATCGCATTCAAATCTACACCTATATATATATATATATATATATCTGTATTCTTTAGAATGTTGTGTGTTGAAAGCTTTTGGATGTTCTTGATATCGTTATCGCTTTGCTTTTTTATATTAATTTGGGCATGAAATTTGGGATAATTTTGTTGCCACGGTGCTCATGTCATCTTCCTTTCTGTTCTGTCCTTCATTATTAGTGCTGGTACAGTGCAAGAGTCTTTCCGTCTGTCTTCTATTAGCAGTTCATTGGAGTATTTGAACACTGTTTTTTCCGCCTATTTTATTTTTATTTTCGATGGTGAACTTCTTGGATTTGTAAATCATGGACAATCTGATTTCGAAGAATGCATGTAAATATCTATCTTTTCTGTTTGCCATCTTAGATGAAGCCTTCCAAGGAAACAGTGAGGAGAAGGCGCTAACGGGGTCCCTTGACATGTCAATTGGTGGTTGTGCTTCCTTTCTAATTATCCATTGTTTTTCCCATGTTCAATTTTGTTCACCTCATTGGCTTTCATTTTACTGTATTTTTCTTTATGATTAAAGTGTGAGCCTGCCAGTTAATTCGTTTAACATGGTCCTAATTGCAGATCAAGCTGCCTCAGACAACAGCATCCCTTTGTCTCCCCAGTGGCTGTATGCTAAACTAGATTCCAAGACACTAGCAACTGGAGCATCAGGAGTATGTACATTTTAGTTCTTCTCCGAAATTCTTGTGCTGCTGTTAATTATTTATAAGTAATTTGAAATAAAACTTAAATGTTAGTGTGGGCTGAACAGACAACTAGATTTACATTTCTAGTCTTTGATATCTTTACCCCTCTAGTGATTGCTGTCAGAAAATACTTTGATAACTTTACCCCTCTCTCTCTCTCTCTCTCTCTCTCTCTCTCTCTTTCTCTCTCTCTCAGGAGACCATAGTTAGCTGAATTCTACTAATTTAAATGCACAATAGTGGTTTTAAGCCTCTCAATTTGGGTTTTGGCCTATGCTTGTGGGGATTATCTTAATGTGTTTTAAGCCGTGTATCTGATCTAGTGGTTGAATTGAAAAAGGACAATGAGTTGTGATAGGAGTGAATTATTATGTTTTCAACAATGATTGGAAGGATGTAGATTTTGTCTCTGTAAATGACTATAATTCCCCATGTTTTCTGCTGTCATTATCTGTTTCTGAATACCCATAAAATGACAGGAAATGCATGCAAATGATTCTCTGTCTCATGGAAACTCAACTGATCCCAGTTTGAGAGACATTTGGTGTATAGATGGATCTCAGGAGAAAAAAGATTGGAAGAGGAGTGCACCTGATTTAGATAGTAGCCGCCGCTGGCGTGAAGAGGAGAGAGAAACAGGCTTACTTGGTAGGAGAGATCGAAAGAAAGAAGATCGCCGTGTAGGTGCTAGTCTAACTAGGGATGCTTCTGAGAATAGAGCAGAAGATCGCCGTGTAGTTGCGACTTCAACTAAGGATGCTGCCGAAAATAAAGTATTGTCTTCTGACCGCTGGAATGAATCCCGAAGAGATAACAAATGGTCATCAAGGTGGGGGCCTGAAGATAAAGACAAGGACTCTCGAATAGAGAAAAAGGCTGAGTTCGAGAGGGAGGATGTACATGCTGAGAAGCAGTCTTTTTCCAATAGTAACCGTGCAGCTTCTGAGCGTGATAGTGATTCTCGTGATAAGTGGAGGCCGCGCCATCGCATAGAGGTTCAACCAGCTGGGGCAGCCCCATATCGTGCTGCACCAGGATTTGGGATGGCTCGAGGGCGTGTGGAAAAAGTAGGATTTGCTGCTGGACGAGGGAGGTCTAACACTGGATGCCTACAGATTGACAAACCTGTTCTTGGAAAATCTGGCTGTTTTGCTGATATGTATTGCTATCCCAGAGGAAAGCTCCTTGATATTTATCGCAAGCAAAAGAAGGATTCAACTTTTGATATTATGCCTGATGGGATGGAGCATGTATCACCAATAACCCAAGTGGGCTCGATTGAGCCATTGGCTTTTGTTGCACCTGGTGCAGAGGAAGAGGTATATGGATTTTGTTGTTAAATATTTATTTAAATATTCACGCATACATGTATATAGAAATCTATGACATGCTTACTATCCATAAGGAATTGCTCTGAAGTTATCTTGGTTTAACAAGCAAGCACGGACTTGTTTCTCTGACCACCATTAACTGCTGATGTTATGCTTTCAGGCTGGTCTGGGAGATATATTGAAGGGAAGAATTACTAGCAGTGAAGTGGTATACAACTCGTCTGGGGACAAGAATGTATTAAATGAAGATGCTAAAGGTATATAAGTTGCATTTTGTGGGACTCTTGCCTATTATCCTTATCATTTGTTTTCTTCTGATACTAGATTTTTCCACCTATTCAGGATCTAGCAATGTCACTTTAAGCAAGGAGGAAGGACACTTTGCAGCTAACTCAGAACAAAATGTCCAATCAGCTGAAGAGGTCATTTTGAACAATTCTTTTCCAGTTACTGGCGCTGAGGTGTCACCTATTTGTGGCTTACAAACACATATGTTAAAGGGTAAGGAAAAACTTTTGTAGACCTTATCTTTCTTTCCGGTTCGTTTAAACTATTGGTATTACTGCTTCTTGTATTCTAATACACTGTTTACAATTTCTCCAGAATGTGTTGCTACTGAAGGTGAGCAGAAAGTTCTGACGGTCACAGCAGCGGCAGATAGGGAGATTGGTCCTAGTAATGATGATGCTAACTTAAGAAGTTCAGGGTGCCAGGAGGTAGGAGATTTTGGTCTTTTGAAGCATCCTTTGTTGGACTGCTTTAAATTTGATACAGTTTAAGTTGATAGCCAGTTTCCTGACGATTCAAGTTCCCTTTTCATTTTCCATTTTTCAGCAAACCTCAAGCAGTGATCATCGCTGTTTCAAGAGCAATGAGGACGCTCTTCTATTGGAAAGAATTGTCTCACCTGAGGATATGAGTTTGTGCTACCTTGATCCTCAAGGGAATATCCAGGGGCCTTTCCTGGGGATCGATATAATTTCATGGTTTGAGCAAGGATTTTTTGGAATTGACTTGCCAGTTCGTTCATTTGATGTGCCCAGTGGATCTCCTTTCCAAGAACTTGGTGAAGTGATGCCACATCTGAAAACTAAATCTGGGCCTGTCTCCGACTCTAGTTTGCCTACTCAATTAGAGCCATTGGGTGCTGTTGGAGGCAGCTTGGACGAGAGAATATCTGCTCCTAACTATGATGGGGGTTCTGCTATTCTAAACAATCAAGGCATTCAGAATGTTGTTGCAGAAGATGAGGGTGTGTTGTGTTTCTTGTTTTTACTTTTCTATATTATTGTTTATGTCTACTACATTGTTACTTTAATGGCTTCTTTCTTTTTGGTTTGTACAGAAATTGTATTTCCTGGAAGGTCTAAAGGCAGCAGTGATTGCCTTTTAAGGTCTTCACCTGACATTCATGGCCCATTTGCAAATCCTCCCAGCCTTCATTCCCTTGCAAATGAAGTTTCAGAAACTAACGTCCCTGATCAGCTGGACGATAAGCTGCATCCTTTTGGCCTGTTGATGTCAGAGCTCAGAGGCAACTCACTGTTAAGGCCTGCTCAATCATCTCATTCGTTTTTCGGCATGGATGATCAGGTTCCTTTTAGAGATACCTTCGTTGAAGGTGCCACTGTTGCCAATCAGGATTCCCTTGGTGCCATGATTGATCAACCTTCCTTTGTGGAGACACGGCCTGATAATTATATAAAAAATAACACCAATGTTAGTCTGGGTTCTATAGATTCTCCCCATTTACCTCACATGGGGCAAGCAAGCAATGGCTTTGACCCAGCAGAGCATATAATGTCACAGAAGTTACTAAAAGAACAGCTTCAGCAGCTGAACCATCTCTCTCCATTTACTGTTGCACATAGTGCAGGAACAGGAGTGGACCGGTTCCCTGGATTTGGTTTTTCTGACAGCAAGAACCCTAATATCCAGCCGTCATTCCATCATCCAGTGGCAGATATGGAACATATTTTTGAAATGCAGCGTCAGCAGCAGCGTCAGTTGGAGCTTCGTCAGCAGCAACACCAGTTGGAGCTTCAGCAACACCAGCGTAAGTTGGAGCGTCAGCAACAGCAGCGTTGGTTGGAGCTTCAGGAACGCCAGCGTCAGTTGGAGCTTCAGGAACACCAACGTCAGTTGGAGATTCAGCGCCAGCATCATTTGGAGCTGCAGCACCAACGTCAATTTGAGCTTCAGCAGCAGCAGCGTCAGCTGGAGCTGCAGCAACAGCGTCACTTGCAGGATCAACTTCACCAACACCAAATGAAATTGCAGCAACAACAGAAATCTCAAGCTCAACACTTGCTGCTTGAACAGTTTTTGCATCAACAGATGTCGGATTCTGGTTATGGGCAGTGGAAGGAAGATGCTACAAGAGGCAACCCATTCGATCATTTACATTCAAGGAAGCACCTTCTAGATGACTTGCACCAGATGTCCCATTCCTCGAGGCATGATCCATTATCAGAGCACATCATCCAGGCAAATATAGGACGCCCGGGACAGACTGATTTCTTTGACCTCATATCTCAGGCCAATCAAGGGAATATGCACACTTCAGAGCTGCAACCTCGTCTTCAGCAGCATGAGCTGCAGGCACAGCAGTTGTCCGCAGCATTGAGAGAGCAACTGCAGATGGAAGGGGAAAGGCGTATCGGTGGGACCCGGTTTGTAGATGAAGCAAGCCAAGTTGTCAGGGATCCTGTTGGTCATCACCAGGCTCAGATGGTAGGATTTAGTTCTTCAGAAAATTACCAGCAACTTCCCACCCATGAACCGCAACTAAGCCATCTCAACTGGAATCATGCCATACGGGAGCGACTCCAAGGAGGGTTCTACGAACCTAACTCTCTGGAATTTGAGAGGTCATCTGTTCCTGCTAGTTCTCTTGGGATGAACTTGGATATTCTCAGTGCACGTGGGCAGGGTCTGGATGAGTTTTATTCGTCTCATCCAGTTGGTTTGGAGCACTTGCCTTTTGGGAACAATGGACATCTGGAAGATGGCTCCACTGAAGTACTTGTACCGCATTCGCATCTTCATGCCGAGCAAACCCGCCGAGAGTCAGAAGCTGCCATGGCTTTTTCTGATGCAAATATATGGTCTTCATCTGATGGTGATAAAGAACACTCGAAACAAATTTTTATGGACCTTCACCAAAAAATCGGTCGTCAATCTACACGGTTATCCGAAGTTGATTATCAGCATCACCTATCATCTTCCAGAAGCCGGGGAGAATCTGTACATCATCCATTTAGTCTTCTCCCTGATCAAGCAGTTGGTATGAACAACTCTTTCACGGAAGGGCCCTTTACATCCAATCCTAGAGCATTTATGGAAGATTTATCAGAGTTGGAGGGAAATAATTGGAAGAAGCAGGCGGTGAAAAGCTATGAAGGCAACATGGTGGAACAAGAAGAAACATCAAGGGAACTTCGTAATAATGCCCATAGCAGGCAGAGTTCACTTAGCAGTGCTGGTAATTTGTCAAATAATCTTATTTCTTAGTTAGTCTCATCTTTATTTTGGACGAGTTTCAAACTCTTGATGGTACAGGGGGAGGTGGGAGTTTTTACGGCTCTGAGACAGGAATAGATAAACCGCTTGGAGAAGAGGTTTCTAATGGGAGGTAATTTTCTATTCTTTTTCCTTTTTATGTGCAGTACTATTATTCGAATGTGTGTGCATCATTTTGAACATCCGGTATTCTCGAGTGATGTGCTTTTAGCTGGTTCATTGTGATATGACCAGGTTTATTTCATTGCCTACATATTGCATGTATACTATTGCTGTCGTGTGCACATAAAGATATTTCCCAATGGTTTTGCACGCTCCAAGTTCTATGATAGTCAGTCTCATTGTATTTTTCGATGGTACATTGACAGGCTGCCTTCTACTGTAACCAAAGGGTACAACAATGCTTTGCATAGAGGCCGGGTTTTATCTTCCCAGGACGTTTTGTCTGAGACAGCACTTTCTTTGCCTGTCAAACAAAGAAATCCAGCTGCAACCCAGGTCTCTGAAACGCAAGCATCTAGCAAGAATGATGCGCAATTTAGGAGGACTTCGTCTTACAGTGACGCTTCTGTGTCCGAGGCATCATTCATAGACATGCTCAAGAAACCAGTCATTTCAGAGGCTGATGCAGCCAACAGAGCAGTGGCGCTGGAGTCGTCTGATGGAGGTGGCCAAGCGGGGCGGACTGGCAAGAAGAAAGGGAAGAAAGGAAGACAGATTGATCCTGCTCTCCTCGGCTTTAAGGTTTCCAGCAACCGGATCTTGATGGGTGAGATCCATCGCCTTGATGATTGATGCATAGTTTTCTCAGATTTAAGAGATAGTGATCTCAGATTTTTTCGTTCCCGGTGTAAAAACTGTACAGCTAATTTAAGGGACATGGTTGTCTCAGATTTTTTTCCCCTTCTAGTTTTCCAATCCTCTGGATTCCAAGGTAGACCGTGTACATAGTTTTTTAACCGTTGCAGTGATTGACCGGATGTATAATGTAAATGGAGAAACAAAGTTCACTGATAAATGTCAATTTTTGTACGAGAGAATCGAAAATTTTATTTGACACCAATTTCCCTTGATTTCTTTTATTTATCTTACTGTTTGGGTGAACCGACAGCAGAATTATAAAAAACACGAAAATTTATAGACTGCATTCAGTGTTTAAAATATCCTTGAAAGTGTCGGTATTTATGTCGAAATATTTGAAAAATCATAGATCGAAATGGAAAGGTGATGAAATGCAAACTTCATCTTGTATCGGCAAGATATAGGATTATCAATGAATATCAACGATATGATTGGACAATGACTTATGTACGTATTTTCAAAACCGACTAAACATCGTGAATGTTAACCTATATTTTTTTTATCAAAAATGCAAATTATTTATTTTTGCTAAGCATTTTCCTTGAGCATTAAAGAAAACTTTATAAGATATTTGGAAGCAGTTTTATGGTTTAATGAGTAATAAATGTATATTTGGTATAATGTTTAAGCCGAAAACTAAAAAAATAAGTGAAAAATATAGTAGTGAGGCCCAAAATATTGTTAAAATAGGGTTCCACCCACAAGAATATCAACAGAAAGTCTTACTTTAATTTTCAAAACTTCACGGTGAGACTAAGGTGAAAAAAATTGATTGAAGTTGAACCATGACATATGTACCAATTTGCAAAACAGACTAATATGTACCAATTTGCAAAACAGACTAAAAACCGTGAGTGTTATCCCATGTTTTTTTTTCCTAAGTGCAAATTCTTTTATTTTCACGAAATATTTTCTGTGGCATTAAGGAAAACTTTATAAGGCATTTAGAAGCGGTTTTATGATTTATTGAGTAACAAATGTATATTCAGAAGAATATTTAAGCTGAAAACTAAAAAAATAAGGGAAAAATATACTAGTAAGGCCCAAAACATTGCTTAAATGGTGTTCCACCCTCAAGAATATCAACGGAAAGTCTTACCTTAATTTCCAAAACTTCATATGAGGCGAATGTTAAAATAAATAGATTGGTCAAATATTTTTCGTGAGCATTAAGGAAATGTTTATAAGGCATTTTGAAGTGGCTTTACAGTTTATTGAGCAATAAATGCATATTTAGTATAATATTTAAGCTAAAAACTAAGAAAATAAGTGAAAAATACAGTATTGAGGCCCAAAAACATTGTTAAAATTGAGTTTCACCCACAAGAATATCAACGAAAAGTCTTAATTTAATTTTCTTAACTTATGTGAGGCGAAGGTGAAAATAAATAGTTCAAACGATGATTTTTGTACGAATTTGAAAAACCGACTAAAAATCGTAAGTGTTAACCCACGTTTGTTTGTGAAAAATGCAAATTTAACTTTATAAGGTGTTTGGAAGCGGTTTTATGATTTATTGAGCAACAAATGTCTACTTAGTAGAATATTTAAGCGAAAACTAAAAAAATAAGTGAAAAATACAATATTTAGGACCAAAACATTGTCAAATGAGATTCCACCCTCAAGAATCTCAACGGAAAGTCTTATCTTAATTTTCAAAATTTCACGATGAGGCGAAGGTGAAAATAAATAGATTGAATGTACGAATTTTTCAAAACAAACTAAAAAACTGTTAACCCACGTTTTTTTTTTGTCAAAAATGCAAATTTCACGGTGAGCAAAAAATAAATAGATTGAACGATAATTTATGTAGGAATTTGCAAAACCGACTAAAAACCGTGAGTGTTAACCCACGTTTTTTTTTGTCAAAAATGAAATTTTTTATTTTACGAAATATTTTCTGCGAGCATTAAGGAAAACTTTATAAATTATTTGGAAGCAGATTTATGATATATTGAGCAAAAAACGTATATTTAGTAAAATATTTAAACAGAAAACTAAAAAAATAAATGAAAGATATAGTCTTAAAGTCACCTGTAGGTGAGGCTTAAACAAAAAATAGCAAAATTTGGTTATGTTAAATAATCTTTCATCCCCTTTTGGTTGACAAAGAGAGTTCTGTTAATATGTAGTTTAGATTTAGATAAAAGAACAATTAACAAAAAAGAAATGTTCAAATATCTTTAAATTTAGGTTTTAGATCGTTGATTACAAGTATTTAAATACGAATTATAATAGATTTTGCACGAGAAAATATATTTTGAAGACATGAATATGAAAGTTTGTTATAGTTGTAAGAGAAATAAAAGAAAAATGTAAATTCTGGCACCCGCAAGAATTTGAATCTTTTTTGTACATTTTTCTTTTATTTCTCTTACCACTACAACAAATGATCATATTCATATTCTTCAAAATCTATTTTTCCGTGCGTAGAGCCCGACTTGTTTTTTTAGCACCCGGGAGTTCGCCTCGTTCTGCATGCGCATAGCCCACCTCAGTAGTAATTTATGTACGAATTTGCAAAACCGGCTAAAAATTGTGAGCGTTAACCCCATTTTTTTTAAAATGCAAATTTTTTATTTTCGCAAAATGTTTTCCGTGAGCATTAAGGAAAACTTTTTAAGGCATTTGGAAGTGGTTTTATGGTTTAATGAGCAAGAAATGTATATTTAGTATAATATTTAAGCCGAAAGCTAAGAAAATAAGTGAAAAAAATAGAGTAGTGAGGCCCAAAACATTGTTGAAATGAGATTTCACCCTCAAGAATGTAAACACGGAAAGTCTTACTTTAATTTTCAAAACTTCACGGTGAGGCGAAGGTGAAAATAAATAGTTCAAACGATAATTTTTGTACGAATTTGAAAAACTGACTAAAAATCGTAAGTGTTAACCCACGTTTGTTTGTGAAAAATGCAAATTTTTTATTTTCGCGAAATACTTTCCGTGAGCATTAAGGAGAACTTTATAAGGTGTTTGGAAGCGGTTTTATGATTTATTGAGCAACAAATGTATACTTAGTAGAATATTTAAGCGAAAACTAAAAAAATAGGTGAAAAATACAATATTTAGGACCAAAACATTGTCAAATGGGATTCCACCCTAAGAATCTCAACAGAAAGTCTTACCTTAATTTTCAAAATTTCACGGTGAGGCGAAGATGAAAATAAATAGATTGAACGATAATTTATATACGAATTTCCAAAACCGACTAAAAAAGGGTTAATGTGACATCCCACATCGCCCAGGGGAGTGATCCTTATATGTATATTCTCATCTCTACCTAGCACGAGGCCTTTTGGGAGCTCACTGGCTTCGGGTTCCATTGGAACTCCGAAGTTAAGCGAGTAGCATGCGAGAGCACTCCCATGATGGGTGACCTACCGGGAAGTTCTCGTCTGAGTTCCCAGAAACAAAACCGTGAGGACGTGGGGAAGGCCCAAAGCGGACAATATCATGCTACAGTGGAGTCGAGCCCGGGAGGTGGCTATGCCCGAGTCGGGATGTGACAAATTGGTATCAGAGCCAATCCCTGGCTGGAAGTGTGTCGACGAGGACGTCGAGCCCCTAAGGGGGGTGGATTGTGACATCCCACATCGCCCAGGGGAGTGATCCTTATATGTATATTCCCATCTCTACCTAGCACGAGGCCTTTTGGGAGCTCACTGGCTTCGGGTTCCATTGGAACTCCGAAGTTAAGCGAGTAGCACGCGAGAGCACTCCCATGATAGGTGACCTACTGGGAAGTTCTCGTGTGAGTTCCCAGAAACAAAACCGTGAGGGCGTGGGGAAGGCCCAAAGCGGACAATATCATGCTACGGTGGAGTCGAGCCTGGGAGGTGGCTACGCCCGAGCCGGGATGTGACAGTTAACCCACGTTTTTTTTGTCAAAAATGCAAATTTCACGGTAAGCAAAAAATAAATAGATTGAGCGATAATTTATGTAGAAATTTGCAAAACCGACTAAAAATCGTGAGTGTACCCACGTTTTTTTTATCAAAAATAGAAATTTTTATTTTGCGAAATATTTTATGCGAGCATTAAGGAAAACTTTATAAAGTATTTGGAAGCAGATTTATGATTTATTGAGCAAAAAACGTATATTTAGTAGAATATTTAAGTTGAAAACTAAAAATATAAATGAAAGATATAGTCTTAAAGTCAAATGTAGGTAAGACTTAAACAAAAAATAGCAAAATTTGGTTATGTTAAATAGTATTTCATCCTCTTTTAGTTGACAAAGAGAGTTATGTTTAGATTTATTTAAGAGAAAAATTAACAAAAAAGAAATGTTCAAATATATTTAAATTTAGGCTTTAAATCGTTGATTACAAGTGTTTAAATACGAATATAATAGATTTTGCACAAGAAAATATATTTTGAAGACATGAATATGATAGTTTGTTATAGTGGTAAGAGAAATAAAAGAAAAATGTACAAAAATGATTCAAATTCTTGCAGGTTGCAAAAAGTCACGTGTGACGCGTGACTTTCTAGCACCCTCAAGAATTTGGATCTTTTTTGTACATTTTGTCGATTTTTCTTTTATTTCTTTTACCACTACAACAAACTATCATATTCATGTTCTTCAAAATCTATTTTTCCCGTGCATAGAGGTCAACTCGTTTTCTGAGCACCCGGGAGTTCGCCTCGTTTTGCATGTGCGGAGCTCACCTCTTGTTGTAATTTATGTACAAATTTGCAAAACCGGCTAAAAACCGTGAGTGTTAACCTATGTTTTTTTTAAATGAATTTTTTTTTTTATTTTCACGAAATATTTTCCGTGAGCTTTAGGGAAAACTTTTTAAGGCATTTGTGTGAGATCCCACATCGCCTAGGGGAATGGATCCTGTGAACCTTATATGTATATTCCCACCTCCAATTAGCGCGAGGCCTTTTGGGAGCTCACTGGCTTCGGGTTCCATTGGAACTTCGAAGTTAAGCGAGTAGCGCGCGAGAGCACTCCCATGATGGGTGACCCACTGGGAAGTTCTCGTCTGAGTTCCCAAAAACAAAACCGTGAAGGCGTGGTCGGGGCCCAAAGCGGACAATATCGTGCTACGGCGAAGTCGTGCCCGGGATATGACAATTTGGTAACAGAGCCTAACCCTGGCCGCGTGTGTGCCGACGAGGACGTCGGGCCCCTAAGGGGGGTGGATTGTGAGATCCCACATCACCCAGGGGAGTGGATCCTGTGAGCCTTATATGTATATTCCCACCTCCAATTAGCGCGATGCCTTTTGGGAGCTTATTGGTTTCGGGTTCCATTGGAACTTCGAAGTTAAGCGAGTAGCGCGCGAGAGCACTCCCATGATGGGTGACCCACTGGGAAGTTCTCGTGTGAGTTCCCAGAAACAAAACCGTGAGGGCGTGGTCGGGGCCCAAAGCGGACAATATTGTGCTACGGCGGAGTCGTGCCTGAGATGTGGTGGGGGCCCGGGCCCGGATGTGACAATTTGGAAGTGGTTTTATGGTTTAATGAGCCAGAAATGTATATTTAGTATAATATTTTAGCCGAAAACTAACAAAATAAGTGAAAAATATAGTAGTGAGGCCCAAAACTTGTTAAAATGGGGTTTCACCCTCAAGAATGTAAACACGGAAAGTCTTACTTTAATTTTCAAAACTTCATGGTGAGGCAAATATGGAAATAAATAGTCTGAACGATGATTTATTTAAGAATTTACAAAACCGACTAAAAGCCGTGAGTGTTAATCCACGTTTTTTTGTCAAATATGAAATTTTTTTATTTTCACCAAATATTTTCCGTGAGCATTAAGGAAAACTTTATAAGGCAATTAGAAGCGGCTTTACAGTTTAATAAGCAATAAATGAATATTTAGTATGATATTTAAGCAGGAAACTAGGAAATAAGTGAAAAATATAATAATGAGGCCCACAACATTGTTAAAATGAGGTTCCACTGTAACATCCCACATCGCCCATGGGAGTGATCCTTAAATGTATATTCCCATCCCTACCTAGCAAGAGGCCTTTTGGGAGCTCACTGGCTTCGGGTTCCGTAAGAACTCCGAAGTTAAGCGAGAAGGGGGCCAGATCACTCCCAGGATGGGTGACCCACTGGGAAGTTGCTCGTGAGTTCCCAGAAACAAAACCGTGAAGGAATGGTAAGCCCAAAGCGGACAATATCGTGCTACGGTGGTGGAGCGAGCCCGAGAAGTGATCTGCCCCGGGTCGGGATGTGACAATTGGTATCAGAGCCAATCCCTGGCCGGAAGTGTGCCGACGAGGACGTCGGGCCCCTAAGGGGGGTGGATTGTAACATCCCACATCGCCCAGGGGAGTGATCCTTAAATGTATATTCCCATCCCTACCTAGCACGTGGCCTTTTGGGAGCTTATTGGCTTCGGATTCTGTAGGAACTCCGAAGTTAAGCGAGAAAGGGGCCAGGTCACTCCCAGGATGGGTGACCCACTGGGAAGTTGCTCGTGAGTTTCCAGAAACAAAACCGTGAGGGAATGGTAAGCCCAAAGCGGACAATATCGTGCTACGGTAGTAGAGCGGGCCCGAGAAGTAATCCGCCTCGGGCCAGGATATGACATCCACCCTCAAGAATATCAACAAGGAAAGTCTTACTTTAATTTTTAAAACTTCACGGTGAGGCGAAGATGAAAATAAATAGTCTGAACGATGATTTTGTTTGAATTTACAAAACAGACTAAAAACCGTGTGTTAACCAAGGTTTGTTTTTTAATATAAATTTTAATTTTTGTGAAATATTTTCCGTGAGCATTAAGGAAAACTTTATAAGGTATTTGGAAACAGTTTTATGATTTTTTGAGCAACAAATATATATTTAGTAGAATATTTAAGCTGAAAATTAAAAAAATAAGTGAAAAAATACTAGTGACTTAGTGGGCCCAAAACATTGTTGAAATAGGGTCCACTCTTAAGAATATTAATGAAAAGTTTTACCTTAATGAAAAATCTTATCTTAATTTTCAAAACTCTTAAGAATATTAATAAAAAATTTGTATTTTTTTTGTCAAAAATACAAATTTTTTGTTTTCGCGAAATATTTTGCATGAGCATTCAGAAAAACTTTATAAGACATTTGAAAGCGGTTTTATGATTAAATATTTTCCATGAGCATTCAAGAAAACTTATAAGGCATTTGGAAGCCGTTTTATGATTTATTGAGCAAGTATGTATTGCAAAATTGCCCATAGAAAGTACTTTTTTTTTTTTTTGCTGTGAAGGATTTCTTGTATATTTTTCGATCAATTTTTATTATTTTACTCGTTGGATTAAGGCAGTCAGATCATAGTCAACGTCAAATTTGGGCCGACCACGTGGCGCTTGATTCTCTCCCTTTCATCTTTTACTCTGGTTTTCCTTTGTTCGTGTTCCTTTATTTTTACCTATTTTCTTTCTCGTTCATCTCTTTGTTTGTTCGTGTTCCTCTTGTTCGTGGTAGGTCGTCCCAGTCCCAGGCTTAGCCTGTGTAAGGCCAGAGAGGCCTGCCTAGCTACAGCCATGGGTTCCATCGCCATGGAACCCGAGGACATAGCAACCTACGCGGCCCTTCATTCAATTCCTCTCGACAATTCCACCCGCATTTGCACGTCGGTGAACATGATACATTCAAATGGCTTCTTCTTTCACAACAATCCTCTGCAGTATTCAGTCCCCCTTCTCCTCATGCAATTCTCTCTCGCTACCGGCATCATTGTCCTCGCCTCCTTGCTCCTCAAGCCTCTCGGCCAACCTGTCATCGTCGCGCAAGTCTTAGTAAGTAATCATTCTCCGTTCTCTATCATTGCAAACGTATTATATATTAAGCATGGAAAAATGAATGAAACGAAAACCAGAGGTTTAGGTTTACGTAACAATCACATGCATAATTCAAAATTTTTTACGTTACAATCACATGCATAATTCAAAATTTTCCTGCATTTAAAATTAGAAAATCAAACAAAAGATATCAAAATTTTGTTAATTGGTTATGATTTACCTAACAGGGGGGTATAATACTAGGTCCTTCGATTCTAGGCCGGAGCGATGCATTTATCGATAGTTTTTTTCCTCTCAGAAGTTTCATACTGCTGGATCTTGTTTCCTCTTTTGGACACATGTTCTGCTTCTTCCTCATTGGAGTACAAACGGATCCCTTCATGGTCAAGAAGATTGACAGAAAGACATTTGCCATTGGCGTTGCGACGTTGATTGTCCCAGTTCTCTTGACTCAAGGATGGTGGTATCTCTTGAACCGCTACGTGAATTTGGATATAGAGGTGGTCAGTTCGCTTCCGGCTATGGCTCTAGCAGAGAGTGTGCTGGCCTACCCAACCATTGTTTTCTTTTTGGGTGAGCTCAAGATCGTAAACTCTGATTTTGGGAGGGTGGCAATGTCTTCTTCCATGGTGAGCGGGTTGTGCAGTTTCTCTGTGATAACTGTCGCTGTTCTGGCTGAAGCCGCTAAACCAATGCCGGGTGATGATACCTACGACATGCTAAAACTAATGTTCACCGGTGGTGTTGTTGCGCTTGTTATCGTTTTCCTCATTTGGCCAGCACTCAAATGGTTGATAAGGAGCGACTCAGTGGGACAGCCAATGAAGGAACTCCACATTGTTCAACTGCTTGTCGGAGTCTTGGTGACTGGCCTTTTCAGTCATACCTCAGGTTTACACACTTACTATGGGCCTTTTGTTCTTGGCTTGACTATACCGGCAGGGCCCCCAGTCGGGTCTGCTCTTGTGGAGAAGCTTGACCTCATCACCTCCTGGATCTTCATGCCCATCTTCTACGCCAAGAATGGCTTGGTTATGGATATCTTCGCCATTCGACTCAAGAATTATACCATCTTCCAATCCACTACCCTCGTGGCTGCACTCGGAAAGTTTTTGGGAGCTTTTCTCAGTTCACTCCTATGCACCAAAATGCCAGCCACGGATGCTATCTCGCTTGGCCTTGTCATGACTGCGCAAGGCTTTCTCGAACTTGGCTTGTTCAAAATGCTCAAGAGGAATAAGGTATGGCATCTTCAATCCAGTCCAATTCCAATATCCTAATGTGAGCAGAAACCATAGATTGATTTGTCAATTCTCATTGAAAAAATATACTACCAAAACAAAAAATGAAGAGTCTATCTAATTTTCCAAACCTTGTGCTTTTGCAGGCGGTCTATCACGAAGCGTTTGTTGTGATGTGTTTATCCATTATACTTATAACAGGGGGTGTCACGCCCATTATAAAACGCCTCTATGATCCTTCGAAGAGGTACATAGTTTACAAGACAAGAACAGTGATGCATGCGCGACCGAACTCCCAGCTCCCCATACTTGTCTGCGTACATGACCAAGATGATGTTGAAAACACAATCAAGCTCCTTGAGGCCTTAAATCCAACCGAAAAAAGCCCTCTTGCCATCTATCTACTCCACCTCATAGAGCTTGTTGGCCGTGCAAACCCTCTTCTCATCCCCCATAAGCTCACAAGAAGAACCTCCTCAAAGGCCAGCCCCTCGGAACAAATTGTCAATGCCTTTAGAAAGTACGAGCAAAGGAACCGGAGCCTTGTCACGGTCCACCCCTTTACCGCGATATCTCACTGTGCCACAATGCATGATGATTTATGTACAATTGCGCTTGATAAAAAGACTTCCCTCATAATAGCTCCATTTTACCCGACGCTCCATGCCAGAAAACAGAGGATGATCAACAAAAATGTTCTGGAAAAAGCACCTTGCTCTGTTGCAATCCTTGTTCACCGTGGTGGGCTCTTCAGCAGCAGTTTCAAGAGAAGTTCAAGGGCAATGAAGTTGACAAGTGAGAGCGAGTCTTGTTATAATGTTGCTATTCTCTTCTTTGGAGGACCTGATGACCGAGAGGCAATGGCATTAGGGTCACGAATGGTTGCCCATCCAAACATCAACTTGACGCTGATTCGGATTCTTGTAGATGGAAGTATAATAAATACTAATGAGGACGTGGAGCAGAACAGGCTTGACGACGAGGTGTTGAGTGAGTTCAGGGAAGGCATGACAGACAACTATCGGGTCATGTACATAGAAGAGCTGGTGATGGACGGTTCAGGGACTATGGCTGTGCTCCGTTCCATGCAAAGTAACTACGAACTAGTAATAGCAGGAAGAAATCAAGACAATGGGTCACCATCCCTGTCAGGTCTTGTGGACTTGGAGGAGCCTAGTGAGTTGGGAGCTATTGGTGAGGTGCTAGCCACAGCAGATTTCATGGGGGAAACCGGAGTTTTGGTGGTGCAACAACACACCAAAGCGGTGAATGACGAATGTGAGAGTCATACAGGAAACTTGAGGGAGACGAACTTGATAATGGATGATGTTGAGGAATTGCCAATTCTAATATGAGATGCTCGTAATACACAATTATAAACACTGCCCGTCTCACCTCTCTCTCTCTCTCTCTCTCTCTCTCTCTCTCTCTCAGTGCGTCAGTAAACATAAAAATATAAAACAACCCCTTTACAGTGTTACATATGAAAACTTTACCATTCAACTGCCGAGCCAGGATCAGCTGCCGACATTGATCCTATTAAGACATTGAGAACATCATTGTCAATCGGAAAATTCCAGCTAACAATCACTTCTCCCAACTCTTTTGCTTCACATATCCGCCTCTCTGAAATCAAATTCAATGTGAACTTTCTATAATCATTACTCCTTGGAGCTACACCTAGCTTTCTCTTCTTAAATTTATTCGATCTGAAAGCAGAAAATTAAGAGAATTGTACGAGAGATAAAAAGGAGTGTGTGATCGGCAGCACCTTTTTTCTAATGTTCGCACAATAGATATTCCAAAAACTCAACAATGCTGAAAATGCACCAAAACTATCATCTTATGCAAACAATGAGAGGAAAAAAAGAGAGCAATTTAATCTAAAAATATTTACATTATTATCTGTACAATCATCTATCTTTGTACAACCTCTGGAGTCTGTACACCACACTATACAATTACAATCTTTACAAATGTACAAAATATACAAATCAACCACTATCTTTACAGTATCCAGAGTGGTTTCTGGGTTTCTTCTTCCTATATACAGCTTCCGACTTAATTCGTCTGCTAAGTTTCTTCTTTTTTACAGTGTTTACTTCCAAGAATATGGAGAAACTTAAGAGTAGGATCTAACCAACTTAAAACTCTGGAAACTTGGAGCTTTAAATAAGTTCCCGAAGAGATATCCCATCTTTGTCCCTTGAGGAGGCTTTGGTGCAGGGCTTGGGTTACATTTCACCTGCAGTATGGTCTGCCCAATCTGTCTGCGGATTGAATCGATAATCTGGGGGTCTACAGGGCTTCCTGTAACGTCGGTGACATAGAATGTGTCTATCGCTTTTCCATTTTTAGTTGAAATTTCTGCTCGTTTGATACACAAACTGTTCTCCCTGAATATCCGGGTGATATCCGAGAGAAGTCCAACTCGGTCATCTGTGCACAGATGTAGTTCCAGGCCCTGCATGGTAAAGCAAGATGTGTTGGTAAATTTGTGGACATGCAAAATGAATATGAGGGTTCTCGTCAGTTGAGAGTTCACCGCACCTCAGATGCCCTCCTTTCAATGGCTGCTTCAAGACATTGTACAACACGTTCTCGCTCAGCTTCTGAGTTTATAGGAAGCCCATCAACATGTCGAATGTAAAATTCCTACAAGGAAAAATACCTAATATGTTAGATGGAAATGAGATCCACAACAAAGAGAAAAAATTGCAAATAAAATGTCTGCCATTTGATCATTTTGTCAAATCCAGCTGAGTTTTGCTGGCTTTGCAACCAATTTCAATAGGAATTTATCTTACCTGATAAGCTTCCATCCTCCCTGTATTGACCATGCCGTGAAAAACAACATACTGCATATCCGTTAAAGTGCAGATGATGTCAAATAACAGTTTTGGTCGATCTTTTGACCTCATGGTAATGACTGTGTAATCCTTCTGGCTGCAATCCAACGCGGTTACATGGGGTTTTGAGCCCTTATCCTCAACTCTCCGTACTTCTGCTCTTTCAACCCTTTCATAATCCCTGTCAGCAAACATAATCTGATGTAACCTTCTATCTCTATTTGTAACTCCAGGGGTTGCAAGTGTCATTTTAGCAGGCTTCAACTCACTGTTTCCTTTGAGGACATTGCAAAGCAACTCCTTGATTGTAGCAAGACGGATTGGATCTTCAATTGCGCAGCCAGTGGAATCATCTGTGACATGGACTACAGCTGCAGCTCTAGCGTTGTGTGTCCATATCTCAGCATTTACCACATTACAGTGAAGGTCTGCGAGAACTGCACACACTTCAGACAATAAACCAGGCCTGTCAGTACCACTCAGCTCAATGGAGGTGTGTTCTTCCAAGGGCATCACACCAACAGAATCTCTCATAGAGGGTACAAAGCCGGCATTGCTTTCAAGTCTCTGCAAAATAAAGAAGTCAAATGAAAAATGACAACCTTTTCCCACAAGTCAAAATATCTTGGTCCACAGATAAGTTCACAGAAAGGAAGGAATCGGATGCGATAACAGATGTGTTTTTAGTTTTTAAATAGTGTTCCTTAAACAAAACTGAAAATTATAGCATAAATTAGATGTCAAATACGTATGGTGTGATAGGCAACCTGATGAATATTCAGTAAACTCAGGAGTTTAGGTGCTGTCAAAGGAAATCCTGTTCTTCTAAACTTCGAATTGTTGTAAAACATTAAATGAGCATAGAAGAACATAAAGACATGAAATTCGTTTTTACTTTTTCCCTCTTGACTCCTTAACAGCCAGAGGAACCGCAATAGGATCGACTGCTTACCATTTGGATACAATTGATAATGTCCTTGTCTCTGATCTTCTTCCCGTCACGGTCAATCACATTAAACACTGAAAAATAGAAAATTTGGTAAAGACTCGGTAAGAGAGAAGATGTAAACGGAAATAGAAAAATGGAAAGCTCGACTCTTGGCTTGGGAAGTTGAATAAAAAACCTTACCGTCCATGAACCATACACCATCAGATGAGATATATGCTTTTGTTATTGTAAGGTTAACGTCGGTGAGCACTTGGACTACATCCAGAAGAAGTCCATGTTTGTTGACACTGTCAACCTAATTAAAAAATTGAAACGAAAAGAAAGTTCAAACGGATATTCAAATGCTTCTTCAATCGCATTCTTCGGTACAAATATAATTTCATATTACATGAATGAAATCAACAAATACACATGATAAGTAAGCATAAAAAAGTCAGAAGGTAGATGCAGCCTCACCTTTATAACGGTGGCATCCTCGCAAGAATCGTTATCAATCACAACTCTGCAAGAACAAGAGGGTAAATCAAATGAAGCTTTTTTCCTTCCACAAAGATACTTCATAGAAGAGGACAATCAAATGTACCAAACAAAGAAGTTTCTTGAAGATGGGAAGCGATTTCCCCACACCCCGTTTCTCGTTTCTGCACAGCCAGTTTATTTCTGTCCTTATTTCTCTTTTGATTTAGAACTCGTTTAGATGTATTTTTTAAATTACTGAAAACGTTTTTTATGAAAATATTTTTAGAACCAATCATTAGTAAAGATGCAAGTAAATTCTAGAAAAATACTTAAAGTGCTTCGTAGAAGAAGCATATAACTGGTGCTTCTTACAGAAAGCACTTTTAAATGATTTTGAAACCCAAAAATATTTTTTCTAAAAACGCTTTCAGTCATTTTAAAAGCACATTCAAACAAGCCATTATTCAACCCAAAAACCATAAGCAAACAAGTTGTGTAGAGGAGAAAATGAGTGTGTGGAAATCATTTCGTGCGCATGATTCCTCTATATCAAACTAAAATTCAATCAACAAACAAAAATTCAAAAAATACATCTTTACTTTCTGAATCAATGAAGAAGAATACTCAATAGGAAGGGGAGGGAATAATTGCCACTCAAGTTTTACGTAAACAAGTAAAAATTCAGCTTTCTCATCAACCAAACTGTACAAAAATCAAAACTTGAGAGAAGAAAGAACATATAAATATAAATGACATCAGATTCATAATTCGAGAAAAAAAACCTTCATCTTAAAAAAAAAAACAAAAACAAACAAAACCCAAAAACCAAAAAAGCTGAAGAATTTACCAGAAAACAGAAAATCCCAGAAAGATAATGGGAAAATACCTGGGTGGGTTCATCCTCCTGACGAACTTGGCATACTCATCATCCATTTTTTCTCTTTTCTTCCAAATCTACCGCAGATTTCCGAACGACCCAAAACCTCAAAACAGACAGAATTGAGACAAAAAACCGACCATCTTATACTTCACAGCACATGGTATTAAGATATATACTATATACAATGATGCCTCCTCCAACATTCAAGGAAATTCTCCCACACCATCCCACCCCACTGAGAGAGAGAGAGGAGAGAGTTAAAACAAGAGACGAACGAAACGAAAGGTACTAAAAAAAGTAGAGTGGGGAGCGGGCATGACGGGCAGGGGGGCGTGGGGTCCCAAAATCCCGTTTGAAGAAAAAATGATAGGAGTATTTTTGCTCAATACCATTTAACGTGATGTATACTCACCATTCTATTTATTATCGTTAAATGAATTTGAATGTTAGGATTCGTGGATTCGTGTATTTCCGTGATGTGTTCGGTTGTGATTGGGAGTTTGGGAGAGCCAGCGGCTAGATTGCGGCCCGCGGTCAATCGGCTTGTGGCGCTCGTGATTTTTCAACAGTTTTTGCTCTTTTTTGGGTAACGGTATGGGCGTCCGTACAATGAGCTGGGATTCCAATGCCACGTGACTTTTGGCGGTGGGGTGACGCGAGGCACGTGTTCGCTGCAATTTGGCCGCAGATTTACTGGTATTTTTGGCGGCAATTCCAGCGTGAGCGACTGGTTTCCCGCTGCCCCCGGGAAATCATATGCCCAATTTATTTTGCAAATGAATAGTTGAGAAGAAAAAGATCTTATTGAGCGCTATTGATGCAAAGCGAAGAAAAGTCTATTGATAACTATCACGGGTGCTTAGTTGAGATGAATTCTAGGTCGGTATTTAACATGGCATTGATTTCTTGGGTTAGATTTTTGGTGTTGCTAAATCAAACGATGGTGGTCAAGGTGACGCTAAATTGCTTCTGTGAGTCTTCTTGACCCCCGAAAGAATTGACTACCGTGGCGAAACCACCAAATAGTCCCCTTAATATGAAAAAAAAAAAAAGAAAAGGAAAAAGATTGTTGATGCATGTTCACCTAAATTTATTATCTAGAACAACATATATTGTTGCTTAAATTTATAGTCATCTGAAACACGATCAACGTGACGTTACTGTTTCAATCAAACTTTAATATATGGATTCCGTTTTTATAATGATTAATAATTTATAAAAGTGAGACATATTAACTATATTGTCTACCATTATTAACGTGGTATAGTAGATTATTTGGCTTGTTTTCCGATTAATATCTAAGACTCTTACTGTTTTGGATGCATCATGCATGCATGGATATGTATTGCATGCGATGTAATATTTACATAAATTTCCAATTTAACCGTGTAGTTGGTTAAGAACATTGATTGTTATTAAACTCAAGGTCCTAAGTATGATTCTTCTGACGTTTAATATAACTTAATATTACAAACAAACATATAAGTTAGTGTGTATGGTTAAATTTAGAGCGTCGAAAGAAAGGATTCAAAGGAAGAAGCTGATGAGTTCTCGAGGCCAAAGTATGCGAGTCAATTATCTATCTCTGATATCTTGTCATTACGTACTTTGAGATCGACGATCGATCGATCGGTTTAACGGCAAGTTAATGATAACTACGCTTGTACTTGGAGATATATGAGAGTGATAAACAAGCAACAAACGTGGAGCTTCCCAAACTACATAACACGGATATCGTTCGACAAAAACAAACCAAGGATCCAGATGTATTTATATATAGATACATAAATGTGTGTATATATAGGAAGTTACTTCCACACATCTGTTTGTACGCACACATGTTATTTCTAGTCTTCGAGATGAAGACGTAGAGAATGAGCAGTGATACACTTATCATATTTTTTATATCATATCTGTACCACATTTTTAATAGAGTCAAGGCCCACAACACATATGAGTCTCATCTTTATTAAAGAAATGATAAAATGTAGTATGAAAAAATGTGGTAAGAGTAGGAATAACATTTTTGATAAAGAATCAATGGACCAAATAAACAGGCATGTGCTAAATTTATGCACCAAATGATGTGACACATTCTATACCATGAAAATTTTTATTCCAGTTATTAATCAAATTTCAATTTGAACTAAATTACGAATTTAATTTGTGTCGCATCATTTGACGCATAAATTTGATAACCTAGCATTATTCTTAAATTTTTTTTCTAAATTATTCTTATATTTTATGAACTATATTAAAATATGGCAACTCATGGCATCAATGAAAACGTACTTTAAGAAGCCTTGGGAATTAAGCGGTTGACAGTAGCAGATGCGATCAGATCGCCTGCTAGCTGGCTGCTGCAGCGTGAAGAAGGAAAGAATAAAGGTTCATAATTCCAAAGCATATGTGTTTTACAATTAATTCCAATTAGGGCAAATGATAAAGTTTGGCTAAATTAGGATTTAATCTCGATCGTAAATTTCATGCACAGATGCACGGTTTCCAGGTGACTTGGAAGTTGGAATCTCCTTTTTAAACTTTAACAAAAGAGAACCAGATCATAAGGAGGATTAAGATTTAAGAGTTGAAATCCTTACCTAAGTATTATTCTAATTAAATTCTAAAAAATAGATAATATGAGCCTAATTTGGCATGTAAGAATGTATGTATGATGTATCTTTCAGCTTCAGGTACAGCTAGAAGAGCATTATCCAGATCGCATCACCAACATGAACGAACGTTACTTAGTTTCATCCACGTGGCGTAATCAAGGAGGTAGCATAGTCTAGTTATATATTTGATTTGATCACTTGTAGGTAAATGCCCCAACCCCCAATTGAAGAAATATCTCTCCTGCTAGAAAGCGAGGATTCTAGGAATAATTAAAAGTGAAAGGGAAGCCAGCAGCTGCCAGGATAGCTAGCTTGCCCCTTGGGGCACTTGAGAAGGACCAAAAAGGCATCCAATATCCAAATAAAGAGAGCAACTTATATGAACGGGTTCACCATTATGTAGTTTTCTGATTAATACATTAACATGTAGAGAAAAAATTTACACATAACAATATATTATTGGACAATCAACATCATGTAGCGGTGAACTTGTTTCTTGTAAATCTTAGACATAAGATAGCTGAATGATGGATTCACAATTCCACACTTGTGGTGGAATAACATGACAGAACAAAATGGGGGTCCCAAAATTATATAGTCTACTAAGAGTAATGTTATTCATACCATGTTTTTATACCATATTTTTGTATCACCTTAGGTGGCATCTAACGTGGACAGCCACATTATTTGAAAAAATTGCAAAACTCAAGGAAAGGAAGGAGAAAAACTCCTCGTATAACACAATCATAATTTAATTAACTAGTTTTTCTTAATTATTAGTTTATTAAATAATGAACTAAATTTAAAAATCTAATTAATTCAAATGATGTGGATGTCCACATCAAATGCCACCTAAGGTGGTATGGAAATGTGATACAAAAACATAGTATGAATAACATTACTCGTCTACTAAATTAATTGTTTATAAACAAGTTGGGATGCGTTGGGATGGAAACTTCTATGCAACTTGGAATAATAGACAGAAAATAGGACGAGCCAATTACCTGCTATTATATGTAGCATTCCTGATACGCATTAGTTTTTTTGATGAGACAAGATGCATATTCGAAATCTGGAAGAATGGATTGCATATTGTAGCTAAGCTACTTATTCTAGCCTAGTTGGCTAGCATAGTATATATGCTCCCAGTTGACATCTAAGTTCATATCTCCTTCTTCAATTCTTTGTTGTTTTTTATACGATGATGTTGGAGGGTGAAAATTAGGCTAAGCAACGTAATAGGTTAACCATAATTAGATATCAAACTCTTCATATCCATGCAAGTCGAACTTAATATTCTTCACTTTTAAATGAAGATAGTGATGATATTTGTAACATTATTTACAGATGAGAATATTGTTATAACAAGAATAGAAAAATAAATAAACTAGTTCTAGATATTTAGATATATTTAGGACTTCTCAACATACACACACACACACTACCTACAATTCAATTCATTTGTACAGTCGTCGTCATGTGTCGTGAGAAAAAGTAGATACCAGAATTAGATACACAATAATTATTACAACAAGAAAACCTAAAATTAGAGAATGAATGCATGCATACATGACAATTGGGATTTACAGCGACAGCAGGAAGTTGTAAACAAGCGTCATCACTTCACAACTTGAGCAAAATAGGCTTTTTGGTCAAAATGGTCACTGAGATTTGCATAACACATCACTTTGGTCCCTGATATTGAAAATCAATAGAAGTGGTCCCTGAGATTGTCCACCATCCATTATTTTGGTACTTCTGTTAAAAACTCCATTAAGTGTCCTGGAGCTCTTGGCCGAAAGTTTGGGCAGTTTTCAAAGCTTTGTACCTCAATCGTTTCTTAACCAAATTTGACCCATAATATATCAAAATGAAGATAGAAAAGTGTAGAACAAGATTATACCATTTGGAAGCTCAATGGTTGCCGGAGATGGCCGGAAAATAGCCTGAAAGGTGACTGGTCCGCGGGAAAACTGGAAAACTCGCCAGAAACTGGATAAACTTTAAACGTTCATAACTTCTTCAATACTCAACGAAATCGAGTGATTCAAAAATAAAAATCATACTTATCGACGATATGAAGAGAATGGTATGTTTCTTGATGGCTAAATCTCCATTGTTTGGCCGGAAAACCGCTCGAAAGTGGATGTCTTGGTCTCGAGTTAACCACTTTCGAGCCCTGTTTGGGCCAAACCACGAAGATGTATCCATCTAAAAAGGTACCATTCTCTTCGTCTCATTGAGAAGTATGATTTTTATTTTTGAATCACTCGATTTTGTTGAGTATTGAAGAAGTTATGAACGTTTAAAGTTTACCCAGTTTCCGGCGAGTTTTCCAATTTTCCCGCGGACCAGTAACCTTTCAGGCTATTTTCCGGCCATCTCCGGCAACCATTGGGCTTCCAAATAGGTATAATCTTGTTCTACACTTTTCTATCTTCTTTTTTATATATTATGGGTCGAATTTGGTTAAGAAACGATTGAGTTACGAAGCTTTGAAAATTGCCCAAACTTTCGACCAAGAGTTCCGGGACACTTAACAGAGTTTTTAATGGAATGATCAAAATAATGGATGGTGGACAATCTCATGGACCATTTCTATTGATTTTCAATTTCAGGCACCAAAGTGATATGTTATGCAAATCTCAGAGACCATTTTGATTAAAAAGCTAGCAAAATATATGGGCTCGGCTTGTATACATGAGGACGTTGCAACATATGGGTTTTCCTTTAGAGGAATATGGTCGAACCGTCAAACAAATTTTTGGGCTTCCTCCTAATAGCTCTTGGACATGTCATATACACTCGCGAGCCTAACATTGATCGCGTGAGATATTCCTTCGGTGACACTGACGCTGGAGTTTTACTCTAGTTTTTCTGTACTTTATTATTTTATGGATGTTTGAGGCCATCTTCATCCAAAATATATCTCCGTCCAAAATTATAGCTTTGCAAAAAAAAAAATTTAAATGACAATGTTAGGCCATGCTCATATATCATCTCGTTTAGCCTCTCACTACTTTATTAGTTTTAAGTTTATACTTTAAATTTATTGGTTAATTTAATTAAACTACTGTTGTATGCTTTCACATCTAACCGTTGAACTTAAATCAATTATTCCAATTGAGGAGCTGGGCCCCAAAAGGGGGCTAAATGGGGGGTTACATTTGGCCAGTCTGATATTCTTGTGGCTAAATAATACCTTGGTGGACTCCATAAAATTATAGCCCAGTCATTGCTGGAGATGAGGTTTTGAGCAAATCCAGCCATTTTGTTACTTTTGGACCTTTAGTCATGCATTCACGAAAACAATTAACCGAAAAAATTAATTCCTAAAAGGAAAACAAGTCAAGTTTTTTATTTTTTTTAATTTTTTTTTAAAGAAACGATAGTAGATTCATAAGGAAAATGTCATTACAAGCAGCCAATCAAGACAACACAGCATCCTCAACAAGTAAATTTAGGATCAAACTCGAAGGGAAATCTAACCAATCACAAAATTGACTAACATTAAGACCAAAGTGAGTAAGCCTATGAACAATATCGTTGGCTTGGCGCAAATATAGGTAAAAGAAGCCTTAGTGACTGTCGGAAGCAATGCCTTGATGTCCTCTACAAAATGTCCAATCAAAGACAAATTAATAGAAATACCATTTAGCGATTCTACAATCTGAAGTGAATCACACTCGAAAAGAAACAGAGGTCAAGTTAGCTATGTATTTTCGTGGTAGGGTTGATTGTTTCTAGGTCGTGTTGTTGGCAATATGGTCTTAATACAAGTAAAATATTGCCTTAGTGGGATAGCATTATTAACAGCAGATTCATTCCTCTAAACTCTCCGTTTGTTTATAGAAGGACCAGTCTACGTACGCGTCTTCTTAAGGTGATGGGGGAGAACTATGTTTTCTCTAGTTTGCTGGTTTTAATACTATTATATTGTTCCTCTCCACTTCAGGGCAAATTCTTCTTTACTCACAAACGAGGGATCATGGGTAAGAGCCGCCGGTTTTTACTTAAATAAAGTGCTTCTTTGTCTGCAAAAATTCTGCTACGTTTTGATGTATGACATGCATCAAACCAATAAAGAATCAAGATCCTTTTATTTTATTTTTTATTTGGTAAAAGAGTCTAAAGAATCTTACGGCCTAAAACTCCACTGCATATCCATACTTTTGTGAATATATATAGTAGAAAAGGTGGATAATATGTTGAATAATGCTATGTAGACAGAGGTGAACACTGGGACCAAGGCAGTCCCAAGATCACTTGAAATCTGAAAAATATATATGTGAAGGTATTTCGAGGATTCTATGAATGTTTGATACGGTTTCCTTTTGTGCCTATTAAGTATTTGATGTAATTATTGCTAAGCAAATCTCAACAAGTTGCGTCGACAACACTCGACAAGCTCTCTTTATATTACTCATCAGATTGCATTGGCATATGTCGATATTTTTTTACATGTACGCAACATGGTTTGACTGACGATAATAAGGCCACTAAGTATTCAACGAAATACCTTAGTGAATAAACAAATTTTTTTTTGCACAGTTTACGATCTATTTCTATCTAAAAAACTTGTATTTAACACTAAACCTCAAAATTTGATTCTTGGATCCGCTACCGTATATAGATAAGCAAAAGATAACAGCTTGTCCCAATAATATACCCTTTGTTTATTTTCTGCTTTCTTAATGAATAGTTTTCTTACCGAGGTACGAAATTTCGACGTAATAACGCAAATGCGCAGTACGTACTAATGGACATCAGGCGGTATTAGGAATGTGGTTTCCACTGCAAGGGGAGGACGTATTGCGAATCTTCATGGAAACAGCAGCTCGCGATGTCCTTTTCCATACGGTAGATGGTCGAGAAAAATGTTGGCGGGTCTTTCTGACGTGACCGATACAAGTCAGTGAAATCAAAATACATAAATTCTGCAGTGTTAATTTTGAGAGTTATCTTACAAATAACGTGGTCAGAAAACTACTCTCAACTGCTCGACAAATTGCATGTATGGGCACTGGGCATGATAGTTGCTAGTCTCATGCCCTCATATGCATTGTTATGGGCATCTGTCGATAAGCTCACTTGTCGTTGGTATCTGTTGGCATGCTTGCTCAAAAATTATTGGCATCTATCAGCATACTTGGCAAATGACCTCAGGCTTACTAAGACTACATGAAACGCCAATTTGCATGCTATTCCATCTAAAAAAATTTGTGTGATGTGCGCGCCAATCTTATTGACTTCCAAATAATATTTCATGGATCCGTCACTGCTCATAATGACAGGGTACAGCTAAAACGCCAAGTATAAAAGAGAGAGCATGATCAGTTGGCAACGTACGTACCTTTGTAGACAGCTTTATATATTTTATGCTTCAGAATCTCATATACGACTAAATGTACATCATATTCGATTCCAAACCAAGACCCACAAATGCCGGAAATTATGTACAATTAGACCTGCAATCAGTGAATGAGTACTGAGACTACGGAGCCAGGAAATTTCATGGGAAACAGTCAAAAACATAATTCGTGGGGTTTAAGGGTAAATTTCCGTCCTAGTTCATAAACAACACACAAATTGTCCGACATTCTTACAAGATCGTTTCTCCTTCTCGTGCCGACATAGTAAAACTAGAATTCTTGTACGGAGACATTAGCATCGGCTGCACAAAGTCCTTAGTTCGATGCCCTGCTGTTTCGGGTGATATGCGAAATGAGCGAGAAACGGATAAAGGAGATAAGGGAGAAGCAGAAAGATATTCCAATGAGATAGAAGAGGCCATGACAAAGACTGTATTGCTGCCAACTACAAAGAATGAATGTGAGGCCAATAGCATACCTACAACAGCCTCAAAAGTCATTTTCAAAACACACAACAGATAAACATCTCAAACAATTTAGACAATGCCAAAAGGCGTAAGTTCGATGAACTGCATAATCTCTTTTACAATGCGAACCCACGAAACATGTTGATCATCTGTCCCGCGATGATCCATCATATGTGAAGCTCAGCGAAAAGCTACTGAATCTATAGACCAAAGATCAATCTGACACTACGGGGCGATACTAGTTTGATGAGTGGCCTAGTGAAGCAGTTTTCCACATGGTAATGACAATCGAGATAATTAAACAGATTTGACGGAACAGTCGAGTTCTTAGGGAAACCAAATGGAGTTCTGCATGTTCCCTTCTTATGTTCTGAAACTATAAAAGACTCTTAATTTCCATCCTTCTCCTTGTAATATGCCAAAGCCGACTGACTTTACTTTGTCACAAAAACTTGATCTACCATTCCACCTGATGGTTACAAAGTCCCACAAATGTACTGTACTTGTATATAAACACTAAGCACAGCTAATGGCTCTTAAGCTGTGTAATGGTGAAACATTAACTGGGAACACCATATACAGACAAATACTGCACAACTCAGATACTCGAAAGAAAGAAGATCTCTAAAGATCTTTAAAGTGAGCTACTTTGGCATATTCTTAGTAGTTTGTGGATAGGTTATTGTACTGGCGACAATATTAGCCAATATCCAGCGACAGATTTAAGTTATGCAACCAGATCGATTAGCAAAGCTACAAAAAATTTGAGTTCCTAATTGAAATTCTGGCGTCAAAGACGTTAGAATGCAACATCATCTCCAGGGATTGAAATGCACTTGGACATTCAAGTAGGCAACATGGAAGGCAACTAGGCTATCGGCCTATTGATGACGCTACTGCTGTGAAAGCAAGGAGACATTCCCATATCGCTGTTCTAAGACCACCATTCTTAGACGGATACTCATTTGTGCTTCGCGTTGATGAAAATAAAATTGATGTATTTTCAAACAAAGCTCACGTAAACTATGATTATGTGTTGTAGCAAATATCACATGAATCAACGACATAAAACCTACAAAATGCATATCTAACAGCCTAAACCCTGTAATTATAACAAAGAAAAGTAATTGGGTTGCAAGTAAGGAATTTATGGTTGGGGAGGGGGAGGGGAACACAAATGGTTTATGAATACGAAGCGAGATTGATCCAAAGAGGTGTTCTTAGGAAGTGGCGTGAGAGAGCAAGTATAGTGCAAGTAGTATGATGAGTAATTGCCTCTTAATTTGTGCACAAACACAATTAAGATGTAAGATAATTACGAAATCTAAGAAGAAAATTGGAGATTAAGTATGACTATAGAGCTCTATGTTTAAATTCTCACAAACAAACTGAGCACCATTTGATCCACACCAAGTGAAGAACAAAACCAATTAAAAAGATGCCTTACACTACAATCAACACACCTCTGAATTCAAAGCAGCAGCAGTTAAGCCCAAACCCAAAGCAATTTGACTGTGCACAATTATCCCATCTGCAAAAGCACTTTTAACAATCAAATTCCCCTATAGGCTATGGCTAACACGAAGAGTGCTGAAAAATTAAGCAGATTTAAGCAGAAGCACCTGTAAATATGGAGACTTGAGTCATGCAGTGGAGAGAAAAACAAGGGGAAAACAAAATCCAGTCCATATTGAACTCCCTCAGGTATCTTTTTCCTAACATTTTCCAATTATACAATAAATTACCATTACCAAAACAACAAACTCAGTCACCCAACAAAATGCTACTGCTTTTTGCCTTCTCCCATCCAAATTTCACAAAATCTAATGCGACGACTACTACTGTCCAGAGCCTTGAGAATCGTCCTTGGAAGGCGGTTGCTGGTGGTGGTGGTGGTGTTGCTGGTGGTGCTGCTGCGGCGGCTGCTGGTGCACTCTAGCATGCCCCATCTGCTGGTAAATCTGACTCAAAGCCTGTGAGTTCAGGACCCCAATATGTCCATCCTGTGACAACCCAAGTTCCAACCCAGGAAGCTGCTGCTGCTGCTGATTGCCCCCACCCAAAATTGAAGTAAAACTCATCGGACCCATGTTAGAGACAGGCAAGTCAAAGCCAGGAAACCCAATTTTTTGCAGGTAATTTGAACTCTCACTGCCCAGATTTGTGGTGGCTGAAGGAGGACCAGATGACGACTGGAACCCAAAGCTACTGACAGGGGGCCATAGCCCGCCCACCCCTGCCACATGGGGTCTCCCCAAATTCCCGCCCACCATTGCCCAGCTGGTCCTACCTCCACTGGACCCCCCCAATTCATCGATCTTTTGGTGCAATCCAGCTGATAGAGAAGTCCCCTGTTGCGAAACAGAGCACCCTGCCGCGGCCAAAGCCGACGCCGGAATCGTCCCGCTCCCGGTGGCGGCAATAATCGACGGCTCGGCCTGCTGGAGGAGCCACTGGATTGTTTCCCCATCGGATTTGTGACCCAACTCTCGGGTCAATTGAAAGATTCTGGCGGCGCAGAGGGCCGGCATCCGTATCCTCCTTCCCCTGCCTTCGACCTTTGTGTGTCTGTCTTTGTTGGAGGTTCTCTTGGGCGCCAACTGCTTCTTCCCCGACTCGTCTTTGTCAGCGATTACAATCTGGAAGTCTTTGATTTCAGCAGGTTTGTCGTCGTTCATGTTGTTGTTGGATTGAGGTGGTGGTTGCTGCTGCTGCTGAGGTTGTGGGGGGAGGCTCAAGAAGCTAGGTATGTCTTGTGTCTGCTTTGAGCCCTTGGGATCCATGAACAGAGGATTAAAAAATTAAAGAAAAACAGAGAAAAATGGGTCCTCTTTGATTGAACAAGGTGACCTGAAAAGTCCTACACTTTCATGAGTTTTCACTGTTTTTGGCAAAGAAAGAGAAGACAAAACCCATAAAATACTATTAAAATCCCAGCGTACCCCATTGTCAAATGTTACTCTCTCCTCCGGGTAGACTGGCTTTGGTTGTTTTTTACTCTCTCTCTCTCTCTCTCTCTCTCTCTCCCTCCCTCCCCCCAAGCTGTCCTCCTTTCTTACTTTATCTCTTGTTACTTTTGACACTGCAGCGGGGTTTGACCAGGCAGATATGAACACAACCGCAGTTTCGTGTTTTCACTCCCTCGTCTCAAAATATTAATGTGTCGGTATTGTATTTCAAATGAGTCAGGATACAAACAAGCTTAGACATAGGACAAGATATGATTAGTCAGACAAAGTTTTTTTTTTATGCAAATATGAGTTTTCTCAAGTTTAGTCATTTACATCTCAATTTGAATTTCCCTCTCGTGCCGTCGGGCAAGAGTATTACTCTCCCGTACATCAAGGTATAATATCACATTATCTTTTAAGTGATTTGGATCAACCTGTTAAATTCTTTTAAATTATTAAACAAACATCTTATCATTAAATCCAATAACATACGTTATACATTATTGTACGCTAAAATAATAGAGCAGACAAATCAAAAGCCCATTCTCTAATTTTTCCCACATTCTATGGAGTCACATGGACTCTGGTCTATGGATTGATTGGATTCCCCCTTCTCCCCCTTCTTCATTATTGATTTCTCCTGCTGCCTGCATATGCTATAATTGCAATAGCAAGCCAATATATGATGCCATCTCTTATAAGGAACTCAACTTCCAAGCTGGACAGCTTGAGATTTCGACACCTGGCAACTCATGAATGGCTGGTGGTGGGGTTTGCTTCTATCCCACTCTTCTAGGTCTAGGACCATCCTTAAGATATGATATAAAAATGGATGTGATATCCACACACTTCTTTTTAC
Organism: Heteromeles arbutifolia; assembly: GCA_024362995.1. Taxonomy (NCBI): domain Eukaryota; kingdom Viridiplantae; phylum Streptophyta; class Magnoliopsida; order Rosales; family Rosaceae; genus Heteromeles; species Heteromeles arbutifolia. The sequence continues at coordinate 522,902 of JANCRC010000007.1, forward strand.
TTCTTCCACATTTTTTTAGTTTTCAGCCATCGAATCGGATGAATTAAATAAGATCAAATGACATAAATTAACAAGGAATGTGTGAGAAGTAAAAAGAGGTGTGTGGATAGCACATCCCTATAAAAATTGATAGGAATTTTAAAAAGACAGAGAGGAAAGAACAAGATTATATAATGGGATCAACAACATTCAGCAACATCAAGGCTAATGATATGGAGTTTTTACAGACCACAAAGCATGTTGTTGTTTAAGTTGCATAGAGCAACTTACACAAAATACAACTAAAAAGTAATTTGCATGGAACAAGACCGCAGTAGTATTTTAATTCAAGAATACAATGTTATGTAATTTTACATAATATTATATTATTGAATCGGTATCGGGGACATGGCTTGGTACATCAAATGTTATAGTACAAGTGTCATAATACAAGTGGTTGAAATTTTTTTCAGGTATCTAACCATTTATATTATGACACTTTGCATATTAAGCTGTGTTTCTCGCTTATTGAAATTTTTTTCCTAAAGAATATACTACCTTGGTGGGCCTCTGTGGGGTGGGGCCTTATACTCTAGTTTCTGACGGTTGGGCCATATACAAAATCTTACTTCTCATCGGAGTGTGCTGTATTGGTTGTTTACAATTAGACATTACTTTCCACCCAAACGATAAATAATTAATTGAAAGTTTTAAAGAAATATTTTTGGTATTGTTTACTTTAACAAAAAATGACAATTTTACTTTAAAAAGTTATTCCTGGTAGAAGCACTGCACGAGAGAAAGATGCACAATTGTCAATGATAATTGGTGTGAGCACTGGATGCCAATAACAAGTAAGCAAAGTGACAAAAGAGTCCCTTATCCTTAACCTTAAATTTCCCGTATGACACAGATGCCTAATTCCAATTTCTTAAAACTATTAACCCATTTTTAATTGTGCTTTGAAAGCGATTTTCTACGTGTTAGCGTCCACCACATAATTAATTAGATATCATCTTACATGAATAAAATCTGAATAATCCCGACAAATAATATTATTTTTTATGAGGTAGGTGCGTGTGTGTGTGTGTGTTCTTTACCGTTCATAATTGAAGGGATTAATTAAACTTATAAATATCGGCCATCAAATATACTAAAATCACAACAAGCACACACGTTATGTTTTCTTCCACTACTTGAAAAGAAAAAAGAACAAAAGTAAAGCACACAAGTTCAAATTTTTAAACATAAAGTTCAACTTAAGCTACTTGTTAATACCAACCACCACAAAGTGCTCAATAGATCGGATGAATTTCAGGCATGTATTCTACACAATATGTTTTGAGTTTGATTTTTGAAGCTGGTAAATCATATGATGGTGATTAGGAGGAGGCTGAAATGCCTTTAAGTCTTGTCAACCCTTGAAATGATAGACTGTCGTGGCGAGCCACAAAAAAAAAAAGCTACTTGTTAATACCCACATTGATATTTAATCTCTATAAAATATACCCAATTATCCCTATCTATCACTATACAATGTGGAAAACATTACGGTCAATGTACATTACCTCACGACACATCTTGGTTGGGGACGAATTCCAAACTTGTATTTTACACGGCACGTCTTGGTTTGATTTAGTGATGTTGGTGAATCACACGATGGTGCCCAGAGAGGCTGTAATGCCTCTGCGAGTCTTGCCGATCCCCGAAAAAGTAGACTATCGTGACGACTGATGAAACCACCAGTTGGTCCCTTTTAAAAGAAAAAAGAAGCTACTTGTTAATGCCCACATTGTTATTTTAATCTCTACGAAATGTACCCAATTATCCCTAACTATCATTATACAATGTGGATAGTAAGGTCGAAGAATCAATGATGATACACATTACGGTCAGTGTACATTACCTCACTTCTTTAATTCAGTTTTTGTTTATATTGTAACCCTCAATTAGCACATCATATCTTATATGGTACTCTTCTTGTCTTATCGAAACTGCACCACATTACACGTATCATCGCGTGTGTGCAACTCTTAAAAGTTGAGTGATTAGTTGTTCGTTGCGAAAACTTGCGACTACGGTGACATGTGTTGCTTCTTGTATATTTTCTAACTCAATAAATGAATAGGAGACGCATGCATCGCTTCTTGTATATTTTCTGACCTAAAGCGTTGAATAATAATTATATACAACATTTGATGAAGGAAACTTGATATCGCTTTCGTGATGTATAAACCACGAGAGTGGTTTTCCAAAGTTGCTTTAGTTTTCAAAGTTCTAAAGTTTGCAATTTGGTATGATTATTGTGTTCCCTTTTTTACTATTTAATTAGGAGTTCAGTACATGTGTGTATATATATAGCTCATATACATCAGTCGTACACTCGTATATATGTATCGGTTTCTTGTTGAAAGTAAACTCTCTTCAGATTGTGACGGCCCTTGGTGATTCCTCAACTAATTTGTCCATAATTTGGCAGATTGTTGAAGACACAAAGAGCATCCTTACCACAATCACTGAAGAATTTTGCACCCATATCTGCTGCCAAGCCAACACGGTTGCTCACAAATTAGCTAAATTTTTAGTTTAAATGTTGGCAACCAATTGGTTTGCTTATCCTCGTAGCTTTATCACTGACCTCCTTGTGGAGGAATCTATGTAACTGCACTCTGTAACTTTTGGTTTGGGGCTGCTTTGGTCTCATCCTTGAATCAATACATTACTATCGTTTCTTCTAAAAAGAACTAGAAAACTTAGCTGACCCAGCGGATATATTGAACATGGAAAATCGAACAATAATCCTTCGTTATAAAACTACTAGCAAACTCTAAAATTTACTAGGAAGAAAGAGAGAACTCATGTTTATTGAATAATAGTCGAAAAAATTACAAACCTAAGGCCAAATGACCTATTTATAATGTAACTTAACCCTATAATTTTCTATTCTCCAATCACTTTTCTTCATTTAAAATTGCTTCCTTCGTTTAATTTTATTGCATGTAAAATAATTTAATTTTTGTCCTACATCACTGGCTAATTCATTGCTTCCTCCGTTCCTCTGCATGATGAAGAAATAAACGCATCGAACTCATGCATGCATGCAGCTTTCGGTCACCGTAGAGTGACCATATATTTCAATTTAATTTTTAATATTCATATATATATATATATAATATATATATAATGAACATGATTACTGCTAATAAGAAACTTTAATTAAGCCGTTAAAAAGCATGACTTTTTTTCTCTTTTTCCCTCCTTTTTTTCTGGGTTGTGTGTGAAAATATTCATAGCTGTTTATATATATTCATGAGGTTTGTGCTTGATATGGTGTGGTGTGGGAGAAGACTATTGATTTGTGTGATGATAATAATGGCGGGAATGGGCGACGTGTGTGGTGGTGATTGAATTGATAGTCGTATGTGCATCCCATCACGGAGACAAAGGAGGCCCCTCCTCTCCTCTAAAGTTAAGCTGTTGAAATCTCATACCCCATGCATACTATCCCACGAATTCAATTCTTCAATCGGAAAACTACTTTCCTTTCACTTCATATAAATATATCTAGGTTTATAAGGGTGCGTTTGTTGCACCGGACTGTCTCAGACTGGACTAACTTCATGAACTAAGCTGAACTGGTTTAGACTAGATTAAACTGGACTAGTTTAGTGAAACGTTTGGTGCAGTGTCGAACTAAGAAGCAGAATCATTAACAAAACTCAAAAATTATATTTTTTTAAAGCATATCTAGAATATTTAGATTAATTCTTCCTCTCTTTTTTTTTCTTCTAGAAACCCTTATTTTAGAATGCTCTATCTTCTCTGCCTCACCACTCCCCATTTTTTCTCCATCCGTCTCAATCCTCTCTGCCTCTTGATTGTTTCCTTTAGCAAGCTTGGCCTGAACATCTGTTGCTTTCATGGAATCCCATTTGCAAAAAATTAACCAACGAAACACCTTTCAAAATCCCATTTCCTTTCATGCAATTCACCAGTTCTTACTAATTGCCAATCCATTTTCTTTTGTTTTCTCTTTCAATTTTCTCACCAACCAAACACCTTTCAAAATCCCTAATTCCAAATAATTGCTCACCTTGTTTGGCGTACCAGATTCAGATCATGGTCCGCTGAAAACGAGAGTCAAAAATTGACTTCCCGCGACGAAACGTGACTGGTGGGGGAAGAATCAGCGGAAGCGGGGTGGTTGGTAAGTGAAAATTAAGGGCGTTTCTGAGAGAGAGCGATGTATGTATGTGTGCGATCTGAGATACGAAAAGACCCAGATGGTGGAAGACCCCAAATCACCGAACCCAGATGAAAAAAATCCTTATTTTCGAGGATTGAGATCTTGTAAGTTGGAACGAGGCACAAGGTTTGGACGAGTCATACGAAGCAGCGCGGGGGTCTTAGCAATCCTGTGATATTTTGGGGGTCTAGCTAAGAACCTTTAGTGAGAGATTCAGTCGGAGCGAGTCCAACTTAATCCCATTACACCTAATCCTTTAGCCTACCAAACATGGGACTACAATAATAGTTAGTCCAGTCCAGTCCAAGGAGAGTTAGTGAGCCCAAACAAACACACCCTAAAAGACTAAGGGTTTGTTTGGATGTGCTTTTAAAATTACTGAAAGCGTTTTTAGAGAAAATATTTTTTTATTCCAAAAGCACTTAAAGTGCTTGCGAGAAGAAGCACATAACTTGTGCTTCTTCCAGGAAGCACTTTAAGTGCTTTTCTAGAATTTACTTGCATTTTTACTAAAAATTGGTTTTAAAAACATTTTCATCAAAAGCGTTTCAAGTCATTTTAAATGCACATCCAAACAAGCTCTAAATCCATAAAGAGATATATAAGCTTTAACTCTCTGTGTTTGTCTTAGGATGAAGTTAGACTAAGAAGAGTGAGAATAATTTGAGCGCGGAATGGTTAAATAAGAATACTTTATTCACCATGGCTTCATCAATTACAAATTTTGTACTTAAGAGAAAAATAAAGTTGTTTATAGTATGTACTAAATGTTCAAGTGAAATATGGAGGCCGGGAAGTGAAGGAAAGAGGACAAGCAATTTGTTAGCAATAGGTCTCTCGGAAATTGAAATGAGTGTAGAAGGCAAAAAGAGGTAGGTTCATGTGGGTAGCACCGAACTAAAAAAATACAATTTTCTTTTTATCGAATTTAAAATATCATTCAACACCCAGTAGGGCATACAAACGGAAATGAATATTCTCCGGATCTCTTCCACCAAGTCCACCCATACGAGCTCTTGAAATTTGATCAAACGGCTACAAACATGGAGTCCCTTTAAAAGTTATAATAACTTTAACCGTTAGATCAAATTTCAAGAGCCCAGATGGGTGGACTTAATGGACTCCGGATCCCTTTCACATATAAACAACGTATACTAATAATATTGGATAATCAACGACTTAAAGTAAGTCATAGGATAGGGAAAAGGATTCGGCGTTATTAGGATCATCCATCGTACATTGTGCGATAAGTTTTCGTTAGGTACTATTTATATTTAATTTTAAATTTTAAAATGATTTCTGACCGCACAATGTAAAATGGACGGTTCCGATCACAAGATCCCTAAGATCCTCAGGAAAAAGATCAGGCGATGATCCTTTTCCATAGAATAGGATGATATGGGGATAGTTTAGGAAGAATGATGATGAGAAATGGGAAAAGCAGCAGAAGTTGCATGCTGCACATCAAACAGGAGGGGATCCAATTCCAAACAGGAGCGCCACTGCCACAACCTCCAATTGCTGAGCTCCAATTAATAAAAAACCAGAATCTCTAACTGAATGCCTCCTTCCTTTTGATAAAGATCAAGAGAGAGACGGAATGGACCTCACCATTATCCTCATCTCACTCTCTCTCTCTCTCGCTACGTGCCATCCCTTTCTTTTGCTTAATTTTTATTTGTTATTTTGTTTTGGACTTTTAAGTTGTGTAATTTTCTGCATGAACATTCAGATTTTTTTCAATTTCTGTAACATGCCAAAGTTCCGAAAAAATTTCATAAAAAAAATAATAGAAACTAAATCTCAGAGAAATATACATAAAGTAAATTTCATAAGGTTACATAAGTTAGTTAATCTCTAAATTTGACAATATATAAATACATGTAGAAAAACAGTTGATGAATTTGCACTTTTTGGTATAGATCGATGATGTTACTTGACGAATTGATGGCAATAATTTTAGATAGATAGATATAACCCATTACCTAATTGATAGGTCGTTGAGATGCATCAATCTATCAAAATTAAAGAAATGAAACAAGAAAAAGAAAAAAAGAATCCAGTGGAAGTGCAAGTGTGCTAAGTAGAGACCGGAGAGGTCACCATTATGCCATGTGCCCCATTTCCAAAACTCACATTTGTGATTACTTAGCCTATATATTTAGTTATGTTAATTAGATTTCTCTTGCCGCTTGATACTACGGTCTGGTGATATTCCTCTTCATTTGGAAGTGAGAGGTTTTAGGTTCGAATATCGTGGATGACGAATTCGACACCAAATTAGGCTGCCTATTGTGTGGCTGAGTTGAACTCCTCCTCCCCTTAATCTAAAAATATCGATGTACTAAAAAAAAACCGCCAAAAAGGCAAAATCAAAAAACAATATAGCAATGCATCGTTACACAGCATGCTCCCCCACGAGTCCTGAACAAAACACTGAACAAAAATTTATAAATCTTGTGTTTTGATGCGCAAGAGATGATAACTCGAAAGGGTAAGCCCATATTTCTCAAAGTTTGGGCCGATATAAACTCCAGCCTAATGTTTAATACATGTGACACCATTCACCAAAAACATTTTTTTTTTTATTTTTAATATATCGATATTTTTATAGTAAGGAGATAGAGAGTTCAGCTAAATCACACAATAGACAACCTAATTTGATATCGAATTCGCCATCCACGAGATTCGAACCTAAGACCTCTCACTTCCAAGTGAAGAGGAATACCACCAGAGCGTAGTACTGAATGGCCCAAAAACGTTTTTAATTAAGCTTGATTTCTGTAAGGTTTTTGGGAATGAATGATGATGCAATAACTCCATACCATACAAAAACAACACAATATACTTCAATCTTGTGGTTCATTGATTTCGGAGCATTCAACCGTTTGTTTGTTTAATGTAAATGGAACTGGAAGAACCACCCCAACTGAGTAATGAATCATACTTCGAGTACGAATTTACAAAATCTAACCAAACCAACCTCCCAACACCTCAAATTTTGAACTTACATTCACTAGTGTTACAGTGCTGCAAGTGGCTCAACTCATCTGCTCAAAGAAGACCCGAAGTACATGCAGATGGGTGGAGTGACCTTGAAAATTGAGAGGACTGCCGACGGGATTGTCCATATCCCATCACCACATATTAAACCCGAAGCCACTGCCCCTGCATAATCCTCCGCATCCTTCCTATTCACTCGCTCCCAAATGAACAATATCACCGTCCCGACAAACATGTCGATGGCAAAGTATGCTCCGATATAGAATGGGACTGCCATTGCCATTGGAAGCGGCATGAACTGTGATATTTTCTTTGGACACACATCCCTCAGCAGGTTTATAACTAGCGCTGCCACAAAAAAACCAACACACATAGCCAAGCAATGCTTGGGGAGTGCAGAGAAGCCCTCGATACCTAGGATTGCCATTTCCCTGAATATTACAGCATAGGGTGCCTTGTAAGGACCATCAGGTGATCCGATATCAAATGCAGTCCAAAACAACCAGAATGTTAACGGAGCAATCACACAACCCATGGCTGTTCCCACTAACTGGCTTATAAACATAGACTTGGCCGAGGACATAGTGAGGTAACCTGTCTTGAAGTCTTGCATGAGATCAGCTGCGGTAGCGACAATCGTCATCATCACTCCAGAAGCTGCTAACCCAGCTATAACACCACCGTCACTTCCAACTAATGACGCAATGATGAAAAGACCAATTTTCCCATAAGTTGAAGTTAAACTCCAGTCCGTGAGGCCAGTGCCATAGGAGTTGCAGAAGGCAAGGGCAGGAGCAAGGATGTATGAGCATAGAACCAAATACCATTTCAGAGGCGGAAAGATGATTGGCATTGTTGCCGTGGATATTACAACTAGGCCCAGATATCCAGCACCGGCAACCCATGTCGGTATCCTATCCTTAAGAAATATTGCATCCCTCTTTTTTTGCTCTAGTGGTACTTCTGAATTCTCATCACCTGCTGAGCACATATCAACAACCTATTATTCTTCAGCATAAAATAGGTTACCTCAAAATTAAGATACATGCAAACTTTAATCTGTTTATACTATGCCAAGTGTAAGATGTCATCCCCTCTTCATTTCTTTGACAGGTTATCCAATAATATGTGGCAATATCATACAAATCAGATAACTTAGCCAATAAAGGCCGCCTGTGTGGTAAATACATAGATTTTGCTACAGCCAAAATTGGCAGTAGGATTTCAGCCAATTATGCTATTATGTCACAACTCAAACAAGATTATTAATACACAAGCACTACTACAGGATCATACAGTTCAAACGTCAATGCAGGGAACACATGCCCCCCCTATATGGGTTATGGGTTCAAACCGTTTTAAGGTGAAGAGTGACAACATTGGCATCGAAAGAATAGTGACGACATTTTCAATGAATATCAAAGACCATATAAATACTGACCTAAGGCCTCTTTGACAACAGGAAGGTTGCTCTGTTTGCTACTCTTATTGGATAGTTCCTTGAGAGTAAAGGCTATAATCTTGATCAAATTGTAGAGACCATCCCCTAGGATGAGGGCAATGGATATAAAGACCTGTAAACAACATAATGGGTAAGAATATAGCTTTCTGAGCCAATTAGATGACCAAAAACAATAACTATGAATGGGTGTGTAGGCAACAGTCTATTCTTCCCTTACTCTACCTAAGAATCAAGGTAATACCTTATATCCATAAAGACCTTTGAAATCATTGCTACCAAGGTCGGCTGGATACCAGACCCCAGAATATTGGGATATTAACGGCCAAAGAAAACCCCATGATAAGATAGCCCCAAAAAGAACTGAGCAGTTGACTATGTGAGGACATATAAGACCACATCCAACATATGTTGGACTGAAGTCAAAATAAAACCTGCATGAAGCCAGTCATGTAAAACATCAGCAACTTCACTGTTGTACAAATATTGTAGATCTTACTAAAAAGAATGCCACTTCCTCAGAAGGCCTTTTTTTTTCTTTTCTTTTTGTCGAATTCACCATTGATAATCAGGAATGCAAAATACCAATTCGATTCTGATTTTGATATTTGTTTCATCATAAAATGGGTATGAAAATAATAAAAAAGAAAGGACCCCCACTAGCTCCACCAAGTAGTGTTTGCCACTTTCTCAACTTATAAACAAGGGTGAAAGAGTGGAAAGGACATGGTTGGGAAGGGGAGTGAGAATGAAGAGAAGAATCATGAAAAAAACCAAAGAACCAATAGCCTTACGTGTTCTTAAACAGTGCCAAACCAAAGCTAGGAAAGTTGTCAAATCCGCATGAATCTCCAATACCACTAAAGAACCACTTGAAGCAGCTCCAAATTAAACTTATACTTAAATACTTCCCTAGAGCATGAACTTGCTTCCTGCAAAGTAAGATTATGACGGTGTTAATTTAAAAGATCCATTCTGAATGCATCTATTTTAATAAAAATAGATACAATGGGATTAAGGAGTTTTCAGACCAACTATTTACAGTGGAAAGAATAACCAGTTTCCCGGTTTCAGTGGAAGCAAGGTGCAGTAGTGCACTACTATAAAACACATCAAAAGGTTGAGACATAAGACTTTACCCAGCAAGCTCTGCACCACTCTTAGTGTGGAAGCTATTTATCAACATTGCTGTGGCTGTCCCACTGGGATATGTTAGTTTGTAATCCATGACCATAACCTGATATCAGATTAACAAAGATGAGACAGTATACATTAATAAAAGACAAGTATACAACAAATACCATAGCAGGTAGCCAACGGGCACATTAAACTTCTGTCATAAAAAGTCCTAGCCAATGAACATACATCAAGCAACAACTGTTTCTATCAAAGGGTCTAATGATTATAACATACACGAAATGAATCGGGATGCCAATAGCAACTTAAGAAAGACAATTCTATCGGTGTAAATGCCAGAACCAATGCAGAATTCAGTTACAAAGTTAACATCAGTATTAGCACAAAATCAAACACATAGATAGCGCCCATAAGATATCCATATCCACAGAAAAAGTAGTCACCTTGCGAAGCGGAACAAGGCATAAAATGCCCAGGAAGCTGACAACAAACAGGAAACCACTCATCCACCACAAGCTCGGATTGATAACATCTTCCGCCCGATTACCCGGGTAATCAGAACCAATTAGATTATATGTTCTCTCATCCATGGCAAGCAAATACGAACCGAACCCCCCTGCCAATTCATTTCACATTTACAAATTATATGATTACACAAGATAAAAGAAACACCAATTTTCCATGACTACGATCAAAATTAACTAACAAAAGACGAAGAATAAGAGCTAAACACTAGCTAATCAGTTAATTAGCGATGTGATTAATACTAATTAGTGAAGAACGGAACGGAACAGAAGTGATTAGGTTTACCGCTAAAAGCGAGGCCATAGCAGGCAACGACGCAGGTCTGGATGACGGTGTTCTCCTGCCTGGTAAAGGGGGTAACTGAAAACCCTAATTTTACCCAGAAACCAGTCCATGATTTGACGAAGAAGAATCCGAGCAGCCCTGCGGCGACGTTCAAGGAGGGGATAATCCCGACCGTCAGATTGAGCTTGTGGGTGATAATGCAGAAGAGGCCGCCGAGCACGGCGCTGACGACCAGCCCTCTGATGGTGATCTGGTCCTTCCATTCGGGGATTCGGTCGTCGTCGTCGTCGGACTCTACGGCCTTGATTTTGTCATCGGAATCGTGAAGCAACGGCTCTGATATCTCCACGGACGCTGCTGATGATTCGGTCCCCATGACTGCGAGAGATGATCAGACGGTGTGCATTGTTGGGATATTAATTGGGATTTTTTTGTTCAATCGAGGTCAATGGATTTTTCAGGGGATGGCGAGTGGAGAAGGCGTGCAGTTGCGGAGAGGTAGCTGGAGATTTTGTTGTCAACAGAGAAAGGTGAATCCGGATACTCGCCGGATCCTCACGGATCCTCTACGTGAGGATCGGATTTTGCGAGGATCCTGAGATTCGTGAATCGTGAATTTCTAAATTTAATGATGTGTTATTAATGAAAATAAACACGTTTATTAACATTTAAGTAATAATTTAATCATCAATTTTCATGTCATTTAGTTAATATAAAAAATATTTACTCTTAAGTAGGTTCATGGATAATGTACACTATGAACGCGAAAAAGGAACAATCATAAAGTAAACATATAGAGTAATACTAGAGAGATTAAATGTGCAAACTGATTCACTAGATGACTACGGTTAATGGAAGCGATCACCCTTTTTGGTTTTATAAGTATTTACTTGGAAGAAAAACTTGAGTAAGATGTTCGACTAAGTCATTTGCAGGAGAGACTTTTCGAGACTCTTGGGATTGAACTTGATTGTTTTTCAGGTGAAATTCTACTCATATTTTTAGGATTACACAATGACATCTTAAGCTAATGATATAATGTAATGTGAGAAAGTTAAAATATATGATAATGTGTCATTTATTCGGGTTGACATGGGGCATTCAGAGTATAAGTAAGCCATTCCTATTAGTTCCACCAAACCCTACAAAGTCTCACTTGGTGTGAAAGTTGTCTTGGTAGGGCAACAATTTCGAATATCTTTTCTTTGTTAGTCTTGGTATGGTTTCATGAAAAAACGTCATAAGTAGGGAGGCTCTTATAAAATCATAAGACCCTTTATTTTGGTCTACTCAAATTTCCGATGTATAGTTTTTTTCCCATTCTACAAGTTGGGAAAATATTAAGAAGATTTGTTATTAGCACTTAGAGAAAGTAATCTTTCGTAACCCAAAAGTACACAAATGGTAGTTTTGATTCTTCCGTTATGAAAACACAAGAAAAAATGTATTCAAGAAGTGCACAATGACTTCTTCGAAACTGAAGAACGATCAACCACAACAACGAGGTATCCACGATGATAATCCAAATGCCTAGAAACCAAATTGGTTTTATCCACTAAATAAAAAAATTAAGATGGCTCAACTGCCCTAAGTTGGGGTCTTATCATATCATGAGACAGGTCCATACAAATAAGAACAAACATGATGGTAATGATCGTGCAATAACTCCATCCAATACAAAAACAATAAAGACAATACATATTCCAACTGAACAATATGACTCAGACCCAAAAAAGAAAATGTCCAATCCAATATTTTTCCAAGGAGAAAGACTTGGATTTGAATCTCATCCGGATCTAAATTGTAGGAATCCTAGGGATTTTCACATTTTAGCTATTCATAGTATATCGTGCGGTCAAAAATCATTTGATTTTTTTTATTTAAAATTAAACACAAATATTACCTGATGAAAACTGACCGCACAATGTACGATAAACAGTTAGGATGTGAGGATTTCTAGGATCCCTAGAAAGAGGATCCGGAGAGAAGATCCTCATCCGAAAGACTTGACTTAATCTTCAAGGATTGAGGAGGAACTCCTCTTTCAAATACTGTGGCTTATTAATAGAATTTTGTGTTTATGATCGAAATATTCATATTAGACATCACTATGTAAAGATGTTCTCTACAAAAAATCAAATAAAACCAAGAACGTTTAGTCATTGAACTATATAAGAACAAATTGACGGATTCTGTAAAATCATTGACTAACGACCTTAGTTGATTGATTTTTTGCAAGGATGCTGTTACAAAGTGACTTTTAATATGAACAATTTCGATCATAAGCACTAAGTTCTATGAATAGGTCTCGAAATATTTTGAGAAGGAGATCCTCCTTGACCTTAAGGAGACAAGCTTTTCTCTTTTCCAAGTTCAACTGGGTTGGAAGTGTTTGTTGTGGTGTATGGAAGGTGGAATGGGGAGTGATTCTCTGTGTCTTTAGTCCTCCAGAAGTAGCTAAAACTAAGGATACCAGTCTTGTCCCAAAATCATCTCATGAAAAAAGGAAAACAAAACAAAGAAGCTATTCATATTACAGAATACTCAGTTCCATGTGCAGGATGTCCATTTTTAACACAGTATCAACGACGTATCAACAAAATGTCCGATATAACCCTACCGTACTAACATGATGCATCGCTTGCATTTGCATAACAAATTCTGCAACTATCAACATACTTTCTGCAAAACCAGTTATATTCAATGCTTTGAAGTGAATTCATAAAATCGGTTTACATGCATAAACTATGAATGTTCTTTCTGTAAAGGACTCTTCCTTTATCTTCGACCCTTCATCTGCCCTGCGTAATTATCGAGCCCACTTGTAAGACAGTATGAGGTCTAATCCAGGATGTAAGCACGAATGGTTAATGGCTTTGTCTCTAAGCCTACAGCAGCTATACCCTTTCCCTAAAGCTAAATACTTAACTTCCAGAGATGCGTGTGGGGGCATGCAAATATTTCTGGGCCAGCAACCTTGTCCTGATGCCTCCTCCTCCATCCATAAGATACTTAGACAATGATAAACAAGACAATTGGTCGAATCCAAACCTCGATCTATAGCTATTAACGTCAAAATTATACCTGCACATGAGGTTTAGACTATTACAAGTAACAGAGAGAAAACAACCCTAATGCTGCATCAATGACATCAGTGATCTGCAAGCAAAGTGGTCTAGTATCTTATAACGCTGGAAGTGAATGCAACATAGCACTAATTTATCGTAACCATATTCAGAAACCTATAGTTCACAATGAAACAAGTAGATCTGCTTACCCCTTTTCCCCTCGGGTGCATCGTAGTGCTACTCCAAAAGACAACTGTTCATCAGGTTTATGGAGATTTATGTGAAACATTATTACGCGTTGATTAAAGCTTACATGCAACTTTACTAATATACTTATGCATACTCAAACCACCCTTCAATTTGTCTACATGATTTGGCCTTGATAAGAAGAGCCAACTACAACCTTGTATCTTTCTAAATGTTTCTCTCTACTCAACCACCCTCAGACCCTTCTAGCAATTAGTGACTTCTACCGCTTTTCGGAAATCCTCATGAAAAGATGTTATTCTGTTCCTCCTCCTAACATCTCTTTTTAGAGCCAGTCTTTGTTTGCAAACTAAATCTATATATATTTTCTTTCATCAATGTTTACTTAAACAATATAAACATCAAGCCCTCCAACACCTGAAAATGAAGGTAAGTGTAAACTCTAACCAAATTTAGAACGAGAGATGTTTTCGATCTTTTTTACTTCATCTTAGCATTACATTGATGCAGTTATTACAGTGGGTGCACCACAAATTTCGGCACGGTAGCATTGAGCCTTCCAAGGATCTCACTATTGGTATTGCTTCCTACTACCGTACTTTTCATCTTTTCCCCATCTTAAGCACTAAGAATTCACAAATAATCAGGTTACAGAAATTAGCAAATAATCATTGACTTTACTATATATTAAGCTGCAATTTAGAACTAACTCGGAATCTCAAGAAAAAGTTGGAAATCAAGTGGCCTCACGACCGCTGACCAACTTTTTTTTATGAGTACATCGATATTTTTACACTAAGGGGAGGGGGAGTTCGTCTAAGCCACACAATGGACAGCCTAATTAGGTATCGAATTCGCCATCCACGATATTCGAACCTAAGACCGCCGACCAACTTATACTAACTAATGAAATCATTCAGCCATATCACACTGACCAGTTTATTTGGCCAGCCGTGCAGCCTCTGAGATGATGTACTTATACGCACAGATCAACCCTTTCTTCCAATGTGAGTAACAGACCTAATTCTTTCTGTAACTAATTTCAGGGAACCCTTGCGTTTGCCTTTCAGCTCAGCCATCACTTGATGACCAAGATGCCTATATGAAGTCAAGCTTTGGCTCCAGATACAGATCTACATTCTTGGAGCCACCTGCAAGGGACCAAGAAAAATCTTTTTCTGAATCTGAAGTCAAGAGAGAAGAAGAAACATCTGCTATCATCTCAGAGCTTTTTCCTGGCTTTCTCACCATTGGAACTCTTGGCTCAGAGTCAGGTATCAATGAGCCCGAAACACCAACTTTTGGGACGACTTTAGAGAACTTAACTCTGCAAAAAGCAGAGGTGACTGAGAACGACTTGAAGCTAATCAGATATGAGCTAGAGAAGTTTCTTGAGGCTGAGACAAAGGAAGAAGGGGTTCGTGTATCGTCAGCAAGGGACAGTCATGCTAGCTCTGTTGCACCCAATGGAAAGCAAATGGAGGAGTCCGAAGATGAAGAGTACTGGAACGATGCAGCATGTCCGCTCAAAGGATATCTCTTTGGGTCCTCAACTGAATTACCAGAAACAACCGAAGCAAAGAAAGAAAAGGCATCACTGCAAGAGCTGTTTGACAGGACCAAAATCACAACTGATTATAAGGAGAAAAGTGAAAGTGAGGATACAGAAGTCAAGTATAAGCATAAATCTGCCATGCGGTTCATGAAGAAGATGATTAAAAAGTACCATGCTTCTTCAAAGACTTCAGGTGGTGATGCAACTGATTCTGTTTCCATCAAGAAGAAATGTGGTGAGGCATCTGATTCTCTTTCAACCAAGAAGAAACCCCATAAGGTTGGGTTCCTATAACTGGATCTTCCGAGAACAGCGCATCTGATGGCTCTTCATCACACACACACGGATGTACATGAGTACATACACACATACATCATTCCCTTGCCATAATTTCACCAATGTCATCCTACATACAGCTAAGTCAAACACGATACTCCAATGCTGTCAATCTGATCTTCAGCATCTATATCAAAGAAACATCAATGGTTGTTTATGGGATTCAGCACACACAAAGAATGCAACACTGACACATAGGATAAATTAATTGTGAGAAGCAAATGTAGCATGAAAATTGTCTTTGTTAGCATCTCCAGGTCTTACAATACGATCTATACACTCAAAAGTAAGGTGTTGTTTCCAGTTTACTGATCCCTGGAAAACCTAGCATCCCGCTACAGAACCTTGTTTATCTAAACCCAATAGTAGTGTTTCCATTAGATGTCTTCATTAGAGAACAATCCTTCTTTTAATAATTTCTCCCAAACTACCTGGTGTTGTCTTATATTGAGGATAAAAAAGAACCTATTACTTCAAATACAATTTATTGTGTCCTTTTGTCTGGCATGCAGGTCTTACGCATGTTCCATAGAACGATCCATCCTGAAAGCTCTATCGCTGCTAGAGAATTTGTCAAATCTGAGAAATACAACAAGAAGAAAATTTTCAGTGCAGATAATGGTTGTAATGAAAACATGATGCTCATGGGTGGAGACAACAGAAGGTTCCCCGAAGGGCCACTGGTAAAGGAGGGGACTGAAAATTGTAAGAAATACGTGAACTTTCCCCAATACAGGCTGAGTGGCAGCACTTATGGGAAAAGAGGAGAGCACTGGATTAAAACAGATGCAGAATGTAAGTATTACTTTTTATACGCCGGTAAACTTTGATTTAGTCCCTACATGTTTTGGCAAATCAAGTACAGAACATCTAACAAAAAGTTCAAACTCTACCACCAGCCTTCTCGAAAAATATAAACTTTAAAAGAAACCAATGAACTGAACCTACATCCTAACTCGCCGGGCTCTATCTAGTCATATCATAGCAAGTTTTTCCACATACGCACCCCATTATGCATTCGAGGTCTTCAAAACCGAGCCTACTACGAATAAATTTAACAGTTTGGTACCATTTGCATTGCAGATTTGGTGTTGGAGCTGTAGCAACCGCGGTTGTAAGAAACAGACAGATGCCGTCCTTCGTGAGACAGAACGTCAATATTGTGCTTTGTAATATTATCTTTCAATGTTCGTCTTTGTGAGTGAGCGAGTGTTGCTAAATCAAGAAGCAAAATACTGATGGTATTGAGTATTGTGAATAAGTTTCATCTAAATTTCCGAATCAATAAGCAAGATTTTGATTATCTACGATTCTTATGACTTAAGAAAAATCCACGGTTTTCTTGAATAAGTGCTCGAATTAGTCATACACTCTCTTATGCATCCAAGATTTTATGTAACCAAGCCTTCTCCATCATTGCCTAATATGTTGCTAGAACACCGTAGTTGACTAGCAAGTTATTCGAAGGCGAAAACTAATGACAAGATTTGATATTTTCAGGCCACAGATTCGTACCTTTTTCTCCGGAAGCGAAAAGCTAACATCACTGAGGAGGCTGAGCTCAGTCCCCGGCGGTTGGTAGCTGATGCTGCCGGCATATTGAACGATCAGAAAATGTAACAAATTATGTTTTAGGGATTGTGAATTTGGGGAAGTAAGATGAACTTACACATTGGGATATCCTGTAATGGAGACCGAGAAAACCCATATTATCTCAAACAACCAGCTCTCAACACTCATATTGTACCTTACTTATCTATTACTATCTTTTTTTTTTTTTGAAAGACATTTATTACTATCTTTTTAAACCAAGATTACTATCTAAATCACCCCCACAATCCCAATCCCCTTAATTTATTTTTACATTAAAAAATAAAACTAAAATTTATCCCTTTAAAGGTCTCAAAGGGATGATAATTCTAACTGTTAAACTCGATAACCTTGAATATTATTTGGTTATGGTTTTGGATATGGTTATAGAGGTCCCCAATCCGTATCCGTACCGGAATCCGAACCGAATAATATATAATATAATAATATATAATATTAAAGTATTATTGTAACCCTAGATTTGTCAAGGCAGTTTTTGGATGGGGGATAAAGCCTGTAAATTATTGTAACCCTAGATTTGTCAAGGCAGTTTTTGGATGTTAACGTAAAACCAAGAGTTTATTCTCTTCTGTTCTATCAACTTGGGTATTCTGTAGGAATCAGCAAGGCACAGATTTTGCTTTATTATTGGCTATTCTTATATGTGAGAATCAACAAGAATTAAGGGTTTATTATGTTCAATTTCCCCAGAAGCGGCCCGAACCCACGCTGTTACTATCTCTGTCTAACGTGTTGCCAAGAGCTACGGAAGGTTACCAACCTGGAGGTTCCGAAGCAGAAACATCACACCGCCAGTCTGTAAAAAGAAGAGCGCATAAACAAGTGGCTAACACAGAGGAATGTGCTAATGTGAAAAGGAAAAGACATGGGTGGGAGAGCCAGATAACCCCTGCTTCTCCCTTTTGGAAGGTAATCCCGACGGCAGCATTCCATGCCCTCCAACGCAGAGGACTTTACCACTGTTAAAGGATAATTGGGCAACCAATCTGTTAAAAGATGCAGAGGACTTTACTACTGACTTCAAGATGCCGGACGCTGATATTTCTCAAGGATGCTCCAGCCTCCTGGTGCCTCCCAAATTATTCCGAGGAAATTAATACTATAAAGTCAGAAGTGAGGCAGGGGGCTTCCAGGGAAAACAGCAGTGATGACCTTTTATACCGTCCAAACGCTGTGGACATCACAGACGATGAAATTGAGCATTTCCAGAGGCACTGGCTTAATGGCGAGCCCGTGATGGTCAGAAATGTTCTTGACAAGACATCTGGTCTTAGCTGGGAACCTATGGTTATGTGGAGGGCCTTTAGATAAACGGATGACAATGTAAGGTTTAAAGAGGAGACACTGAGCGTGAAGGCCATAGACTGCTTGGATTGTTGTGAGGTCGGTTATATAAAACCAACTACACTAGTCGTAGATAGTGAGAAGAGTTTTAAAATATCGCTATGAGAATTTAAATCGTTACAACTACATCTCGCTCTTTATGCAGGTGGAAATCAACACTCACCAATTTTTCTTGGGCTACTTAAATGGTCGTGAACATAAAAATAGGTGGCCGGAGATGTTGAAATTGAAGGATTGGCCCTCCTCAGCTCTATTTGAGGAGCATTTGCCAAGGCATGGCGCTGAATTTATAGCAGCACTCCCCTTCTGTTACTATAGTGATCCTAAATATTCAGACGTAGGCTGTCTGAATCTTGCCACCAAACTTCCTCCAAAGTCGTTGAAACCTGATATGGGACCGAAATCATATGTTGCCTATGGATTCTCCCAAGAGCTTGGTTGAGGTGATTCATTGACAAAGCTACGCTGTGATATGTCTGATGCGGTAATGTTCTTCCTGTAGAATGTCTTTTATTTGGTCTGTATCTGTAAAAAATCGCCGAAGCAGAGAGATCTGACTTGCCATTTTATTGCTTTATCATCCTTTGCTTGATTTGCCCAGTGGCCATGTTATCCAATATATCAAATGTGATTGTACATTTTTTCTGCTGTTATCATGCACAAACTCGGGTTATTTGAAAACAGATACTTCAATATTTCTTTCATAAATCACCCTTTTGAACATCTTGGTGGTTTCTTTTCCGCTATGATTTGTAGGACACATCTTATTTTTCTGTTTTGGGAATTTTAGGACTCAAACTTATGTCCGCCCATGTTGTATGCTGCTCTGGATGCTTATAAATAATATACCCTCATTTGCATAGAAAGGTGAAAACTTGTCAAGAAAATACACGCGGTTATCATTTGTGTAAAAGAGAACACTAGTTCAGCTGAAAATACTTTTGGCAGTTAACATGCCAGAACTTTCCTAGCTTCATCAACCAAACCATGTGATATCATGGCTATTGTGTTCTAGAATTTTCTTTTTCTCTTCAGCTTATCATTCCTTAAGAGTGTACACTTATGCCAAGCTACACTATACATGCCAAGTGGATTAAAACTTGGGGGAGTGGGATTAGGTTGTGGAAGTTCATTGATGTTCTGTATAAATTTATGCCTCTTGATTATTGAATATGTAATTGTG
This sequence comes from Heteromeles arbutifolia, assembly GCA_024362995.1. NCBI lineage: Eukaryota > Viridiplantae > Streptophyta > Magnoliopsida > Rosales > Rosaceae > Heteromeles > Heteromeles arbutifolia. Next base: position 542,840 of record JANCRC010000007.1, read on the forward strand.
TGGTCTATGGTTGCTCTCCAGCACATATTTTAAATGTTACAGGATTCTACATATATTTAGTTACAGATGGTTTCCAACAGTGATTTGATTTTCAAATGGGTTAATGTTCTGACTCACACAACAAGCGTGGAGATCACACCTTTGCAACACACAACTATTTAGCTTCTGCAAGGCATGTATGAAGCTGAAGACTTGCATGAACTCTTCAATGAAATAGATGACGTTAAGGGGAGGGATAGAGTAAAATCATCAGATAAATCCTGCAAACAGTATTGGGTGCTGATTTTGAATGTACTGAATGTGGGAAAATCATTGAGAATGACCGTGGTGGTGCTGTTTGGGACATCTTTTGCAGGCAAGATGTTCCCAAGCTAACGAAGTACTTGGAAAAACACAAGAAAGAAGTTTATATATGCAGATGTCTTAGGTTGTTCATCCAATTCATGATCATACGCACTACTTAAATGAGAGACACAAGAAAAAACTAAAGGAGTTCAGTAAGAATCTTATCCGGGTTTTATTTCAGCTAATCTTGATAAGTTGCAAGGTCGTGCTGCAATATGGTTAATACGTAATTTTATATATGCAGATGTGGAGCCTTGGACATTTGAGCAATACCTTGGCGAGGCAGTTTTTATTCCCACAGGATGTCCTCATCAAGTTAGAAATACACAAGTAATTTCTAATACATCCGAACGAATTGTTCAACATAGGAAGTCATACATTTGTGCTCTACGTCCATTAGAACGTTGTGGCTTTGTACTAGACTTAAATGATTTGGTTACATTCCTGTTTGATGCTTAAAAAACTTGAGTGCTTCGACCAAGATTTGTTTCACTGTATGCATTTTGTTTTCTATGTTTGATCAATATATAAAGCAAGCCTCCCAACAAGAGGTGAAATTACATGACGTGGAAGTGCAGTATAGGAGTAACTTAGCATTTTCTTTTCCAGAACCTGTTTGTAGCCTTTATAAGTTTATGGTTGCCTTTGTTTGTTGGATTCAAATTTCTTTGTATCTCCGTTAGTTTTCCCTCTTTTGATATTAGTTTTCATTGCTTTCCTCAGTCTTGTATAAAGGTAGCACTTGACTTTGTATCTCCTGAGAGTCTTGAAGAGTGTCTTTGATTGACTGAAGAGTTCCGCCTGCTCCCGAAAGACCATAAAGCCAAGGAAGACAATTTGGAGGTATCTCGATTTTCACGTTTTCATTACATCATAGATTTTGCTTATTATGGTAGAACTGTTAAGGAGGCTGCCAAATGCAATTGACTGCTTTTGTCTATTCTTGCTGAGATATGATTGAGGGGCATAGTCTAAAGTTTTAAAGTTTGTTCATTTGGTTTTACCTAGACTACTGGGAGAAGTTTTGGATGTAGTGTAACATTTGAAATTTCAAATGTGCCCTTCTGTTAAACTGAGAAAATTAGACGAAATTAGAGACACAGCAGCTGGTTTTTCTGCCACACTGGATAATATAAGCACTTAGTTTCCATTTCGTTGTTAGTAACTAATAGTATGCAGTTGAAAGGATTTCGTTGTCAATGCTTACTCCATTTTGGTCCAATTAGTTGACACAGTAAATTGTCCCCTGGTTACTTGACACATAACAGATTCAAATTACTAGGTGATAGATATTAAGCAGCAATTTAATTTACACAAGTGCACCTTAACTACACCATGAGATATGTTGTTCCAAATTTTTGTATTTTAGAATGGCGAGGTCAGCTTAACAGATTCAAATGGTTGTTTGTGTAACATGTATTGACGATGTCAGCTTCGGATATTGATTCGAGATAGATTTGGGTATCGTTTTTTTATAGGTCGTGCTTGGCGCCATGCCTTAGAGAGTCGTGCTTGCCCCTCTCCTGGACCCATCATCTGATCTGATCCCACAAATGAAGGTGTAAAGGTCATAACTCTAATCTCTGAGGCAGTCAAGCTATTTTGTTCACTCCATTCTTGCCGGATCTTTGCAGAAATGCAAGTTCGCACGTCCTTTGTGCTTGTGCTTTTGTATGACCTGGATAAAAAAATAAAAATAAAAAACATTAAACTCATTATTTTATGTGTGTACCATATCGCACTAGGCATTCGCTAATTACTTTAGTCTAAAGAAGGCTTTGAAATTGCATTGTACAAATGAATAGTCTTTGGACCCGAATTTCACTTTATTTACGAGGCTGCCACTGACTCTCTCTGCCGTTGATCTTCATGCCGCGTGTTGATAATCGTGGAAAGGCAGGGGTGCGATGGTCATTTTTTGTAATGTTACTTTGCTTACTCTCCTTAACTTACGGATAACGCACTGGTCCATCTAATCATGTATGTGTTGTGACTTTTTATTTCAATCAGTTTAATTGCCCTTTTAACCCTTGAATAAGCCATGCTCAGTTGAATGTGTATTAAAGCCAAGTTGCTTATCTTATCGACCTTATTCACCCATGTGTCCCTCTGTTCATTTATGACAGTTGGTTCTCGCTGCAACGCGCGTGCTTATTATCTAGTTTTATACTAAACTATAAGTTATATTATAAAAAGCAAAATTTAAGAAATTCTAATTTAGATGGGCTAGGCCCAAATAGTAAACTAACAAGCAAAACCATACATATATATATGTGTGTGTGTGTGTGTGTGTATGTATAATAACAATAAAATACTAATATTTTTCAAATGTTTCCAGGATGATGTTATGATTGGAATTCCTTGTTATTTTAATTTTCAACATACCTCTACTGTCAAAATTGGTCCTGCTTCTTGTCTAAAAAGTGATGATTGTTTAATGTTTACACAAATAAGCCATTTTTATTGCCAAACAAATCATAGTTGAATATGTGAACATAATTTATGTGATTTTAATAAGTTATTCTTGTATAATGTGATCTGTAAGTAAAAAGATATGTTGCTCGCAAGAAATACTGTTAGTCAATATTTTACAGAGGATGAGGTGACTAGCTACACCGACACGAGTTTAGATTTGTTGTGTCCAAATACTCTGCCTAGCTTATGACCATGTTCTCCTTTCGACACTTATCTTTATAGATCGACATGAGTTTAGATTTGTTGTGTCCAAATACTCTATGCCTAGCTTATGACCATGTTCTCCTTTCGACACTGATCTTTGTAGATAACCTTAAAGATAACATATTAGATTTTAAGCAAGAAGAACACGGTGTTAAAAGAACAGGTGTCAAAAGAAGAACATGATCACAAGTTGGCAAAAGGGTACTTGTGCGCAACATATGTGGAGTCGATCGACATAGTGTGAAATCAAAAGAAGACAAGCCCAGGACGTGACAACCTTGGGCGGGACAAGGACGATGCCTCGATTTACTGTTTGTTCATCATTAGGGCTGGGGGGATTTCTCTCTTTCCATGTTTCTTCAATTCGTTAGGGTGTGTATTAAACGTGCGATAAAAATAAAACTAAGAATAGAATCCAAACTTTTTTATGCTCAGTGTAGCAGAAGTTTCCTTTTGAACTTTAGATCCAAAGAATCTCTGCTAAGATTTGAATGGAACGACCTTTTCGGTAAAACGTGCCTTTAAGTCACATGAATTATTCCTTTCGAGTCATACATGGAGCCTTCAATTGGAGATTAAAGGAGTTCTTGTTTTTCATGGTTTAATTATTCCTTAGATAACAAATTGAGCTAATTCCCCACTCAATGCACAACCGCTCAATTAGAAGTCAATCATTTTTTGTCTACTACCAATACCTCCTGCTGTTAGACCATCTCCAATGGTGGGCTAAAAGCTAAATTACCTCCTAAACTCACTCCAACTCCAACCCAAGGGGAAAATTTGGTTTAAATGCTAAACCAAGGCCAGATTTCCCCCATAATTTAGCCCAAAAATCGGTGTGGGCTCCACCGAACCGAGTGAAAATATTTATCGGAATTTAAATTTTTTTTGATTAAAATGTTCATAAAATTAATTTACGATAGTCTACATATTTATTTTTTTTAAAATTAATTTAAGAAAAAAAAATAAGCCTAAGTTTATTCTTTAATAATCCCGGGCTAAAATTTTACGCTAGAACGGTTGGAGCAGAAAAACTGTTTCTGGGCTAAAATATTTGGCTTTTAGCCCAACCATTGGAGATGGTCTTCGAGAAGGGGTTTTGCCAAAGGAAATCGTACCTCTTAAAGTTTAGGAATTAATACTGTAAACGGATTTTTATTGTATTCCTGATATGTAGAGATCTTTACTTGTACGCCAAATACACATGATTGTATATGTAAGCTTTTGTGCTATGAATTTAATTAACAAGATTATAATTTATACATGGTATCAGAGCATTTATAATGACTCGCTCACACAATCAATCACCTAACCTATTTAATTAACAAGATTATAATTAAGGTTTTGGCACTATATTCGAACCTTCATAGAACATTAATAGTAGTTCTATGAAAGAATTCCATGGTCCCCTTCATAATACATGAAGATATTTAAGCAGATATAAGCATAAATTTATTTAGATGAAGCCGAAACTTGTGCGACATATGTTGTGGATAATTACAGTTTTTTTTTTATTAATGTCCAGAGTTTACGTTAAGCCTGGTGTGTATTAGTGATGAACGGTAGTTTGAGAGAATAATGGTGTATTCTTCTAGAAAGAATTAGAATTTAAATTGTTCAACGGAATGTAGAGAGAAATATGGTGAACTTAGATAAGATGCGGTGTATAAATAAAAAAACCTATTAACCAATTAAGCTAAAAATTCCTTGCCAAAATAAATCTTAAAGCTCACCATTTGGCCTTTTCGTTTGAAAGTGTCACTTTTACTGTTTACAGTACACTGATTTGGAGACTTGTTTTTTTTTTTTTTGGTCAAAGATTTGGAGACTTGTTGCTGCATCACATGGAGGATTCATCCAACAAAAGATCTACAGTGCAATAAAAAAAATTTGTTACCTAGCTACTAATTTATTTAAACCGGGAGAGAGAATTCATCAAGGTTTTGGTAAAGTTGAAAAGTAATTCCTCCAAGTGAAACAAAGCAAAAGTGATGTGCCTAAGCAAAGCCATACACATATATATATACAGTAAGTCCTCTACATGAAATTAAATATTTAGTTCCTCTATATGTCCAAGCATTTTTCGCTCTCCATGTGCATGGGCAGTCAAAAGAAGCAGACGTGAACGCCAAATTGGAATAATGTGCCAAAGCCAAAGTGTTGAGCATGTGATATCTTTTGTGACTATCACGACATGCAGAAAACCAATCAGAACATGCGACGCATGCATGGAGGACACGTCCAGGTCCCGCCTCTCAGATTCCAACCACACTCTTCCCATCCCATCGAGTACAAAATCTCACATTTAACATACAAGAATATTAATTATTATGGGGACATGAGAAAAACGAACCTTCTATCACCATGAAATGGTATCAGTAATTTAATTTAATTCAAAATCATTTCTTTATTTAATTATTAAGATTAAATTTTATTATTTTTTATATAACAAGGTATTTATTCATTTTTTTTAACCCAATTAAATGTCATAAATATTTTTGATTTGGCTAATATTTTGCAAGAATGATGTATGAGGTACAACTTGAAAAATAGACGGTTCAGATTGTTAAAATTCGTTATGGTGTGGACCCCACAACTAATCTCTATTTTTATAAAGAAATAAAAATCTCTTACCTTAAAGGCTTTATATATATATATATATATATATATATATATATATATATATATATATATATCTTACTTTTATTACACGTACAATCCTACAACTATATATATGAACATCACACACTCTTACCATATACTTCTATGAAATAAAAAATATTGGGCATCCGTGTCTCATCCTCCTCTCTTAAGAACAGAAAATACACTAGAATTATACAGTTCAATTCTCGTCTCATTCTTTTTGTGATTCAAAAACAACCTGAAATAGAGTTTGATTCTCATCCCCCTCTCATGCAAATCCAAATACCCTAGAAACAAAGTTCAATCCTCCTCCCAATAGGTCGGTGTGCAAGAAACTCATCATGGAGAAAGAAGTACTATCTAAACATTAGTGACCATTGTCTGTCAAGTCTAGAAACCCAAGCGGTCAATTCTCGTCATCATCTTCCTCAAACTCATTACCTTAGAAACAAAGTTTGATTCTCGCTCTTCTCTTCCTACGAATCAAAATACTCTAGAAATAGAGTTTAATTCTCGTCTTCCTCTTCCTCCCAATCACAATGGATTTGATGAGTTGCTGGAATGCGAGCAAAAGTGACTACTCAACAATGAATGGAGCAAACGGTGCAAGTTCAAACAAGTTGCCTTCTTCTAGGTACAAAGGAGTAGTGCCACAGTCAAATGGTAGGTGGGGAGCTCAAATATACGAGAAGAGTCATCGTGTATGGTTGGGAACCTTCGATGATGAAGAAAAAGCTGCTAAAACCTACAACATTGCCTCGCTAAAGTTCCGAGGTCTTGATGCCATCACACACCTCAATCGAAGCCAAATGAGACCCTACGGATGTGATGTCACTGAGGCTCTTTTCTTGGAATCCCATTCCAAGGCTGAAACCGTTGACATGCTTCGAAAACATTCTTATGCCAACGAGCTCGAGATGTACAAGCATAAGTTGTACAATGGTGGTGCTCTAGGCCTTGATGATGGTGGAAAGCGTACGAAGTGTTACCTTGATTTAATGGATACGTGCAATCGCGAGAAGAAGTTGCTTTTCGAGAAAGTGGCAACACCAAGTGACGTAGGGAGATTGAACCGCATGGTTATACCAAAACAACATGCCGAGAAGCATTTTCAGGTTCATCTGAGTGTAGGGTTTGGTAAAGGGATGCTGTTGAAATTTGAGGATGAGTTGGGGAAAGTGTGGAGGTTTGGGTACTGTTATTGGAGTAGTAGTCAGAGTTATGTGTTGAGCAAAGGGTGGATTCGTTTTGTGAAGGAGAAGAAGCTGAAAGCTGGTGATCTTGTGAGGTTTGAGAGATCGGTAGGGGAGGATAAGAAGTTGTTCATTGAGTGTAGACCTAGAAAAGTCGACGTTTCGAGGATCGAGGAGATGCATGGTAGGGTTGCTGACCCTTTAACGACGGTTCAAGATGATGGAGTGGTGAGGTTGTTCGGAGTTAACATATCATGGAAACATGTGCATTATAGAGAATAGCAGGTGTTGGAGGCTTGGACCACGTTCAATAAGTTTAAAAGTCAACCTTTTATTTTCTTTTTCTTTTTGCTTAATAAAGAGAGAGCCTTCTTTTGCATGCGTGCAATTGGAATAATTATATGACAAAGCTCGTTCATACCTAGAACTAACTAGAAAGATGAATTTTGTTTGGATTGGAAAGTGTATAAATTGTCTATGAGCATATGTGTGCGTGTGGTAAATCTATGGGATATGTGAGGAGTGAACGTATATGGTCAACATGGACTAAGCAGCATCCTTGTTGCTAAATCCCACTGCTTGAGGTTTCTAGCTCTCATGCTTGGGCTATTTGGCTATTTGTAGAACGCACCAAGATTGCGTATCACCACTTGTTTCGTTTTAGTTTTCTTTTGTTGAAAGAGGTGCCAGCCTCAGTTATGGCACCAAAGACACAAGGGAGATGATATACCCAGCCACCAACACTATTTCTCCACCCACTTTTTAATGATACTTTTAATGAACTCTTAACTTTTTGCAAAATGACTTATAAGGCCATCTTTAACTATTTTACTTTTTTTTTTTGTATTAAATTATGAAAATAGAAGGAACAAAAACATGAGCCTGGCAAGTTGAAACCATCGCACACAGCACCAAGCAAGTTGAAACCACCATTTTCCTCATCTCTTATGTCAATTCCTTTCCATCCATTCAAAATCTTCATCAAACACCACAGACCATTACAATTACCTTAAGAAACCTTACTCTTTTTCTTTTTCTTTCATACCCATTTATAGTTTCGGCAATGTAGAACTGTGCTCAGTTCATCTAATTGACGTGGTTTTGATACCCTTCTTCTACGATTAGTCCCATACTTGAGTTGTAATTGCAGAGAGCGACTACGAGGTTGACCGAGGATGTTGCTCATCCCCATAGTCTTGATTAAATTAGAGACAGAGTTGGTTGACGGTGAGAAGGGGGTTGCTTGCCGTCTAGTGGGTGGATGTGTGGTGGTGGCTAATTTTCTTTATAAGGGATAGTTTAGGAATATCAATGGTTGGGAAAAGAGGGTTATTCTTTTTTACCTTTTCAGTGGGGTGGGAAAATAAGGTGGGGTGAGGAAATAGGGTTTGTTGTTTTTTTTGTTTTTTAGGGGGGGGGGGTTGGTTTCTAGAAGCTCTCAAGACACAATTACATATAAAATTTCATGAATAAACCGTCGATTCCCCCTCTTAACTTTCACTTAACTTTTGATTTTCCCTCTAAACTTTAAATTGCAAAATTAAAGACTCAAAACTAATTGTTTTGGCCGATTTCTCCCCCAAAATTTTTAATTGGAAAATTAAGGACTCAAAACTAATTGTTTTGGTCGATTTCCCCCCTGTTGTTAGTTTTTCATTCATTCCATCCAAATTGTTGTTAAATGGTGGCATGTGCACAACATGTGAGAGTAGTTTGGTCGCTTCGTTCTTTAAAATAATTAAAAACTCTAGATTTCTAAAATGTCGAGAAGCAAATGTAGCATGGAAATTGTGAGAAGCAAATGTGGCATGAAAATTAATTGTGAGAAGCAAACGTAGCATGAAAATTGTCTTTGTTAGCATCTCCAGCATCTAGATCAAAAAAACCTAGCATCCCGCTTCAGAACCTTGTTTATCTAAACCCAATAGCAGTGTTTCCATTAGATGTCAGCATTAGAGAACAATCCTTCTTTTAATAATTTCTCCCAAACTACCTGGTATTGTCTTATATTGAGGATACAAAAGAACTTATTACTTCAAATACAATTCATCCTTCTGTCTGGCATGCAGGTCTTACGCATGTTTCCATAGAACGATCCATCCTGAAAGTTCTATTGCTGCTAGAGAATTTGTCAAGTATGAGAAATACAAGAAGAAGAAAAAAAATTTAGTGTAGATAGTGGTGGTCATGAAAACATGATTTAGTCCCTACATTTTTTGGCAAATCAAGTACAAACACCAAAAGTTCGGGAGAACAAAAAGTACAGAACATCTAACAAAAAGTTCAAACTCTACCATCAGCCTTCTCGAAAAATAGAAACTTTAAAAGAAACCATGAACTGAACCGTCAGCTTTAAAAATACACGCGTCGGTTTCCAACTCTCCGGAGGTGAGAGCCGTCAGCTGCGACATGAAAACTGGCTTACCGAAATCAACCGGTCTGATCTCAAACCATCTGAGAATGGAACCCACCGCATATTTCATCAGAGTAAAAGCCATGTCCTTCCGCACACAAACCCTTGGACCTGCCTGAAAAATTGGCGACTTGTACATATATCATGTATTCCTTTTTCAGTGCTCGAGGCGGTGTCGAGTGAGAACGGAAGGGGTGTCGAGTGAAGCTCCACACAGAGACCCATTTGCTAGGTTGGGGATTTGTTTGTATTGAAGAACCGACTATGGTCAAGTTTTAAAGAATCGACCGTGGGACTCAAGACTATCACAATTCAATTCAAAGGTAGAAGTGATATTCCTTATTCACTTGCGACTCTTGTGATGGGAATTATGGTTGTTGTTCGATCTAAAAGACTGACATAATGACTTAAAACACGCATTTAGATATTACAAGCCAGCTCCCCAATTAAACCTGCAACTGCTCTCAAACAATTAATTCCAAGCCGGTGATGCTTTGCTTTGATTTGTCTTAGGGCTGATTTGATATTGTTGTGTTTTGAAAAAAAAACTGTTTCTGCTGTGCTGTGAGAATAAGCAACTGTGAAATAAAGCAGCAGAGTGTTTGGTAAACTTTTTTGTAAAAGTGCTTTTGAAAAAAAGGCAGTATTATAGTGTTTGGTAAACTTTTATGTAAAACAGATGTGAAAAAAAGCCGGTTTTTCAAAGCTGGGTTTTACATTTTCTTGTTTTTGGCTTTTTTTCACCCAAAACTATGAAAAAAAATTGAAGCTGAATGTTTACCGAACACCAAAAACTCTCTCAGTTTTTTTTCATAACAATTTTTTTTAAAATCATCTCAATCCCCTCTCACGCTTTTCCGGCTCCAAGTTGGGGTAGTTTGCGTACACGTGGTCGCCAACAACAAAACAACGAGGACAATGCTTGAGAACAGCGCATCCTGTCCAGCTCTTCCCAGGGTGGCCACCCTCCAGACCACACCCCTTACAGACTACTGCGTACTTCGCACACGCATTTCCCTCCTCTCCTTTTGGGGTAATTTCCAGGTAAGGGCATTCTTCAGTCGTGTGGTCTTTGTCCTTTCCACACACTTCACAAGGACCTAATCCAAGTTTTCTTTCAGCAGGTGTGAGTTTGGGCATAGCATCCTGACTCAAACTCTGCAAACAGAAAACAATATAATTATTCAGTACTAGAGCTTACTCTGTTCGGGTCCGGGAGAAAATTGGTATTTACTTTATAAAAAACTATATTTTAATCCCTAAATAAAATGAAGTTTAGAAAAATGTCTTACACAAGATTAAAAATTGATTTTAGTCCCTAGACTCTATTTAATGTCATTCAATGTCTCTTTTTTTATTTATAATTTTATAAATTTAAATTTTATGAAAATATTATAAATTTTAATTCTCGTTATGGTAAGCATCTTATATAAGAAAATATTTTTGTAGAGATTTTTCGGTATACTTATGTTTTTGCATATTTTCTTATTTGCCATTAATTCATTACAATATATTTAGGTACGAACATTTCGGTACACTTTGTTAGTATAATATATTCAGGTACGGACATTTCGGTACACTAGTTTAATATAACATATTTAGATACCGACATTTCGGTACACTAGTTTAGTATCATATAGTTAGGTACGGAATTTTCGGTACACTTATGTTTTTACATATTTTCTTATGTGTCACTAATTCACTACAATACATTTAGGTACAATACATTTAGGTACGGGCATTTCGGTACACTAATTTAGTAAAATATATTATGATACAGACGTTTAGGTACACAAATTAGAGAAAGTTAAATAAAATTAATGAATTAAAATGTGTATAATAATAAATTTAAAATTTAATGTAATAACATTAAATAAATTATCTATGAAATATAAAAACAAAAATATAATATGAATTTGAATTAACTATGAATATATTTTCTGCAAGGACTCTTCACTTTCTCTTCAGTACTTCGTTTGCGTTGTGGAATGATCGAGCCCACTTGTAAAAGGTCCAATCGAAGATGTACGCGTGCATGGCTAATGACTCTGTCTCTAAGCCTAATGCAGCTTTACCCTTCCCTAATCAATTAACTTCCAAGGCAGCCAGTCGAATCCAAACACCATAGCTATTCACTGTACCTGCGCGCAAGGTTTATATACTATAAATAACAGAGAAAATAAGGCGGAAGATGCACCAATGACATCAGTGAGAGCTGCATCAATGTGCCAATGAAAGAAAAATGGGTTTTCTTTCCCTTCCTGTGACCCGATTATAGACATGGCACATATTTCACAATTGGTCATCAAAGCACCCACTATCCAGGAAAAGAACTGAAAATGAAAAAATCTCTACCCAAACGCGTGCTATTTCATGCATTCCACTTTCATTTTTTAAGCATATTTTTCCTATTCCTAAACAATTCACGTCAAAGACTAATATGTTAGAAGTAAATATCAGTAAAGATAAAAACCTCACAGCATACGACGTTTATCAAGAGGCAGCAGCATATTGCTGAAATTAAATGGGTAGGGGCTCTTCCCTAAGAACCCCACCCATCTCCATCCTCCAAGAACGATCCACTATAGCTGCTAACTCCCTGAAAGAGAACACAAAATGCGTATAACATGAGACCAGATAAGGTAATTCATTTATAACTACTTTTGACAAGTAGTAATGAATCTGGGTGGTAGATAATACAAGTTTCAAGGAAACTAGTACCATTTTTTTGATAATATGATAAACTTCAGCTCCCAATACACTGAACTTTAAACTGACTCGGTATGTCATTGCAATTTGCAACAATAATCAAGTTATGGAAACTTAAACAGCATATTGCATTGTAAATGTAATTTGAAATAACTCCACTGGCTTTCAATTACAATTATATCCACGTTGCTCATCAAATACTAATAGAACACATTATGAATCTGACACTCTATTTTCTCTGGTTTTATAACTTTGATGCCAGGCTCACACTTTTTCTTCAAGTTCTGGACAGAAATGTCCTTCGCAAAGTTAATAAAGTTGCCACATCTCATACCTCATTTTTTGATACAAAACTATTAGGTGTTAGATGCAGAAACTTTCTTAACTTGACAGAGCCACATCCAGCATTTCATGTCCTTGTTAAAATGAAAACACATGGGTCCATACATTATGGGTAGCACCGGTAAAGAATGTAGAAAGAAAAACAATGAAACATTAAGGCAATGCACCAAGTGATAATGATAATATAACAAGTGAACAACAATAAATAATGTACAAAGAAAGACCATAGAGAATGAAACGTTACAACAGTGTAATCAAAAGACATACTTGAGATCATGGCTGACAACAAGTATAGTCAATTCTTTCTTTAGATGCTTGAGAAGCTTCACAACATCTGCACGTGCCTTCCAATCTGATCAAATAAAAGTTATCTAAACAGCAGCAGAAAAAACAGCAGCAGAAAAAAAAACAGAAAAGATAAATGTAAAAACAAATACCAAATTAAACAATTTGAAAACGAAGAAGAAACAAACAATATGGTTTGCCAGATAAAACATAGAAACCTAAGTTTTGAAGCCAGAAGCCAGAGCACAACTGGAACTTTGGCTTAAGTCTATTTTGAAGAGTAAAAATGTTTCCCAAGTAAAGCATAATTGGCATTCTTAATGCCTGATTATTTTAAAAGTATTTATCCATTAGTTCGACTTGCTAGGAAGAACCAAATAAGAAGACAAATAATGAAGAGGAACCAAACGAACTAAATTCATCTCCATACCAAGACCGGCAAGAGGTTCATCCAGTATCAATAAATCAGGGACTTGCACCTGGAGATTGAGGTCAATTGACATGTATGAGTGATTTCATGCCAAAGCAATAACCAGATTTATAAGACTGAACTTTATATCTAATATATATTACATTGTCATTTTGGTGTATGCATTTGTGTTTACATGTAAGTTCTTACTAGTTGAATTGCCAAGGCAAGCCGACGTTTGTAGCCACCACTTAGGGAATGAGGATCTCTATCCAATGAGATGCCATTTAAACCAACCTACGCAATCAGTTAAACTAATGAATTCTTTTTTAGAATAATCAAATCATAATGTGCATCAATTAAAAAAAAAAATGTCATAATAAGTAGAAGAAAACGTGTTCATGCTAAGAAAGGGCACAAGTACCCAATTGATTGCTCTTTGGAGTCCCAGAGCAAGATGCTCCTTCATTTGAAGATCACTCTTTTGCCTTGGCCACCCAAATGTAACTTCATCGAGCACATTATCTGCCACAAAATACCTAGCTTGAAAAGGGACATAACATATTATCAAACACTAAAAAAAATCGTAAATGAACAGACATGACACAAACAATCAGAGATATGGCCCATATGAGAGCACAATTTTGTAATTATGAACTCGTATCATGATTAATCGAGACAGGAAACAATTTTATAGTTTCGTAACTAATATTCAATACCTCTCCGGAAACTGAAACACAATGCCAACTCTTCCGGCTGATAAGGGTTCGGGAGACTGAACCGGGTTGCCATCATTTCCATATTTTTGAATGTAAATTGAACCTGAGGTTGGTTTGCTCATCCCTGCAAGAAGCTGGAAGAGGGAAAGAAAATCAGTTCATATCCAATACACTGCTTAAAAAAGAAGACGAACATTACATAACATCGACACACAACCTGCACAAGAGTAGTCTTTCCGCTACCGCTCCGCCCAAAAATTAAGCCAAAGCTGCCGCATCAAAATGCACGAATTAAGCCTAATAATGCAAAATCTGCTCCACGCATCACATAGATTCCCACAAAATACCGAAATTAATCATAAAAATGAAGAAAAAAATCACTTAATAATTGATTACCAGGCCATGGATTTGTACCTTTTCTCCGGAAGCGAAAAGCTAACATCACTGAGGAGGCTGAGCTCAGTCCCCGGCGGTTGGTAGCTGACATTGCTAACCTTCACGTTACAGATTGAATACTTGAGTGATCAGAACAAGTAACAAATTACGCTTTAGGGATTGTGAATTTGGGGTGTAAGATGAACTTACTTCAAAGCTGGAGTAGCCGCATTTGAATCTTACAGATTGGGGTTTTCGGAAATTCACACTGCGAAAATTTGGACTTGATACTTGCCTTGGACGTGATTTGGGCGGGAATCCGGCTGCTGGTTGGCGTGCTCTCCGCCCCGTTAGGGGGTTGAAGGCGACGACGGAGGAGCTCGCCATGTGTTTGCGAGAGTGGACAGTGGAGGGTTGTGGGGTTTGTCAAATTCAGTCGAACACAAATGCAGCACAATACCGTTGGATTTGCGCTCTGAAGCGTTTTGGGTAGGTGGATTTGTGGAAGGGGGATTCCTTCCCTCCTGGCCTATCACCTTCTCTTTCTTCCTCTCACATTTTATTTTTTATTTTTTTATCTTTATAAAAAAATTAATATAAAATAGGGGTATGATATCCACACACCCTATTTTACTTCTTACACACCTTTTTAATTTTCGACCGTCGGATCGGATGAATTGAAGAAGATCAACGGATAGAAATTATCAAGGATGTGTGAAAGGTAAAATGGGGTATGTGGATAGCACACCCCTATAAAATATTAGCGTACGTATGAGGTGAAAATCTCATGTACGGTTCTGTAGAGTGACAGTAAAAGTGACTTATTTGTCAACTTTTCCACTATCACCTTCAAAATACCAAACTTTGCCTTACGTGTAAAGTTTCCATAACCTCTGGATTTGAAATCATTGCTTATATACCTAGTATTGGCCATAATTTACAAGAGCCGTTTAAATATAAAAAGAGGATAAGGGAGAGAGATTTTTTTTTTTTTAGTTTTAACGAAACACTCCCGGTACTGTTCCCTTTTAACGAAAATTACATTTTTACCTTTCTTTGGTACTATTCATTATACATTTATTTGTCATTTTTCATTAAAATTATATTAACAAGTGTGATTATGAAGAATGGAAGAAAGGAACAATGGCAAAAAGATGAATTAACAAAGAAGAAGAGAAAGAGAGCTCTGTATATCTTTTCAGAAAAGTCGAATATAACACACTGAGAAGAATGGCCTTACAGCTACCTTATGTAATAACAACCATCTATTGCAAAAGACTCAAATACCCTCACTAACAACTTCATACTAACTAACTCAATCTATTCAACCGTTTAACCAATGATACGATGACACTTGGTTTCATCATATGGTTATTAATCCCCCCTCAAACGAAGCTGAGCTGCTAAAGCTAAGTTTGTTGCAGTCATTATCCCTAATCCAAGCTTTCTGCAATGTTTAAGTAAAACCGGACTATGCAGTCCCTTAGTGAAAACATCTGCCACTTGATCATCAGTTGGAATATAATGAACTGTAAGATCACCTTTCTGGACCTTTTCTCGTACGAAATGGTAATCAGTATCCAGATGTTTGATTTTGGAGTGGAATACATGATTTGAACTTAATGCTAGAGCTGATAAGTTGTCACAGTATAAGGAAGGTGAAGCTGAGATGTACTGATGAATATCCTTGAATACCAATCGAATCCAGAAGATATCAGCTGCACAGTGAGGCAATGCTTTATATTAAGCTTCTGTAGAACTTCGAGACACAGTAGACTGCTTCTTTAACTGCCATGAGATAGGATTATCTCCAAGATAGACAACAAAACCTGTAATTGATCTTCGGGTTGCTATATCAGCTGCCCAATCCGAGTCTGAAAAGGCAGTGATATCAAAATTCTTGGTCTTTGTATAGTGAAGACCATGGTTGATAGTACCTTGTATATATCTCAAGATTCTTTTGACCAAGAACATATGCACATCAGTTGGTTGTGTCATGAATTGACAAACCAAGTTCACTGAATAAGCTACATCAGGCCGAGTAAAAGTTAGGTACTGTAATGCCTCAACGATGCTTCTATAATGACTAGGTTTATATAACAAACTCCTTTCTCCTGCAAGAACCTGAGTATGAGGTTTTAATGGTGTTGAAGTAGGTTTACAACTATCCATACCTGCTTTCTTCATTAGATCTTTAGCATACTTTGTCTGAGTTACAAACAAAGATCCATCATCTTTCTATTGGATATGCAATCCCAAGAAGTATGACAATCTCCCTATATCCTTGAGATCAAACACACCAGCAAGATCATCAATCACAGCCTGTATTTTTACTGGATTTGAACCAGTAAGGATTATGTCATCAACATAAAGTAATAGAAGGATAAGATCACCACCATCCATTTTTACAAAGAGACTAGTATCTGAGAGTGATGATTTAAAACCAATGGCTGGAAGATAGCTTGTGAACTTAGAGTTCCAAGCTCTAGGAGCCTGTTTTAGGCCATAGAGTGATTTGACCAGTCTGCACACATGGTTTGGACATGTAGGATCCACAAAGCCTTGGGGCTATTTCATATATACCTCATCCTCCAACTCTCCATGAAGAAAGGCATTCTTAATGTCGAGTTGCCTTAATTGCCGACCAAATTGAGCAGCCAAAACTAATATGATCCTTACTGTAGTATGTCTTACTACAAGACTAAATGTCTTGGAATAATCTAAACCTTGTTCTTGAGTGTAGCCTTGGGCTACCAACCGAGCCTTATATCTCGAAATAATACCATCTGGATTTTTCTTCACCTTGTATACCCATTTGCTTCCAATAACTGATCTATTTGATGGTGGTGGGACCAACAACCAGGTTCCTTGAGTTTTCAATGCATCAAACTCCTCTTGCATTACAAGCTACCATTCTGGTTTGATTGAAGCAAATTTGAATGTTTTAGGTTCTTCAGCATCTGTGATGTCAGCTAAGAATGAAAATCCCCTAGAAACTTGCTCACGAATTTCACTAGATTGATCATCAGTACATGACTCTTCAAGTTGTAAAGAAGACAACTGAGGTAATGAAGCAAGATATCCCACATAGCTCTTTCTAGGAATAGCACCAGTTTGCAATCTGGTCTGAATACAATGTGAATTTGTTCATGTGATGACTGAATTATGATTTATAGAAGATGAGGTAAATGGGAGGATTACCTGTAACTGTGCAGGGTCCATGACAGGAAGCAAATGAGTAGTGTCTTGTGTAGAGGAAAAAGTATGTGATAGCCTAGATCACTGAAGTTCTGACTCAGCTGATTCACTATCTTCAAATTGTCTCTCAGATGTACTGTTGTGGACTGTATTAGAATCAAACCCTATCATGTTCTCATTACTTGTTGGAGAAGATACTTCTGTTTCAGTCTGAACCAATGAACTCTGTGAACCTGCATGTGTTTCACCTTGCTGACTTCTTGATATAGGTATAGATACAATAACAAGCACAATTCTTGATTCGAGATGCTCCTCATGTCTCTGTGAAACTCCAGCCTTAGTGTTGTTGATCATTTTTGCAGGAAATAAACATTCATCAAAACACACATGTCTGGAGATAATGATCTTCTTGTTTGGCAGATGATAACAGATATAGCCTTTATAACCTTGTGTATAACCCAAAAACACACATAACTCTGACCTTGGTTGTAATTTATTCACAGTGTATGGTCTCAGCCATGGAAAAATAGCTGAACCAAACACCTGAAGAGACAAGAGATCATGTGCTTTCTTGTACAAACTTAAGTAAGGAAAACTAAAAGATAAGTTTTTGCAAGGCATTCGGTTGATTAACAACATTGCATGTGCACACGCAAAGTACCACAGATCAAAAGGTAAACCAGCATCAGTGAGAAGAGTAATTGCACTCTCTACAATGTGTCTATGTTTCCTTTCTGCAACTCCATTCTGTTGTGGAGTGTAAGGACATGAAATTAACTGCACAATACCTTTATCAGCAAGAAAAGAAGTAAAATGTTTGCTTGTATATTCACCACCTCCATCTGTTTGTAAAGCCTTAATTGATACACCAAACTGATTAAGAATAAACTTGTAAAACTTGACAAATATCATAAACATATCAGATTTATTACCCATAGGGAAGATCCATACAAATCTTGTGTATTCATCAACAAATGTTACATAGTACCTATAACCCTCTAGATACCTTATAAGAGAGGCCCCCAAGATATCAGTATGTACTTTTTCAAAAGGAAATGTACATTTATCTGTTCTAAGTGGAAATGGAGTCCTAAACATCTTGCCTTTAATATAGGGAATACAAGTACTATATGTGTCATCTGTTTGAGCTGAAATATCTGATTGTCTCAACATTATAGCTACTATATCATGAGTTAGATGCCCGAGCCTTTTATGCCAAATGTTATGCTTCACTGCTTTTCCCAAATAAGTTTCTGGATTCCTGATAGTAAATTGAGAACCTCTTGAATTTGTTACCACAGGGATCTGGAATAACTCATCAGGCCTACTCTTTCCTTGATACACTATCTCCTTTGTCTTCTTGTCATGCACAAAAAATTCAGATTCATCACATATAAACCAGCTTTTGTTGTCAGCACACAATTGTTTCACAGAAAGTAAACTCATAGTAATAGCAGGTACATGTAGAACTTTATTAAGAGTGAGAGAGTGTGTTGGTGTCTGTAGTATAGTTGAACCAATATGTTTAATTGGTAAACCTGTACCATTCCCAATAGTTATTCTCTCAGACCCTTCAAATGGTGTTACTTGAGATAGGGCATTGATATCAGAAGTTATATGATGTGAAGCCCCTGAATCAACAACCCAAGCATCTTGAGGAACAAATGTTGAAGTCTGTTGTGCATTCATTGCAGACAATGATGATGGTGGAGGCTGACCTTGATAAGTATAATTGCCCTTTTGATAACAATCCAATGCAGAATGACCTCTTTTGCCGCAAATCTGACACTCAACCACAAAGCCAGTGGCTGGAACATTTGTATTCCTGTGAAAACAATTAACCGCAGTGTGTCCTCGTTTATTGCATATATGACATTCAATCACTACAGTAGCTCTCGTGTCAACATTTCCAGACCAAGTGTTATTTCCAGAGCCAAATTGCCTTGAACCAGTGTTCCCAGAGTTAGTATATCCCCTTCCTCTAAAGCCATTGTTATTTCTGTAACTATTTCCACCTCTGTAATTATGTCCTCCTCTGTACTGAGGTCCCTGAGCTGAAAATTGACCATTTGTAGACTGTGACCTTGGTGTATTCTGACCACCAGAGTGAGCATTGAATCCATAACCATAAGACTCAGTAGGAGGATAGTATGGTTGTTAATCTACATGAGATGATGAAGTTGAACCATATGGTATGGCAGTGAAAGTACCAACAGTTATAGCAGGAATATGATCATGACTTTGAAGATTTGAACTTGATGCAGATGAACTTGAACCAGAACTAAACCCTTGAACATATAAAGCTAATATATTCTGAGTGATTGCATTCAATTCACCCTCAATTTCCCACTCAGCACCAGGCAACAGTGCTCTAAATTCTTTCAAAGTAAGCGTAGATTCCCTAGCCAAAATAACAGTTCGAATAACCCCATATTCCTTTGGCAATCCAGCAAGTCCAGCAATCATTACGTCATTATCCGAGACCATTTCACCTGCAGCACTGAGTTGTTCTCTAATATGTTTGAGTCTCAACAAATATTTATCAATTGTATCTGACCCTTTTTGAATGGTATGTAATTCAGTTTTCAGATGATTAATTCTTGATTTAGAAACAGAAGCAAAACGATCTACAAGATTAATCCAAGCCTCATATGTTGTTCTATAACCAATCACATATTCCATGGCTTAATCAGTTAAAGTTGCAAGTAAGAGACTTAATAACGCCATATCAGTTGTTTCCTATTCAAGATACTCCACTGTAATCTCCTTAGTGACTCCAGTATCAGAACTTATAACAAACTTTGTTGGACATGGAGTCGAGCCATCAAAGTGACCAAACAGTTTATACCCTCGTAAGACAAACTGAAACTGAAATGCCCATTTTGCAAAATTATCTTCCCTAAGCCTTATGGTAATCATACCCAAAACACCTTCAACTTTGAATACATGAGCAGTCATGATTGAAAGATTGACACTTTCACAAATCAAGAAATTATATGATCAACAATTTTACTATAGAGAATAACACTCTATGCAGATTAAGAAAGATTGACACTTTCTTACAGACAAATCTCGAGCACAGAAAGATTAACACTTTCTTGCAGACAAATCTTGAACACAGAAAGACTGACACTTTCTTGCAGATAAATCTCGAACACAGAAAGATTGACACTTTCTTGAAACTGTAATTCCAGCACTTCAATCAACTTTTACAGCACACCCATATCAAATTTCTACCACAAAATCAAGAGAAAACACATCAAAACTCCCAAATTAAGAAAAACAAAACAGAATCTCAATCCAATCATATTGCAGATACCCAACCATCATTCGAGAAATTATTGAACAACCCAGATGAGAAATGTTAACAATATCACCTGATACGACATAATCCATCAACAAATCACAAAACTCAGCATTCTGAACTCTGGCAACAAACACCAGCAACAGACACCAGCAACCCAACCGATCAAGAAATCACCAACCAATTTGATGAATACAGCGAAAGACCCTTCAGGACCGACTACGGCAGCGAGCCAATTACCGGCGATGATACCATATTAACAAGTGTGATTATGAAGAATGGAAGAAAGGAACAATGGCAGAAAGATGAATTAACAAAGAAGAAGAGAAAGAGAGCTCTGTATATCTTTTCAGAAAAGTCGAATACAACACACTGAGAAGAATGGCCTTACAGCTTACCTTATGTAATAACAATCATCTATTTCAAAAGACTCAAATACCCTCACTAACAACTTCATACTAACTCACTCAATCTATTCAACCATTTAACCAATGATTCTCTGACACATGGTTTCATCATATGGTTATTAAATTAAAGTTTTTCGTTTTACTTTTTGTTAGTTTTCTTTTTTTTTTTTTTTAGTAAAAAAGAAGGGGGAGAAATTAAAAAGGAAAAAAATCTTCTTCCGAATTTGTGGCCATCGAGAGTTTGGATATCTGAATTTTATTATTTTTTTCACAATAGCATATTTTATTTAAACTATTTATGATTTTGGAGATTCGAACATTCACTACATTGGAGGAATCTCACGGGAGCTTCACGAGTCGTGAGTTGCTATCTATATATTTCTAAATTAATTAGTTTTTATTTTGTATAATGTACCCTTAAGTTTGAGTTTGGAATTATAGATAGAGTAAATTGTAGCTATGGTCCCTTAACTTTAACTCAATTGGAGCATGGTCCCTCAACTAAAAATCCATTACCATTGGTCCCTCAACTTATCAAAACGTGTAGCTATGGTCCCTCAACTAAAAATCTATTACCATTGGTCCCTCAACTTTAATTCAACTGGAGAAATAGTCCCTTAACTTTAACCCAATTGTAGCAATGGTCCTTCCAATATAACTCGTTGTGACAAAATTTTTGACATAGTTGACGAAAAGAACCATAATTATACATTTTGATGAGTTGAGGGATCCTAATTGTATAAATGGTCATTCCAACATAGCTTATTTTGACAAAATTGATAAGAATGACTATAGCTACACATTTTGATAAGTTGAGGGACCAACAAGGAACAAAATGCCGATAATATCGGCGATATTTCGCCGATATTATCGGTTTTTCATGGTACCGATATTTTAATCACTATCCAACTGGTTTTCGTCAAAATATCGCGATATTTTGAAACCATGCCGACCGGAGAAGAACGCCGGAGACACGGCAAGAGGGAATCTGCAACATTCGGGGGGGAAGAAGACGAGCCGCGGTGGGGGTGGGAATCTGGAGCACAGACAGGTTGGGGACCAGTAGGAGTTGGATCTGGGGGCAAGGCAGAACGTGGATGCAAGGGTGGGGGCTCGGGAAAAGAAGGACAAAAGTTTTGGGGGGGGAGGAAGCAGGGAAAAGCGGGTTTTTGGTGAGGAACGATTCTTGTTCCATCAAAAGGTGGGGGAGGTTCCATCAAGTGGGGGGGAGGGAAGCAGGGAAAAACGGTTGGCCGGGGGGGAGGAAGAACAGGGAGGAGGGTATCGTCGAAAGTGGGGTGGGGAAGAGGGATAAGGGTCTCGTCGAAAGTGGGGGGGGGGGGAGAAACGCATCTGGTCTCGTCAAAAGTGGGGGAAGGGAACAGGGAGGAGGGTGTCGTCGAAAGTGGGAGGGGGAGGGATGAGGGTCTTGTTGAAAGTGGGGGGGGGGGGGGGGGAAGAAGAGGGAGGAGGGTGTCGTCACAAGTGGGGGGGAAGAGGGATGAGGGTTTCGAAATTGGACAGTAGGGATCTGGTTTCGCCGAAGGTTGGGGGTAAGAAAGAAAGGTGGAAGAAAGAAAGGTGAGGGGTGGTTGATTTGGTTTCATCCGCACAGAAGAGAAAAGAAATAAAGCAAAGCAGGAGAAGAGATGGAGGAAATGACAGAAAGCTGGATTGCTTTGGATTCTCTGCGTTTTTTTTTTTTTTTTTTTTTTTTGTTTTGGAAAAAGAAATAAAGAAAAGAAGGAGAAAATAACAGATATTACTAACGCATGTTAACAATTACATGCAAAATTATTTTGAGAATTTATCATTCTGACCACTTTTCACAATATACTTACTTTACACATACAGATTTGAACATCATAAGAACTCTATGCGGTGCTAAGTCACTCATGTATGTTACCATGCAATGTATACAGTGTAAAATATTGTATTAATTCATTATATATAAATGATTATAGTGTGTTTAAACTTTTTTCATTAATTACTACATATTTTCTACCCTCACAATGTTTGCCAGCTCGCTATATAATCAACTTAAATCAGTTAAATCCATCATGCAATGCATTTCCTTCCAATTTTTTGTGATAAACTAATAGATAGTTGACTAAATAAACATCCTGCAAAGTTTCAATAAAAAATTCCAAGTTTTTCTTACAATTTCCGTGGTTTCCATATAATTTTTATCGATATCGATATTATCCCGATATTTCCATCGATATTTCCGTGTTTTCAGATTACCGATATTTCCGATATTACCGATATTTAATACCTTGGGGACCAATGATAATGGATTTTTAGTTGAGGAACCATTGCTCCAATTTGATTAAAGTTGAGGGACTATTTGTACAATTTACTGTTATAGATAAGAGAAGAAACCATAATAATCCATTGCATTTGCATAAATGGGTTGTCATCGGTAAGGGATCCAGATTTCGGACGTTGGGGATTTTAGTGTTAAAAGTATGAGTTTTGTGATAGAAACAGAGCTGAAAACGTGCAAAAAGTTTTCAGTTTATTCACCGAGACATTTCTTCTAATACTCAATGGGCTTGTTGTCGACGTGTCATCATATTATGCACATGTCAACAAATATCCATATATGTCGAAGCAATCTGATAAGTGTTATCAAGAGAATTCATCAAGTGTTCTTGATGCAACCTGTTGAGTGATGTCAAGATATATCATATGCCTAGTAGGCACTACACCAAATATTTGATGGACACAAAAGAAATCTATACTAAACATTTGAAAGATTCTTGAAAAACATTCACATGTGTATTTTTTGAAAGGCTTATTATATTAACACCCAACAAATTGTTGAATAAACCCCACATACTTAATACACCCCACATTTGCTTTTTCATTTAAAAATTATCTTAATACACCCCACATATTTTTCCATAATACCCTACACCCCACATTCTCAATATACATCTCTCACTAGACTAGATAGTAACCAGATTATAGAGTTTCTTAGACAAAAATAAAGCCCAAAAGATGAACAGCCGCATGGATCCTTACGATGAACAGCCGCAGGGATCCTTACGATGAACAACCGCATGGATACTTACTAATTGCATAAACTGATGAACAGCCGCATGGATCCTTGTGATCCTTAAAAGATGAATATGAATATAGAAGTTTAAATAACGCAGCAAACGCAAGATTAAATAATTATCGATGTCGTCGAAATCACTAAAATAATAAAAAAATATGAAATCTTACCTCATGTGAAACTTCCGAAACATCGATTTCTTATTTCATTCGTCAAAAGCAATTTTTCTCAATCAATATGTTTGTAGTTTCATTGGTTAGAGTTTTGTTCAACAATGAAAAGTGGGAGGGTTTTGATAGTTGAGAAAATAAATAATACGCTAAAAGTGATTTAGGGTGTATTTAGATTTTTTTTTTTAAAAACCTAATAAGGTCAAAATTATCATTGCATAGTAGAATAAATAAGTCATTTAATATTAAATTTTAATGTGATGTGCATTCAACATTTTGTGGGATACTAATATAAAAAACCTTTTGAAATACGAGTGATTTTGGAAGTCTAGAACCATCTTGATCTGAATGTACAATATTTAAATGTTGGTATTGTCCCACATTTACCCGCATTTAAATGTGGGTAAGTACAAAATTAAAAAAATGCAGGCTTGGTACCATTTTCCAATTATTTATTTGTATCTCACTAAACCTGATACCAGGCCGCACTTGTTGATCATAATTTAATCATTTACATTGACGAAACTTAAAAAAAAGGCCTTTTAGTCCCAAGCCAATTGGCAAATAAATAATCAACAATGCTTGGCTTACAAATTTCTGAATTAATTCCTCTTTGAAACACTTCATCGCCGACTCATAACACTTCTTTTTCATGATTAAAATCATTCTTAAATCACTATGTACAATTATTTATGGTAAAATTAAAGTTATGTAGTCAATTAATTGGGACTAAATTATCTAATTTCATAAAAAATTTTTACAAAGATGTAATAATTTATAATATGACTAGTTCTGGTCATAACCACAAAGTTTCGGACATTGGCTGCAAAGTGTTTAAAGCAGAAATTTATTCACAATTGTAGTGAAGCCAATATTATTCACAATGGTAACACATACATGTGTTTAAACAGATCGAATAACAATGTGCTCTTTTACTATATTCAAATTGAATTTTTCTTCTTAATTATAGTGTAGATGAATTAATATAAAAACCACTTGTATTAAAAAAAAATTAAAAAAAAAGGGGTTAGGCAACTTAGGAAAGGGATCCGGAGCTTTCCACCAAATCCACCTAGTCCGGGATTTGGACCGTTGGATTTTGATCCAATGACTACAGTTATTATAACTTTTAAAATGATCCCCTGTTTGTAGCCGTTGAATCAAATTTCAACGGTCCGGATCCCTAACTAAGTGAATTTGATGGAAAGGGATCCGGAGGCAATTGAAAATAAAAATGGAGTAGAATAGAAAACAAGAAATGGATTGTTGTCACTAATATTACATACGTAGAAGGAGCTGGGCAAGAAGCACGCTTGCATACAAACGCGTATCAATGTGAACGACTGGAGTCAAAAAAAACAAAAACGTGAATGTGAATTCTGAACAAAAATATTGTCCTAATAATGTAATGTCAATTACAAATACTAATTGTTTGGTTATATGTCAATTAGATCAAGTCAAATCCTTTGTTTTCTTCTTTTTCCTCCAATTGGCTTTAAATTGCCGGAAATTCAAAAATCTTCTTTTGTCTAGCCTTTTTTTATGTAAAGTTTTTTCAGTATGACCTAACACCTTATCATGGGCTCGTTTGAAAATATTTTTAAAATAATTGAAATTGCTTTTTATGAAAATATTTTTGAAACTAATCTCTAGTAAAAATGCAAGTAAATCATTAAAAAAAACACTTAAAGTGTTTCCTATAACAAGTACATAACTGATGCTTCTTGTATGAAGTATTTAAGTGTTTTTGGAACCCAAAAATATTTTTTCTAAAAATACTTTTAGTCATTTTAAAAGTACTTCCAAACGAGTCTCATGCTATCTATTAACTTGTGTAATAGCACATGTGTAAGATCCCACATCGTCCAGGGGAATAGATCCTATGAGCCTTATATGTATATTATCATCTCTACCTAGCGTGAGGCTTTTTGGGAGCTCACTGGCTTCGGAGTTCATGGGAACTCCGAAGTTAAGCGAGTAGCGTGCGAGAGCACTACCATGATGGGTAACCCACTGGGAAGTTCTCATGTGAGTTCCCAAAAACAAAACCGTGAGGGGGTGGTCGGGGCCCAAAGAGGACAATATCGTGCTATGGTGGTGGAGCGGGCCCGGGATGTGGTGGACCCCGGGCCGGGATTTGACAATTTGGTATCAGAACCTAACCATAGCCGCATGTGTGCCGACGAGGACGTCGGGCCCCTAAAGGGGGTGGATTGTAAGATCCCACATCGTTCATGGGAATGGATCCTTTGAGCCTTATACGTATATTCCCATCTCTACCTAGCGTGAGGCCTTTTGGGAGCTCACTGGCTTCGGAGTTCATGGGAACTCCAAAGTTAAGCGAATAGCGCGCGAGAGCACTCCCATGATAGGTGACCCACTGGGAAGTTCTCGTGTGAGTTCCCAGAAACAAAACTGTGAAGGCGTGGTCGGGGCCCAAAGTGGACAATATTGTGCTATGGTGGTGGAGCGGGCCCGGGATGTGGTGGACCCTGAGCCGGGATGTGACAATTTGGTATCAGAGCCTAACCCTGGCCGCGTGTGTGCCGACGAGGACATCGGGCCCCTAAAGGGGTGGATTGTAAGATCCCACATCGCCTAGGGGAATGGATCCTATGAGCCTTATATGTATATTCCTATCTCTACCTAGCGTGAGGCCTTTTGGGAGCTCACTGGCTTCGGAGTTCATGGGAACTCCAAAGTTAAGCGAATAGCGCGCGAGAGCACTCCCATGATAGGTGACCAACTGGGAAGTTCTCGTGTGAGTTCCCAGAAACAAAACTGTGAGGGCGTGGTCGTGGCCCAAAGTGGACAATATTGTGCTATGGTGGTGGAGCGGGCCCGGGATGTGGTGGACCTTGGGCCGAGATGTGACAATTTGGTATCAGAGCCTAACCCTGGCCGCGTGTGTGCCGACGAGGACGTCGGGCCCCTAAGGGGGGTGGATTGTAAGATCCCACATCGCCTAGGGGAATGGATCCTATGAGTCTTATATGTATATTCCTATCTCTACCTAGCGTGAGGCCTTTTGGGAGCTCACTGGCTTCAGAGTTCATGGGAACTCCGAAGTTAAGCAAGTAGTGCGCGAGAGCACTCCCATGATAGGTGACCCACTGGGAAGTTCTCGTGTGAGTTCCCAGAAACAAAACCGTGAGGGCGTGGTCGGGGCCCAAAGCGGACAATATCGTGCTATGGTGGTGGAGCGGGCCCGGGATGTGGTGGACCCCGGGCCGGGATATGACAACATGAATTTATGTACTAGTACTATATTCTAGTTATGTGTTGTATCAACCATGTGCGTTAATTCATATTATAATACGTGAATTAATAATATTATATATGGCCGTTTGTCAATAATATTGAAAATTTTATCATTTTCGCCAGAAATCTCACGTATTTATGCAAAAGAAGTTTACTCTTTTCTATTCGTACAACCACTATCTTTCATAAGATTTGAGTTCCTTTTCATAATTAAGAGTTGAATTCATAACCTCTTTTGCTGATACGAAATTTAATAGGATGTCACCAAATTAAATAGTGCTTGAGTCGAAATCAAGAGAGAAATTTACGTATAAATTGTTGCTATTTAGTACTTACCTAGTAATTTGCCAATGCTATCGTTTGACCGAAAGCCCGTCTGATTCTTGGGTCAGTTGGGTCAAAAGGTCAAGGTCATCTTCAACAAGCCTTCACAAAAAGTTTCAGCGCAACTTCCATACATCTTACGACTGCTTGAAACCCAGTCCGGTCACAACCACCACCACCACCACCACCAAACAAACACCACGAACTTACCACCACAAAATCCCACTTTGCCACGTGTCTATATTTGATTGGAAATTTGTATTTGTGGTGCATGCAGAAAAGAAATATTTGACCAACAAAACATTAGGTAATATAGACCAAAAAATGGAAACAATAAGCTAATGGTTCGGCGTTGTTATCTATTGATTAGGTAATGATTTACCTTCATTCCTCTATTGATTTACGCCAAGAGGTGTGAGAATAAACTTGTTGTAAATTCGTCATTTTCAAAATTTGAACTTAAAACTTCTCACATATTGACTCATTTATTCATGAATATTAGGTACGAACCTTACATATTTTGGTACGATACTGTTAGGGTTTTCATCCCATATTCAGTCAATGATGTTTATTTGATGATTTTATCCATAACGAAGATACACCATGAACGATATGTTTTTGGAGCGAATATTTATGAAAACATAGTTTCAGGTAATTTGTGAATACGATAAACGGATACGATTACGTGATCCCTAGGGAATGAATCCGACGAGGATCCTGGTTCCTCTTTCAGCGTCCTCCAAGAATCTAATCCACTCGTTTTTCACATCTTCTTATTACACACCAACCCTTTTTTTATTATTTCAGTTTACTCCAAACCTATTTTAATTATTTTCAGTTTACTCCAACCATTTTTTAATTCAGTTCAGTTTAGTATATAAGAGAGTCGGCACAGCAGCCTAATCCTTAATTATATCAGCCAGCAAATGGGGAGTCCTCCTGCGAAGAAAGTCCTGCTCACCTCCAATGGTGACGATATTTCACAGAGCATCGCCTTCTCTCTGGCCCAACGCGGCTGCAGGTGATTAAATCTCCATGGGCTGAATCAAACGTGCAATTTTGAATTTCGGGTTTTCTGGGTCGGATTCCATTTGGGTGCATTTTGTGATTAATCTGACAAATGGGTTTTGAGATTTATTCTGTTCTGTGTATTAAAGATTTGATTTTTTGGTTTGTTTGTTTGTTTGTGTTCTGAATAAGCAGGTTGGTGTTGATGGGGAAGGGGAGCTGCCTACGGGGTATTGTGCAGAAAATAACGGGCTCACTGGAGGGTGCGGTGGCACCGGTGGAGGTGGTGGACGTGGACATGGAGGACGAGAGGGAGGGAACTTTTGATGAGGCGGTGGAGAAGGCATGCAACATCTTGGGCAATTTGGATGCCTTTGTGCATTGCTATACTTACGAAGGTATAAGTTTCCTTCGTGACTGCTCTAATCCAATTTTTTTGCGCTCAGATATAATTTGAAAGATGATTTCACTTTCGAAGTACATTGAATTTAGTGAGTTATCCAATCCAATTCAACAATGTGTGCCAAAACGAGGTGAGGAGAGGAGTAATACTTGGGACTCGATTCCTGTAAAGTTCTTATAAGAACTAAGAAGTCGTCACAGTTTGGCATCTTTATTCATCTTTTGGATTCTGGGTGGCTCCCTGGGTATAGTTTGGAAATATTATCATTATAAAAAAAATAAATATATATATATATATATGTATGTATATATATATGTATGTATGTATCTGATTAGTTGTTTAGCTTGTGGAACTTGGTGTGGTCATGGTCAACAGTAATAGTATTTAGAACAGCAAAAAATGCTGATGTGGAAAAATTTGACAAACATGATAGTAACTTTTTTTGGGAAGATGTTCAATTTTTTCTTGCAAAATCTGTTGATCCCGTGTTAAAACATGTTTAACAAATGTTTTTATATCCGGGTGTTCTTCGCCATCTCGTTTTTAGCACTCCTTTTTGTTATGTGCATATGTAAAGCTTGTTGCAGTTTAATTGGACCTAAGCAGAGTGATCATTTCTGGTTTTTTGAACAGGAAAAATGCAAGACCAGCTACAATTAGCTGAAGGTGAATTCAAAAAGATAATGAAGATTAACTTTATGTCGGTGTGGTTTCTGTTAAACGCTGTTGGCAGAAGAATGCGAGATCAGAAGTCAGGAGGTTCAATCATGTTCTTGACCTCGATAATTGGAGCCGAAAGAGGGCTTTATCAAGGAGCTGCTGCTTATAGTGCATGTTCGGCAGGCCTTCAGCAGTTAGCTAGGGTATGTTTATTGGATTCGTTCATGTACATACACTCTGATATAACTACTGCTGCATATGTTTTCTGAGTAATTTGGAAAATGAACTTTTATAGTATCAGTCAGGAGTCAAAACTATCCCAACCATTCATATCTGTATACGAAAACCAAATTTGCAACCTTGGTTTTACAGGGTTTTATGTGATTGATCTCGCATTAGGTGGCTCAACATAACCAGAATCAAATTAATTTTGAAGGAGATACACTGAGATGTCTCATGATCATGATTGATTTTTATCATGTCTTATTGTGGGATGGTTAGCTAACAGAACAATTGCTTATGTGTTGGATGGTGTTGGGTCAATTCAAGAGAGATAGAATAGGGTAAAAGTAGAGAAATATAAGTTGCCACATCGATGAGGAGAAGTCTCATTGAGTTTGCAAGCATAGTCGTAAAATTTTGATCAGTCAGCTGCTAGTACTTTGTAGACTGTAGGGCTTTTGAAGTACTTGAACTTCAATCTTTGTTCTTCATATCAGTTCTACACTTTTAGGTTTATCATCATTGGGACAACCTTGTAAGGTGTCGTTGTTTTGGCATCTCCTAATACAACATTACAATTTACACACCAAAGGCATAAGCATTGAACAGTTTTTACAACGTTGTTATTGTATTTTGAGGTTGTAAGTTCAATTGAGGATGCTTCTGCTGCATACCTCCAAAACTTTAGTGCATTTTGAACTGCTTGTTGCATATCTCAACTCATAGTACGCTGTGCTTTTACTTTTTATGTTTCATTTTAGTTGAATATTCTGAAAATTTCTCCTGTTGCTATTTTCAGACGTCAGCCTTGGAGATTGGACGATACCAGATTAGGGTCAATGCTATTGCCCGTGGTTTGCATCTACAAGACGAATTTCCAATTTCTGTGGGAATAGAGAGAGCGAAGAAGCAGGTGATGGAGGCAGCTCCATTGGGGAGATGGCTTGATGTTAAAAACGATCTGGCTTCAACTGTCATATATTTAATCAGCGATGGGTCACGGTACATGACAGGCACAACAATATTTGTGGATGGGGCACAGTCTCTAACAAGACCTCGGATGCGTTCTTTTATGTGATTCTTCTCCCCCTTTTTTTTCCTAGCCGTTACTTAGGTCTTATCTTAGGTGGATTAGCCATATATTCACATGGAGTCTGTTACTTGTATACTGCCACGGTCCATGGTAAGGTGTTGCTCTTGGATTCATTCAAGCGAGGTAATGTAATGTGATCCATTCAAAATTTCGCGATTCATATGGAACAGAGTTTGAAAATACTGCTTCTGAATTGTGGATCGTAAGGTGCTTAATTTTGAAGCATTCTGAGGCTCAAAATCTCAAATATGACTGCTTTCGCTGTGGTTTCATGATCAGTGATGAGAATGTGTAAACAACCATTTAGTTTTGGGCTGGAAATAAGTTCAAATGTACTGGTCCTCTTTTCATGCTAAAGCTGTGAGCAGAGCTGCAGAGTTTAAAAGTTCCGGTAAGATTCCGTCATCTGGTTATCTCGACGTTTGAAGACATGAAGAAACGAGCTTGGATGGAAAGTAGGTGACTGCATTTTCTCTGTGTCTCTGTCGGAAATTATGAGGGTGCCTACCTTTTTGTCACAGGTTGTTGAATTTACAACTGCCTTTCTGGTATATAACCGTCATTCATTAATCCCGTTTGTCAATTCGAATTGTCAAAGTACTTGAATAAACAGAGAAATACTTACAAACATGAGTTTTTACGAACGACAAATAATTTCATCTAAATTATGGAGAGGGGAGAGTTCGAGCCTGGGTTGAAGAGAAAGTTCCTATCAAACATGACCTTTAAGATGACGAAAAGGGCTTTTAGCCAAAATGGTCTTTGAGATTGTCATAACTTCTTATTTTGGTTCCTGAAATTTAAAATCGATAGAAGTGGTCTCTGAGATTGTTCACTGTTAATCATTTTATGAAAATTTTCCGTTAAATTGAAGAAACCATCAGTTCAATGAGAGGGGTTGATTTGACAAAAATACCCTCAATTTAATTGAAATTTATCGCAAAATAACCAAAATAATCGATGGTGGACAATTCAGGGATCATTTATACTGACCTGAAATCTTAAACCAAAATGAAAAATTATATCATTCTCCATGATCATTTTGACTAAAAAAACTGAGGAAAAATATGTATTGGAAACAAAAATCAAGGACAAGGGCTCGGGTGCATGATTGTACGGTGTGTGGAATTTGACCATAACATGTGTGGAATTTGACCGTTTGAGGGTTCAACATCTTTTGAAGAAAAATTCCAAATAATTTAAGTTTTGCTTTTCATATTTGTTATTATGGAGGGCTGCGCGGACAGTTCCAATCATGTGAACCCATTTTTTTCGAATTCAAACACGTCTTTGTATTTGTGACTCTGTCTTAGACCAAACCAAGGTTCTAAAAAATGCTAGGTGTTAGTCGGACAACGGGCTAGTGTCTAGGCGGCCTAAGCGGATTTAAGTAAATTTCTTATATATCTTGTAAATAAGTGCATATTGACACCTAAAAAAAAAACTATACTTGTATGGATAATAAAATAATGATAAAATGCAAATTAGGTACACTATTTCTATAAGTATTGGATGAACTTGTAGTAAATCCATCATTTGTAAATTAGATACACCATTTCCATAAGTATAGCACCATGAAACCAAAAAAGAAAAAAACACACAATTAATAAAAAAAAATATATAAAAAAAAACCTCCTAGGATCGCCTAGCCCGCCTAGGCCCAGCCCGATTTTTCCGCCCAATTTGCCCAAAAACGCCTTGGTTGCTAGGCACCACCTAGGGCGTTTTTAAGAACACTGGACCAAACTAATCAACTTTCGATTTACTGGTGAATGTCTAAACGAGATTAGTGTTTCTGTCTTAAAATTTGGTTCCAGACTCCAGAGTTTGAGTTTTTGTTTAGTCTATAAAATATTCAAGAATGTAAAGCCAATGGCAGATTGTTTTCATGAATAGAATCTAACTCTTCAATTCATTGAACCTAGATTCAAATTCTTTTTAATCTAGATTAATTAATATACTATAATTTTATATCGAACATATGTCATTTTGGCGATGTACTTATAATTTTATATCGAACATATGACATTTTGGCGATGTACTTATAAGTTCTATATCAAATGTTTAATCTTGGTACACACAAGTGCATTATATTATCAATTTTTTTAGGGGCTCACCTTGTACAGGTGCGGATGTACAAAAAAATATATGTAATGAACATATTTTTTTCATAAAAAAAAATAGTTATGAAAATGCTATTCTAGAAGATCTGGATGCTGGCTACCATTAAAATATACGTGTTTGTTCTTAAAATGCACATGATAAATGTTCGGGCAAAGATTTATGTGGAGAATGATCCTCGAACCTCAGCATAGCTTCCCAAGGGATTGGCACTTGGTATGTTTAGTCGGGCTCTTACTTGTTGATGTGCTACAAGAAGAGGACAAAGTTAATTCTGAAATGTGCCTTTGTGGGGCCTTAGGTGTAGACCTTGAGGCTCGCAATCAAAACTAATTGAGTGCTAGGCGTGCCACTGCTATCTCAATATAGCAGATGTAGAACAAAAGTGTTTTTAGTCGATTACTTGCGCCCCAAGTTACTTGAACTTCTTGTTATCAAAAGATTGTCGTGGATGGGTTAAGTCCACATTAAGTTCTTTTTCTTGCCTTGTAAACAAGGACTTTTAGTTTATAGTCTTGTATGTTTATTGTGGAGCCAAAAATATTCACAAGGCGACACATGGACTTTTGGATAAAAGAGGACAAAAATACCCTTGAGGCATACTGGGATTCCTACACGCGAGCAGCGGGCAATTATCCCTGAACCAAGTCAAAAGTGCCCAAGAAAGGTAACAAATTCAAAGTTATCTCATCCATCCTCATCTTAGGTAATTACTTCATAACCTACAAATTATTTCATATAAATGGAGATTAATTGGCTAATTAATGGATTAATTCCTAATTAATCTATTAATCACTCATTTATCACCCAATTAACCACAAAATACATCCAATTCAACCCTAAAGCTAGGTGATGGCCGGCCACCCCCCTTTCTTCCTAAACCTTTCTCATTTTCCCCCATTTTATTACCCCATTTATGCAAATAATCAATTTTGTAACCACCAATTTATTCTTTAAGGTTTAATTAGCCAATAAATTGGCTAATTAAACCAAAATCTCAACCACAAAACCCCTTGAAGGCCGACCATTCCTTGGAAAAAAGGGAGAAGACTATCCCTATAAATAGGCTCCCATTTTCACCAAAAGATCATTCCAACACTCTTGCAAAAATCCCAAAAATCCCAAAATTCTCTAAACACTCTTTCTTTCTAAATTCTAACTTTGGCATCGGAGGTTCTTCGGCCAAAGCCCCCCCCATTCATCGTGGGCGCGTGAGGCTTGTGGCCATAACCAAAGGTGTTATTTATTTTGTAGGTGCAATTTTGTCCAAGATCAAGGAGGAAGAAATTTGCATCCACAAATTGGTGCTTTCATTGAGAATTGAGATTCACACTCGTAGAAGACTCTCGCGCAAAAAGGTTTTTTTCTCTATTTTCTCTATTTTCTAGTCCACTTGTATTTTTCGTATGTTCTTATTATTAGAATTTTTTTTTATTTGCAAAGATTCTTTGGTAAAACGTAAAAGAAAAATATAATGGCTAAAAATTTAGAAAATTCAACAAGTGAAAATTCAAATATTCAAGAAGTGGGACCGCGACGATCCACGAGGCTAAATGTGATCTTAGGGGGAGCAGCACCATCACAACAAGGCTCCACCATGGAAACCACCGCGGTGGCCACCACGGCAATCACCCGCGGCGAGGTCCATGGCTCTACCACCACGGCCCAAGCCGTGCTATCCAAGGCCCACGCCACCAAAGCCACGGCCCGAGCCATGCCACTCCATGCCCAATACGAGCCCAATGCGTTGCCAATCCAAGCCCAAGCCTCGCATTCGCGAGCATCACGCAGCCCACTCTCGTGGCCCAGCCTGCTCTCGCTGAGCAGCCTACTCTTGTAGCCCAGCCTGCTCCTGCAGCCCTGCCTGCTCTTGCCGCGTAGCCCACTCTCGTGGCCCAGTCTACTCCCGCAGCCCAGCCTGCTTCCGTGGCACTCCAAGCAGCCTAAATCGGCCTAAGACTATTTCGACCATCCGGACCAACCATTGAGCCGAGGGCATTTTCACCACGCTTCGCCGTGGATTTGACATTTCCTAATTCAAATCTCGCGCCTGGAGCCTATCGCACTTCCATTGCTCAAGGAGGCACATTCCTTCTAAGCTCTTCCAATACAAATGGCGATCAACATTTGTCTCGACAAGTCATAGAGTTGACGAATGCCCTTGCACAATAGACAACCTTGGTGAATCAACTCTTGCAACGCACCGAGATCCAACATGCCCCAGACGAGGTGTCCCGAAGTAAGACAAGGGCAGATGAACCTCTCCACCAGCGTCCCGGCAAGCGACCTATCAACCAGCCACGATCCAAGCGTTCTGGTAGTTTACGCTCTCGCCTGGGTCATTGGGATAGCGAATACTCTCGTTTTAGTGCGCGGATGAGCGTGCATTCCTGATCAAGCCCATGGACGATCATATGTTCACGGTTGAGGTCACACTCCGATTATCAACATGGACAACCTTCCAGGCGAAGTGTCCATTCACAACTAAGATCGCAAGGAGTATTCTCCACCTCACATTGGAGTAGGCAGCACGGTAAACGGAGAGAAGCAGTCACTCAATCCGACTCAAGTTCAACCGGCAGCTTGTAAGCAACCCGTTCACCTGCCAGGAACATGCCGCATGCACAGCAGCCACGACATAGACGAGTTGAGCTTAGAGAAGAACGACCCAAACCTATAGGTCATGACCGGGGGCAGCCAAAAGTTCCACTGCCCCAGCAGAGGCAAATTCAAGAAGAAGTCGAGAGGCTCCTAACGGAACGATTGCGCAATTTCCAACGTAATGAGGCTGCTGATGATGCGCTTCGACGAGACATGACACTATTCACAAATGAGATCGAGCATATATATCTACCTCACAGATTCACTATGCCTCACTTCACTCCGTACAAGGGAGACGAAGACCCAGATCAACATGTCAAGCACTACCGCAGTACCATGATCCTCTATACGAACAATGATGTGCTTATGTGCAAAATTTTTGCCACAACTCTACAAGGTGAGGCGCATGACTGGTTTCATACTCTACCACCGCAGTCGATCCGGAGTTTCAACGAACTTTCCTTTGCTTTCACTAAGGAATATTCGTCTAACTACTCAATTAAAAGGACATATGACCATCTTTTCAGCATCATAAAAGACCCTTGGGAGACGATTCGAGACTATGTCAAGAGGTTCAAAGCGAAGAAGGCCAAGATTGTTGGCTGCAATGAAGACATAGCAACGGCAACATTCAGAAATGGGCTTCCCACCGAACATCCTTTATTTGGAAAACTGATCATGAGAGAAGAACTGACCCTAGTAGCTTCGTATGCTTTGGCAGAAAAGCATGCACTATGGGACGATGCCAAGCAGTCTTACGAAAATGATTCAGAAAAGAAGCACATGAAACGTTCCCCGACTAAAGAAGACTCAATAGCCGAAACATTTACCAAGTTCACAATTTCAATCGGCCAAATTCTCCGTAAACTCAAGAACGAACCTTGGTTTGAACTGCCGCCACCCATGAAAAACGATCTTACCAGGCTAGATCATACAAAGTATTGGGCATTCCATCAATGACCGGGCCACACTACCAACGGCTGCTTGAAGTGGAAGCAGTACCTTGAGAAACTGACAAATGAGGGGCCGGTGCAACGAATATCTTGACAGGTCAACAAAACGGCCTACACAAGAAGGGGAAGTCTTAATCGCCCCCTAAACCCCGTTAGGGCTTTTCCAAATAAGTTCGAAGTCTCAAGCAACTTTACGAACAAGGCCTTGCAAGCCAATGATTATCCAGTTCGTTATACAATTTCTACCGTTGATTTATTTCTTTATTCTCAATAAAGATTCAAGAAGTTATTCATGAGCCTAGCTCAACTACTGTCTACAACAACTGCTGTCTACAACAACTGCTCAAAACCCTTTATGGGTATGCTCTCCAGTGCGAGAGGTTAAACTAATTGCTCTCCAGTGCGAGAGTGTAAACCAATTCCCCGACACCCAAAAGGGTCTGCTCTCCAGTGCGAGAGGTTAAACTAATTGCTCTCCAGTGCGAGAGGGTAAACCAATTCCCCGACACCCAAAAGGGTCTGCTCTCCAATGCGAGAGGTTAAACTAATTGCTCTCCAGTGCGAAAGGGTAAACTAATTTCCCGACACCCATCTGGGTAAGCTCTCCAATGCGAGAATGCCACATAGTTCAAAAGATCGAATGCTTGAAGATCAACTAAGCAACAAATGGTTAGGGGGCAGCAGCTACTTTTACGCTTAACAGTTCGCTCATCCGACATTTCATCTTCAACAACTCCGATCTTGGCAATTTCATCCTTGACTGCTCCATCTACGGCAGCTGAGAAATCAAACTCAAAGCAGTTTCCTCATTTTTGGCAAGCAGCCCAGACGTGGCAGTCCAAACCGTTGTCCATGCCACGCCACTTCCTCGACCCATGCCGAGCCAATCCTTGGCTTCAATCAAGCCGAGCAACACAAACAATAGCCCCTGCCAGACCACCTCCTTGGCCCATTGCCAAGCCGACTCCTAGCCCCTGCCAGCCGATGTGCCACACCACCCCGACGGCTGTCATGTGGCAGTACCTCCGAAGAGGAAGACAAGAAAAATTAAAATTTTCTTACATCGGTGCGGCACGGAGAAGACAAAGAAATCAACGAAAGACGGTCCTTTGCACGGGCAAGATGTAGAAGATTGCTAGAGGAGGGGGAACAAATATCCTCTAAGCTCTCTCTCTCTTGTAGGGTAAAATAAATCACTCTCAAAAGTTGATTTAATAACCCACTTAAGGTGGACTTAAATAGGCTTTGAGAGAAATTTATTTCCCTTTCCTAGAAGGATCTAATTTCCTATTGAATAGGGAATCTACATCAGAATAGGAAGCATCAGAATAGGAAGCATTCCTAAGTTTCCTAAAAGCAAGGAAATCTCTACACCTGTTGCCCTTTCCTGCAAGCAGCCCAACAGGTGTAGGGGCATTTGTGGAGCCAAAAATATTCACAAGGCGACACATAGATTTTTTGGATAAAAGAGGACAAAAATACCCTTGATGCATACTGGGATTCCTACACGCGAGCAGTGGGCAATTATCCCTCAACCAAGTCAAAAGTGCCCAATGAAGGTAACAAATTCAAAGTTATCTCATCCATCATCATCTTAGGTAATTACTTCATAACCTACAAATTATTTCATATAAATGGAGATTAATTTGCTGATTAATGGATTAATTCCTAATTAATCTATTAATCACTCATTTATCACCCAATTAACCACAAAATACATCCAATTCAACCCTAAAGCTAGGTAATGGCCGGCCACCTCCCCTTCTTCCTAAACCTTTCTCATTTTTCTCCATTTTATTACCCCATTTATGCAAATAATCAATTTTGTAACCACCAATTTATTCTTTAAGGTTTAATTAGCCAATAAATTGGATAATTAAACCAAAATCTCAACCACAAAACCCCTTGAAGGCCGACCATTCCTTGGAAAAAAGGGAGAAGCCTATCCTTATAAATAGGCTCCCATTTTCACCAAAAGATCATTCCAACACTCTTGAAAAATCCCAAAATTCTCTAAACACTCTTTCTTTCTAAATTCTAACTTTGGCATCGGAGGTTCTTCGGCCAAAGCCCCCCCCATTCATCGTGGGTGCGTGAGGCTTGTGGCCATAACCAAAGGTGTTATTTATTTTGTAGGTGCAATTTTGTCCAAGATCAAGGAGGAAGAAATTTGCATCCACATTTATAGTCTTGTATGTTCGAATGAAGGGAATCCAAATCCCTTTAAGTCGTTTGTTTGGTCCTAGATTGCTTTTAATGAAAACATATTCATTAAACTAACCAGATCTAGATGCAAATATGACTCATAAAATAGGAAAACTGATGGAAATAACTTGAATACATACTGGAGAATGCATTAAGTAATAGATCTACAAATTTAGA
This sequence comes from Heteromeles arbutifolia, assembly GCA_024362995.1. Taxonomy (NCBI): domain Eukaryota; kingdom Viridiplantae; phylum Streptophyta; class Magnoliopsida; order Rosales; family Rosaceae; genus Heteromeles; species Heteromeles arbutifolia. The sequence goes on from JANCRC010000007.1 coordinate 582,120, forward strand.
GAACAAACAAAGAGCTTAGGGCAATATTTCACCTTGTCTGTCAAGGTTGAAGTTTCTTGCAGTCACTTCTCTTTGAATTAACAGGGGTTTATATGCTAAAAAGGGATGGATGGTAAACAAGTTTACACAAGGGAATCGATACTACGCCACTAAGGGAGATAGCAAAGCTTTAAACTGGACAAGAGATAGCTTGTCGCTAAAAATGACTGAATCTGGGTTGATTTCAGCTTTTGAATGCAAATCTAGCTTGAGAGCAGAGTTTGTATGTTTGTTTGATTGGTTGAGTGTCCTTGTCTCTAGGACATCTTCTTCATTTTATAGGCTAATTAGCCCGACTGTTGTGACTTTGCTTTTGCCCGAAAGCATCTGAAAGGTAGTGAGTCATCAGCTTTTTACTTAGAATGCCACTAGAAAGTGTTCTTTGGCTGGTAGTAAGTTAGTCTCCATCACTTGTCACTTCAATAGTAAACATGTGGCTTGCATTTTGGCTAAGAAAGCTTCAATTTGCCTCTGGGCTTGATACTAGGCTTCATGCAAGCCCTCTTTAATTTGGCACCATTAGGTTTTCCTTCATCTAAGTCCAATGTTCAAATATTAACCTAAATAGTGCCCCCTTTAATCATTGTTCAGTCTTCAACCCAAGACGCTAATAATGATTAAATAGTCGTCACACGTCTTTACTCGGGACTTGCACCATTTAAAACAGCCGTTGTGAACTAAACCTTTGCACTACCCATGAATTCCATCGTTAATTAACTACTTCCTATATAATCCTCACTTAGACCATTTAGCTAAATACCTTAGCAACTTCAAACCTTCGAATTCCTAGAACTTCCTAGAATTCTCAGAGCTTTCAGAAACTTCTCTTGTTCTTCAGTTCTTGCCCCCTAATTCCAACTTTCTTCCCATATTCTCCTCAAAATCATCCAATGGCATCCAAAGCTGCTCGTACTCAATCTCCCTGCGAGACTGGTGAGGGAATTACTACCATGCGCTGCTTACTCAACGGTCTGCATCGCCAGCAGGCCTGCACACTAAACTCTTTTTCAAGGAGGGAGAAGTGCACTCATTGGGGCCTGCATGGACTTCTCAGGTCCCAATTGCCGTTGAAAACAACATGCCTAAGGAGAAATGGTTCACTCCCAACCCATTTTAGGCTAAGTCGGGCATTTCGTCTTCTAAATGGTCAAACCACCGTCGTGGCTTCCTACTCATGAAGGATGAGGCATGAACACAATGGGTCAACGAGCTCGAGCCATCTTTCAAGCAGAAGTGGATGAACAACGAAATTTATGAGCTGATAATGCTCTCCAAGACCATGGCCATTGCCAAGCCCGAGCTACTGACAACTGCACTCATCTTCTAGAACTCAAGCACCAACACTTTTGACTTCAGGATGGGCTCCATGTCTCCTACCATCCTTGACATGGCACAAGTCTTCGGGCTAAGGCCCTCGGGCAGGGTCGTAGATGTTACCCATGACTAAGCTCCTGCTTCTTGCCCGACCGTTGAAAGCCCGGGCAGTTTTGGTCCTATGATTCAATTGGAATATAACTCTGCGACTTTCAAGAGTTATGAAACTTCCTTCACGGGTTTTATTTCGTTTTCCAATAAGGAATTTAGCCCATCTTTCTTCAACGCCAACAGAGACCAAGAGCATATGTACTTTCTGATGTACTGGCGTAATAAACACGTCTTCCCAAACAAGTTTAATGGAGTAAAAGTTGAATGGATCCCACTGGTAGAAGCACTACACAACTTCGACGATGTGGCCATGGGCCCCTTCCTTCTCTCTCATCTCTACCATCTCATGTATAAGATTACTAAGGGTGAACTATTCGAAACCAACCTTAATGGTCCAACTTAGATAACTTAGCTTTGGCTTCAATGGTATTTCCCCGAGCTTCGGGCTCTCAACCTTGAATTCCCCGAGGGTGTTGCTCCTGCCCGAATTCTAGCCGAAGGTTCTCCAACCAATCACTCGACATTCGCTTATCTCTATTTCTTCAGAGTTTGCAAGACTCGGGCATACTTGGAGTGGGGAGCTTCAGTTCTTAGGAGGTATCCTTGGTTTTCTGACCAAGCCTTTCAAGATGCCTTTGGAGAATACGCTAGCCCCTTCTATAAAGAGAAATTTATCAGCTGCATCCAATTGAATGACCTAGCTTGGGGTGTGAGGAGCGACTGCTACGAGCACGGGCTAGAAGTTTATCATCCAAACTTCTGTAGCAGGCAGCTAGGCTTCAGACAAGCTACTTCAATCCCCTTCTTTAACTCTGTTCAATGTGGCACCTCCTACCATCTCCACTCTCATCCATAAGTTAATTTCCGAGCTGCCCAACGCAGCCTTGAGGTCATGAGCAAGGTTGCCAGAAAACCTATGACCCTCAATTTCGATTGTACTTCAAGCTTCGCTTCTTGGTGGGAATCAAGGTAGACCAAGAAGTGTGGAAGAGACTTACGCAAAGCACATGACCACATTTTCAAGCATCTCTCTATCAAGTCTTATCCTAAGCCGAGTGAGCTTGAAAGTTGGAAGGAAATGATTCATCAGAAGAACCAACTCCTTCTGATAGGTACCTCTTACTTTTTAAATTTGTAATTTTATGAAATTTTTTGAATCTGCCTTCTTCTAATACTTTTCTTAGTTTCCCTACACTTGCAGCTCAAGGCAACCTCGCCAAGATGGATGTCGGGTAAGATGAAGAGGTTGAGGATGCCTTTGTGCTTCAAGAAATCGTGGCTGAAGCAGAAAGACAAAGTGTTGGAGCAGGTAGGGACGTCTCTAAGTTACTTGGAGACTCTGAAGGCGAAGAAGAACATGTAGTGGAGCCTCGGGCAACGTGTCGAACTCGGGTAATAGTAATAGAGACTTTTGAGTCTGAGCCTGAAGAGCGACCTCGAGCTCAACTCTCCATCCCTAGTCTGTGAGCAACCCCTACCAAGAAGAGAACAAGGGCATAGGCTTCAAAATCCTCCAAGTCTTCTACTTCTGTAGCTGAGGTGGGCGTGGGTAGGAAGAAACAGAAGGCTTCTAGTAAGTGAATTTTGTTTCAACCTTCTTTTCTTACTTATATTTTGTGTTTAAGAGCTAACAACTTCATTTTTCTCGAATCTAGGGCCTCAAGTAACCAAGAAGCCTACCGTTGTTTCAAGGGAAGATCCACTAGGGGCCGAGATGCATCAAAAGGCCAAGGACTTGCAAGATTCCACCCTTGAAGCACTAGAGATATGCCCTACTTCTTAAGATTATTCCCTTAGCTTCTTCATTTTCTTAACTCTTTGCCTGAATACCTGAAATAGACTATAAGGGAAGAAATGATTTCTTCACCTAAGGCCTCTTCACCTCCAGCCCGAATAGTACAAAATTATCCTCCTCGGGCTAAGTCTTCAAAGGTATATCTCTTTTTCATTCTTTAGACTTGTATCTTTACCAATCTTGGAGCTTTAACAATTGTCTTTCACTTTTGTAGGCTAAGGTTGGAGAGTCCGTTTCTCAGGTCAGGCACGGTTCTTCTTCTATTTCTTCAACCTCTCATCCCTTAGTGGTGGCACCTACTTTTCAATTTGACCATTCCATTAGGGAGATGTTGCACTTTGGGGAAGAGGACAGCAATCCGGTGTGTACTTCTAGTATGAATCTTTCTATTTTAACCACCCTATTTCATTTATACTTATTTTCTGTCTTGTTTCTCCAAGCCATCCCCCACGCAGGAGTTCCAACCAGCATCAACAACCTTTGGGGAGCCCATAGTCCCTGAGATCCTCGTGGTCTCAGAGGTAATTAGCCCACGGGCTTCTCCTCATCCAGCAACCATTACAGAGGAGCTTCCTCATTCTACTCAAGTCTCTGCTCAGGTATAGAAGTACATTCACTTCTATCTTCTTTTCCATAACTTAGTTACTGACATTTACTCTTTATCTTTGATATTTATAAGCCTTTGGTGAGGGCTTGGGCACAATTCCTTATTCTTCAGTTAGTGAGAGTAATCCCTCTAGCAACCAAGAGTCACTACCCCTCATTCCAAGGCCTCGGGCACCATTCAGGTATATTACTTCCCTCATCTTACCTTCATTTATTCTGAATTATAGTCATTTTCCTAACTTTGTTTTTCTTGGTTTGCAACAGGGCCCTGGAGAGGACTCGGGCCAATCTCTTCCACGCTTGGTGCGCAAAACTGAACTTCTTCGGCCTCCTTTAGCTTCTGGGGTCACATGGATCCCTATCCTTAGGCCTGCTTCTGGGGTCACAAGGATCCATATCCATAGGCCTAAGAAGAAGAAGGTCAAACCTACTGCTACCACTTCTATTTCTGCTCATGCTCTAGAGATCCTTCCCTCTCTGGCAACTGAGGCTGCCCATTTTGCTACTGGTGAAGATGTTGGAGAAATGCCTCCACCTCTGTCATCTACTCATTCAGCAACGTCTTTGCCCGAGCTGGTCAAGAAGTTCAGGTAGATCAAGGCTAAGCTGCAATCTCCTTCACCTTCATCCGAATCTCCTCTTCAAAATGCTCGTCGAATCTTCAAGGATTGGATAAAGAGGGACTTCACTGCTTCCTTCGATCCTAAGATTCTTCATGACGCTAAAAAGGCTCTCACCGAACTCTACAACGCTCAGTTACTGTCAAAGGCTCAATACAAGTCATTTCTCAGTTTCTTTGAGAATCTGTGGGCCTTGAATGATCAGCATCAAAAGGCGAAGCAGACATCTAATAGAGTTAAATGTTTCCAAGAAAAACACACGAAGACATCAGCCACACTCCAACAGTTAGTGGAGGAATGATCAGTTATGGAATATAGGATCGCAGTGGTTGAAGCCGAGATTCAAAGATTGGAAGAGCAACTTTCTTCACTCAAGGCCGAGAAGATGAGCCTAACCAATCATCTTTCCAAGAAAGTAGCAGACATGGAGAAGATTTCTCAAGAAATGGAGGACTCAAAGAACCAACTCGTCAATAGCAACATGTATCTTGGAGAACCAGGCAGAATTTTTATTATTATGCAGACTTGCTTTTCTAGAATAGCTGCCCTGGCCAAGGATGCAAAGTTGTTAGCCTAGGATCTCTTGTAATCTTTTTTACATGAAATGAAATGTACTTTTTCTTCATCTTTACTTATCTCAATTTTTGCTTTCTTTCTCTCCCATACACCAACGGTCTCTTGATTAAGGATCTGACTGCAACCACTTGGTCCTTTTTTCTTTGTTCTGACATTACTAGTGTTGGGGAGTTGGGACAATATGAGGCCTATCCCATTCTTCCTTGGTGAGGAATAATCCTTGATCTAGAAGCTTTTGGGCCGTCACCTTAGTCGGACGGCAGTTCTTATCAGCTCCTAAACACTAGAGAATCCCAATACTAAGATTATAGAAGCTAGCTTCTGCCACATTGGCAGTGGGGAGGAATGGCCGTGACTCGGCCTCCACCATCTCCCAAAATCCTGGTCACATGGCTCATTCCTCATGGTAAACTGCTACATGTTGGTGTAGGGTGGAAGGCACAGAGAGACTCTGACGAATCCAATCTCGGCTTAGTAAAGCTCCATAAGTGGAAGTGATGTTCACCACGAAGAAGGTTAACATGATTTTCTTGGAACCCAAGTCAACCTCCAGGGGCAATATCTCATGAGTTTTAGTGATGGCTCCAGAGAAACTGGAAACTGTTATATCCATGGGAATGAGATCCTCCTCACTTCTACACACCATTTTCATCTGTTTATATGGTAACACATTGACCGTAGCTCCTCCAACAATCAAAACCCTCTTGAAGGGAACTCCCTCTAAATGAGCAGTTACATAAATAGGCTTGAGATGGTTGGCTAGGGTCAAACTCGGGCGACTGAAGACCATTATGTCTGAGTACTATTTCAGGCTCTTTTTTTGTGAGCTAGGGCAAACCTATTCTGCCCGACTCCTCTTTTCCCGCTTTTTCAACACTAATATGTGTCATCATAGGTTCTGTTGCCAAGTAATCATCATCCATTGTGGCAGGTTGATCATGTTTGGGAAAAAACATGGCAGATAGAACAAATGTCATGTTTACATGGAAGTTTCTAGGTTCAGGTAAGTCCTCATTCTTGCCCCTAATGTGGTCCATGGATTCATCTAACCAGGCCTATGCTTCTTTTGGCAATATCAGCTCGGGGGCAACCTTTCTTCCCGAGTTATGCCAAAGTTATGTGCATGCACTAGGTTTTTTACAGAGAGTATCAACCAGCAACAGTAGGGGCATTCCTTTCTCAGGCGAGATAGTTCCAAAACATATTGGCTCTGGGTTCTATTTTGGTGTTGGTATCATTATCAAGTCCTCTTGAGCTCTTCTTAGGATTATGTACTTCCCAGGATGAGGGCTCTGTGGCACATGATCTCATTCCCCCTCAGTCTTGCTATTTGCCTTTTTTACCTCTTTTTTGATTCTCCAATGAAGTTGATTTCTTCCCCCATGAGGTATTTTCTCAAACTTCACATTTTCAGAGGTTTCCGAGACATTGGGGACTTTTAATGAGTTCATGCGGGCTTTATGCTCCCTTTGAACTTTCCTGATCATACAGGCTCCAATTTCTTTGACAAGTCTCCCATCTTTCCCTACCATGTACCATTTTCACCCGAGTCGGGCAAAGTCTTTCTTGGTGAATGGGGATATAATGCTATTTGTTCTTCCCTTCATTCTGACATCATTGTAACTTGGTTGGGGAGACCTTACATCCACCCATTTTGGTATTTTGGCTTCTCTGTCCTCCACCTCTTCAGAGGCCTCATAATTTCTGAATACCTCTGATAAGCCATTTGGTTGATAATCTCCTCCCAACCTTTGGAAAACATTTCTAGAGGTCTTTTTCTGAACTGCCTGTATGATACTTCTGCGGGCTTCTTATTCCTCTTTCTCATTTCTTCTGATCAATTCTTGGTCAATAATAGCTCCTGATGCTGGTACTTTTAACTCACATTCTCCCTGACACTTACTACATAACACCAATCCTTTAACTATGGTTGTTTTGGGTTTCTCAGGCAGCTTGATAGTTCCTTTTGTTGGTTTGTCAACTTGCCTCATTTCTGCTTTCATTTCCCAAGTAGCTTTCCCTTTCTCTTTTTCCGCCCAAGTCAAGTTGATCATGTTTATTGCGGCTTCTGGGAAGGGATTCATGTCAATCATCATATTGGCTTGTGATTTTTCCAACAACAACTTTCCCTTCACTATGAGGTTTTGTATCCAATCCCTGAACTGGACATAATTGGTTATGGAGTGATTGAAGGTATAATGCAGCTTGCAATACTTCTTTCCCCTTAGCTCTTCTGGCTTAGGCATCTTTTTGGTGCTGTCGGGCACGATCACTCTTGCCCGCACCAACTCTTCATAGATCTCTAAGGCCTTGGTTAAATCAAAAGAATAACTCTGGTATTTATGGGGTTTCATAGGGATAAATCCATCATCATTCATCACCACTTTCTGATCATTGACTGGTTGGACTAACCCATTCACTATTAAAGGTTTGAAGGGGGTAGTCATCTATGCCGCACACATGTCTATCATTTCTCGTCTATGGCCATCATTTTGTTCTGGCTCAGCTCCTTCAAGCTCCACTTAGTGAATTACAGCTTTATTTTTGTAAAAATGAGAAGCCTTAGATGGGTGCTTCACTTGCTGTTCCTCAAGCAACAGCTTTTCGTACTTTGTGGCAACAATTACCAACTATTGTAACTCATTAAACTGCTCATGGAAAGCCATCTTCATTTGCCTCCAGTTAGCTATAGAATTTTGGGGGGGGGGGGGGGGCAACAGAGAATACCATTAAAATGCTAGGCCAATCAACGAGTTCCCAAACAATCTTAACTTATAATTAGGATTGTCTTCGAATGCCACGCAATGGTTAGAGAACTTAAAGATGTGATCTCTAGAGGATACACTGATCATCAATATACTCTGGGTATGGCTTCTGGTAGGTGATCCTGAACAGCAGGTGAGCTTGGGGTTGAGCATTCTGGGCCACTATCTTTCTTAACTCAACTAACTCATCTTTGAGCTGCTGGTTAGCTGTATTGTTGTATGGGGTATGCGGGGTTCCCCATTTCGGGCTGCAATCATTGCCCGATAAGGTTTCTTTCTTTGGGTCGGGCTGTCTCCACTTGGCATCCCTTCCATTACTGGCCAATGGTGGGGGCTTATAAGGATGAGGCTTGTCTGCCTTGGTAGGCTCGCCTTTTTCACTGGATTCTCATATTAACTGGGGCATCTCATACTTCTTCTTTCTTGCCCGCTCTGCCCCCTACTATCTAGTGAAAATAATAGGGGGTCCGGCAACTCCGCTTCTAGGATCTCATCCAACACTGGTTGACTAGCTACATATCTTTCCGTGTTTTTTCCTTTATCCCTCTTTTCCTCAAGCAAATGAAATATGGGGATAACTGGTTCTTTCTCAGGACTAACTTCTCTCATCACTTCCCTAGCAAAACCATTTTCTGGAGAAGGATCCTCGAACCTCAGCACAGCTCCTCAAGGGATTGGCACTTGGTATGTTTAGTCGGGCTCTTGCTTGTTGATGTGCTACAAGAAGAGGACAAAGTTAGTTCTAAAATGTGCCTTTGTGGGGCCTTAGGTGTAGACCTTGAGGCTCGCAATCAAAACTAACTGAGTGCTAGGCGTGCCACTGCTATCTCTGTATAGCAGATGTAGAACAAGAGTGTTTTTAGTCGATTACTTGTGCCCCAAGTTACTCGGGCTTCTTGTTATCAAAGGATTCTTATGGATGAGTTAAATCCACATTAAGTTCTTTTTCTTGCCTTGTAAACAAGGACTTTTAGTTCATGGTCTTGTATGTTCGAATGAAGGGAGTCCTGATCCCCTTAAGTCATTTGTTTGGTCCTAAATTGCTTTTAATGAAAACATATCCATTAAACTAACCGGATCCAGATGCAAATGGGACTCTTAAAATAGGAAAACAGATGGAAATAACTTGAATACATACTGGAGAATGCATTAAGTAATAGATCTACATATTTAGAGAACAAACAAAAAGCTTCGGGCAAGATTTCACCTTGTCTGTCAAGGTTGAACTTTCTTGCAATCACTTCTCTTTGAATTAACAGGGGTTTATATGCTAAAAATGGGTGGATGGTAAACAAGTTTACACAAGGGAATCGATACTACGCCACTAAGGGATATAGCAGAGCTTTAAACTGGACAAGAGATAGCTTGTCGCTAAAAAAGACTGAATCTGGGTTGATTTCAGCTTTTGAATGCAAATCTGGCTTGAGAGCAGAGTTTGTATGTTTATTTGTTTGATTGGTTGAGTATCATTATCTCTGGGGCCTCTTCTTCCTTTTACACTACTAGAAATTTGGCTATAAGCCACCATTTTCATTGGTGGCTATTGTTAAGTGTTGCCACTCACATTGGTGGCAAACCTCTATGGCCACCAAGCACCCACTAAACTAGTTATGTGGCCTATGTAAAGGACTCTATTGTAACAATGGCTACCAATCTTGCATTGGTGGGTATGCAATCAAAGCCACCCTAATTCACATTGGTGGCAAAGTTGCAAAATAATATTAAAAAAAAAGATGCCACCCTAATTCCCATTGGTGGCAAAGTTGCAAAATAATATTATAAAAAAAGATGCCTCAAGGGACATCCAGATTATTATTTTGAAACGCATATGGTTACGATAATGCCAAGCCAGGAAATAATTATGCAACACCATCACAAATTGAAATTTGAGTAACTTGCTCAAATGATTGAAAATCTATTACATATGTATGCTCTTCTAACAATATACAAACAGAAGTTTCTTATGTGCGATTGTGTGAATGAACGATTTGCTTTCACCCTAAATCCAATACTCTCACAAGGCCAGTCCTGATAGACAGCATGTTTAAAAATTCAATCAGTCGAAAATTTGAAATAAACTCAGTTCTTATAAATAGCTCGACTCTAAGTTGGAAGTTCGGCAATAATGTGCAAACTATAAACACTGAACTGTCATGTAGCACAATACATATACCAATCACGAATCAATCAAAAGACATGAAAGTGACTTCGGTGAAACATATTACAGCGACGATAAAACCACCATACCATCATGACTATTGATCATGTTTTTCGTAAGATATCAAGATAAGAAAAAGAAAGGGAACTAACCTGCATTGAACCTCCTAGTGAGATTGTGAAGCGCAACTTGAGCATGTTCTTCCTCCCTGAGCTGAACGTACACATTCCCAACATACACACACAAACACAATAAATTAGTCCAAATAATCAGGCAACTAAGTACGTAACCTAGCAGAGTAATGAAACCCACACAGGTTCAAGTTAAGTTTTCTTATGCCATTAACATAATTATAAGAACATATTTATATTCCAGACTTCATCGGTATATGATATGTAAAACATGGATATGGTAGAACCACCTCAAACTTTGGCAGAACCAGGGTTGCATTTAAAAGACGGGCAATACCAACACCATCACATAACTGCACTCCACATAAATAAATTTTCAGGCTTAGCAACGTGGCAATATAAAATTGAGCATATATACAAGCAATCACAAAGTTGCTTCAATCACTCACATCTCTTCTCATCTGATTAAGGCCCTCATAGCAATCCACTCGAATGAATCCATTACTCTTTGATGGCAAAGCTGCAGAAAACCAATGCAATTGTCTGCAATGATAGTTAATTAAGGGGATTGACTCAGAATATCAAAAAACTATGCAGTAACCTCACCTCAATCCTAATTCTACTCCCATCAATCACAGCCAAATGCAATGGAAGCAAAATAAGTTGGAATGTACCCGTGAGGTGCCCTTATAGCCACCACTTGCAAGGTCTCCATTATACCATCCTCCCAACACTCCATATATCCAATTTGCTCCTGCATTCGCAAAGTCAATCAGAAACTCATACTTTTCGCGGTTTTTCGTCCCAAAGTAACCGCAAATCCACACTTCAAAGTAGTCCTGAATCACATCGTAATTCTCATTTCTCAGATTTTAACAGCAACCTAACTCAGACACCATCAAAAACACCAAACCCCAGAAGAAAAAAATCACCCGTTAATACCAAAAAAAAAAAAAAAAAACATGGAAGACCTTTGAATCTATTTCTTTGCCATTTATATAATATGAAAACCCTTCAAGATCTAAACTTTCCTGCTACTTCTTTATCAATAAAACCAGTCGAAAAATTAAAGATAAAAAAAGTAAAGGAATGGTAAGAATAAGTAGTTGTAGAAGAGCTACTTTGGATCGTATGAAATCCACTCAAACCCTAGTATTTTTTTGTTTGTACATTGTCATTAGTTTGATTTTTGTGTTTTCTTTTCACGGATCAAGCACAAGTTCTCTTCTTTTCCCGGTACTCCCCAACAGCCCCAATTTCTCCAATAACACTAATTTCCCCAACAACCCCAATTTCCCCAACAGCCCTAATTTCCCCACATCGACAGACACTCCCCAACAACCCTAATTTCCCCAACAGTCCTAATTTCCCCACATCGACAGACACTCCCCAGCATACCCAAAACAAATTGCAAAATCCATGAAATTGAAAAGCTACAGATCATAACCAATGAAATTGAAAAGAAAAAAAAATCTGCAAAACGCATCACGGGAGTGACTGGGTGAGAGACTAACCTTACAAAGGAGGGAATTTATGGGTCAAGACTCGAGACTCGAAATGGCGAGAGGAAGTCGTGGGTCGCGCGCGGGTCACGGGGTTGAGAGACTGAGAGTGAGATGACATCGGCGAGATGTGAGACAGGTCGTAGATCGCTGGGAAGGAAGAAGACGAAGCGGAAGAGCGGCGGAGTTGGGAAGGAGATGGTCCAGAGTGAGAGTATAGAGGAGAGTGATAATGGAAAGGGAAGTGAATGGATCGATCGATCTGTTTAGGGTTTCAGACTGAAGAGAAGTCAGTCTCAATGAACAAGAGAGAGAAGAGGGGAATGAAAGTAGAAAAGGTGTTCCCAACAAAATAAATAACAAAATAAATAATGAAATTAAAAGTAGAAGAAAAGAAATTTTAAGAAATAAAGATATTTAATAGCCACCAATCATTGGTGGCTCAATGTTGAAGGCCACCAACATCAGTGGCATCCCATGGTAAAGCCACCAATAAATAGTAAAAGTAGCAACTTTACATCTATGGCCACCAATTGCAAAGGGTGTGTAAAAAATGGTGGCCTATGAGCCAAATTCTAGTAGTGTTATAGGCCAATTAGCCCGACTGCTGTGACTTTGCTCTTGCTCGAAAGCATCTGAAGGGTAGTGAGTCATCAGCTTTTTACTTGGAATGCCACTAGAAAGTGTTCTTTGGCTGGTAGTAAGTTAGTCTTCATCACTTATCACTTCAATAGTAAGCATGTGGCTTGCATTTTGGTTGAGAAGGCTTCAATTTGCCTCTGGGCTTGATATTAGGCTTCATGCAAGCCGTCTTTAATTTGGCACTCTTGAGTTTTCCTTCATCTAAGTCCAATGTTCAAATATTAATCCAAACAATAAATAAATTAAAAAATAAAATAAAATAAAATAAAAACATGAATGCTGCATTATGCTGGCTACCATATATATTATAACCCTCTATATTATGCACTAGAAAACCATGAATCCAGCCCTAAAATTATTTTTCATGATTCGACCACAGTTAATTAATTAAGGATTATATTATTATTAAACTTAGTCCATGTTGGACGCGCGACATATGGTCCAACTAATGCAAGTTCCAATTGAACTTACTCCAGTTCAAACGCAACTGCTGTTAGTCTACGCTTTAACATTTACCAATTGTCTGTACATATATGTACATCTACACTACCTATTAATAAAATCCTAGTTGTCAAACAAAAATCCAAGAAATTATTAGTTTAACCCCCTCACCAAAACTGAACCCAATTAAAAAATATGAACAATTTAGTAATTATATGAATATAAATTTTGCTGTTTTTTATAACAACCTCACAACTAGATTATTATAACATGCCCTATTTAAAAATTAAAAATTAAATAAAAAGTATTCCCATGTTAGAAGAAACCACTCATCATTATTCCAATTTTCATAACTGATTTTTTTTTTTTTTTAGAATTTTAAAAACTAATCCCACTTCATAATAAAAAAACAAAATGAAATGAAATTGTTCACACACAGTGTGTATGGATATGTGCCAATATTATTGATAGAATAATGTTTGGGTACTCAAAGATAAGTAAAAACTTTTACTCAAAACTCTGTGTGTTTGAATTATAGAGTTTTGTGTTTACGATTAAAACCGCTCATATTATAAACCACTATGTAAAAATCATCTCTAAAAAAAATGAATTAAAAATAAGGTCGTTTAGTCAATCTATTGTAGCAAATACATAGACAGTTCTTAATACTGTTTAGTCAATCTATTGTAGCAAATACATAGACAGTTCTTAATACTTTTACCAACTCAGTTTATCTGTTTTTATATAGTTCAAAAACTAAACGACCTTAATTTTAATTCATTTTTTGTAGAGATAATGTTTACTGAGTAATTTAGAACATGAAGGATTTTGATGATAAAAATAAAGTTCTATAAATCGGCAACGAATAGTTTTGAATAGAAACTCCTACTCATTCTATGAGTAACCAAGTATTATTCTTATTAATATTACCAAGCACGAAGGGAACCGCGCATGCATCACTACCAACTTTGTTAAACTCGCATTGGCTTGTGTGTTCTACTTTGAACATTAAGACAAGAGAGCAATTTTTATGACACGATTATATTATTATTGTAGTAAACTATGCTAATCACACGACACCATATAAGAAAATGTTCATGTAATGTTGTATAATTGGGACGGTATTGACAATATACCCATGTCATAAAAGTCGTTTTTACTATGTCCTCCAAGTCATTTATCCAAATTAAATAACTAATAAAAAGTAAATAAGCAACGTCGTAGTCGTAATGGTAATGATGAAGCCGCCACCATTATTCGAACAAAGTATAGGCAGCTTCCTCGCTCCTCCTTCTCACTACCATCATCACTCATCTTTTTCTAACCACATCAGCTAATGAAGCTCTATTCTCCTTTTTACTAGCTTGGACAAGTTTCGTGCCCTTTACGACATTTCCCAGTTCTCACCCTATATATGCATATCATATCACTCAAGATTGTTGAATTATTTAGTCATAAATTTATTTTTTACATCTGGTGGTGATCAAAACATATAGAAAAATGCTAAGGGGACTCTCTCAAGGAACTATTATGGACTATTTGTCAACTCATGTTTTGGCATAATTTTTGTGTCAACATTATAAAATATTGTGTCAAAAATATGAAAATTCAAGAAAAGCCGCACTGTTGAGAGAGTTGAATTAACATTTCTCCAACATGTATTTACAACTTGAAGAAAGTTGTTGGTCATACGCTAGCCGCCTCTAGCTAGCTTTATATAGCTTCTTTTGTTTTACCTAGCATACACCGTCATGGAGAAGTATCAAATGTTCTTTCCTTGCTCCTCATCAGCAAATTATCCAAACCCTAATTCCACAAATACAGACCATCATCATCATGTGGGAAGCTCTCACGTTTACACGAATAACTTTGATGGGCGTGTTGATCAAACTTCAGATGCGTTTTTGGGGTTGAGATCGACGACGACGACAGAAAACCACGTTGGATCATCGTCAGAAGAAGTGTTAGTTCATAAAGATGGTCATCCGTACCATCTATATTATCAGCAGCATTATCCGAGTGCAAATGCAGGCATGAGTAATGTTATTGTTGGAGCTGATCAGAGTAGCGTCGATCCTCATCGGGCCAATAATAATGATTCAGAGAAAAAGAAAAAGGGGGAGAAGAAGATGAAGAAGCCGAAATATGCTTTTCAAACAAGAAGTCAGGTAGATATACTTGACGATGGCTACCGGTGGAGAAAGTACGGTCAAAAAGCTGTGAAAGCCAGCAAGTTTCCCAGGTATATATATACATATAGCTATATATTTTTACCTAGATACCTTCATTATATTTTTGTTTCTTCATCTTTCTATATGACCAGTGAAATTTTTTATCATGCTTTGGTGTATAACATGAATCGTGACAAAGAAAAGTTGAATTTTTTTTCTTTATATATTGTATAGTCAGTCAAAGAATCGAAAGAAATAGTGAGTCTCTAAAACTTGGTGCCTACCATGCTTTAGTGCATGGTTAAATACTCATGATCCGTACTTGTGCATTTGTTGTTTCATTTAGTTTTCTTACTGCGATTTTGATCCATGTTTCAGATTTGTTTTGTTTTTGGCGAATATATTAGTACAAGCTAGCTAGTAGATTCCACGGTCCACCATACATAATCCTTTAATCCTTAAGATATGCTTAACACGTGTGGCTTTGCCGAATAAAGCAAGATCCTAACTTGATTTTCCACTAAGAAATGTATCGGGCTTTGGGAAACAAAAATGGGTGATCTCTCCTTTATTTACTTTAGTTTTCACATTTTGCAATACCAAATCAAAATTGAAAATAGTTATTAACCAAATATTTGTTTTACAATTTTCTTTCTAAATGTAAATTAAGAACAAAAATTAAAATGATTAGTACAACATTTCTCATTACTAGCCCAACACGTGATTTTTATAAAAAAAATATCTCAGTACGATTAAAAGTGAAGCTATATATAATTCATTCAGATTTATGATGTATGAGATCTAGCTAGGGTTTGGCGTTCGTAATTAACTGGGAGCAAATTAAAACCTTTGATTCATGCACGGTGTTCCTAAGAAATACGTAAATATTAGGATTGCGTACCTATTGATTCATGCAAAGTTTTTCTAAGATATACAAGTTGTGTGTAATATTATATCTGAGATGTACATGTCATGGCTTATATGCTAGAACTCCAAGTTTTCCTAAGAAGGATTACATATTCAGTCTATTAATTAATAGATTTGCTTCTGTTCTATCTTCTGGGAACTGCACCAGGTAGTAGTGTAAGATCATCATTTCAAATTCCAACGCCTAAAGAATAATGCATGTTCCAAACTAATATTTATCTTTCAAAGTGAATCATATGATTACGCATATGCATGCATGCTTGCTTTGTATTTGTATGATATGTCCTGATGGATATGGAATAACACTGCTGGATCTTGCTAAATAATTTGCAGAAGCTACTACCGATGCACGTATGAAGGGTGCAATGTTAAAAAGCAAGTCCAACGCCTAAGCAAGGACGAAGGCGTTGTGGTGACCACTTACGAAGGAATGCACACCCATCCCATCGACAAGCCTTCGGACAATTTTGAACATATCTTGAATCAGATGCAAATTTACACCCCCTTCTGAAGTTATAACTAAGTATCATTCATTCAGTTTACATAATTACGTATATCTATCGAAATATTTATGCTTGCTTTTGTAAAAGAAATTGAAGTACTCATCAATATTATTATGGAGATTTTGTGACATATATCTTAATTGATTAGGCGGTGGCCAGTGGGTTTATTGACTGATATAGCTTAAGCTAATTTATCAAGTGCATGCGGGTTTATATCAATTATATATATTTTTTTTTATAGAGCTGTTCTGTTCAATTCAATTAGTCAGGGAAAATGACCAGCGTCTTCTCTTTAGTTCAGTTTTATTGTTCTTCTTTTGTCCTCAATCACAAATTCATGAATATGTCAATTAGTTTGGCAATTTTCTGTTCAATCTGATCTCAGTAGGTTTCGTTTTCAATTAGGGAGATGTCCCTAGCATCTCACGTGACATATCTGTCTCGGTAGCAAATTTGCTACCGATTGACTATAACGTATATAATTCTTGGGTTTGTAGTTAAAATAATTAAAGAGTGTTTACGTTAATATTCAAAGTCTTAAATTCAATTACTTCCTCTAGCATTATCGTTTGTATCGAAATAAGAAAAAAAAATACAACGATTCTCTTAAATTTTTGGCCAAATTGGATTGTTCATCCCCGTGGTCATAGGAAACTTGCATAATGACCCCCGTGGTAAAAAAACTAGGAATTAAACCCCTGTGGTCTAGAATGTTAGCAAATTTAGTCCAAATGTAAGATTTCTGTTAAAGGACTGTTAAAGTAGGGGTAAAATTGTATTTTCAGTTCCAATTGACATTGAATTGGGGCTTTTTGAAACTGAAAATACAGTTTTACCCATACTTTTAACAGTCTTTTAACAGAAATCTTACTTTTGGACTAAATTTGCTAACATTCTTGACCACAGGGGTTTAATTCCTAATTTTTTCACTACAGGGGTCATCATGCAAGTTTCCTATAACCACGGGGATGAATAATCTAATTTGGCCTAAAAAAAAACTAGGGACCAGATTGATAATTTTCCATTTTGCATGACAAAATTGTCCATATATGTCTAGGAGGGAAAGCCCATAATCCATTTACGAACCTCATGGCTTAATTAGGATTATAGCCCAATATTAAGCTTTTAATTTCTACTTTTATTTTCAAATACTTTTACGTATGCTGCTTGATAAACAGGTGGACTTTGTACTTTCATTCAATAAATCAATTGAAAATGGTGAAACCTTTTTTTTTTTGGAAGAAATGAAACCTTTGTTGTCTTCTTCCCACCAAATCACGCAAAATCTTTGTGTGATTATGTGTTTACTTGTTTTTTTTGTACAATCTCGTATTTTTATATTAATAATGTTCGGTTATTCAAAGATTAGTAAAAAATTTAAAATTCTTCATGTTCAAATCATAAAATTTTGTACTGATGATCAAAAGAACCATTCATATCAAAATTATCTTTATAAAGTAATTTATAATAAAAACAATTAGTTATGATAAAAAACACGAAGTTTTATAAATCAACAATGAACAATTTTAAATATAAACTTCTACTCATCTTTTTAACAACTAGTTATTATTCCTTTCATATTTGTTGCTGTTTTTGTAAAATAATCTGTGTTTTGAAACCAAGTGTTATGATCCTTTAGCAAAATCCTTATTGTTTTGTTTTAGTTCCATCACCTTGTTACAACGAACGAGATTTTAAATTCGTCCACTCCTTCAAGGCATCAAGCGGGTGTAGTAATACAAATTTTAAGCTATTGCAGGATGAATCTTCACACTAACGGGAATATATATAGAGAGAGCACTAGCCTCGTTCTCTTATTTACTTATATTCACGATTACTCACTCTTAAATTTAATATTGAAAATTGAAATTATAAACACTAAAAACACATTTATATCATTTAATATCAAATCTAATGATCATATTGGTAATGAGTAAACATTTTATATACACATACATACATATATTTACTTCAACTATATATTTATTAACATCACTGTTATGCTAGGAAAATTACTGTAGGAGCATAAGATGTAAGGGAGATTCTAATTAATCTTCCGTTGTTTGTATCTTTGTGATTATTTCAAACGTAACCGCAAAAAAATACTTAAAACATACACGATGGATTCTCAAGACAAAAAACTTTTTTATTTTTTCTAATGACAGTTGACAAATATTTGTATAATAGACCTTGTGCTTGTCTTTAATTAGCCACTAATTAATCAATTGACCCACCACCAAACCATGAATATGAAATTATGAATGGATGAAAGAAAAAAATGAGTCCTACTCCTAATAGCACCCAAAGTATTATCCTAATACTAGTGGTGGGCCCCATTCCATAAAAAAGATTGAATTAAAGCTGTGGGAGTGACCACTGGGCAGTGACTTTCATCACTAGTAATTAGTCTAATTAAGTGTTTAAGTACTCATTCTTATCTTGATGAATTGGATACCCTAATTCCTAAGCGGACATTAACATTTATATTTTTTTTTATAGGAATTTTATTGATATGAAAAAAAGTTACACCTAATTATTAGGGGAACATATATCTTACTTCTCATATAATAAGAAAATTAAAATACAAAAAATAAGAGACATAAACCTTATCCTTTAAAAAAAAAATACAAAAAAAATAAAAGACAAACTTTTTTTTCTTCTGTTTTTGGGTACAAAAGACATAAACTTTACTTCTCTTTGAAAAGAAAAGTGGAAATCAAATGGAGCCTGGTCATACTCGTGGGACATGCATAGATGCTGACATTTTTATGATTATAATATGGATGCTGATGTTTTATTTTCTGGGTTTGCGAGGCTACCACTAACCAGCACGTATTTATCCTAGTTTTCATTAACTAGTTGTATATGTGTGCGATTTTATAACAAAAATTTTAATTTTATTTTCGAGTAAAACCACACGCTTGTATGATTTACAGAGAAATGTCGCCTAAACACATAATATAACAACATTGTTGATACACACTCGCTAATACAAGTGTGTCCCGTATCTAAAGTGTTTAATTCTATGAATATAAAAAGCATTATTAAATTTTAATTTGAATACAAGTTTTCAAGAATAGATTTTTCGATATATTCATAACACAATCTTATATACAACTATATCGTTTACTCATATCATAAAGCGATACGTCACATAACAAGCGTCTGAGTACACAAAGCTTTCTAGTTTTCGAGGGAATTTCACATTAGTAACACTATTCTATTCTCCATGTTGATCAGTATAAAATTTGCCACTGTACTGAAAAGCAATAAGATACTGTCTATTTCGCTATCATTCCTTTCCCTCGAATTATCTTCAATAGTATACAACTTTTTTTCATTAAACTATGTATTTATTTGCACTCCTATATAACTATATCGCTCATTCATATTATAAAACGATATGTCATATATATAACAAGTGTCTGAGTACACAAAATTTTCTAATTTTCGAGGGAAATTCACATTAGTAACACTATTCTATTCTCCATGTTGATCATTATAAAATTTGCCACCGTATTGGAAAGCAATAAGATACTGTCTCTTTCGCTACCATTCCTTTCCCACGAATAATCTTCAATATTATACAACTTTTGTTCGTTAAACTATGTATTTATTTGCAGTCCTAAATTTTAAAAAAGCTTCAGAGCCGATAAACAAGGGACAGACAGAAAAATAGAAGCAAAAACAAGCCAAAAACTCCCTGCCTCAGCTGGTCCTCCCTTGATTTTTTGGGTCTGGTGTGGTCCTCCTTTGATTTATCTGCTCTATTTCTAGTGTCTAAACAATAAAAGTTGGTAATTATGGGGGAATTTATAATTTATGTTCTCTCTGAGTCTTTTAGTGGACGGGATTAAATTTATATAATTCCAACTTGGGTTTTTCACTTTGCAACGAATCCTTTGACCCTCCTTGTATTGGAGGGAGCAGAATAATCGTAGTTCATTAGCGCTAAGTATCCTCAAAACTCTACCCAATTTCTTGGAATTTAAATCCTCTGATTTTTTTTTCCAGCAGATCAGAGCAGCAATGGAGTGGGACTTCAAGGACAGCGACCTTGATGCTCTGGTGGGGTCCAGCATCTCACAACCCCAGATGAAGAATCGACCGGCTGAATCTCTAGGATTGGAATTCAAGAAATTGCAGGAGGATCCAATAAAGCTCTCATCGTCGAGAAGGATTAATGGCAGTAACAATGGAAGTGATCATCAGAAAGTTCTATGCTTGGTCGACGGTTGCAGGGCGGACCTCAGCCGTTGTCGGAAATATCATCGGCGGCACAGAGTCTGCGAGCTCCACTCCAAGACCCCTGTTGTCGTCGTCAAGGGAGAACAGAAACGATTCTGCCAGCAGTGCAGCAGGTGCATATATATATTATCGCAATGCTTGATTAATTGTTTTTGGTAAAAAATACAGTCTAATTGTTTTATTTAAATTTGATAGCAAGGGTATGTTTTAGGTTACATTTTTAGGGCATGTTTTAGATTACTTTTGTCATGGCTAAAAGCACAGATTTTAAATTTAAAAACCCTAACTACATGTGAAAAAAAGTTTGAAAACTCTAACTGCATGTGAGAAAAAAATTAAAAGCTGTCGTAGGCATACTTTCTGGAAAAGTATTGGATTTTTAATAAAAGTTTCTACATGTTTGTAACAATGGCACTTAAATTAGAAGTGCTTTTAAGAAAAGCAGTCTCAAACGAGAATAATTCACTGAGTGAGGTGCAAGGCTTAAAGCTAGCTATGTGATGAGGTATCTTTCTAAAATGTATTCTCTTATGCTTTTTCATTGTTTTATGTATATTGTCTGCTAGGTTTTTTGGAAAATTGATTAAGAAAGAAGCTACCCTTTTTTTCAGTTTGAGTCACAATATTTAGATGTGATTGTAGAGTCCATTCTCTGGTGGAGTTTGACGAGGGGAAGAGGAGCTGCAGAAAACGTCTCAATGGACACAACCAGCGCCGGCGGAAACCTAAACCGGAATCCTTCTATTTCAGTTCCCACAACTTCTTCTCCACCTACAAGGGTATGGAGTCCATGCACCAAATCACTTGAATTGTTTATTTAGGATTAGTTAACTATGTTTTTGTTGCTGTCTTCAGTTTTGATAGATACTTTCAGAATTGGATTTATTTTGCTAAATTGTGATTAACTCTTGGTTTAGAACAAAAAGGAATTGAGACTTGAGAGAGTACATTTGTCTTTGAGAGTACTGACACACCGATCTTATAAAAGAACAGATTATTGGCATCATTTATCGACAAGTTATCGATACATTTATGACATTATCCCATACGATATCCACTGAGACATCGCGCACAGAGAATCGTTATTTTTTTCATTCGTTTGGTAATCATTATTATTGATTATTGCCTCGTGGGATTGTTATTTATGCCTCTCTATTTCTTAACTAACATTCAGGTCCCAGAATCCTGCAATTTAGTAATCCACAAGTATGTGCAACAACTAATGTGAGATGTATGTGGCCTGTGGAGGACAAAAATGGAGCAGAATCCATGCGTTCCAACCGCCACCATCAGTGGCTCCGTGCTACTGACGAGCGAAAGCCTCCCAATTCCTTCAACGGAGTAGGACACGAACCTTTACTTTTCTTGCAAGCAAGTGACCCTAAAGCCGCTGCAGGCAACCGAGCAGCCCCTCAAGCTTTCATGTGCCAGCAGCAGCCGCTTCCAATAACTGCTGCTGCCTCGCCAAAAAGCACAAAGGGTTGTGCTCTCTATCTTCTGTCATCACATCCAACACAAAATCCAGTTACTGGCCTAAACCACTTGGCTCAGTCCACTGTCACCACTACTCATCCAGGTCAGATCCTTGACGCGAGACTTCAGATGAACCGCGGTTTCTCTGAATTTTCATGCTCACATGATGAGGAGGACAGGACTGTAATTCCAGAAACGATGTTTCTTCCGGGGCCTGATGGCTTTTCAAACACCTGAGTGCAAATGCTTCCAATTTTATTGGAGTAGCTTGTGTTTTTGATACTTTACTAGTTTCTCTGATGTTGATTAATAATCTGGGAGAAGTCAACTGTAGAAGACTCCCCAACCATTTGATTGCTTTGAAGTATTTGTGTTTTGTGGAAACAAAAAATTATT
Organism: Heteromeles arbutifolia; assembly: GCA_024362995.1. NCBI lineage: Eukaryota > Viridiplantae > Streptophyta > Magnoliopsida > Rosales > Rosaceae > Heteromeles > Heteromeles arbutifolia. Next base: position 604,538 of record JANCRC010000007.1, read on the forward strand.
TGCTTTGAATTATTTGTGTTTTATGGAAACGAAAATTTTTGTTTCTTCCATTTGATTTCCAAACGAAGAGATGAAAAGTTAGTTTGATTTGTCGTTGATTATATAAATATATAAATCAAACTCTGTAGAGTGAAGGTTGATGATATTCGGAATTTTCGACGTACTCCTTTTCTCTAACCCGAGCGGAATGGCATATTTATTCCTTAAATGTTACCACGCTCTTTAATATGAACACCGCATTTATTTTTAAAATTTAAATTGAATAAATCAAAAGAGAATCAAATAACGAAAATAAAGAGTGTCTAAATGAGAAAAAAATGTAGTGCCGAAGTAATATTCCCATGATATCTCACTACAGTTTCCTCTCTTATTATGGAAAAGCAATATCATCCCACGGTTGAGGCAGGAATTCAGAGAGTTACTGACTTGAAGCTAAGCCATCATCTTGAATGACGTATGAAAGCAATTGCTGCCAAACGATCCCAACTATAGTCAAATTAATCATTACTTGTTTGAATAAATTCTTAAAAAAAAACAAGATCAAATTAAATAATAGCTCTGTCACGCATGATCATGTGATAAAAGAGAGAAATATATAACCTCAATTACATCCAGAAATTTGTCTTGTTGAGCTCAGCCTTTAATAGACTTGGGTATCAAGTGATCATCTCCATGGTTAATTGATCGGGTCATTTAATCTGATTGAGCCGTGCCAATACCATCTTCAGTTCACTGCACTTCATATGTGATATGTGTCTTCAAGTTACACATTATGTGTACACATGTATGGTCCTCCCATCGGACCCATCCTGTGTATCTACAGACTTCTTGTTGTGGCCTTTTTCCTTTGTGGAATACATTGTGTTTCAGCATTTTCATTACAGAAGGCCGAAAACTAAGGGAAAAGGGAGAAAGCCCAAAAATCTGACAAAATGGACTCTCCTTTAGTCAGCTTTGCTTACATAGAGGGAAATTTAGTGTTGTCTAATTTGAGTAATTCTCACACTGGTAAGTGTTGTGCCTCGGCCTGTTAGTGAGTGCGGAATCGAGATTCAGATTACAGTCTCACGAAATCATGCACAATTGAATAGAATAAAATACAATAAATAAAGACATCGAAAAATTTACGAAGTTCGGCAAAAACTTGCCTACGTCTTCAGGTAGCTATTGCTCTTCACTATGAGAATAACAGTACAAGTTACACATGAGTTAAATCGACATAACCCAATCCCGAATCCCTTGTACACCCACTCACATAATTTTTCCAAGAGCCTCACTCTACCACAAGAGTTCTTTCACTATAAGATATTTTCACTCTAGCTCTCTTAATTTCTCTCAACCCATGTTCAACATTTCCCATGTGAGAGCCGAATGCTCTCCCCCTTGGATGCTTCTCTAATGCTTACCCTCTCACTCGGCAAGCATACCCCAATGCACAAATATTGCGTGCTAGTTATAGGCATACACTAGCAACTATGCCAACAACCAAGACCAAAAAGTCTAGAGTTCACATGGCATATTCAACACCTAGCCTACCAAGCATGCAACCCTTTTCTCTCTTTGCTATTTAATGCATAGAAGAGAAAGCATGGACAATTGCATGCAACCGACTTTGCAACCCACAAAGTCAAGACATGCTTCCAACTTTGTTTGTGGCAATGATCATGTATTTTCTTGAACGAAGACTTCCTTGCCACAACTGAAAGCGTTCACATGGTCTTCACTTCTTGTCAACACGACTCATAATTACTCACAAGTGTATGAGCCAAACACAAACACTGGTAAGGCCATCGTGAGTCCAGTAAAAATGAAATTATATGGTTTTCATGCTTTGAGAAAGGTGCCTTTTGAATAACATCGTAGTCGGTGGACATCCCTAATCAAGTTTTTTCTCGCTTCCATGCTAATATAGAAGATTTTGAGTAAATTAATATGAGATCCTATCTTGGGGACATTTCACGTTGTTATGGCCTTTGAATTGGGACCAGTTGAATTCCTTAACGATTGAGAATTCCAAAAAGTGCAAAAGAAATCTCTGTTGTCATGTTTTGGTAATCACTCATAAATTAGCTTAATTTATAAATTTTGGTTCAATTTCTTTAGAAATTTTGTTTTATGTTACAATCGGCTTCGAATTTTGAAACAACTACTGTAAAAGTACTGTAAGTGGTGGATTACTCTGATGGATACATTATTTTTCTTCAACTCACTGTTTCCCAAGTTCAAAGTCTCTCATCACCGCTTAGAAAACCCACGAACACAAAAGTTGTGGATGCAATGCAACTACACCAATTTAGTTCCTGAATATATTTGATCACTTTACGCATAAAAAATTTAAAAATTCGAAACGAGAACATAGTAAGAGTCAAAGACTGGGAGGGAGGAAGGCCGTACATTATTAGTACGTAATTTTTCTTTTTGAAAGAAGAAGAGAGAAGATAGCAAAACAAAGCAAACATGGAAAATATACAAGAATTCCAGCAAGCACTGATAAATCAACTTGTATATAGAGAGGGAAAGGAATAGGAGACTTTTCAATCAGGTCGAAAAAGAATATCTTATCCGCGAAATTAAAAGTTGAGAAATGTGGAAGCTTTTATCACTTTTTTCTACTGTCTAGATAGCACATGTCTGAGTAAAGCAAAGTATCCCCATTTTACAACCTTAACCACAGCTTGATCCATCATATCCTAAAGTATACATCATAAGATCAGATTCTCCTCTTTCTCTTTCATTAACCTCCAAAAATACAACTACATAGGAATGGGCGGAGTCAGGATCTCGTGTGGGTTGGGGGGAAGGGTGGGGGGAGGATAGGTAGGGGTCTTAGTGTGGCTTCGCCACTGTATATAGAGATAGTATATATATCTTTTTGTACATATATGGTGAATACATGATCTTTACTACAATGCTCATATCTCTATTCTGATTTTGCTACAGTATAACGAAATTCTTGTTAAGTAGGGGCTCGTATTTATATTATCTTCATACTTCGGGACGTATTATTAAGATCATGTGTGTGTGTGCGTGTGTGTGTATTTAATTCTCTATATTTGCCATATGAAAAGCTAAGAAATCTGAATCTCATCATATATTTGATGAAAGTGGATAGATCGAGGGTGCTAGTGTACTTTGAAAAAGACACCGTTCTTATCCGACCAAATACATGCCCCCTGCAAGTTTGACAGCTTAGGGTTTTTTTTTTTCCTTTTTCTTTTTCATGAAATTATGCTTGCTCTCTACGTCTCTAGCACCATATGCCTCGTTGAACGACCCAAGTACACAAACAAGAAGCATGAGGTACTGTCTAGTGCCTGCTAGCTACCACTATATACATATATTCTCTCTTTAAATCTGTAAAAGATGACGAGAACGATCAGTTGCATGATATTTTCCATGGTCAGTTTCTTGAAAATTGATCTGCAACACATGCACGATGGATCATTATTCTTTCGAGCACTTATCTTCTTGGATACGTACGTATAATCTATGTGGTTATCCTCATGGATCAAGCAACGAAAAGTTGATTAAAAAACCTCTTTTTAAAACTTGGTGAATCATCAGGATATGCAAATTAATCATCTAATACACTATCAAAAACATGTCCTTAAAATAGACTAATAGCAATAAGTTAGCTAGTGGGAGAAGCATATAATTCTCGCTTAACTCTCTAAAATGGCACATTTAACTGTAGTACAATATGTGGCCTCTCTCTATAAGTTTTTGATTAACTAGTTTCCAAGTGATTCTGTTCTCTTTATATATTCTAACGCTTACTTAATAGTTTATTACTCTTGCCAAGCTGCCTAACCTCCCCAACCAATGTGAAGGATACAATTAATCAAACAATAATTATTGGTTCTAGAAGTATAATTGTTGAAATTAATCTAACGTTAGAAAATTGACAATACAAATTGCAATAGATAATACATGGTGTTATTCTAATTGTACCGGGAGGTTTTATGATAAAACCCAATTTCGACTGAGCTAGCATGTGGATAAGTTGTGGATGATATTGTGTTGAAGTATTAGTCCGTCTCTTTGATATTTGACAATAATTAAAGAGAAAATTCTCATATCTTATAAGGTATTTGTTAATTGATTAGTATTGATCCATAAATCGGAAGGAATGGAACAATTACATAATTAAATATGATTCTTCCAGATATTTAGTAGAAGGACCACGATATATACTTCCTGATCGATCATGTCTATCTGCACTCATTTCAACTTGACCAGCAACTTTTTCCAACATACAAAAGGAAAAACAATGTTTGCACCCCCCCCCCCCCCCCCCCCCCGGGGGAAAAATGTTATATATACAGACCCCTCAGTCGTTGCACTACAACATAGATACTTTCTCTAACACATTTGATAGAGCTACATTGCAACAAGAAGGAGTCAGAATACGACTAATGGAGTCGAATCGCAAACTCAGAGGTTTCATGAAGGGCAAGTTCATGCCGTTCTACCGAGCTGCAAAACCTAATTCGGCAACAAGTATGCAATATAGTAGCATGGCCATGGCCAGCAGCAAGGTTAAGCCGAGCCAGGCTACTCCTTCGCCGGCTTACTCCGGGTTTATGGTCCATGGCCAGGATTATGTGATTGCAGCAGCCCAGCCTAAGCAGAAGGTTTCGTTTATTGTTCCGTCAGACGCTACAGATCATCATACCAAAAACAGCCTCATTAAGCAGCAGTTTGATTATTACGGCGCAGGTGACGAGAGTGTCGATATGAAGGCTGCCAGCTATATTTCCTCGGTTCAAGAACGTTTCAAGCTCGAACGGATCAACTCTTGATCACAAGGAGGAATAATCAAGAAGTTACCAATACCCGTACGATCCCTCACGCAATATGTATAATTACCATATGTTCGATCTGTAATAAAAATCCATAAACGTGATTTATTATTTGTGTAGAGAGATCGAATCAAGACCGTATGTACGTGCTTTTCATTTGTTTAAATATACGTGTATCACTAAATTTAAAAGCTACTTAGGAGCATGGCATAAAACTGAGTCAGTACTGCATGCATGCATGATTAATACGATGTTCGAATCAATGGTCAATTTGTAATAATTGATTTCATCTATGCACCTGATCTTAATTATTATCACAGTCTTCATCACAAGGCACGAAATCAAACTATATGCACAGCCCAAATTTAGATGAGTGCTGTGTATAATTTTGAATTTGGTGATTAATGATGTCGATTTAGTCAAATTCTAATTCCTGGATTGATCAACTTCAGAATAAATAAATAAAAGTAGTGTCCGTTTTCTTCCGTATGTTGGAGGGTTTCAAATCCTAAATCATCGTACATTTTCGAATAATGCATGGCAACAAAAACATGAAAGTTTATCCTTTATATACGTTAACCACGAACTAAATAAAAAAAAAGGAACTAGACTTTCATTCAAACTAGAATTGAAAAGCTTATTAGGAATTTAGGACATATCTGAATTATTTCGTGAAAACTTAATACATGAAAATGAAAAATCTGGAGCTCTACAGAATTTTTTTATTGAAGTTATAAAAATCTTAGTTGAAAAGTTAATAGGTGAAAATGAAACATCGTAAGTATTTGTTCTCTTTACTTTTGCTTTTTCTTTCTAAAGTGGAATTAAGAATCCTACATTATTCTCTCTGTTTCTCTTTAGGGTGTGGATCCTACCCATACAATTTGAGGTAAAAAATATTTTCTCGGTCCTTGGTTTTCATTTTGGTCTTCATGTTAAAAATTTGATCAATTTGGTCATTACGTCACTCCTATTGGTAATCTTGATTTATTTTGCCTAATTAGTAGAATAATAATATTAGTAGGTTAAATGGTTAATAATTAGGAGAGAAATCGATGTGGATAAATCTGCATCAAGATGCATAGACATAATCGTTTTTGCCTAAATCGATGTCATTTAATCTAACGTGTGCTCATATGTATGCGGCACGTAAGCACATTAATATTGCTGAATTGGGCAAAGCAATCAAAATAATAAATACGAACATTAAAACACAAGGATTAAAATGACGATTGAAAACACAAATTTTCAAGTTAAAAATTCGACCAGAACATAGAGATCACACGCAACTTAAAAATCCCAACTTGTATGAAAAAAGAATATACATCGATGAACAAGGTAACTTCCACAATTGAAAAAAGAGAGATACATCTTTACCACTGTTTTAAAAATCATTTCCTAGGCGCTAGGAGGCTGGCCACTGCCCTAATTGATCCCTAGGCGTTTGAAAATTAAGAAATTGTGCCTAAACTCACCTAGGTCATGACTCTAACTTAGACAAAACCTTAATAATTTTCATTTTGTTTTTATCTTTTCAATAAATTGTAAGAGACTTATTAAATATTTTTTTACTTTGCAATTTATGCATTCTAAAACAATTATATAATTTTTAAGTATAACTAGACATTTATATATGTCTTATTTAAGAATTAAAAATTCGTCTAGTCCGCCTAGGCGGCTAGACCCCGGCTCATCTTCCGTTTAATATCTAACGTTTTTTAGAAACTTGATATTTACAGAACGAATTAGCTTATTCAGTTTTAGTTAGTTCAATCAAAGCAACCAAAACCTTGAAGACGGAACATACCTATTATTTTATCAATGAAATGGAGAACCGGCCGGTAGCGGACCGCAGCTTATCACCGTGGCCGATCGAATAAGCTGCTAGAACATGCAGCACATACTTATCAATCAAATGCAACTTGTTACGATTCAAGCTCTGTGATTTCCAGCTATGTTGGTGCTCAAAGTTGATGTTAAATTATTGCCTTATTGGTTCACTTTCTAAATACTAGGAAGAGCTACGTCTCGTACCACTTCTGTGAAAGCATACATTCGCGCCAAACATAATATTAGAACGGATTTATTAAAAGGAAAAAAACACAATCGTCAAAACTAATTGGAAACGGAAAGTAATAACCCAATATTCATAAAAAGTTATGTAGAATTCCTTAATTTTCTGTGAGCACGATGAAGCGAGTCCCTTTTCATAGAGTCGGTAGTGCAACAACCTTTAGAGCAATTCTAATCTTAAAAGTCCCATTGGGCTATAGGCAATTAAATTTACAAGTGAACAATAACTATCTTTAATGAACAGTAACTGCTCAAAGGCATCCTTACTGCTAAACTGATTTTAATTTGGATAATAATAAAATAGTCGTTGAAAGTACTTGAAAATATTGAGATGTGGTATAAGGTGGAAGAACATGGTTAGGTATTTATAAAAAATAAAAAAATAAAAAATGTATTTTTAATTAATTTGTATAATTTTTTATGTTTTTTATTTTTTGTATTTTTTTTTTATTTTTATAATTTCGTAATAGTAGCTGACGTCAGCGTGATGTCACATAACCTAGTGGTTGGGCCAGTCAATTCAGGCTTGGGAAGGAGTCGGGCTCCCCTGGTGCTCAATAGATTTGTATGGGCTAGAGTTGCTCTTATGAGTTGGATGTGCTAGCTAATCCTACCTACTTCTTCCGCTCTTCAAGTGTGAGGGCTTCGCGTTCTCCAAGTGGTTGATCTTAACATGCTAGCTGCTACTTCATTTCCTATAATGATAACGCTTCCTCTTTCTTAGCGCTCCACCCTCCTATATAGTAAGGGGAAATCAGGTGCGCGGCTGTGATTTTCAAAATAAGCCATAAGGTTTAAATTCTCACAATGCACCTTGAGGTTTTGAATTTACATATTTACACATTTGTCTCTTTGAATGTCTAACCCTTCATTAAATTGATGAGGTTTTGTGTCAATATGGTGAAAAATATGACTTACACATTATCTCATATAGCGTATATTATATAAGAGTCTCACGCTCACAAACTCATCAATTTAATAAATTATCATACAATCAATTGAAGTGAAGACAAAATTGATACAATTTTAATACCACAAGGTGCAACATATGAAAATCAAAACTTCATGATCAATTTTAAAAAGGCTAAATTGGATTAATGGTCCCCGTGGTGAGAGGGTAATCGGAAGATCGCCCTCGTGGTGAAAAAATTCGGATTTAAACCCTTGTGGTGAACTCCGCTAGGATTTAAGCCCAAAATTAACATCTTCCTCCTCTGTCTGTTAACCCATTCAACATTCATAACCAAAAGAGAATAATTTAAAGAGATCGAACCCGAAAGACCCAGGTTCCGAAAATTGACAACAGTAATGTTTCCACCATTACACGTAATTCCCTTCCAGTTATTACAAGGATCGTTCCTTTTCCAACTATTTGCAAAAACAGTAGGATAACCCATGTTTTTTATGACAGAAAGCAATACATTGACACGAGCGTCGCAATCAACACCCGGCTTATCACTGCAAAAACTATTTAACCCCGTCATATCCACCATAACCCCATTGCCAAACTTGGGCATTGGTCCTTGAAGCATATTGTTGGTCAAATTAACGAAAGTCAGGGATTTAAGATTCAACAAAGACGCGGGAACAACACTGGTGAAAAAATTACCATGTAACCAAACCTCACGCAGAGAAGTCATGTTGGGTAACACATCAACAGTACCATTAAGCCTATTGGTGCCCTGTTGGCTGTTCAACCAGAGGGACTGAATACTCGAACCTGAAAAACTAACAGGCAATTCGCCTTCAAGGTAATTGAAAGCCAAATGTAGATCAATCAAACCTGGGAAATTGGAACTGTTGAAGATATCAGGGATTCTTCCGGTGATGTTGGTCTCGGTGGCCGAGAATTCCTTCAGCGATGTAGCGTCTTTGAGAGTGTCGGGAATATGCCACGCAGTGAAGGGATTGTGGTCGATGCTGATGGTGTCGAGGGAGGTGAGTCCGGTGAAGAAATCGGAGGGGAAGGACGAGAAGTTGTTGTCGTGGGCGAGGAGGACCTGAAGCAGTTGAATGGGTTAACTGACAGATGAGAAAGATGTTAATTTTGGGGTTAAATCCTAACGGAGTTCACCACGAGGGTTTAAATCCGAATTTTTTTACCACGAGGGCTATCTTCCGATTACCCTCTCACCACGGGGACCATTAATCCAATTTAGCCATTTTAAAAATTACTCTAAATTTGAAAGATGTAAAATAAAGTTAACGTAACATTTTTATTTTATGACCCATTTGGTTGAATCTCCGACTAGGTAGAAAATTAGAAAACTCGTGAAAAATTTAAATCGAATGGAGTCTAAAATAATGAAGGAAAAAAAAAACTGCTCTCCACTAATATAATGACATATAAAGTATTGTCCTGTGTTTCGGAAACATTGAAGCATATCTCCAAAATGACCATGGGTCCGAAAGCAAATCATGCCTTGGTGTATGCCAAATGCTGAGCAAAGCCTTGGTGTATGCCAAATGTTGAGCAACTAGACTAGCACCTGTTAGACATCATCGGTGGCAGTCCAATCCGCCAAAAACTGCCGTCATTGACTCCTGTTTTGCTTTCTCTATGGACTTAACTTCAGGACTACGTTTTCCCCTTCTCCTTCTTCCTTATTCACTCGTTCCAAATTTCCCCGCAATCGAACGCCGAAGTTTACAAATATCCTAGTGTTAAAAATTCAAGACTATTTAATATTCCGGAGGATTATAGAAAACCTGATGTATAGAGTTCTTCTATGTGTACTTTACGCAAATAAGTAACGTAGTAGTACAACTGGTTACGTAAAAGAATACGTTTACAGTAGCTTATGAGTTATAACAACTGTAACATAATTAGGCCCTCGAAACTTTTATAATATATTGCTGTATTAGACAGCTAAATTTGCATGATTAAATTATAAAGTCTCAATCTAGCCGGTCAAACGCGGCCTCCTCGTTAGTAGAAGTATCAGTTACAGCTACTTAAGGATATCCAAGCCCAGTTTGAACATAAAAGAATAAAGCCCAGGAATTGTAGGCCCATTTGAAGTGGTGGGGGTGGAGGGGGGTTTCCCACATATGCCGAAAGGGATGGATTAGGGAAAAGCAGAAAAAGATATTTCGGCGTGCTGTGTGTCTGCAGTGCTAGTGGAGAGAGAAGAGATTTTTTAGTGTGATCGGCATACGAAGTAGTACATTACGTGTTATTAAATAAATGATAGAATATATGTGTTAACAAACTAATAACTTAAAAAATAAAATTTCACCACTTATATAAAAAAAAGTAGTGTATTACTTATGTTCCCGTCACAATGAAAAATTTATCTGAAGAGAGGAAAGATCGAGGAGAGAGAGAGAGGCTGTCGTGAAAAGATGGGTCACCCGCACACCCACCACCACGAAAACCGACGGCCAATCCCAAATGAGGGTAAATTTTCCATATTTGATAATACACGTAAATATGGAAAATGATGCGGACGTGGTTTGATAGGACAAAAGCAAAAGTTTCCTACTGCTTACCCCAGATGTGGGGCCCCCAATTTTACCAAATCAGGGCAGAAAAGCATATCTTTGGGTCACCAGGAAATAGTAACTGCTATTTATAGAAAATAAATCTTTTTTTTTTTTTGAAGGAGAAAAATCAATTTAGTTTTACCTAATTTTGGAATCAAAGTGAAGCAATAAGAAACAAAACATACCGAAAGTAGTAGTACACAGAATCACAGATGGGCGTTTCATTGATCGTACTAAGAACGAAGAATATATTGAAAATTTAACATGGAGTTGCCTTTTGACTAAGTAGAGATGTGCATAGAGAGGTAATTTTCCACTACAGGCAAAATGGATAGTTACTTTCCAACACAAAGAAGTAAAGGAAGAAGCAAAAGTTTTGGCCCGAATAAAATAAGATTTAATTTCCATAAGCATGTTAGTGCAACTCGTTCGGAAGATATTATAAAGAGAGGCAGTACTGAACCGATTGCGCGTCATTTAGTATTACAATTTAGTAATCATTTTTTTTAACTTATAAATAAGAGGTTTTAGATCCGAATTTTGAAAATAACGAATTCATAATCAATTTATTCTCTCATATTTTTAGTTAAACATATCGTTGCATAAAAAATTATTGATTTCAGCCTATATCAAACATGATTATATCTTCTTGTCATGTGAGCTTATTTTAGGTTATTTAAAATGAGGCTTAAGTAAAACCAGCTCAACCCAAGTAAAACCAATTCAAGTCAATCTTATGTAGCAAAATATTTAAAGGGGTTTGTAAACAGTTGGTTAAAAATATTTACATTTGTATTGATATTTTGATTTCAATTTCCCTTTCCTAGCTACTATCTCTTGAAAAAAAATGAAAAACAATAGTACACACACAAAAAACCAATCACAGTATAAAGGGTTCATTAGACCGCTAGATTTGCATAAATAAAATATATATATATATATATATATATATATATAATTTTAGAGCAATCTGAATACGTAAATGGTCAACACACTCATAAGAGTGTACATTGTAAATTGTCGAATTGTAAATTGTCGAATAATACTCAATTGTAAAAAAGAACTACCTGAGCAGTGATGAGACTACTTTGTTTCCATCGCACATAACTAAAACCAAAATAGGGAATTTACCTTTAAATAGAATTATTTTATTTTATTCAGAAAAATTAGAAAAATATCCTCTTTCCTCTGTTGGCTTCTCAACCCCCACCTGCCAGTTCCCTTGCTGACGATAAATTTTTGATTGTGAAGGGAACATGAATGATACATCACGTGTTTTTATATAAGTAGTGAAAATTTTTATTTTTTAAGTTATTAACTTTTTAACACACATATCTTACTATTTGTATAATGATATGTAGTGTACCACCTTGCTGACATGTGCACCAACAATAAAACTTTCCTCCTATGGTTCCGGTACATTCCCTATTTCGTCTTAGAAACCAAAATAGTAATATTTACATTAGACCGAAATAGTAATATTCACATTACTTCAGTTTTACTTTTACTTGATGTTTCAAAAATAGGATACCTGTCATTTAGTACTACAATATAGTGATATTCATCTTTACTTGTAAGGGAGAGGTCTTACGTTCGATTTTCGCCAAACGCGAATTTGAACTACATTTATTGCTAGCCTATTGTGAGGCTTAACCCGCATCTCTACTTTCTTAATGTAGAGAATATCGTTTGTTCAAAAAAAAAAAGGGTGTACCTTATAAGGTCTAAATATTTGGAATTTTTTGCTTTATATATTTTTTTAACAAATGATATTATCTACACTAAGGGAGTGAGATGTGGGTTAACCCTCAAAGTGGGCTTAGCTAATTCGTCTTGGGTGAAAATCGAATCTAAAACCTTTCATTTACTAGTGAAGATGAATGTCACTAGACTGTAATACTAAGTGACTTTGTTTTATACATGTTAACTCAAAATTTTAATTTACATATTTAAATATAAAAATTCAACCACTTTTCTTAAAAATAGTTAAGAAAATTTATTTGTATGAAACTTACATGTTAGGTGATAAATTATACATGTGAAAGAGGAATATACAAAATAAATAAAACTTAATCTCTTGTCATGCATGAAAATAGTTCAACAAAATTTCATCTTATACACGTTTATAACTCCATACTGGTATATATGCTGATATATATAGTACTCGTAACATAGAACAGTTCACATAGTTAACTTGTAAGAGAGCTAGAAGAAAATATTGAGATAACAATTAGGAGTAGGAAGAATGAGAAACAATAAGTCATTTTTATATTTAAGCTTAAAAATTAAATAAAAGATTATAAAAATAGGAGGCAGATTGTCTGCCCTCCTAGTTGTGGTGTCCTTCCATGCCCTCCTATTTTGTGCTGTCACGGTTAAGCAACATCAATATTTTATATTAATTTTTTAATAAAGATAATAAGACAAAAAACAATAAAAATATAAAATATTAACATGACTTAGTCGCACAAATAAGAAGGCATGGAAGAGCACCACAACTAGGAGAGCAGACAACCTGCCTCCATAAAAATAAGCTTGATGTGGATAATTAGTATGTGAACTTAAACCAACAAATTGAACTAAGTTTAACTAATATCAAGTTGACTGTTCCAACGAAAACGTTATATAGTACGACTTTGGAGATATTTCTCCCCTTCTTCTCCCACTCTCTCTCTCTCTCTCTTTCTCTCCTGATTCAAAATATCTTAACCGAGTCGAACCGAGTCGACTCACCCGAGTTGAATAAGCTAAGGAGAAGAGAGACGGGGTCGGTCACAGTTTCCATGTTTTGGGAATTAGGCTTAAGTAAGTAGAGTGGATTGATGGCGCTGTTAAAAAATCTGATCAACCGCTGGAGGAGTGCACACGTGGCGGCCAGAGATCCAGCGTATATTCGAGAGACGGAGGAGGCATGATATTTGGGGATAAAAGGTAAATTCCTTAAATGGTATGGAGTTTATGTCCAACAACACCACAAGTACGACTTCAAAAACAAGCAACAGCTGGGAGGAGTTACCGACTGACTGACTCACTGACCGAGCTATCAGAGTTAGAGAAAGCCGGTCGCGAATCTAATTTCTCTGTAATTAGTACAAAACCCCTCTTTCCTTCTTTATTTAGCTGTCGAATTCGCTGCTGCTGCTGCTTCTAGGTTAGGGTTTTACATTTGGCTCCCGGAAACTAGAGAGAGAAAAAACAGAGAGAGAGAGAGAGAGAGAGAGAGAGAGAGTGAGATCAAGCAAGAGCAAGTAATGGGGCGAGGGAAGGTGCAGCTGAAGCGAATCGACGACAAGATCAGGCGGCAAGTGACCTTTTCCAAGCGGAGAAGCGGGCTGATCAAGAAGGCACGTGAGCTGTCGGTGCTCTGCGGGGTGGAGGTCGGCCTCGTCATCTTCTCCACCAAGGGGAGGCTCTACGAGTTCTGTAGCGGCTCGAGGTACGCCCCCCTCTTAATTTCTTCTTCCTTCCAAGTTTCGACCGCCTTGTTTTTGTTTTTATTTTTATTTTTATTTTTATTTTCCATGGTAAAAAAAAAAAAACAAATACTTTAGCTAATACGAACTGGCCAGCTGGGCTCTCAAACTATCCTTTCTTTCTTCTGTATGTATGTATCTCTCTGCAGTGCTAGGCTGCTCGCTAGCTGCCATCTTTGTAATTAAAAACTTACCAATCACTGGATCCATTTGTTTTCTCATGTATAATTTTATTTTGTGTATTTTCGTCCCCTTGTAGGTTTTGTTGATAACTTGATATGGATGGAAATTTGAAAGAATACTTTAAACTAACTTCTCATAAATATCTTTAGCTTTTCGTTCCCATAAATATCTTCTTTGCTTACGAACGACGGTTTCGAATTCTGAATTTTCCAGCCTACTCCTACCCAATACGCTTCCATCCAACGCTCGCCATTGGACTAAATTCCCACTAACTTAGCTTTCAGGTTTTTTTTATTATTATTATTACTATTATTATTATTATTATTATTTGTTACCTCATGCATGAACAACACTATGGTGTGTGTCGAACATATGACAGATGAATTGGAGCATCCATCGTCTACCGTTGATAACGAATAAACACCTTTAGAGCAACCTAATTGTATTGAGATTGAAGCTAAGGATGATGATCATTAGAAGTACTTCAAATATTATATTAAAAGTACTTCAAATATTATATTAAAAGTTGGGTTGGAAGAAAATGTCACTTCCATACTGTCCATTGCAGTGCCCTTAGAGTAGGACGTAGCATCAATCTCTTCAAAGGCTCTCGGGAGGACCCCGATCGAGTACTTGTTATATGAGTACTATATATATAGATGATAAGATAGTGACGGTGCGTGCTCTATATATCTAATATTATTCCTTTTGTTTGTCTATATTGTTAATATTCTATGGGAAAATGTATATACAGTTAATAAGATAGTCAAGGTGCGTACTGTATATACAGCCAATATTGTTCCTTTTCTTTTTCTATATTGTTAATTGATCAAGTTTGTACTTAAATAATGTGTGATTTATATTTACAGTTTGATTATCGACTCTAGTAAGACAAGAGAACATTGCCCCCTAACTTGAGAAACAATCACATACCTCATCTGTATAACACCATTGGTCCAATAGAATAGCGATTTATAATCACCATTGGTCCGATAGAAGTTTTGTGTGACGATTGTTTTGTCGAGATTCTAGTATGCACTCATGTATTAATAGTTGTGCGCATTGTATTCAGGTGAGTTTGTGAGTGTATAACATCGTCAAATGGTGTTTCCCTCGCATGAAAGAATTTCATCAAGAATTCACTGAAAAATAGTATTGGACGATATGTTAAGATGATAAGGAAAAGTTTTCGGGTGCAATTTGCTCATCACCTTCAAGTGGTGGTAATGCTCATTACCTTATTTATCATCGTTGGATGAGTTTAAATTTTGAAATTTGTGTTTATTCTCTACACATATCTCAAAATTTAAATCTATCTAGCGGTGATAAATAAGATGGTGAGCACCACCATCGCTTGAGCATCGTGAGCAAAAATATTCTCAAAGTTTCCATGCATAAGGATTAAGGAGTGGTATGGTAATAGTTAAAAGAGTAACGTCCAAATTGCCATGCATGCATGTCGTGAGCATGTTCGAGATGAAGTTTGTTTGCGAGCTGCATGACGTGAGTTGGCGAAGCACTATAGGAGAATGGATCGTGTGAGTAGCCAAAGTCTAATCTCCAGCATATCTGATATCGTTTTCGAGTTAATAGGAGGTGAAGGGTCTAATTCTCTTTGTTCGATTTTCATGGTTTTTGCGTCTTAAGAACTAATTAATTAGCTTGCTCAGGTTTGTTAACCATCTTGAACTGAGAAATGAAAAAGAAAATAAAAATTAGAAGTTACCCTGTAGTAAGTATATTTGTATATCATCTTCCATGGCCAATGATGTTAATTACAATAATTTAAACATCAACTCTGACTGCAGAAAGAAGAAAGATGTAGTCAATTCTATGAAGGGCGACGGTACATATGTTTATAAAGCTCAATACAATCTTGTGCCATTACAGGTATACAGCTGGGAAAGAAAGGATCAAAATATTGTCGTAATAATATACCTAAAAGAAAGGACCAAGATCAAAATCTATGGCATCATTGTTAAAACAAATCACCTAATATAAAGACGACAATCTGATTAATTTTCTACAAAAAAAATTTAAATTTAAATCTAGTACTCATATGAGAGAACGTTAAGATGGTTAAAGACTTAAAAGTATATACTTACATAAAATACAATAAATATTTAAATAAGTTCAGCATGCATCTAAAGAAAATGAGTATGTGTTAACTGTTAAAATTACAAAATATACGTGGAGCGCATGCCAAGTAACTAGGAGTTAATTATGTTCTTTGGTGGTTTAAGTGCTGATGTGGGCGTGCCAATTTGCTGCCAAGCTCGACCAGGCGAATAACTTGAATGTGGTGATGTAATGGAATGCACTGCCAACTTCTGAATCAAGTAACTCCGGCCGAAGAAGGAATAGTCTCAACCTTCAGTTCTAGAACTAAAGACAAGATTATGCAAATCTCTATGAAATTCTGAACCTGTGCACCGAGTTTGGTAGCCTCAACTATGAGATTCCTCCATATTGGTGGTATGTTCAATAACCATATCAATTGATGTGGTTTTTACTTTGGAGACCGTGTTTCGGCCTTCTTTGTCATTAGAACATTCCCTTGACAATCACCTCCTGAGTCAGTCTTTATAATTGTCTCAGAAACTTTAACCTTTTCTTCTAGGCCAACCAAATTTTTAGATTTAACTGAAAGAATAGGTGGATTGGCTTCCCCGCGAGTCAAACAAACAATCTTCTCAGGCAAAG
Organism: Heteromeles arbutifolia; assembly: GCA_024362995.1. NCBI lineage: Eukaryota > Viridiplantae > Streptophyta > Magnoliopsida > Rosales > Rosaceae > Heteromeles > Heteromeles arbutifolia. The sequence goes on from JANCRC010000007.1 coordinate 621,258, forward strand.
GCTTGATTATGGCCAAAGTGAGAATTTGCCCCCACCCCTTAACAGGAGGTAGGCAATGTAACTAGTGACATGGAGCATGGCCGACTGTGAGGCTTCACACATGGCCAACTTGCTTTAATACCATGAAAGAAGTTGAGGTTTCACCTCAAAATGGAAGTAGCTCAATTCCTTATAAACCATTGCAAGAAACAAGGTTTTTACATATCCCTGTGTGGGATAATTCTTCACAACGTCACACGTTTCATTACATATACCTACACTCGTACTAAATACATTAGCAATATGCGTGAAACACGTATGGCTATTGACAACACATATTAGCTAATGTGAAGTATGTATGACCGTTTGAATTCACACGTGAGCCAAAGTGCTTTGTTACAACAACAAAGCCTTATCCACTAAGTGAGGTCGGTTGTATGAATCCTAGAATGCCACTGTGCTCGGTTTTATCCCAAGTCTTCCGTTAGCTCCAAGTATTCCATGTTTTTAAAGTCTATTTCCAAGTCTTCCTAGGTCTTCCTCTGTTTCTTTTGCCCTGAACCTATATCTCATAATCACACTCTAACAGGAGCATATGTAGGTATTCAGTTCACATGTCCAAAGTACCTTAATTGCGGCCCTCCTACTTCATCTCGGATATCCTCGTTCTTAATCTTATCATTTCTCGTGCGCCCACACTTCCAACTAAGCATTTTTATCGCCGCTACACTCATCTTTGCACGTGATGATGCTTGATCGCCCAACATTATGTGCCATAAAGTATTGCGAGCCTTGTTGTCATCCTATAAAATTTTCCCATAAGCTTTAGTTGCATACGATGACCGCACAACACACCTGATGCACTCTTCCATTTCATTCATCCAGCTTGTATTCTATGATTGAGATCTCCATCTAATTCTACGTTCTTTTGCAAGATAGATCAAAGATAACAAAAATGTTAAGTCTTAGCTACTTTCTAATCTCCAATCCTCATCCATATCTCATTTAGATCCTGTTGTCACTAAACTTGCACTCCATATACTATGTCCTTGACCTATTTAGGCGAAGACCTTTATATTTCAACACCTTCCGCCAAAGGTTAATCTTCGCATTTACTCCCTCATGCGTTTCAACTATCAACACTATATCATCTGTGAAATGCATACACCAAGGAATATCATCTTAAATATGTCCCGCCAAAGTGATTTGATACAAAATAAGAAATAGGGAGAATAACCCAACTCCTTCTAAGCACTTGCAAGGCTTTTTAACTTTATGACGGGAGACAATGCTTCACGCTCTCACAGTAATCAATTGCATACCACGTCGTGCACATCATTTGGTCTATTTATGTTACATTATTTTTGTCTCAAACTTAGGGTCCCTTAAAAATGTTCATCTAAAAAGTACTTTTGCTCATAAACACTTTTATTAGATGCAAATCAAAAGTTCTAATAAATACAAGTGCTTCTTAGAAAAAGCGCTCAAAACTCTTGAAGAAACACTTGCTAGGTGTTTTTTCATAAAAACACTTAGAAATGCTTTTACAGTATAGAAGCATTAGCTCTTCATATTAAACATTGACAAAACTTCGTTTGTTATCTTAAAGAAAACATGCATTCCAACTGCAATGTGCAGTTTAGATTTGATGTTTATCTCTAGTGGTGCAGTATAGGGATAAGGCCCCCTTAATCAAGTTTTCATCCTTGACCATCCATCGCCGAAATAGTCATGGCATGCACATTGAGAGTAAAATCGTAAATGTCACTCATTTAAACCTTCTTGGGGATCTACCATATGCATGGAATGGTGAATACCTAAACAAAATGTCGTTTTTCTATGTTCATCTATTTAGCTTTTCCATAACTTGGGGTCAAAGGATTATATATCCTTAGGCCTGTTTGGTGGGCTGGTTGAGATACGTTGTGATCAATTAAAATGGACTTGATTATAGTATGTTCTTTGTTGTGTCAAAGTATGAGATGAACATAACTGGACATGATGAGTTATGAATCAACAATAGAATGAGTTATCCAACTTATCTCTATACACGAGTCACAAATCCTGCCCAACCAATCTCTGTCAATCCAATCCTATTCTAATGCCTAATCTCATCTAGCCCACCAAACAAATCCTTAACAGTTACATGTTTAGGCTATGTAGGCAGTGTCTTACTTGGGCACTCCCAACGAAAATGTCTATAATATATAGGTCTCAAAATCCAGAGATGGAGAGCAGCCCTTAGGATTTTTTATTTGCATAAAGTATTGGATAAGATCATAAGATCAGTAGGACAACTTTAAGGCTACAACGAGAATACAAACTAAAGAAAGTGTATGAAAAGACTAGTTGATAAAGGATTGAGAGAGTAGTGAAAAAGACTCAAACACATACGGCCATGAAACTCATTTCCTCTTTCCAATCCTTGGACAAAGCTAAAATTGATCTTTATAGATTCTTCCAACTCATTGAGGTCAACATCCACCCTTAAGGAAACAAAATACCTTTCTTGCTATGACAAACTACAATTAGTCCGTGTGGTTTGCACAAAATTTTACTTCTACCCTTATAGTTTCAATTTTCTTCAATTTGGGTCCCTATTGTTTTCTATTATGTTTTTCAATTATTAAATTTAGCTTTGATACCATGTTAGATTATGAGTGCTCAATGCAAACTCAATTGGAAATACGTGGAAACGCCAAGTTCTTTTGAGCATTTAACGCAAAAGATACTCCTAGCATGCCACAACTCCCACTTACTTGGGAACAAGCGTTTATGTTGGGCCTAACATGTCCTTAGCCTAACAAGTGGGAATGTTGGGCCTAACATGTCCTTAGCCTAACAAGTGTGTACGTTGGGCCTAACATGTGCTAAACCTACTAAGTTATAGTATAAGCATCTAAAATACAATTGGCAATCACAAAGAGGTCCAAGGTTAAAATTTGTGTGTGTCCTCTTTGTGATTGCCAATTGTATTTTAGATGCTTATACTATAATTTAGTAGGTTTAGCACATCTAGTGTGAGATATTCTCAACAAGGACACACACAAATGTCGAGCCCAAAGGTTAAAATTTCATATCCATTTGGAACATGGCTAAATTAGAAGCAAATATGGACATGTGTTGGAGAGTTGACCCACCAAGAAGAATAAAAGCTTTATCTTCATAATACGTTTTTCACGTGTTTAAGACTCTTGATCCCTACATGTGAGAAGCCGTGTTTTGAGTTTTTCTACAATAAAAAAGGAAGCTTTGCCTTGGTTTTTTAAATGGTCTAAGCCCCTACCCTCCTATTTCCAATTGGTTTTCCACAAATGTGAATGTTGGTGGTCGAACTCATTCACCAGCTTTCTCGCAACATATGGAAATCGTACCCTTAAGCAACTCTTGAGATTCGGGCTGACTTCACGGCAAATTAGATTTTGGAGTTTAATGCTTTTGGACCACGAAGGAGCTAGCTTTTCAATTGCAAATGACATTTTGAATTGAGATCGCTGCAAGCTCGCCAAGTAAAGACTCTGACTTAGGCTATGTTTGGATTAGGGATGAATGAATTAGGGACAATGCACTAAGGTTATGTTTGGGCGAGGAACTTGCAAATTTCAAGGGATTGAAGCCAAATTACTAACAGATGGACTACAAAATGTGAGATGTATAGAGGATTTGAAATACATTTCACGGGTATTACAAAGGCATGTGAAAAAGGATTTGCAAATCACTTTTAGAAGGATTCATGAACAATCCAGCATACATATCTTTGTAATGGCTATGTAGTGCATTTATACTTACAAATGGTTACCTCATATGAGGAATTTGTTAATACTTATTTATCTTTATAACGATCATGCAGTGTATTTCAAATTCCTCAAATTGATATTACGTAGCCTATTTCTATCTATTCCAAATCCCTTGAAACTTAGGCATGTTAGCAAACAATGTGATTTGTCACCAATAGAAAATAAGCACGTAAATCAACACTTAAGTAATAATCTAATCATCAACACCACGTAATGATTTAGAATATATGGTTTAAATTGATGGTCTACTAGGCATTACTCTAATTATAAATCTCACATGCACAGACTTCATTATTAAGAATGGTCAGCCAATGATGATTTTCCTGATTCTTTTAGTTAAAGAGTCATTAAAGTGTTAACATGAGTAAGGAGTGGATTCCGTTTGGGGTTTTAATCTCCAAAAGGGGTCCACTCCTTACTATTTTCTAAGTTTTTGCTAAACTAGCTAGTGAATAATGTCAAAAGCTAGTTGCCTCAACTTAACATCTCCAACAACTCACTAATGCGTATCCTAAGCCTTCTTTTCTATATGGGGTTTGGGGTGGGGTGGGGTTTATGCACGCTTCTTGTCAATTAGTCTTAATCACGAAATTCCACATTTCTTAATTTACTGTTAATCACTAGCACGACATGTTTTATTTCAATTAAATCTAATTTTCTGGATGAATTATGTGCATATAAATGGCATCCTTTCTACTGTAAGTGTATTTATTTCTTTCAAATTAATCAATGCATAAAATAAACTTGCTTCTGATATATATTTTTTTTTCTTGTGACCCTTTTCTGCTTCAGTTTTGCAAAGCTTCTGGAGCGTTACCAGCAACATAATGCTGAGGTAATTGCTGCTTCCAAGAATGCTGGTGGTACTGACAAGGTTAGTCAAACGTTTTACCCTGCACAAAATTAACAAGATTAGAGTATTGAAAGAGAATTGTTATTAGCACTCCAAAAATCTCATTCTACACTTCAAACTTTCTATATTATGAAAGAAAAATACACTTGTGAGGAGTGTAGAATGAGATTTTTGGAGTGCCAATAACACTTCCCTATTGAAAAATCCTATATGTTAATCCACCAAGTTATCGAGTTCGGTGATGCTCAACTTGGCTCACATGTAAAGCCCTTGTAGCCCAATTTCGGGAATCCAACTTGGCTCACATGTAAAGCCCTAAGATAACACGTGCTCCGAGTCACGTGATGTGTGTTGTCCACATGATTGGCTTGACTGCCTCCAGACAAGGCGTGTGAGGATATGTGAGTTGTTTCATGTAAGAAAGTAAAGGAACTTGGCAAAGGCTTATAAGAAACTAATTTGGTTATGGGTGATGCTCCACTTCTTTTATGAAGTGAGCGCAACTTGGCCCACCTTTGACCAAGTTGCACTGGTATTATGAAAGAAGTTGAGGATCCAATATCTGTTGTTCCTGAATCAAAGGTGGGCCAAGTTGATTGTGAAAGAAGGTACTGAAATAACAGTTCAACCAATTTAGTGTATTTGTTAGGACTTAAAAGTTTTGTATCACTGTCAACATTACAAACACCAGTAGCAATACTTTCAGCCTATGTTCTCTGGACAAGAATAGAAGTTTATCATTTACCATATCGTTTCTTCTCACGTTCTGCTAATCTCGGGTGCAGAAGCATAATTTGGAATGCAGTGGTCTCCGTACAGGCGCTAGCCGATCTCTGAAAATGATTCAAAGGTAAGTATCATGTATAGAAGCTTCATTACATTTCACTCACGTGACTGGGATCTGATTACCTTTATGCAGTGATATAGAAGCACAAGACATTGATAATCTAGATGTTCCAGAGCTCACCAAGCTTGAGGAGGAATTGGATGCAGTTTTAAGACAAACAAGATCAAGAAAGGTTTATTAATCTTCTTTTATTCTTAGACCATCGTTAACTAGTTCATATTCTGGTTTACCGTGACAGCTCATGGAAAAAGAACCTAAAAATAGCATTACGGTTTCACTTAGACTGGTTTCGGATATAAACCTGCATATATAGTTTCTGGTTTTGGAATATAAACCTGCATTTCAATTAAGTACCTGTTTTCGGAATATAAACCTGCATATATAGTTTCTGGAATCGGAATATAAACCTGCATTTCAATTAAGTAAATACCTATTTTTCGGAATATAGACCTGCATATATAGTTTCCTTTTCTAGCTGGGATTGCATCGATGATCAATACTGTTTGAAATGTATGTTCTCTTTTGTTATGTTTTTGTCCTTGAGTTTTGGAAGTTGGTAAATCCTTTGAATGGTATTAATTTCTGGACAATTGTGTTAGGGGTAAGTTCTGTTGTTTCCATGATATCAAGGTATTTCTTCAGGTTTTGGGTGAAATTTAAACCACAAAATATATGATTCATCCATTGAACTGCAATTTTATGACAGAAGTTTAGTGATATTTGATAATTTCAGTAATTCCAGAGACTAACAGATATGCGCACTAATATAAATTCTGAATAAATGGCAGAGAACAATTTGGCCATCCTAATTTTGGTCTGTAAAATGTAAATGCTTGTATGCTTGAGTGGTTCTTTTTAGATGGTGTTCTGTTCCTGTCCCATAAACAACTAGGAATACGAAGAGAAGAAAAAAAAGGGTTCGAGTCACTTGACTATCATTGAAATATACGCGCAATAGTAACAGATACATGAAGCGTTTATATAATTTGCGTCGTGTATTGGAAGTACAGTAAGTCTAATAGATTGGTGGTAAAAACTCACTTGAGTGCTATTGATAATGCAGACACAGCTGATGATGGAAACCCTTACAGCTCTTATTGAGCAGGTATACATTCTATCCATGGCATCATCAACCTTCAACTTTGAACAGAAAGTGTTTTCTGTTTGAAGAGTGTTGTCATTAATTACCAAGATATATGCTTTGTTTAAGAGGAAAAACTAATGAAAAGGGCTTGAAAACTTTGAGTTTTAACGATAAGGATAAAATAAAGGATAAAGTGAATAGTATTAGGATTGACTTTTTAGTGTAAAAATGTGGTTTTTCGTTAAAGTGAACAGTATCAGGAGCTTTTCATTAAAGTTCCCTTGTTTAAGTGGAGATTGAAGGGGTGGGGGTTTTACTGTGCAGTTTTGGTATACTAGTACAGTCTTGTAGTTGCAATTCTAGCTAATGGGAGTGCCAATTGAAAAGAGTTTAAAAATTTTGAGTTTTAACAATAAGAACAAAATAAAGAGTAAAGTGAATAATACCAGGATTGACATTTTAGTGTAAAAATATGGTTTTTCGTTAAAGTGAACAGTACCGGGAGCTTTTCGTTAAAGTTATTCTTGTTTAAGTGGAGATTGAAGGGGTGGGGGTTTTATTGTGCAGTTTTGGTATACTAGTACAGTCTTGTAGTTGCAATTCTAGCTAATGGGAATGCCAATTGAAAAGAGCTTAAAAAATTTGAGTTTTAACGATAAGGACAAAATAAAGGGTAAAGTGAATAGTACCAGGATTGATTTTTTAGTGTAAAAATATGATTTTTCGTTAAAGTAAACAGTAACAGGAGCTTTTCGTTAAAGTTCCCTTGTTTAAGTGGAGATTGAAGGGGTGGGGGTTTTACTGAGCAGTTTTGGTATACTAGTAGTCTTGTATTTGCAATTCTAGCTATTGGGAGTGCCAATTGCAATCTGTTCGAGGGCATATCCACGTTCCACATGTGCCGATGAGCGATCCACGTGTACTGTGGATATGCCCTCCCTCGAACTCACAATTCGTGCAGGGACTTGGCATTTTTGTTGCTTCATTTTTATGTGGTTTGGGAGAAGGGGAGGGGAAAGTGTAAATTAAGATCAACCACATAGGTTTACTAATATTTTTCTTATATTCCCAGTTATCTGATCTCTGAGTTTCTGCCGGTGCCACATATATATTCTATGAACTGAATTTATAATTTGGTGCCATTGATATGTTGGCGTAAATATTTGTCGATATATTTTGAGAGAGTTTTGATTTGAATTTGGTGGATTATTCATGGCACTAAATCTGAACAGGAAAAACAGCTTAAAGAAGAGAAGCTTCTCATGGAAAATGAGGTATATAACCACATATAATTATATATTTCGTTGAGATATTGAAGAAATTAAGGAAGAAATTGTGATAGAAAAGCAAGTACAAAAATTAAGAAGTACTCAGTCACTTGATGGCCTTTAATTTTTCAGATTGCAGCAAAGAAGCAGCAGATCAGGGACCGAGTTGTCCCTGCCGACGAGGAACCGGTTCAGCAGATCACTTCCGCCGCTAATAACACCACCACCACCTCCAACAACAACAACAACTGCAGCAGCGACGACGATGTTCCGGCCACCATACTTCGTTTGTTTTGACTACTTTCTGGGGTGTGGACAACTTATGTACTATATTGTATACGTGGCAATAAGGCGAGGTGACACGTGTACCAACTCTGGTGACATTTGTCTGCAGAACTGAGACTGTACCGCAGAGTGGACCCCGCCTCTCCGTGTTGTATGATATCGTGTATGAACGGGATCCCGAGTTGAATTTGTGTAGGGCCACAATATTTAATTTTTATGTTTTCCTTTGGTTGGGAATCTTAATGAAACATTTATGATATTGTTCGCTTTTAACGTTAAGGATATTTTTAGCTTAAAAAATTATTTCTGGTATTATTTACTTACTCATTTATTTTGTCATTTTGATTAAAATTAAAATTTTTGAAGATTTTTCGTTAGTTTTCCTTTGGTTTATAGTTGAATTTTGTTTTCAAGGATTCAAAGAACTATGGTTTAAAAAGAAATTTTTTTTACCATGAACTGCCATGTCATGTCGCTTATACAATATAGGTTTTTCTTTAAAATCTATGAAATATAGATGAGATCCATATATATTGCTGGGTCTTATAATTATTAAAAATATGGTACAACTATGGTATAAAACATGTGGTTACTCCACTATTACACCTAAAAAAATTAGTATTTCTAGCATCACAATTTTAAATGAGATATAACAGCATCTCCAACGAAAAACCTCATTTTAAGGTCCCTACCACCACTCTCAAGACTCTTTAAGGAGTTAAAGAGAATATTTTGGTCCCCAAAATAATATTGGCTCCAATAAATATAGTAAATTTTTCAAACGTAATAAATTAAGGGAACTGTTATTAGCACTCTTAAAATCTTGTTCTACAACTCCTCGCAAATATATATATTTTTTTAATTATAGAAATTTTAGAATACAAAATAAGATTTTTAAAATGCTAATAACAATTTCTTAAGAAAACTATTATTAGCATTCCAAAAATCATATTCTACACTTTCCACAAGTGTATTTTTCTTTCTAATTATAGAAATGTTGAAGTGCTAAATGAGATTTTTGGAATGCTAATAAAAATTTCCTTTCTTAAATTAAAATAATTATTGTTAATTTCCTAACCATTGATCTATAAATGCAAAAGAACAGAAAACAATCCAAGAAGCTATGTGGACCATTTGGTTAAAAATAAAACAAAGGGGATGCATCGTACTTTTTTTCTTTTTCGGACGAATTACATCGTACTCTGAGTCCAAAACATAAAAGATCAACCAAGAAGATGGACTGAATGTGTTGGAAAGTGTGCAACCTCTTCGCAGTATGTCCAACTAAAAGTAAATAAAGAATAAAAACCCACCTGCCTCTTCTGTTTGGCCGTTGGGTTACTAAGAATATGACCAGTATTGCCCAACCCCATTAAATTTTGAGGGATGTTCATCGCCCTCCTACGAGCTTGTCACGTGTCATTTTCTTTAATCATAGTTAAGGAACTGGATTCTCTCCTGAGTTCAGGATAGGAATCCTCATGAGCAGCCCATTCGGGACTGTTCAAACTTGATCCAACGACTGCAATTATTATAAATTTAGATGGGCTCCCTGTTTAGAGCTGTTAGATCAAAATTCAACGGTTCGGATGGACTGCTCAGGAGAATCCCCATCCTGAGCTCAGGAAAGGATCCAGTTCCCATAGTTAAAAGCACATTAAAATAAAAAATAGGGTAAATGACAAAAAACTATCTCAACTATTGGTGTCACGACACTTTCATACATCATTTTTTAAAAGTGACAATGTCATACCTCATCTTATGAATTTGTGCCAATGTCATACCTCCGTCAGTTTTTCTGTTAATTTTTCTGTTAAGTGCTGACGTGGCTACATGCAGGACCCACTCACTAATCCAACTGGATTAAAAAATTATCAAATATAATTTTTAATAATTAAAAATTAAAAAAATTAATTTTTTTATAATATTATTAAATCTCTCTCTCTCTCTCTCCCCCACCTCTCTCGCCTCTCTCTCTTCTCTGCATCCCCAAAACCCCTTCCCACCCGTCCCCCCCAACCTTCCTCCACCACCCTCCCCAAAAACCCAGATACCTATGTCCCCCTTCCCCCAAAACCCAGCTCCCCTTCTCCCATTGACCAATCAGGAATCAAGGGGGGGGGGAAAAAGAGAAGGAAAAAAAAGAAGGAAGTTTTCCTTCCTTCCCGTCGGTACTTGCACCCGCACACCCAACCCAACCAACTCCAGCGATTTTCGCCATTTTTTTCGTCGAATCACCACCATCCAACACCCACAACCTCTTCCACAACCTCCCCTCTACGATCTCCACCCAAATTTGGGGATTTTTAAGCCCAAAAATCATGTAAAACCGTGCGGGTGGCCGGAGGTGTTCCACGGCGATTCCTAATCTCTGCAACCTTCAACCTAAAATCACAGCAAGCTTTGAACTTGCTTCACATGAGGGAGATGCAGAAGCTTTTCGTTTCTTTTTTTTTTTTTTTTTTTTTTGAAATTGGAGAATTCAAATTTTGGGGTTAGGGTTTGGGTGGAATTGGGATATTTACAGAGATTAATTTGGTGAGGGTGATGGGTGTGTAGGAGGAGGGGGAGGAGTGCCAATGAGAGGGAGGTGGAGATGGAGGAAGAGAGGGCGGTCGCGGGGGGTGGGGGGGGTGGAACACGGGTCGATGGGAGAAGGGGAGTTGGGTTTTGGGGGAGAGAGGGACACGGGTATCTAGGTTTTTGGGGAGGGTGGTGGAGGAAGGTTGGGGTGGGGACGGGTGGGAGGGGGATGGGTGGGAAGGGGTTTTGGGGATGCAGAGAAGAGAGATAAGCGAGAGAGGTGGGGGAGAGAGAGATAGAGATTTAATATTATTAAAAAAAATTAATTTTTTTAATTTTTAATTATTAAGAATATATTTAATAATTTTTTATCCAGTTGGATTAATGAGTGGGACCTGTATGTAGCCACATCAGCACTTAACAGAAAAATTAACAGAAAAACTGACGGAGGTATGACATTGACACAAATTCATAAGATGAGGTATGACATTGTCAATTTTAAAAAATGAGGTATGAAAGTGTCGTTACACCAATAGTTGAGATAGTTTTTTGTAATTTACCCTAAAAAATATAAACAATTCTCGAAAGTTATTAGTGGGGAGATAAATGCCTCCTAAGACCAAATCCAACTCTGGGCTAAATGCTATTTTTTAGGTTTTATTCCCCTTCCCAAATCCAACCCAATCCATGCTAAATATGTGGGCTAAAAGCTAAAAGCTAAAAGCCAAACAAAAGCCAAATTCCCCCCAGGATTTAGCCTAGAAAATGGTGTGGGCACCACCAGTGGGACCCCATCCACATGGGCATGTCTTCCAGGATTTATTGAATCCAACGGTTGAGATTGAATATAATCAAATATAATGGTAAAAAAAAGATCTAACGGCCCAAATTTAAATCCAACGGTTAAAATAATTAAAATTTTTATTTAACTCAAAATTCATCAAAATTTAGTGGTTTTTCAATATTGATCGAAATTTAAATATTTTTAGGTTAAATGTTCATAACATTAAATTATGATAGTGTACATAATTTTTTTTATATTTCTACGCTAAAACCTAAATTTTCTAGGCTAAAAATTTTAGGTTTTAGCTTAAGGGTCTAAGAATAAGAAGCAAAATTAATGAGAATTGTATGGCCCAAATAAATTTTAGACCATTCCTCCAAAATAAATAAATAAATTTTAGACCAATGATATAATCTATGTGGGCCCAGCTCAATATCTAAGCCCTCCCCAGATTGAATTAAATTTTATAACGAGAAGGGAAAGGATAGGGACGTTTCATCAATCAACAATCGATATAAAGTATGGACATATTAGGGTTTATGATTAAGAGTTCAGTTACCAATGCATTGGTATGTAGATAATTTTCATAACCAACCGTAGTGAATCAATCCTTACACGATTACAAGAGTCATTATCAATACAAATCTGCCATAAAAAAAAAACCAAAAATACAACGGCTTGTACCGAGGAGCACACAATGTCCTCGCTAAAAAGTAAGACCATGTCAAAGTCATCTTTGATGGACGAGGCCACATCACTCTTTAGACAACACAACACCCTTTAAAAGCGGCACAAACAACAAATCTACACTAACCAAAACTAACTAATCCGAAAAATCAACCGATTGACTATCTCCATAACTTGGGACCTAGGCAAGACCGCCCGCGACCATACCTCTCCTAGTACGATCCGCAGCTACACGAGTCAGGCAAGGCGGGAGCCCAGATTGGACCGAATTGAAGTGAATCTCTCTTTTTTGTTAGCAATTAATTTCATAGACAACAGATATTCCCATGGTGGTTAGGAAACTTTCGTTGGCAGTCACTGTTTACTGCATATGGTGTGAGTGGAATAATCGCATCTTCAACAATTGCAATCTCTTTGGGCTTTTGCCCTTTTAACATATTATTTACTTAACAAAAAAAATAATAATAATCAAACACAATGAACTCTTAAATCACAAAACAATTAACGTTTCAGCGGATCAAGACAACGTAAATGTTGCAGATGGATAGCATGCATAGCTAGCCCAAGTAAGTAGACATGAACGCCAATAGCGATGAGGAATATGGTGACGGGTCCGAAGTAAATGATTGTGTGAACCAAGATGGAAACCCCGCTGGTCTGCATGTTGTTGAACTCCACCATCCGGCTGTTCCCGGGCTGCTGAAACAGAAGCCCCGGCGCCAACAACACGAACAGCACCACCGCTATCACCACCGGCCCCCAATCCGCCATTCCTCAACTAACTAATTTCACAGTAAGGTCGAGTTCACGAGCAGATAGAATAATAAAGAAGATGATGACTCGTACGATGGAAGTGGAAATGAAAGGGCAACCGGAAGGAAGGAGCATAAAAGGAGAGAGTGATGGCGGGAAAGGGACGAAATGGGAATTAGCACTGGTTTAGTAGGGTTTAGTACTGAGGTGCTTTTATACAAAATTGGTATAAAAAAAAAGAAGCTTAAAAAGATGTTTGGTAAACACTTAAAAACAACTTATTTTCACAATTTATGATGAAAAAAAAGCTGAAAACGTGAAACAACAAAAATGAACTTATTCTCACATCACAACAGAATCAGTTTTTTTTTCAAAGCACGGCAATATCGAACTAGCCCTTAATGGAGACAAATAAGTAGAGTGATCCGGCCTCCACGACGAAGGGTTAGAAACTTTGAAATCAGCAGACGGTAGTATCTTTGGACTCAGACGGCTTCCTCGTTTGCCGCATTGGACAACATTACATGTGCAGCATTACGTGGCACTTTTGTTTGAACCTTTGGAAGAATGAGGATCTTCTCTTAATCCTTTTTGTGAGGATTCCGATAATCTTCTAATCACGTTCGTTCATCGTACATCGTGCAGTCTGAAATCATTGTAAATTTTTTTATTTAAAATTAAATATAAATAGTACATGATGAAAACGATGTACGATGAACATACGCGATTGAAGAATCAGGAGAGGATCCTCATTCCCTTTGGAAAATATGGACGGCCGTCATTTGATCTTGGGCCTTGTTTCTTGCTCAAATTCACTTATTCTTGGGCCTAAACACAGGCCCAATGAAGTAAATTGAATTGTGATCATAACATAAGCACAGGCACAAATTCACCTTTTTTTTTTGCCTCCAAAATCTTTCACTCTGTGTGAGAGCTGCCTTATCCAATCAACCCCGGCGAATATCTTCTCATAAAAGTGAGTCCCATGTGGTCAAAAAACATTAATCAAACCCATATGATAAAGTCTGTTACCAATATCGGTCAAAACCGAGAACCCGTCTGCAACTTTTGGATGAAAATCTCGATTTTGATCAACATTGATACCAAGCTCCATCACTTGAGTATGATTTATTTTTCCCACGTATGTCACCGTGAGACACCACCGGACGATCTAAGCAATTATGTCGAGTTCTTTATCGACGGCAGTCAATTCAAGTAGCATACGTGTTTCTGTATGCATCGTAGCTTTTCCCTGTAGAAACCGGCCAAAATCAATGTCTTCCTTTTCCTGTAGAAAGTTAAACCAAACAAGAAAAGCATTCCAAACATATGCATACCCCAACTACAACTTTACACTTCATTTTCCCACATTATTTTACGACATTTCTGCAAAAGACACTCCACCTTCATCAATCCCTAGAAGAGAAAGTAAAAAAAGAGCTTCTTCAACGAACAATAATTGGCAGCTTATGAAAGCAAACATCTTTGCTTTGATGTCCATAAAGCCATCCAACAGCTTCTAATACCTTTCCCCTCTTTTAATCCGACTCGCTTCTCTCACTAAGTTTAGCATCCTTCTCTCCTTCTTCCCTAAGACATTAGGTTTCGTCATTCTACATATTCGAGAACATCACAACACTCTGTTTATCTATTTCCAAAGATAGAAGCCTCCAAGTTTTCTTACCTCTCCTTCAGGTTTCGTCCTTCTACATATTCGGAAACATCACAAACACTCCGTTTATCCATTTCCAAAGATAGAGACCTCTAAGTTTTCTTACCTCTCCATTCAAACTTACCTGGAGAGAAAGATGAGTGCTGATTGGGGGCCGGTTGTTGTTGCAGTGGTTATGTTCATCCTCTTGTCGCCCGGGCTGCTCTTCCAATTACCGGCAAGGACTAGGGTGATGGAGTTCGGAAACATGTCCACAAGTGGGATTGCTATTCTTGTTCACGCCGTCATATACTTCTGCATAATCACCATCTTGGTCATTGCAATTGGTATTCACATACATGTCAACTAATCTAGATTGTTTTGAGCCACCACTCACAATTGGAGTTGTTTGTTCTTTTCTTTTGATATCGCAATATACTTTCATATTTTGTAAGCAAACTCCTTATTCGGCTTTTCTTCTTCCCTTATACTCTGTTCCTAGTTTAACGTTTCATATCGGAGTTTAATCTCTAAGTATTCGATCCATTATGTTTAAGTTTTATAGTATCATACACAATCAAAGGGGGGAAGCCGGGAAAGTATCATATACATTGGAATAAACCTAAATTTTATGGAATTGACTTACAATTTTAACGAGTATCGTTGTCATCTACGCATTCTAAGGGTGAGAGTTCTAGATAAACACCTCCAGTTTCTATCAGCGCAATCTGAAGCTTTACAAAATGAAGCGCCTAAGAGGGAACAGATCGACTCTCAAATTTCGCATATCAGCTACTAGCAAAAGGATTTTCTACATCAAAAACCCTAGACATTCATAGCCTTCTAAAAGAGTAGCTACAGAAATAGTTCAGACCACCACACTAGTTGGCTCATTCAAAGTTCGAGCGATAATCTAATCTAATCTAATCTAATCCACGAGGGGAAAGATTCGAACTTTAACTTGAACTTGGCTACAATCAAGTCTACACGAGTTCAGACCAATGCTCTAGAACAGTTAACAAATAGAAAAATCGGAAAATCTAATTAAGAGGAGTGTATTCAATTAATAAATCTGGGTATTTAATCAGGATTTTAAGCGATTCTCTGAAATTCAATGTGTATTTAATCAGAATTTTAAGATAATTTATAAAAATCCTTATAAATCTGAATGTATTCAATTAGAATTTTAAAGAAATTTATAACATTCCGTATTCAATTAGAATTTAAATTTAAAGAATTTGGAAAAGTTGACGAATTAAAGGCAATTGGAGAAATTTTGTAATGTATTTTAAGCATCCACAAATCTCGCATCTCCTTATGAGATTTCCATGGACTTGAATCAAAATTTTACATAAAATCTCTACAAATCAATTAATCTCCATAAAAATCCATAAATTTCTGTTAAAATCTTTCAAATTCATAATTGAATACACCCTAAATTAATTGCATCAAAATTAATTGGTAAATAGAATTTAAAAAAAATAAATAGAAAAGGGGTTTCTCAAATCCCAGACTAGAACAGAATCCATAAGCAAGCAGCTGCATCTCTTCTTCTCCAAATCAGAGAAAAGGTTTCTGTTCAGCTTTATATTTATATGGAGCTCAAAGACAAATAGTACAAGTATTAAGTTACAACAGGGCAGCCCAGAAGAGAGACAGACCAACATACACAGAGATTCAGAGCGGCGGAGGGTAACAGGATCAGCCGGTATAGATGTGGACGTGGACGACCAGGATGAGAATGGCATAGAGAACGAAGAAGAAGAGAGTGTGGACAGCCATGGCCTTGCCGTTGGTCTTCATGCGCCCAAACTCCAACTGCTTGCTGTTTCCAGGGAACGAGAAGAGCAGCCCCGGTTGCAGCAGGATAAACAGCACCACTCCTATCAATACTGGGCCCCAGTCCGCCATTGTTGGTTCCTCAAAAATCAGTTCTCAGATTAAAGTTGCAAGCTTTCGGTTCCTGTGGCACTTGGGATTCGGTATTTCGAAACGGTTTTGTAATTTGTGATTGTAATTTGTAAAGCAACGAGCGGTGGAGGTGGAGGGAAGGAACTGGAAGGTACTGGCTAGTGAAGGTTTGGATTCTCTGGTTTGGGTTGCAGGGTAGATTATTGCAGTCGGGACCCACCATCCACTAAGTTCAAAGCATTTATCTTTTTTTTTTTTGTTCTTTATATCTTTGACTAATCTTTGGAGGACATTGATATGGGGTTGTAAAGCTTTAAGCTTTTCGGTGGCATAGACAAATTCGAATTGAATATGATGGTGGTGTGATTTGGACAGGGATTGAGGTGCTTAACAACCAACCTTTCAACTTAAAACAAGTGTCAAATGTTTGGTCAGAAAATTTTGGTGAAGTTGTGGGATCAAAATAATTTTATCTCTATAGACAGATTTAATAGTCTCATCATTTTGTGAAATATGTTCTACAGATACACAAGTTATTGGTGTCAATACACGCAACATGTAATTGTCTAGTCAAAACTCATTAGATGGGACCAAAACGACAGTGGATGAGATCGAAATGTAAAAAAATGGGTCTCGATGAGATGTTTTGTGCGTTGATCCTAAAGATGAGATGATCTGCCACGCTGTAGAATTTCTGACAGTGAAACATCTCTTCCCACTAAAATTTTATCTCCTTATAAGTTATGTAACAGTATAGCCTTGATAGCAATAGAAAATGAAAATGATGCTAAGCCTTATCCAAAAGTCCAAGAAGGCAATAACAAGTTAACAACAAATGCAACACCAAAGCATTTAAAATTCAAAGATAAGGCTAATTAAACTGGATTAATTATGTTCTTTCTAGCCTTAAGGGATTCTTATTCCCCTCTTTCAAGGGCTTAAATCCAAATTATAAAGCATCCAAAGCTCCATTTTATATACTTTTGCTATATTCTTTCTCCTCCTCCTCCCTTGTTCTTCTGCTGTGACATCTTCTTGTTTTGACAATGAAAGATTGGGCAGCTCCGCTGATAGCATCCGCGCTGTTTGCGTTTCTTTTGCCGGGATTGGTGTTTCAGATGCCGGGAAAGGAACGTCCCTTGGAATTCATGAACATGAAAACGAGCATCGCGTCGATGTTCTTGCACGCCGTGGTCTATGGTTTGCTCCTCATTCTGTTTCTTATTATTCTTGACATTCACATCTATACTTAGGATCCAAGAAATGTTATGGTTTTGGCACACCAGCTGAAAGGAGGAGTTAATTCTGTTGTTTTACTTGCTTTTACTTACTATTTACCTTCCTGAATTCTGCTTTGTGCAAATGAAGAAATTATAGCTAAAAATCTTTTATATTTTGCCAGGGTCTCTCTATGCTTTCGTTTACCTTCCATAATCTGCATAAATGTAATTCTTTCGTGACGAAATCTCGCTAACTAGGATCTCACAGAGCAGCAATAACACATGATCTTGACATGTAACAAACAAATAAGCAGATTATTTCACGTTTTTTTTCCCTTTCATTAATTATATTTTGTTAGTTAATCAATTTAGAAGTTCCCCAATTTAAGCTTTAGCAAGAAACTCACCTAGTAGGAACATGGAGTCTAATGAAATTATATAAGCTTGTGTGCTTTAATTCTGAGCCACTTACTTAGGCTAACTCTACGCTAAATACTTGCATGGTTCTCGACTCTGCTACTGATTAAGTTTGTGTAGCAAACCTTAACAATCTTACTATCGTGTAACGACGAATCCTAACGAGTAATTTAAATCGCTGAAACAAGGGGAGGAAAACCAAACATTTGTACAAGATCAAATCCAGTTGCAGAGACAAACAAGCTAATTAAGGTGTACAAGTAAAGTTGAGATGAGATAATACGTTGGTGCCGTTTAATTGACAATTAAGAGCCAACATACATGTGGACACCAATGGCTAATAAGAAGATACAAATGAGAGCAAAGTAGATTATGGAATGAACCAGTATGGACACTCCACTCGTCTGAAAGTTTCCGAACTCCACGAACCGGCTCTTTCCCGGCATCTGAATCAGCAGTCCTGGTGTCAGCAGTATGAACAGCACCACTGCTACGAAAACCGGCCCCCAATCCGACATATCGAAGGAAGCTTAATATCTCTTGATCTCTCCCAAAACTTAACAAATGTGTTTAGGTGTGATCTGCTAATACAATGAGTGGGATAAGGATTGGGTTGTATGAGGGAAAGAGATGAAAGGTGTGCATGATTATAAAGTTGAGCATTTGTGAGGAAGAGACAAGGAAAGAAAAGTTGTGTGTAAGGTTAGAGTATCAAGCTATTCCAATTTCCCCCATTCGCATGTCCAAGTAGATCGGTAGTTTACACTTCACATCACATGCATCCTAATTAAAGAAGCTTCCCACATGACACAAAACCCTACAAGAATGCTACTCAACTCTACTTTTTCTATGGATGGTGAGTTGGGCAAACAATGTTCATTTACAGAATATCTGACGTATTATGCTGTTACGTATCTATGTCGTTTGCATTACGTGATTAAAGCGATAGACAAGCAATTATACAGTCACTAAAGCATTATTATGGTATAAAAGTTGCTGTTTATGCTTTTCCTTTACTGATAATCCTATTAATTATTGGCTCCCTTGCTTTCAATCAAATTATAATATTGATTTCGGTGGAGCATTTGGATCTCAAAAGACTCTTTTCAATTGCTTAAGGGATCATTTTGGTATTTAACCAAAAGACTTTTGTTGGCTAGCTTTTCATGAAATTGATATACTTGGTTATCTTCTTCTTTTTTATACAATGAGTTAGTAATAATTTGATACTAAATTGTTTATTCAAAAGAGTCGAAAATAACATGTATATAGGGATGAAGCTAAAAATTATATTGAATGAGAGTATCTCCAAGCAATATACTAACATTAAAATTAACAAATAATGTTAAAAGTCAGACTACGGAAGACAAGTCATCAATATCATTAAATATGGTTACCTCTGTATGTGACCAAGCTATCATTCACATTTGATCGCCCTTCTGATTTCACAACCTTTCTATAATTCTTTTAGGTCTTTGTATGCGGGTTAGTCATTAATCTTAGGTGGGGTGCTATTAATATTAACAAAATTAGGTTATTTCAGTAAAGTGCTTTTAATTGGTGTGTATTACTTAGCCATGTAGTACTACACGTATAATTTTTCCAAATGAAAAATGAGTGAGGACATCTGTCCACAGTAGTGAGCTTATAATAGCTCCGTCTAGGGGTGGGCACGGGTCGGACCGGGCTCAAATTTGAAGGGACTAGACCGGACCCGCTTAAAAAGGAAACAGGACGAGCCGGGCCAGGTATTGCCAATCTGATCACTGGAACCGGACCTAACCCAGCCTGTTTCAAACGGGCCGGTTCAGGATGGGTCCATAGGTCCTATTACTTTTTTTTTTTTTTTTTTTTTCTGTTTTGATTGTTTCGCGAACTCACTCATCCTCTAGATCTTTGACTCGGACCATTGTGGTTCGCCTCTTGCTCAAGGTCTAAAATATCGATGATATCGGAAATATCGGTAGTCCAAAAACACGGAAATTTCGATGGAAATATCGAGATATTATCGATATCAATAAAAATTGAATAAAAACCACGGAAATTGTAAGAAAAACTTGGAAATTTTTATTGAAACTTTGCAGGATGTTTATTTAGTCAATTATCTATTAGTTTATCATAAAAAATTGGAAGGAAATGCATTGCATGATGGATTTGACTGATTTAAGTTGATTATATAGCGAGCTGGCAAACATTGTAAGTGTAGAAAATATATAAATATTTTAGCATATTTTCACAAAAATATAAGTGATATGGTGGTCAAGGTGTTGAAGGAGTAAAATGGGAGGGGTTCGAATACCCTTGGTGTTTTTTTAAATATAGAAATTTTAAAAATACGGAAATTTCGATGGAAATATCGATGACATCGGAAATATTGGTAGTCCAAAAACACGAAAATTTTGATGGAAATATCGGGATATTATGGATCTTTTAGACCTTGCTCCTGCTCCACCACGGTCACAATCTTCGGCTTCATTTGCTTCACCACTAATAACACCTTCTTAATCGTGCCAGGTCGGGTCTAGTAGAAGTGCATCTGCAGCATGTCGGAGAAGGAGTGGTCGATTGACGGCTGAGGGTAGACTCTGAAGATTCGATGGGCCAATGCTTCGGCGAAGAAGGTGGTGACTTTACGCACGGCAACTGCTTGTGAACCTACCAGATAGTCGATTTGGGTCACCAGAGCTTTGGCAAGGTTGAAATTGTTCTGCTGGATGGCTTCTGCGCAGGCCATGATTTGGAAGCTTGGGCTCGAGATTAAGGTCTGAGATGGGAGCCTGGGCATGAGATTAAGGTTTGAGATGAGAAAGGAAAAGAGAATGATGAGAGATCGATGGAGGAGACTCGGAGTGGTGTCGAAGACTCGGAGTAAGAGAGAGCGGGTGAGGGGAGAGTTGAGTTTTGAGTGAATGGGTATGGGCCTGAGAATAAGACAGAGAGGGTGATAGAATTAGAGGGTAGAGATTTAAACGGTCTGGGCCAGGGGCCCATTTTCTCCAATTTTTAGAACCGGACCACCCTGCCCCGTTTTGTATTTATAATTTTTGGACCCGTCCTGAACCGCATGGAACCACCCCGACCTGCGGATCCAGGACCCGTTTTTGCTCACCCCTAGCTCCATCCATAAGTAAATACTAGGTCACTTTTATCTTCTATTAATAAACGAAAATAAATGGACTATTAGATCAGCCGAGCCCAAATATTCAGAGCCGACAAACCCAACTGAACAAATGGATGTGGGCCGTGGAACTACAGAATCCAATAAGGAAAAGACCCTTTTAAAAGTCGGGAAAAAAAATGGAAAATTAAAAAAGACGTCGACAGCAGGGTTCGAACCTGCGCGGGCGAAGCCCAACAGATTTCAAGTCTGTCTCCTTAACCACTCGGACATATCGACATTCTTGTCATGAAAGCCCTAAATGTGTCATCTTAAACGTGCCAACTCCACGTTTCTTTTACTTTTCCGAGAATTTCTATTTATTTATAAGAAAATAAAAAATTACAAAGCATGGCTCATACGGCAAGGAAAGGGATCATTTCCAGATCATTTCCATCTAGTTCTCCTCATCAAACCATTGGTGCCTTTGAAATTTAATCTAACGGTTAAAGTTATTATAACTTTTAAAGTAAGTCCGTGTTTTTAGCCGTTGAATCAAATTTTAAAAACTCGAATTGTTTGATGAGGAGGATTAGATGGAATAGATCCCTTTCCGTACGGCAATATCAAGTAAGAGAATCCAGCAAAACGTGGCACATATTGGATTGATACAAAGGAAAACGACAGCTCCTTAATAACAAGATCCAGAAAATATTATTCCTAATTATTTCAGGATTAGTATATTGCTAGTCATGACTCATGATGAAGCAAAATATTAATTGCAGTCCTTAGATTAATTATTCAGAAAACGACATGATTCATCAATTGGAAAAATAAAGAGCGGACCACATGATCTATGTCGTTTACCTTTTCCACATCTATACAAGTTAGAGTCTACTTATCATATGTTACGTATCACTACTTTATGCAATGAATGCTAGAACGACAACCTACTTTACTCACACTCTCATATAAGGAGGATTTTTTGTTTTAGGTGGTGCTATTTACATTTTTTTTCTTTTTGCACATTTATTTTTAATTTTTGTTTTTTATCTTTTAAAATTTATTCTATTTAACAGTAAAAAATTAAAAAGAACATGTAAAAAAATAAAAACAAATGTGTGATAGCACCACCATTAATAAAGGGGATAATATTCTTCCTTTTTTTAAACCTTTTTCACAAAAGTAAAGCAAAAAAAAGAAACATGAAAAGCTTTTCACCAAGCACACGACTGTGATTTGAAATGATTAGGTCGGTTTTTGAGTTTTAAGAATCCAATCTAACTTTTATAAATCATTAAAATGAATCAAAATAAATTACTTTGAACAAATAAATAGTAATATTCTCCATTTATACCAAATAATCTGATCAAATTAAGATAAAAAATAGTAAGGAGATTCTGTTAAAAGTGGAACTCTTTATAGACTTTTCGTCAATTTTCTCAAAGTGAAACTTTTAATGAATTCTTTAATATCTCAGAATTTAATATCCATTCTCGTAATAATATTATAAAACATTATGTTAAAAATGTGCGAAATCTCGAAAATTCATGAAGAATCTGAATAGTAGCATTTCGCTTTCCATAGATGCCGCGCTCAAAAACAAAAATTTATAAATTAAGATTGGAAAAAAATAAAAAAATCAGAAACCTGTCACCGGGTGTCCAAATCCAGCACATCACCATCATCCACCCGCCTGCCTACCACACTCATCACTGGAATACATATCTTCTTCTTCTTCCTCATCACCTCGTAAAACAAAAAAACCCAACAAACAAAATCACTCTCTTTTTTTCCAAATCGTCGAAAGTTATCACTTTTCTGTGATGGGTCGGGTGCAGGAGAAGCTGCGGTCCTTCTTCACCAACAGATGGCTGGTTTTTGTGGCGGCAATGTGGGTGCAGTCCTGTGCGGGAATTGGCTACTTGTTCGGGAGCATATCGCCGGTGATCAAGAGCTCCATGGACTACAACCAGCGGCAGATTGCGCGGTTGGGTGTGGCTAAAGATCTCGGGGACAGCGTTGGGTTTTTGGCGGGGAGCTTGTGCGAGGTGCTGCCGTTGTGGGCGGCGCTGCTCGTTGGTGCTCTGATGAACTTTGTTGGGTACGGTTGGGTTTGGCTTGTTGTTACTGGTCGAGCTCCTTCTTTGAATTTGTGGGCTGTGAGTATCATATCTAACCAAAGTTCTTTGCTTTTCTTGTATTTTTTTTTCTACTTTTGTTACTTTTTTGATCTAGTTTGATCGTTTGTTTTGACATTGTGGATGGTTTTTGGCGATTTTTGCACTCCCGTTTTCTTGTTCTGCACTTTTACCTTATTTCTGGCTCTTGATTTCGTTTGGTAATCCAATCCAAAGGCTAAAAGAGAGGGAGGAGTGAGGCGTTGAAAAGGGGAGTGCGAAGATTACTTCTTTTCGTTCAGTTTGCGGATATACTGATTGAAACTCTGGAAATGGATAGTGTTTTTTGGTATGTATGGTTTGAGAGGTTGAGTTGATAAGACGAAGCTTAATGTTAATTTTTCCATAAAAAAGGAGTAATCCTTTGCCTTAAACTTGTTACTTTCTTATAAATTAGCAATCTTTTTTGTTGACCACTTGCAGTGAATTGAGTATATATACATGTTGTTTAAGGCTCGGTTTGGTCTGTGGAATCAGCATTTCTGCAATTTTCCGTGGTCTAAGCAAAGCGTAAAGTACGCCGAAAAAAAAGAAAGAAGGGCTTTTTCAATGAGCTTTTGGAACTTCAGACATTCTTTTGTTGTATATTATGTGTTTTCCTTGATGGGTTTCTCTTATTTTCTCAAAACTTGCCATTTGTAGTGGCTACTGGATATAGCCATTTTTATGCCATATGTTTTGATAACAAAATTTGCTCACTGTTTGCGATTTGCTATGATGGAACAAAATTGGTCATTCTGGTAGCGTAAATTAGTTCTCTGTAGTAGTTTCTGGTTTGTAATTAGATCTTCTACTGAGTTAGTAAACCTCGTTCATGAAAACTTTTGATAAATCAACAATGTTTATAACAAATTTACAAACCATTTAAGCATTATGATTAGCAGCAATGGGGGGTTGGTGCCTATGCCATGTATTCTTTTAAATGATTCGGTATTACTTTTTGTCATCTTGCCTTGTTTTAGTCTTTAACAATTACAATTTTCAATTTTGCAGATGTGTATTCTTATATTTGTGGGAACAAATGGTGAGACCTTCTTCAATACAGTTGCTCTGGTCTCTTGTGTGCAAAACTTCCCAAAAAGTCGGGGTCCCGTAGTTGGAATTCTCAAGGGCTTTGCTGGGTTGGGCGGCGCAATTCTGACTCAGATATATGTGATGATCCATTCACCAGATCATGCATCTTTGATTTTCATGGTTGCGGTTGGTCCAGCAATGGTGGTTATTGCTTTAGTGTTTATTGTCAGACCGGTTGGAGGTCACAGACAAGTCCGGCCAACTGATGACATGAGCTTCACGTTTATTTATAGTCTGTGCCTCCTATTAGCTGCTTATTTGATGGGGGTCATGCTAGTTGAAGATCTAATTGATTTGAGCCACACCGTGATGATTATATTTACAGCGGTTTTGTTTGTGCTCCTGTTGATTCCCATAGTGATTCCCATTTCGTTGAGCTTTTCTTCCGAGTCAAGATCTCTAGAAGAAGAGGCACTCCTACCCGAGCCACATAAACAAGACCCCGGGAAATCTGGGCACGATGCTAATGAGGTAATATTTAGTGAGGTGGAAGATGAGAAGCCTAAGGAAATGGACTTACTTCCAGCATCTGAAAGGCAAAAACGAATTGCACAATTGCAATCGAAACTATTCCAAGCAGCTGCCGAGGGAGCAGTTAGGGTTAAGAGGAGGACAGGTCCGCGTAGAGGGGAAGACTTCACCTTAACACAAGCTTTGATCAAAGCAGACTTTTGGCTTATTTTTTTCTCACTTCTCTTGGGTTCAGGATCTGGTTTAACAGTGATGGATAACCTCGGTCAGATGAGCCAGTCTCTTGGGTATGACGATACACATATATTTGTATCCATGATCAGCATCTGGAACTTTCTTGGTCGGGTTGGTGGCGGTTACTTCTCTGAGATTATTGTGAGGTATGAACTGATTGCATTCTCATCTAGAGTTTATGTTGAACATTATTTAAACTTGGGTTTGTGACTTCTCAATTCTCATCCATCGCTATGCATTTGATAGGGACTATGCTTATCCAAGACCGGTAGCAATGGCTGTGGCACAATTCATTATGGCAATTGGGCATATCTTCATTGCTTTCGGATGGCCTGGGGCAATGCACATTGCCACCATCTTGGTTGGGCTAGGCTATGGGGCACATTGGGCGATAGTGCCAGCTGCTGCTTCTGAATTGTTTGGCTTGAAAAAGTTTGGGGCTTTGTACAATTTCCTCACAATTGCAAACCCTGCTGGTTCGTTGCTCTTTTCTGGCGTGATTGCAAGCAGTATATACGACTTTGAAGCTGAGAAGCAAGCTCATCAGCACCATCACCTGCATATGAGTCCAGGAACATCAGTTTTCCAAGGCATGCTTCAAATGGACGCGCCAAAGTGTGACGGTTCTATATGCTTCTTCTTAACTTCATTAATCATGTCCGGATTATGCATTGTTGCCTTTGTTTTAAGCATGATTCTGGTACATCGGACTAAGATTGTATACGCCCACCTGTATGGAAAATCGCGTCCAGCTGGGCTTTCATGAGCTGAGGATTCCATCCAATACTTCCTGTATTTTTTTGTGTCAAACCACATTGTATTTCTTCCAAATTGTTTTGATGTTTCTATACTTTGTCTGAGGTTGTGTAGATTCTTTGTGTGTTTCTGTAACCACATTTCAGGGATGATGGAGGCAAGTGCACGCCTCTTCAGTACTCTCGAGGATCGGTGCCCCAATTCAGTGCTATGAATGGTCATGTAAGATTGTCTTTTCGAGCATAAGGACGTTGTATTGAATTTTGCCAGTCAATTGACCTTGAAATTTTGTTGTTTCGTGATCAGTTGTGTCCATAATTTTCCCATGAATGAATCGAAAGATTGTCTCTTAGAACAGTTACAGTTATGAAAAACTTAAATTCCTGAGAATTAAGTTCTTCTTTGGAGATAGAACCAGTAGGTTATGCCATGATGAATATTTCTTAGCTTTCGATGATCATGAATTGAAGATGGTGCAGTCTTTCCTGATCCCCCCCTTGATTACCAATCTTAAAACCGACTCTTCCAAGTTTCCTCATGGCAGCGACGAGGCTCCGTTGAAGTTACCTGGGTTCTTAGCAAAATCAAGGACAATGGGCTGTGATGCAGAGCCAGAGAAAAGAACCTGATCTGAGCTCAACAACCCTTTCCCAGAAACCCGTGAGGCTTTCGAGATGAGTCCATCACGGTGTCCCAATTCCACGTTGAATGAAGGACCTCCTGCCTGCAGAAAATTTGAATGCGGAACATGAGAGAGCCAGTTCATTGTCTAGTGGATGTGCACCACAACTCATATCAGTCTCCAGACAACACTTACAAAGAATACACAATCCCGGGCAGTCATAGCCAAAATGGCAGCACAAGAGACTGACACCGGGGCATTGTGCTTCCACTGCTTGCTTTGCCTTCATCCCGGTGTCAAACCCGTCTCCTGCTAACGACAGCTTGTCAGTGAAGTCCTTCTCTGCATCCCCGTTTGGTGAAGCAAAATCATGATCGATGCATCGCATCCCTGCCTTGAATATTTCAAAGTTCAAATGAAGTTGGTAACTTTGAATGTAACGTTTAAACCTCTTAACCAAGTTTCTCTCAAGAGGGCCGGAAATCCTATACCATGCAAATAGGCCCATGTATAGATGGCCTTATAGTAAGTCGGCAAGCCCAAATCTCTCATGGTGGGCTGGATTGGTGAGGACGAAGCCCAAACTCGTACGCACGTAGAAGCCGCTCAATATTTCGAGAAATTTTTCATTGAGACAGAAACACGGATGATACATTACGAATTTTTGTGTAAGTAGTAAAATATTTTATTTTCAAAGTTATTAATAATACGTACCATCCCCTTACTTCAAAAAAAATCTCTTCAATATTTCGAACGGTTGGAGCATACGAATCTTACCGATACGCGATTCAAATTTCAAACGAGTCTATCCGAGGGCACACAGTTGAAGAGGAAGACTCTAAAGCACAACGGCCATGGCGTCGATGGATGTAGAAGAAGCACAATTGGGGTTTCCGCACTGGAAACCCCTCCGTCGAAGGTTCGCTCCTGAATCTCCTTTCTTCGCACCTGGAAACATCGAGAGGGAATTGCTCGCCAAGCAGGTTTACATTTCTCTCTAATTTGGTGTAAATTTCATGAATTTTGATGTTATCTCAGATGATTTGGGTCGCTCGAGTCCGAATTTGAACTGGGGCTTTTAATCATCAGACGCAATTAGGAATTAGCATTTCAAAATTTTGCTAGCACATTTGAATTTTGGATTTTGGGTTGCTTTATGCTGTAATTTGATTAGATTGCATTGGATTTAACCGAAGGCGAAAAGCATCAGCTTCGAGAAATGGTAGATGAGGAAGCCAGGTATTCACATTTCATGGTTATATGAAATTAATGAACTGCAGTAAGACGCTATTGTTTGTTTTGTTGCTTTTTTACTTGATGTGAAGTGCGTGCTTTGCTTTTGCAGGGGGGTTTTCTGTCCGATTGTTGGTTGCGGTGCTCGCTTGAGTTCCTTGGAGGACTTTGAAGATCACTACAATGCACGGCACACCGCGTCTTGTTCTGTGTGCTCTAGAGTCTACCCAACGTCACGGTTGCTCAGCATACATGCATCCGAAGCACACGATTCTTTCTTTCAGGCGAAAGTGGCACGCGGCTATCTCATGGTATTTACTCTTTATTTTCCTCCTTGATTCGTGTTGGTGTTGTCCATCATATGACATTTTCTTCTTGCTTTCGAATTTGAGTTAGTTATGGCGTAGTGCAAGTTCCTCTTTCATTTTTACTCAATTTTGTTGGTTTTAAACTACGAGAGTTCTAGGGGAAGCAAAAACGGAAGCCAAACATGACCGTGGAAGTCATTTTATAGTTTTTGTTCTCTCTTCTACTGTCTAACTGTCAAGCTTGAAACCCACTGATAATGGATTGTGTAATCGCTGAAATCCTTACCCCTAAACGGCATAGCATTACCCTTAAAAGTTTCAAATAATGCATAAGTGCGAACTAGGGTAATACTTAAACCTGAAGAATCCATCCGGCATTCCTCAAAGATCACCGCTTTTTCTAGATGATATTGTCTATACAGATGTTTTCTGATTTATATACTGAAAGGACGGTTTGCTTTTGTCGCTTGCACCAGCATTCTTCGTGCACTTTTATTAAAGCATTATTTATTGAAAATGTTAGTGTTTTATATGAAGCAAGAACACAATCCAAACACTACCATAGAAGACTTTTCATACTTTTCTTTTCCTCTTGAATTCCGCTGGTAGCGCCTTGGCTAAAGCTCATGGTTTTTGCTAGGTGATATCTTTGTGTATAGATATGTTTTCTCGTTTATATACTGAAAGGGTCTTAATTCAAAGATGAAAGATTTCTATATCGCCTTTTTGAGCGTGAACTGGTTTAATCGTTTTAATTTTGTTTGGATTTCTGTGGTGTAACAGTATGAATGCCTTGTCCAAGGCTGTGGTTTGAAGTTCAAGAACCATAAGAGTCGGCAGCAACATCTGGTGGACAAGCATAAATTCCCCACTTCATTTGAGTTTTTCAAGAAGGCTCTTCCTTCCAAAAAGCAGAGGCAGAAGAAGAACCAACGGAGACAAGTTGTTCCGAAGAAGGCAGATTCATCTGGTATGCAAGTAGATAACGAAACCATGGATGGCCTTGTTTCCGCCGTCTCCAAATTAAGCACATCAGACTCGACCACTTCAGCCATCAGCTTTGGTCGTCGACCCACTCGTGGCGTGACATTCGTCCCAAGAGCTGTTCAACGTGAGAAAAAACCGGACTCTGCATAAGTTGGAATGCCGAGAACTCTTTCGGAAGATTTTGAATGTTGTAGGTGATGATGATTAATTGTTGAACGGTTATGAGTGAGCAGCTTGCGACACCCTCTGTAAGGATGTTTTGGGATCACTGATGTAGATGGAATATTTTCTTTTTACTTTTAGCTTAATGCAATAATTCATCTGGAAGTGCTTTTAAAATGGTTAAAAGCGCTTTTTGTGAAAATGTTTTTAAAATAAGTACTTCTTAGTAAAAATACAAGTAAATCACTTAAAATACTTCCTGTAATAAGTACATAACTGATGATTTTTCCAGAACACACTTCAAGTGCTTTTGAAACTTAAAATCATTTTGCTTAAAAACGCTTTTCACTCATTTAAAAAGTATTTCTAAACAAGTCAAGATATAACCGTGACCAGACAACAATTGCAATAGAGCGCTTTACGTCTGTGTATAAAGATCCCCTGTTTCCTCTCAATTCAGCTCATTACTTCGATATTCGTGTTCGTGTTCTTCGCTCCCTCAATTCTTCAGCTCGTCGGAAAAAATGGACGCCATCGATTCAGTGTTCAATCCGCTGAGAGAG
This sequence comes from Heteromeles arbutifolia, assembly GCA_024362995.1. NCBI lineage: Eukaryota > Viridiplantae > Streptophyta > Magnoliopsida > Rosales > Rosaceae > Heteromeles > Heteromeles arbutifolia. Next base: position 651,004 of record JANCRC010000007.1, read on the forward strand.
TTCTCGAAGGACAGCGTCCGCCTCGTCAAGCGCTGCCACAAACCCGACCGTAAAGGTAATAATAACCCCATCCACTTCCAATCCAGTCCCATCATTTCCTTCTTCGGATAATTAATCCAACCTGCATGTAATTTGTAACGTAATCCTGTTGATTTTGAAAACCTTCGAGATGCGATCTGTGCTCTGGACCGGACTAATCTATCCGGCCCGCCTTTTCTTTTCCGTGTGAATGTACCAGAATTCACGAAGGTGGCGCTCCGTACGGCGATCGGATTCGTGGTGATGGGATTCGTCGGATTTTTCGTGAAGCTGGTCTTCATCCCGATCAGCAACATCATCGTCGGAGCTGCTTAGGTAATGCCCTCTTTATATGATCAGTTTGCATACAATGAATTTGCAAATGGAACTCTGGAACTCTGATTTAGGCTTTCTTAATTACCATTTTCCATGATCTAATTTAGTTTAATTATATTTAGAAATGTGAGGGCGAGCCTTGACGCAATAGAAAGTTGCTCTTTTGTAACCAAAAGGTCACGAGTTCGAGTTGTGAAAAACAGCCTCAAGGTAAGGCTGTGTATTCCTTCTGACCATCGCAAATCAGAGAGCCATGTTGACTTAAGGTCGCCTGTTATATTTGGAATTGTGTTTGTATTGAATTATCCTAATTTTGTATATGAAGGCAATTCATTGCTTGAGAAAGTTGCACACTGGCACCGGTGTTCCATCGGTTTTATGTAACTTGAATGACTGGATTCTGCGAGTCGAATGTGATTGGTTTTATACAGATTTACGTGCGAATTGTTCCAATTTCCGAGTGTTTGATCATCGTGTATGATTGCGTGGGAATGCTTGTCGTCGTAAATCAAGGGAATCACAGGATTTCTACTTCAAGGTTAAGGTTCTTGATCATTGTTTCGCCAATTAAGCGTGGTAACATTTAGTGTTTGTGCTGCAGGTCGTTTGGTACTTTCAAGTAGATGAAAATTTGGCAGTGAACGCTAAGAAGGGCCAAGATCTACCATCACGATCTACTGTCACAGGCACTGTGCATTTGTTTCTTGGGTAAAATACAAAAAACTACCTCAACTATTGGTGTCACGACGCCTTCATACCTCATCTTTTAAAATTGACAATGTCATACCTCATCTTTAGAATTTGGTCAATTTTATACATTCCGTTAGCTTGACCGTTAATTTGTCAGTAAAATGCTGATGTGGCTTGATCCAGACCCCACTTTCTATTAAAAAATTATTAAAAACTAAAAAATAATAATTTAATATGTTTTAAATATTAAAATAATAAAAAAGTAAAAAAAAATTATTTAAAAAACAACTTTCGTCCGCCCCCTTCATCTTCTTACCTCTCTCCCCCCGCCCACCTCCCCTCTTCTCCCCTTTCATCTTCCCCTACCTGCTTAACCTTCAACAAAAAAATTGAAAACCCACCAACCCCCCCCCCCCGGGGCAGATCCCGTCACACACCCCCCCGCGCGCCCAGATCTCGTCACCCCCCTCGGTCCAAATTTGAAAACCCATATTCTCCCCCTACCTGTTAAATTTGAAAACCCATCTTCTCCCCTTACCTGTTTCTCTTTTCTTTCTTTTCTTTTCTGTCTCTCTTCTTCTGCAGGCTGGGCGGTTTCTTTCCTTTTTTTTGCCTTTTTTCCTTCTCATCTTCTTCTGCAACTTGGGTGTTGGGGAGGGGGGGAAGAACGGACGAACTGGGTTTTGGGGAGCTGCTGCTGCTGCAACTTGGGTGGGGTGGGGTGGGGGGGGAACAGACGGACGACGAATGGAGGAAGAGAGGGCCGACGCGGGGAGGAAGAGAGGGTGGACGCGCGGGGGGGGGGGAAGGGTTGGAACACAGTGAATGCACAGTGAATGCAGGACGATAGGGCGGGCGCGCACGCCGGGGGGGAGGGGGGCTCATTGTGTTGGGGGGGAACACGGGGCTGGGCTGGGGGTACCTGGGTCTGGGTTTTTGGTGAGGATGGTGAAGGAAGGTTGGGGAGGGACATGTGGGAGGGTTGGGTGGGAAAAGGGTCTCGGGGATGCAGAGGAGAAAGAGACGAGAGAGAGGTGGGGAGGAGAGAGATGGAGATTTTACTGTCATAAAAAAAATTAATTTTTTTTAATTTTTAATTATTAAAAATATATTTAATAATTTTTTAATCCAATTGGATTAGTGAGTGGGACCCAAATGTAGCCACATCAGCACTTAACAGAAAAACTGACGGAGGTATGACATTGGCATAAATTCGTAAGATAAGGTATGACATTGTCAACTTTAAAAAATGAGGTATGAAAGTGTCGTGACCCCAATAGTTGAGGTAGTTTTTTGTACTTTACCCTTGTTTCTTCAAAGCTAGTCGAAATGATGTTTCTGAAGCAGTTGAGATTGTACGCTCTTTAACTTGTTCCACTATAATTCAAAGGATTTGGCCTAGCTCTATTTATTGACTTCGGTCAGTTGTGTGTGTCTGGTGACCCCTTCGGGTTGGAGATTCATTTCTGTTCTATCCTCTTCGAACATATGGAGAACGAAAGGGAGAATCGGAGTGAGATTTTGCAGACTCAACTGATCATTAGACGAGAGGTACTAAAATTGCTAACTCAATACATGACTTGAGATTTTCCGGTGAAAGTGTTCTTATAAAATTTTACAGAAGGGAAAAGGAAAGCCAAGGCAAACTCAACTGTAAGATTGCTCAACATCGAATCGAGAAATTAACAAACTGGATTGGCTTCTGCAGCATCAGCAGAAGCAAGTAGTAGCTCGGGTTTGTTCTGAAGGATGTAGCCTTCCTTTCTCGCTTTCTTACGTTCACGCTGTAGCCTGAAGTTCTCCCTCTTTTTAACCCGGTAGCTGTTGGGGTTCTCCGGCTGGACTTCTCGAGGGTAAACACTAATCTGCGGATAATACAAATCAACGATTCGTGTTAGCATACAACACGCAGACTATCAAACCACAAACCATGACGGGTTTAGGAACTCCAGATCGAACCTTCTTCTTGTCGGGTCCAAACTTCTCAAATTTAACCATGCCATCAATCAAAGAGAATATGGTGTGGTCCTTGCCGAGCCCCACATTCTTCCCTGCATGGAACTGATAATTTGATGCCAAAACAAACCCAGAAGTCACAACAACATTCTACATTTCTACATGTGCCAAAATGAAAAATTAATCAAGAGAAATGAATTCCGCAAGTTCTTTTTTTCTCTCTATACAGTCGCATTTATTTTTGTTTATTGATTTTCTTTTGATTTATTCAATCCAAATGGCGGAAACAAACATCCATCTAAACGAAATGAACACGACGCAGATATAAACGAAGTAAACCTGAACACGACCCATTGCCAATCCCTAGCTTCAAGTACCCAAATTCAAGTTCGACACAGTTCATTTCCTTCTCAAATTGGTTTTAATTATAGAGAATTTTAATGAAAAGTTCCGATACTATTCATTTTATTTTTTATTTTGTCTTTATCCTTAAAACTAAAAGATTTAAAATCATTTTCGTTAGTTTTTCTTTTAATTTATTCCTAAATCCTAATGCCACACACAATAAATAAAAAATAAAAATCAATTTTCTCAGAAAAATGGGTGAAATTGAAGTTACCTTGGTGCCTCGCTGGCGGACAATGATGGAGCCAGCCTTGGCGACCTGGTCGCCGTAAATCTTGACGCCGAGCCTCTGGCCTTTGGAATCACGGCCGTTCTTGGTACTCCCAGCTCCTTTCTTGTGCGCGTTTTGAATCGTCAATGGAAGTCTCTGTGGGCCCGACGACACTAACGATAGCTTGGGACCCAGTTGCAGAGAACCCAAATCGCCTCTGAAGAAGGAGGAGGAGGACGAGCTGGAGGTGGAGGTTGGGCGGAGAGACAGCCCCCTGAAAGCTCCGACTACGTTGAAACTCATGGACGCAACCGCCATTTCTGAGAAATTATTAAGTTTCGTAAGCAGAAGAGTGTGAATTTGTTGACAGCCAAGCTTATAGTGAAAACCTTATCCTGGAGGCTGTTGATTGGGCATCGCGTTCTAATTTTTTATTTGGGCCGTTTATACTTAGTCCATTGGGCTTGAGCTATAAGCCCACATCCATGAGAGGGTTTTGGTCCGGTAGCCACACATGTGGTTGTCCGGCCGCGACTCGTACTTGGTGGAACCAAAAACGGTTGGGTGAGGCCGATATACAAGAGTCTTCGGATTTCTCTTTCATTGGACATATAAATCATATCGTTCACCACACGTGAGATGATGCACTGCATGGTTTGTGTTCCTAGTACTAAAAATTTGTCCAAATTCAGCACAGGTTTTGAGTGGGTGGAAATTGAAATACAATATCTATAAATAGGATATCCAAAATTCTTAAACTATGTTTAATGAGTACTATCGCGTCATTGATCGATAGGTTTAACATTGCTAATGTGTAAAATCTTGAGGATGAGCCGCCCTTGGCCTTTGGTTCCCGACGGCGACCCCGATCATACTCTAAGTAAGTTTATTTCTTATTCGTTGTCTCAGGCAATCGCTGTGGATAGCGAGTTTTGAAAGAACACTCATAAGTATAAAGTACATATCATCCACGTATGAAGTAGCATTCACCAAAAGAACACACACAAGTACATATATTACTGATCTGAATAAGAAGTTTACATCTTAGGGATACATAACATATTATTATTAATGAATTAACATTGCATTAATAATGCCTTGTTACGCAAGTACTGAATGAAAAGAAGCCTTAGATTTAAACAATCTGCAAACTGCAGGGATGAAAATCGTTGCACTCGAAAACATAGGAACGGAAGTGGAACATTGCGAAGGCTGATGGGACTGAAAACATGTTTTAGCCTGTAAAAGAGGGAATACAGAAGTGAATGAACAATTGATACCTGAAAGACCAGAAGGGTGCTGGTTTTGTTGGCCATTCATGGCGACAAAACGCCGAGTCACTCTGACTCACCGAGTGAAGTAAAATATGGGGTGGCAGTTAGGTACAAAGCATTCTTTCTCTTACAGGTCAGTCCTAAACTCTCTGTCATGTCAAGTTCGTCTGGATTCATCCCATTCGCCAGTTTCCAATCGAAGCGGTAGAGCAATTCAGCAAGAGCAAGTTCAATCATGGTAACACCAAATGACATGCCTGGACATATTCTTCTGCCGGCCCCAAACGGAATGAACTCAAAGTCAAAACCCTTAAAGTCAAAAGGAGAGCCATGAAACCTCTCTGGCTTAAAACATTCAGCATCTGCCCCCCATATATCTGGGTCTCTTCCCATTGCCCATAGATTAATAATTACTTTTGATTTAACTGGTAATTCGAATCCGCCAACTTGAACCGTGTCCCTTGCTTCTCTTGGGAGCAAAGCTAGTGGAGAGTGTAACCTCAGAGTTTCTTTCACCACCGATTTTAAGTAGTCCAACTTTTTAACATCTCTTTCTTCAATAACTTTGCTTTTCTTTCCTTCAAATTGGATGACTAACTGTCTCACTTCAGCTTGAGCCCTCTTCATGATTCTTGGGTTTTTCATCAACTCTGACATTGCCCATTCTATGGTAGAAGCTGAAGTCTCACTTGCTGCAGCGAAGATGTCCTGCACATAACAAGTTTTTTTTGACTGAGTTAGACCGTCAGGACGACATTGGTGTGTGGGGCAAAATGTGCAGCATGACAATAATTGATTTTCAATGTGCGGGACCAAAGTCATGAGTTTCAAAAACGTAAGCAACCATTTGTGATAAAACGCCTTCATACATTTTCATTAAGTGATGAATGACGACGAAGATGAAATGTCTACAGTACAACAAAGCAAGTCTACATTACTCACCAGAATGATATCTTTGATCTGGTTGGTAGTGAAGTTGAACTCCGCCTTATTGGACTCTTTAAGTTTTAGAAGTACGTCAACAAAATTTTCCTCCTCCGCTTTCTCCGCTTTGTCATTGCCTGCTATAGTAGTACTAGTACTACTGATCATCAAGTCCTTTTTGGATCTTTTGGTCTTATGATCGTTGATGATATTTTCGAGAATCTTACCGAGCTTGCTTTGTATGTCTTTCAAAGCAGGGATCGACCCAGTAAAGAACCCAAGAAAACTGAGTGAAGGAAACAAATCAGGAATATCAAACCCACTAGCGAGTTGGACTGTTTTGTTTAGTAGCGAAAGGAACTCCTTTTGGTCTTTGCATTTTTTCCCAAATGCTGCCTTTGACACCACGTCATTTGCGAAGCTGCAGCACCTGTCACTAAAATTGATGGCAAGTCCCTCGTGAGACATTGAGCCAATGGATTCAACAAGATTCTGTGCCTCTTCTTCTCTTATGGATCTGAAAGATTGCACACGTTTCGCGCTCAGTAGCTCGAACATACAAACCTTTCTCAGCGATCTCCATAGATCTCCATAAGGAGCAGAGATAATACCTCCTTGACCAAAAGACAAAACCTCTGTGGCCAAAATAATAGGCCTCTGCGCAAATGCAAGCTCATGTGTCTTCAACACCTCCCGGGCAGCTTTGGCAGATGAAATAATCACGGCTTCTAATTGACCCAGTTTAAGGTGCATGATGGGTCCATGTTTCTTGGCTAAGTCTCTAAATATGTGGTGTGGCAGTGGACCGACCATTTGATGCAAGTTTCCAATAATCGGCAGCTTCCATGGCCCTGGAGGTGAGTTTAGGCCTCCGGCTCTGGATCGCTTCCAAAAAATCACCAGGATGCAGACAAGGAGAGAAGTGAAAATAGGAAAATAGGGCCCTTCGACAATTAGAACCATAATTTGATCCAGATAAGCTGTGATCAATTTCATCACGACTTTGAGGTACCTTTCTTGTAAATCAAAGCACTTAAATTTGGATCGATATGTTGAAAGTGCGACTGCGGAACAACAAAATAAAATAAATGCATTTGGAGTGCAATGTGCGAAGCAAGTTCATAAAATACTACATAATAATGCTGGAGACATTTTCCAACCAAGATGCCTGTGTTCTAGCTAGATGCTTAAGCTAGCCTGTGCAATTTTCTATTTGCAAATGTGCAAAGTGTTGGAATATATTAGTATTTTAGGTATTGTATTGTTTGGGTTTTCTTTTAAGTTTAGTTTGGGTTTAGCCTGTTAGTATTAGGGTTATGTTTGTCTGCTATAAATATAATGTTTCGTAGCTCTGTGGAATAAGTTAATGTTTCGTAGCTCTGTGGAATAAGTTAGTCACGATATAGCTTCTTGGGATTTTGTAGCCGTTTCAGCATTCTTATTTGTTTAATAATATTCCTATTATTTTGTAGTCTTAGTTGTTGCGCACTATGATATTCAACTTGGTATCAGAACAAGTTTAATATTTAATTTGCTTCTGTTTTGTTCTTATCAATTTGTCTATCTCGTTGTTTGTTTTGTCCAGTTTTGTTCCGTGAAACTTTTTTGATTTTTGGTTTGGGTTAACCTTTGTTTGTTGTTAAAAAAAAAGAAAAGAATATGTTGAATTTTGGATCCGGAGTTGCGCCAAGCCACCAGCCCGCCGTTGCACCTGCTGTTGTCCACCGCTGTGCTTGTTTCGATTCCCTTCCCAACGATCTGATCACCAGCACCATGATCAGACGAATTCACCATCATCTCGCACCTTTCTTGAACGTCCTGACGAACCCAGATCTTGAGTTCTCCTCCTGCGCCTCCATCCAAAAGCCCATATTTGAATATGTTGCTCAACCTATTCAATTTGCCGTTGTTGTATCCTCTGCCTTAGAACCACTTTCTTGTTGATGTTTGTTCGCACCGTCGCGGCACCAATGCTCCACACACCTGTTGTATTGTCAGTCCAGAAAGAAGAAGAAAAAACAAGAATAAGAAAAAAACAAAAAGGAGAGAATAAAAAAATAGGCCCATACGGGCATGGAGAAAAATTGTTAGTTTTTTAGTTTTTGAGAGGCCCACACCCACACAGGCAAGGAGAAAAACTGTTGGCCTGTTTGTAATTGTTTTGTGACTGTCACTTGATTGTTTGGACCTGTGACCATTCGAGTGATAGTACTTTGTTTTTATTGTTCGTTGCTACAATTGAGATATGGAAATCTCGTCTGTTTAGTGACAGGTTCTATCCATACTCTCAACACTAGCCAGCTTGAATCTAAATCAGTTCGCCAGTCAAGTCAAGTTTGCAAGTCAAGTCAAGTTCGCCAGTTAAGTCAAGTCAAGTTTGCATGCATGCCAGTCCACCTAACGAAGCCAATCTGAATCTGCTTGTTTGCAAACTCATGTCGTATACCGACATGAGTTTGACGGGAGGTGTTGGAATATATTAGTATTTTAGGTATTATATTGTTTGGGTTTTCTTATAAGTTTAGTTTGGGCCTGGCCTGTTAGTATTAGAGTTAGGTTTGTTCGTTATAAATATAATGCTTCATAGCTCTGTGGAATAAGTTAATCACGATGTAGCTTCTTGGGATTTTGTAGCTGTTTCGACATTCTTGTTTGTTTAATAATATTCATATTATTTTGTAGTCTTGGTTATTGCACACTTTGATATTCAACTCAAAGCAAGTTCATAACATATGACATGCCCCTTTTTTACTTGATACACGTCCATGATGATTATGTTTTTTGGTCACAGATTAAGAAAGGTATGTGAGAGGTAGAAAGAGGTCTGTGAATAACACTATCCTTTGGATTACATTATCAGCATGATACTAGTCCCAATGTTGAAAGAGATACAAATTCTGGAACCCCTTCCCCAACTAATAAACAAAATATTTTGAGTTAGATTGTAACACCGCCACTCGTTACTCTACTCAATTATATTAAAGTGTTTAGGGATGAGTTCCAGGTCCAGTGGTTAGGGATGAATTCTAGGCCCATATTACGCTTTGCACGTCTTGGGTTCGATCGGACAATGGTGGCTATGTGGAGGTTGAAATGCCTTTGTAAATAATTACGGCCCCCGAAATGGTGGACTGTCGTGGCGAAGCCACCAACTGGTCTCCTTTTTAAAAAAAAATTATATTAAAGTGTTTTATTCATCAATATTTTATGTAAAGTACGAGTATAAAGTCTTTCTCCACTTACGTTGTAACACACAAATTAAATATATATCTTGCACATATTCAAGTGTCACCCAATTATTGATCAATTTTATAATGTGGTCAATTGATTGGTATTCAAATTAGGAAATTGACTAGTTTGTCCATAACCACAAGTTTGGTAATAAGTCTAACATTTTTTTGTTAAATATAGTTCAGTAAGAATAATAAATAAAATTTTTAGAGTTGGTTTGGACTTTGTTAATAATAATGTACAAATTGAGCTTATATGATATTATTTCGAACTCTCCCCTATTCTTACCATCACCAAAGCTACTTCAAATTCTTAATTTATCTAATCGCACCTCTTTGTATACATATACATACATACATACATATATATATGTATGTATATACATATATATATATATGTATGTATATACATATATATATATATATATAATGCCTCGTACCTTGGTGCCACGCTGTCGTTCATGAAGTCAACCTCGACGGCCAGGTCATTGGAAATCTCGACGGAAATGTCGGTGACGAACCCAAATTGCCATTGAAAAAGGATGACGCGAGCTTGAGACTGACGCGAGCTTGAAATATGTATGAATTTAAGAAATTCTTGCTTCCCCATATATTGGGCCTCGATTTTTCTGAACTAGTTTATTGGGCAATTGGGCCATTGGGCTTTCTTTTTTCGGGTTTAAATTTAAATAATTGATTTGGAGACCTTTTTTTGCTCTTTTATTTATATATATATAAAATAGGATCAAGGGACAAATATTTTGATAAATATTTTTACACTTCTTTTAAACCTTTAGATTACAAAACATCCAAAGGTCCATATTCATTCATTAAATGACATGGATGCTTAAGTGGATTTTAACTAATATTAAACATAAAAATAAAATTCAAAAAGCATAAAATATGGAAGGTAATTAAAAATAAAATTAAAAAGGAAGAAACCCTAGTTTTAAGCGTGCAAACAAGAAAGGACGTAGAACTCCATTGATTCGAAGTACTGTAACCTCCATCTCCCTCTTTGCCGATGAGGTTTGCAACTTGCATATGATTGATATGAAATTTTGATGCCTTTTACAACGAATCAAGCTATTAGTCTCTTGAATCTTCATTACGTAAGCAAAATGTACAAAACCCTAAATCGTATATTATTGTTCATATATGTAGGGTGATTAAATTAGGGTTTGGGCTTGTTATATTAACACCCCACATATTGTTGAATACACCCCGCATACTTAATACATCCCACAATTACTTTTTCAATTCAAAATTATCTTAAAACAACCCACTTAATTCTCCATAATACCCTCGCACCCCATAATCTTAACATACACCTTACATTTTTTACATACACCCCACATTTTCTACATACATTGTACACACTTTCTTTGAGTTCTTCGAGCAATCCTACACCGACGACAATTTCAAAATACTTAGACAAGCATTAGCCTCTCCAGGGAACACTCTGATTTACTGAGTGTCTCAATATTGATCAACATGAACTCATTACAGAAGTTATACATTTTTTTAACAATCAGTACGGAACTAAATTCTGCAACATGAATTAGTTAGTAGTTAGTACCTATTGACAAGCTCAAAACACTCTCTGAGCAACTGAGATGACCATCTCAGAGCCAAGGAAGACCATTTCAATTAGTTAGTAGTTAGTACCTATTGCAATTCCATACATTTCCAAAGTGCGGTTTCCAAAATTTAGACATATTTTCATTTCTGTGATCTTAAAATAATGGCCATCTCAGAGCCAAGGAAGACCATTTCAAAGTCAAGTAATGGCGATCCACCGAGGAGGTGGAGCATCGTAAAATGGCGACAAGAGAAGGGAACAGAAAACTACCACTTATAGCTTTAATAACACAGGTATTTTGGAAAGTAAAAGTAGGCTTAAATAAATATCGATGTCGTTGAAATCACTAAAATAAAGAAATATGAAGTCTTAGTTCATGTGAAGCTTCTGAAACGTCGATCTTGTGTTTCAATCAACGTGTTGTAGTTTCGTTGGTTAAGGTTTTGTTCTACAATGGAGGTGAGAGTGTTTTGAGAGTTGAATAAGCTAAATAATACGTTAAAAGTAATTTGGGGTGTATTTAGATTTTTTTTTTTAACTTATAAGGTCGAAATTGTCATTGCATAGTAGGGTACAAAGTCATTTAAATTAAATTTTAATGTGGGGTGTATTCAACATTATGTGGGGTGCTAATAAAAAAAGCCTTTGCAAAATCTTTTTAGTTTTGTTGATTTTTCTACTTTTTTTTAGTTTTTCGAATCAAACAAACAACTTGATTTCATTGGTCTGCGCTTTCAATTTTTTTTTTATTATAGCAGTTTTGTTTCCGCTGAGTATTAATCCTATCCCTGGTATCATCTTTTTTTTTTTTTTTTTTTTTTAAATCATTCCTTTTTTATTTATTTATTAGGGTTCATTTTTTATAAAATGAAAGAGGAGAATTCATCTAAGGCATTGCAGGGAGGGAGATGGAGGTTACAGTATTTTCATGTTTTTGTTTTTCTTATTTTTGATTTTTTATGGTCGGTTCAAAATTTGATTATTGGTTTTTTTCAATTTTATCCTATTAGATATTAATTTTTAATTTAGATTAGTGTTTTCTTTATTAGTTATGGGTGCATTTTTGCTCACCCACATAACTTTGGTGTATACTCACCATACACCTTATTAGCTACCATGTGTCCTATCTTTTAACCCTAGTAAACTTGTTAATTAAATATATCTTTTTCAATTTTTGAAACTAATTTCAAGCATTAAAAATAAAAATAAAATAAAAATCCAAGCCCCTCAAGCGTTTCAATTTCTCCACCCAGCAACCCCATGAACACCCACTCACCCACGGCCAAAGATTCGAAGACCATACAACATCAGCTGGAGACAACTACGACGGCTGCACCATTGCAGTCATGAAATTTGATAGCATATATGTCACATCTCGGCCTGGGGCGGGTCACTTCCCGGGCCCGCTCCACCACCGTAGCACGATATTGTTCGCTTTGGGCTTACCATTCCCTCACGGTTTTGTTTCTGGAAACTCACGAGCAACTTCCCAATGGGTCACCCATCATGGGAGTTCCCACGGAACCCGAAGCCAGTGAGCTCCCAAAAGGCCTCGTGCTAGGTAGGGATGGGAATATACATATAAAGATCACTCCCCTAAGCGATGTGGGATCTTACAATATATATACATATATGTATGTATGTATGTATGTGTGTGTGTGTGTGTGTGTGTGTATATATATATATGCGATCGAATTTCATAATGCTAAGTTGACCAATTTTTTAATCAATTTTGCAAACTATATGTCACTAATAAGAAATAATTACGTTAATCAACACTTAGGTAATAATCTAATCATCAACGACCACATCATCTAGTTTACAAAATATGATTTAAACAGATAATCTCCTTAACACTACCCAATTATTAATTAACCATTCTAATAAGGGAAATTTTATTTGAACCCACATAACCTCTTTCTACACCCAACTTAAACTATAAATGAAAATTATCTTTTTTACCCTATTGCATAATTGCCATCAAGTACAAGATGAAATTAACATTAAAACTAAAATTTATCAATAAAGCCACCCCTAATAATCAAACCCTATCACCATTTTTACAAAATACTATCAATTCTGACAGTAAACATAGACAAAAACACTGAAAAGAACCTTCAAATGGTGGTCCATAAAGGATCTGAACTATTGAGCAAGTCGAAAGCCGAGCTAATCGATTTCACGAGCCATGCAGATTTGATGTCCCAAAACCAGGCCACTACATTATATACTGGGAGATCAAAGGATAAGTTGAAGAGAGAGTTCTTAGTGAATGTTGTAGAGAAATGGATGCAACATTTTTGGATCATGGCTATGTGGTCTCGAGGAGAAGCAATTCGATCCGGCCTCTTGAGCTTCGAATTGTGGAGAAGGGAACTTTCAAGAAAATTTTGGAACAGTTCAAGTGAAAAACTGATCAGTTTTTCAAATTATTTACATTCAATAAGCCAATAATATATAGAACATTTTCATATGTACCCAAATTCAAGCTAGTTAGCTATAAGGGGATTTTTTTTTTCCTGTTAGATCCAATTTAATTTGAGATTTTATTTTATAAATGGGTGTAAAGATAATTTTACACTTTGAATTGGGTTTGGAAGGATAGTTTAGGTAATAAATTTGGGTTTAAAGAGATATTAATTCTTTAATTGTAAATAATATGGGTGTAGAAAATAAATTAGGTGTACAAAAATGTTACATGGGTTCAAATAAAATTTCTTTTCTAATAAAGGAGGTAAATTTGAGTAGAGATGTCTCACTATAAACTTGAGCATGTTCTTTTGTAAGAGTGTAATCATTCACTTGATTAGACTGTCTTACTCAAATTTTTCTTCATATCAAATTTAGTTTAAAAAACTTAAGATGCAAATTTTCATATTACACAATAAAAAAACTTAAGACGCAAGTTTTTCTTCATATCAAATTCAGTTTAAAAAATCACAAGGATGCAGACAAGGAGAGAAGTGAAAAAAGGAAAATAGGGCGTTTCGTCAATTAGAAACATAATTTGATCCAGATAAGCTTTGATCAATTTCATAATACGACATTGGGGTATTTTGCTTTGCAAATCAAAGCACTTCAATTTGGATTGATATGTTGGAAGCGCTTAAGGTAATTGGAGTGCAAATGTGCAAAGCAAGTTCTTAACATATCACATAATAATGCACGAGAGATTTTCAACCAAGATGCTTAAGTTAGCCTGTACAATTTTCTATTTTTCAACGTATCATAATGAATTTTTATGGATCCCCCTCCCCAACTAATAAACAAAAACTTTGGAGTGAGGTCTACTCAATTATATTTAGTGTTTATTCATCAATATTTTACTTAATTGTATAAGTATAAAGTCGTTGTGCACTTACGTTATAACACACAAATTAAATATATAGCTTGCACATATTCAATTGTCAATCAATAATTGATCAATTTTAATGTGGTCAAATTGATTGGTGTTAAAATTAGGCAACTGACTTGTTTGTCCATAACCAAGTTTGGTAATAAGTCTAACATCTTTGGTTTATATATTTGTGAATATGTTTAAAAAAATATATATTTGTGAATAATAATGTATAAAACAAGCTCATCTAATATGATTTTTCCGTAAAAAATTGTCAGTATCTGCATATTTATAGATTATTTGCCCCTTCCACCAACACTCTAAACTTGTTTTCAAGAACCTCTTTTCACACTAATACAGTATGATGCATGGCATCTTTTATGTTAATAAAATCAAGCGTAGTGGCGTTCTAAGATTCAAACAGTCGACCTTACTTAGTGGGATAAGGTTTTGTTTTTTTTATTACCTACGTGAACTGACTATTCATATGCAACAACTATAAAAAACATCGGTTGGAATCATGATCGATGAATATGTTATCATGATCATTTTTGTATTTGTCTGCCTAACAAACCAAATAATCATCGAATTCAATGCAGATTGAGTATGATCGCGATCACGTCATTGACTAATAGCTTTAATTGTTAATGTGTGAAATCTTGAGGCCGAGCCGCCCCTGACCTCTGGTTCCCGGCACCGGTCCTACTCTAAGCAAGTTCATTTCTTATTCGTCGTCTCAGGCAATCGCTATGGACAACAAATTTTGGAAGAAGAAGAGCAAGAAGAGTAGCAGTAGAACACTCACGAGTACATGTATTATTGATCATACATACATATCAGAATAACAAGCTTACATCTTAGGGATGACATATTGAATTCACATTGAATTAATCATGCCTTATTACGCAAGAACTAAATGAAAAAGAAGCCTGGATTTAAACAATCTGCAAACTGCAAGGATGAAGAAAATCGTTGCACTCGAAAATATGGAAACGGAAGTGGAAAGTTGCAAAGACTGATGGATTGAAAACATGTTTTATTTTGTAACGGAAAAATTCAAACTTAAAGCCATACACCAGAATGGTGCTGGTAATTTGTTGGCCATTCATGGCAACAAAACGCCGAGTCACTCTGACTCATCGACTGAAGTAAAATGGGGGGTGGCAATTAGGTACAACGCATTCTTTCTCTTACAGCTCACTCCAAAGGTCTCCGTCATGTCAAGTTCGTCTGGATTCATCCCATTCGCCAGTTTCCAATCGAAGCGGTAGAGCAATTCAGCAAGAGCAAGTTCAACCATGGTAACACCAAATGACATGCCTGGACACATTCTTCTGCCGGCCCCAAACGGGGTGAACTCAAAGTCAAAACCCTTAAAGTCAACAGAAGAACCCTGAAACCTCTCTGGCTTAAAACACTCAGCATCTGCCCCCCATATCTCTGGGTCTCTTCCCATTGCCCATAGATTAATAATTACTTTTGATCTAACTGGTAATTCGAACCCGCCAATTTGAACCGTGTCCCTTGCTTCTCTTGGGAGCAAAGGGGCTGGAGAGTGTAACCTCAGAGTTTCCTTCACCACCAATTTCAAGTAGTCCATTTTTTGAACATCTCTTTCTTCAATAACTTTGCTTTTTCTTTCCTTCAAATTGGAGGACTAACTGTCTCACTTCAGCTTGAGCCCTCTTCATGACTCTTGGCCTCAGTTTGGAGTTGAGGTGATTTTAAAAAAACCTGCTATGAAAAAAAGCTGGGAGAGTTTTTGGTGTTTGGTAAACATTCAGCTTTAGCTTTTTTTCACAGTTTTGGGTGAAAAAAAGCCAAAAACAAGAAGCTGCAAAACCTAGCTTTGAAAAACCAGTTTTTTTTCACATCTGTTTTACATAAAAGTTTAGCAAACACTATAATACTGCTTTTTTTTCTTTTCAAAAGCACTTTTACAAAAAAGCTTACCAAAACACTCTGCTGCTTTATTTCACAGCTGCTTATTCCCACAGCACAGCAGAAGCAGCTTTTTTTCAAAACAAGCAGAAGCAGCTTTTTTTCAAAGCACAGCAATACCAAACCAGCCCTTGGGTTTCTCATCAACTCTGACATTACCCATTCTAAGGTAGTAGCTGAAGTCTCGCTTCCTGCAGAGAAGATATCCTGCACACTTAACAAATTTTTTTTTACCGAGTTTGACAGTAAGGACAACATTGATGTTTGGGGCAAAATGTGCAGCATGACAATAATTGATTTTCACACCAAAATCATGAGTTTTGACAAGCAATCAACCTTCTCTGATAAAACCCCTTCATATATTTTTATAAAGTGATGAGTGATGTCTGCAGTACAACAAAGCAAGCCTACATTACTCACCAGAATGACATCTTTGATTTGATTGGTTGTCAAGCTGAACTCCGCCTTACTGGACTCCTTAAGTTTTAGAAATACGTCAACAAAATTTCCCTCATCCCCCTCCTCCTCCTCTGCTTTGTCATTGCCTGCTGCAGTAGTACTAGCATTACTGATCTTCAAGTCCTTTTTGGATCGTTTGATCTTATGATCGTTGATGATATTTTCGAGAATCGTACTGAGCTTGCTTTTTACGTCTTTCATAGCAGCGATCGACCCAGTAATGAACCCAAGAAAACTGAGTGAAGGAAACAAATCAGGAAGATCAAACCCACTAGCAAGTTTGGATGATTCGTCTAGTAGCGAAAGGAACTCCTTTTGGTCTTTGCATTTTTTCCCAAATGCTGCCTTTGACACTACGTCATTTACGAAGCTGCAGCACCTGTCACCAAAATTGAATGCAAGTCCCTTGTGAGACATTGAGCCAATGGACTCCATAAGATTCCGTACCTCTTCTTCTCTTACGGATCTCAAAGACTGCACACGTTTGGCGCTTAGTAGCTCCAAAATGCAAATCTTTCTCAGCGATCTCCATAAATCTCCATAAGGAGCAAAGATCATACTTGCTTGACCAAAAGACATAACCTCTGCCGCCAAAACAATAGGCCTCTGCGCAAATGCAAGCTCGTGTGTCTTCAACACTTACCGGGCAGCTTTGGCAGATGAAATAATCACGGCCTCTAATTGACCCAGTTTAAGGTGCATGATGGGTCCATGTTTCTTGGCTAAGTCTCTCAATTTATGGTGTGGCAGTGGACCGACCATTTGATGCAAGTTTCCAATAATCGGCAGCTTCCATGGCCCTGGGGGTAACTTCAGGCCTCCGGCTCTGGATCGCTTCCAAAAAATCACCAGGATGCAGAGAAGGAGAGAAGTGAAAAAAGAAAAATAGGGCGTTTCGACAATTAGAAACATAATTTGATTCAGATAAGCTGTGATCACTTTCATCATAAGACTTTGGGGTATTTTACTTGCAAATCAAAGCTCTTAAATTTGGATCGATATGTTGAAATTGCTTAAGGTCTTCTCAACGTAAATACCAGTTTTGAATTGGAAAAAAAAATAAAAAAAATCATGTGGGGTGCAACTGAGGAGAGATTTTTCAGTATGACCGTCACACGGAGTGATATACCACGTGTCGCTATATAAATTATGAGATATATGTGTTAAAAAAAGTTAATAACTTAAAAAATAAAATTTCCCACCACTTACATAAAAACACGTGGTATACCATCCATATTCCCGTCACAACTAAAAATTTCTCACAACTAAGGAATAACAAAATAAAATAAATGCACTTGGAGTGCAATGTGCAAAGCAAGTTCATAAAATATTACATAATAATGCAGTACACATTTTTCAACCAAGATGCCTGTTTTCTAGTTGGATGCTTAAGTTAGCCTCTGCAATTTTCTATTTGCAAATGTGCAAAGCAAGTTCATAACATATCAACACGCCCCTTGTTTACTTGCTACACGTCCATGATAATTCTGTTTTTTATCTTCTCCAATTCATTCGTTCTCACTGATTAAGAAAGGTGTATGAGATGTAAAAAGAGGTATGTGAACAGTGGCGAAGCTATGTGAGGGCGAGGAGTGGCGGCCGACCCTCATTTCACCGGAAAACATGCCTAGGAGCGCTAGTTCAACCCCTCTGCTCTCGTCGAAAATGAAAATTCCTATCCTACTTCAACCATCATCAACCCCATCCCGTGGCCTCGTCGGCTTCGGCATCATGTGCAAGCTTCAAGCTCACTCGATAAGCCGACATTGAGTCCTTAACTGAGAAACCCCAATTTGAAATCCTCCCAGATTTCGTCGGGGCAGTCTTGCGGAGGGTGGCAGAGGATCAGAGGATGGTGGCTTAGGATAATGGGATGGAAGGTTGGTATATGGGTGGGATTTCAAACGGAAAATTAAACTGAATTTTAAAAAATTCCATATTGAAGGAGGGTTGGATGGGCTGAATATAGGTGGTATAGGCTTGTTGGTGGTGGCCTCGGTGGGAGAGGATGGTGACTTGGGATAATCAGATGCTGGTTTGGTAGTGCAGTGAGAATAAACTCATTTTTGTTGCTTCACGTTTTCAGTTTTTTTTCACCCAAAACTGTGAAAATAAGTTGTTTTTAAGTGTTTACCAAACACCTTTTTGAGCTCAGTTTTTTTTTTATACCTATTTTTTATAAAAGCACCTCAGTACCAAACTAGTACGAAGGCTGGTAGTATTTCTATGAAGGAGAATACCTGTTTGGATAGGATGATAGCATATGTTTGGAAAACGGAATCGGTATGTTTGGTTCTTAACATAGCGAAAGTGTAACAAATAATAAAAGGGACAGTTGTGCTGATTTCATTAGCCCATATCATTTGGTCAGTAAATTGAGTACTCCTCAGTGAGTATCCAAGTATTATCCCTTCCCCCCTATTTTTTTTCTCTTCTGACCCCACCTTTTTTGGTGGTTTGTTAACCCATTTCTCTCTTTTTTTCTTTTTCTTTTTTATTATTCTTGTATGTAACTTTTTCCCCCTCTTTCTAAGACCCCAGCGTATTTATTTTAAACTCTCACATTATCTATTATATTAATTTTTTTAAAAATAATGTAAATATTATTTAATGCTTATTTTACGATAAAAGAAATCTATTTAAATCTATCTAGGCTCCTGTCTAAATCTCGCATAAGCGCCTAGCTGCTAGACTACAGTCCGCTGCCTGACTAGCGCCTAACGTTTTTTAGTATCTAATCCTAACCAATTTAAGCTTCTTACATGACTTTGATATTATCGCTTACAACCGCTTTGGTGAAGATACTGTTTTCTGTTATGAATATTAACTCAAAACTTTACACTCTCCAATGTGAAAGTAACCGCTTCGATTGAACCTTACACTCTTTTGAGTTTTGCCCCTCCCCTCGGCAAATCCTGACTTCGCCACTGTATGTGAATAACACCAACCTTTAAAATACATACTAGTCCCAATTTTGGAAAAGATACAAATTCTGGAACCCCCTCCCCAACTAATAATTTTTTTTTTGAGTGAGTTTGTAACATCGCCACTCACTGTTACTCTATTCAGATATATTAAAGTATTTAGAGATGAATTCTAGGCCCGTATTATGCTCGGCACGTTTTGGGATCGATTCCTGACGCTAGTGAACCGCACGATGGTGGCTAGAGGAAGGCTGAAATGCCTCTGTGAGCCTTCCTGACCCTCGAAAGGATGGACCGCCGTGTCGAAGTCATCAGTTGGTCCCCTTTAAAAAAAATTATATTAAAGTGTTTTATTCATCAATATTTTACCTAAAGTACCAGTATAAAGTCTTTCTCCACTTACGTTGTAACACACAAATTAAATATATATCTTGTACCTATTCAAGTGTCGCCCAATTATTGATCAATTTTAATGTGATCAATTGATTGGTATTCAAATTAGGCAATTGACTTGTTTGTCCATAACCACAAGTTTGGTAATAAGTCTTAACATTTTTTTGTTAATATAGTTGAGTAAGAATAATAAATATATATTTTTAGAGTTGGTTTTGACTTTGTTAATAATAATGTACAAATTGAGTTTATATGATATTTTTCCTTCAATTTTCATAAACAATGTTCGAGTGAAAAACAGAGAATTATGAATGGCAATGCAATTTATATGTAACCGGAACAAATTTAGATACCAAAAGAAAAATTAAAAATCTATTTTTTCAAGGTGCGAAGAGATAATTGTTTATTAAAAAAGTTGGACCAATGATAACTGCATAAATTACAAATGCAATATTGAGAGTATACCAGTCAAACTAAGCTTGCTACAAGCTAAACAATGTTGAAAAACATCATTAGCTTTTTCAAATGTTATATGCAATGAATGTAATTGGATACCAGACTTGTTCCTAGTTTAAGGTGTTTCCAAAGGAAAACTGTTGTAATCTCTGGGAGAGTTGTGAATACAATTGCAAAAGATAATAAAGACAGTTAGCCAATTATTCAAAACAAAAAATATGCATAAAAAGTTCAAAATTGAGTTTTGGGAGAGTGGGTGGAGAGAGAGGTGAAGTCACCTTATAACCAGAGATCAAATGTATTTTTTCCTATTATTGAGGTGGTAATTCAATTCTGAAAGCAAACATTTAAATAAAGTTTAATCAAAATTTAGTCCAAAATGTTAATTAGAAATGTGTTAAAATGGAAAAAAGATTAAAACTTGCCTAATGTGATGAGTATAATTTTACCATCTGTTTGTGGAAAATATACCGCTGTGACATGCCATATGTTGATCTTGCCTTCTTGGAAGCAATATTAGTCGTTGATTGCCAGGTAGCATAAATCTGTACAATATTTTATAAATTATGAGACAAATTATTATGTGTGACATCCCACATCGCCCAGGGGAGTGATCCTTAAATGTATATTCTCATCCCTACCTAGCATGAGGCCTTTTGGGAGCTCACTGGCTTCGGGTTCCGTAGGAACTTCGAAGTTAAGCGAGAAGAGGGCTAGAGCACTCCCATGATGGGTGACCCACTGGGAAGTTGCTCGTGAGTTCCCAGAAACAAAACCGTGAGGGTGTGGTCGGGGCCCAAAGCGGACAATATCGTGCTATGGTGGTGGAGCAAGCCCGGGAAGTGATCCGTCTCGGGCCGGGATGTGACATTATGTCAAAGTTGTGTGCTAAAAAATAATTTATACTTCTATATTGACGCAAGTTATGATTTTAATTTGTATATACCTTGGTGGAGTCATCATTCTGTGTATGAGTTTCTTATATTCATCATCCATGTTATGCGAAAAGCTGATTCCAAGTTCTGCAGAAAGTCACAAAGAAATGAAATATAAAATTGGAGCGAAGATTCAATTATGCAAATTTAGACTTCTAAGCACATAATATTCAAATAAAGAAAATTTGAATAAAAAGGCATTAACATTCCAACGCTCATTGTTTGGATGAAATGAAATTCTCAGAAATTCGTGGCAAATCCTCGATGACATACTCCTAAAAGATGAAAAACATATAATTTTAAACAGAAAAAAAGGTGCAAAAACTACCTCAACAAATCGATTGCGCTGGATGATCACAACATTTTGCCTTCCCTTTATCCTCATACTCTTTACCCACGTTCATGCCTGTACAATGCTCAAACACAACCCAAATTAATTCAATGGAAATATGCACAACCCAAGAGAAATTAATTGATTCAAATAATTATTCACTTGCTCACAACCCAAATTAATTCAAATGAAATCTGCACAACCCAAAGTAAGAGATCAAACGAAATATGCACAACCCAAATGAAGAGATCAAACTCTAATTTCATCAAAAAGCCATTATTCCTAATGCCACCTTTCTTTTTAGCACCCTATCCATTCCGTAAGAAACCGATACAGCGACAAATAAGTCCTTAAAACAGAAATAAACCCAAGCAGTATATGCACACAACACAAATCAACCCAATCAGCGAACTTTATTTAAATAGACCAAAATGAGGTAGTTTTTGCACCCTTACTAAGGTCTGGCATCTCTTCAGATTGGTGTTTACACCACCTGACCTTATTTGTGACTGCTTGGTTCCGGGCATTTAGTTGCCCATTGTGTGCTAGGTATCGGCTGAGGACTAGAAATGTGACGATGGGTTTTGGTGTGGTTTCATTGGATCTGCAGGTTTGGCACTCTTTCCCCGGCATTGTGACTATGATGGGTTCGAGCCATGCTCCATGCGATGGTTTTTCTTGGTTTTTTGGTCCGCTAGTCGTCTTCATTGTTTCGGCCATGTACGCGGCTGGGGAAGCTATATTTAGGGTTATTAGGCTTTTTTGTGTGGTCTCTTTGGGGCCTCTACAATTGGGCTTTAGTTTTTGGGCCCCTATGTAATTTTTGTTTTTGGTATAGATAGGAACTATTACTCATGCATTGTGTGCATATGTGGCGTCCTGTCTGTACCGACCCTTTTTGGGGGCTGTTTTTATTTCTCGTTTTCACCTGCGGAGTCTTTGTAATTTGTCCTTTTGGACTTTGTTATAAATATTCCCATCGACCAAAAAAAAAAGTCATTGAACCCTCACTTCACCATTCTAAGCTTTTCCATATCTCTCTGTGTATTTATGAGGGTAGACATTCAACCCTCACTTCTTTCTTTTTTGAGAATTCTGCATACTAATTAGAGGAAACCAAGGAATTCGAAGCTTTTCCATACCTCAACTTATATTTTGAGGGAATTTAATGTGTTCTTGGAAATTGATAAAAGTGAATGTGGAGGAATAGGGGAAGAGTCCATTGTCTCTCAAGCTCTTCCCTTTGAATTGCTGTAAAGTTCGGGTTCCAAAAACAATTCAAGTGTTTTTCCACATTTTACTAAGGATGGTTCTAAAAACATTGGGTAAATTACATAAAACTACCTCAAGTATTGGTCTAACGACACTTTCATACCTCATTTTTTAAAAGTGACAATGTCATACCTCATCTTACGAATTTATGACAATGTCATGCCTCCGTCAATTTGTCTGTTAATTTTTCTGTTAAATGCTGACGTGGCGTAAGACAGAGCCCATTCCCTAGCCAACTGGATAAAAATATTAATAAAATATTAATAAATTAAAGATAAATTATTTTAATATTTTTATTTAAAAACATGTGTGACCCACCTCTTCTCTCTCTCCCCTCTCTCACATCCGATCTCTTTCTTCCTTTTTATGGGTTTTCTCCCTCCGACCTCATCTTCAACCGCACCGCCGCCTCTTTCCTTCCATAACCACAACAACCCATATCCCTCCCCTCTCTCACATCCGATCTCTCTCATCTGTCTTTCCTATCTCTCTCACATCCATTCTCTCTTCCCTTTCTCTCTCTCATGATTTCATCCGATCTCTCCCTCCTCTCTCTCCTATCTTTCTCTCACATCCAAGCTCTCTCCTCTTTCTCTCACACACATCCTCCAGACATTCAAATTGGCAAAGAGAAAAAAAATTCACCACTCTCCTATCTCTCACATCCGAGCTCTAGCTTCTACCCAGCTTCTAGTCCGAACCGGAACGGCGATCCAAACTTGACAATGTCCTCCACGACGAATCGGTCCTAGTTGCATTTCACTGGGTACATGCCCTGGTAGTGGGAGCCGTAGTCGTGGGACACGATCGCTAGATGGAAGGCGCCCTGGACCAATTCGAGTCGGTTCTTGAGCAGATTGAAGGCTCTAGATCGAAGGCCCAACCAGATCGAAGGCGCCCTGAAACCTTCTTCACGATCTTCAGCAGATCCATCTCCTAGTGCGGCAGAGTCGCCCTCCAGTGAAGATGGACAACAACGTTGCCGGAGGAATTGAAGGTGAAGTAGGGCCCGCCCCAGGCGTCGATTCGGTAGAGGTCAGATGAGAGGGATGGGGACCAATGGGAATTGTCAGCGACGGCGGTGGTGGTGATGGTCGGTGGAGGTATGGTTGAGAACGGCGACGCGGGAAGAAGGGATGAAGGTGAGTTTGTAATGAGTGGGGGCTTTAAGCATCGAAATCTGAAGAATGGATGAAGGTGACGGTGAAGAATGGATGTGAGAGAGATAGAAGAGAGAGATGAGAGAGATCGGAGGTGAGAGATGGGAGAGAGAAGGGGTGGGTTCCACATGTTTTAAAATAAAAATATTAAAATAATTTATCTTTAATTTATTAATATTTAATTAATATTTTTATCCAGTTGGCTAGGGAATGGGCTCCGCCTCATGCCACGTCAGCATTTAACAGAAAAATTAACAGACAAACTGACGGATGTATGACATTGTCACAAATTTGTAAGATGAGGTATGACATTGTCACTTTTAAAAAATGAGGTATGAAAGTGTCGTCAGACCAATAGTTGAGGTAGTTTTTTGTCATTTACCCAAAAACATTTTACTAAGGATTGGTTCCAAACGAGTCTCTAGCTGTCACATGTAGTTTCATTCTATTATCTACATAAACTGACTATTCATATGCAAGAACTAGATAAAACATCGGTTTGAATCATGATCAATGAATATGTTGCTGGGGAAAAGATAGGGAAATTCAAAGATTCACTTGCCAATCAAGTGGAGTGGGAGTAGGTTGGTGCCATGGGTTTTGGGCTGCATCATGCCCGCTGTAATGCTAAATGCTATAGTGACCGCCATCACCAGACTTGATACAATTGTTGTCGACATACAATCTGCATTTGGCCATAGCTGCTCAGTATTTGGCTTTGGGTAGGTACATCATACATACTCTATAACGCTAATCGGCACAGCCCCATGTACTATGATGTTGAAGTTTGCAGAACCTTGTGACATAACAGATGCAGAACCGAGTTACAAGAACGAGTGAGGTGAGCAAAGAAAGGCCAACAGAAAGGTGTTGGAGACCATAATTCCTGGATGCAAATTGCAAGAGAGTACATCTAAAATGATTCTCAACATACCAAGTAGAAAAATTAGTTACAATTAAGAGTAGAGTATAGTCGACTCGCAACTAATCAACACAGATTCTGATTTAGAAAATTCAGTTTATGAGTTTATGCATGAACGAGACCATCAAGAAAGCTACCTGCAATTCTTGACCTATATATATCTGGAGTACACCATCAAAGCTACTTACAACCCTTAACCTACCTTACACCGCGATCAATGAACTTTTCCGATCACTGGATTGCTTAAGTTAAGTTGCATTGATTAGTGATTCTCTAACATTTTTCAGGTCATTAACTAATATATGATCAGAAATTAGCATCAGATTAACCATTCTTTGATATGTGACTCGAAGTAGCACCAAACTACTTAGCTAAGCTTACTCATTTTTCCATTTGTTGGTTTATCAAATTCAGTATATGAGTGTCAAATGTCAAAGCATGAATGAGACCATCACTGCATGTAGTCTAATATTCTAGTGGATAGAGTACTGGATTTCTACTCTTGACGTGCGTCCATGTTCGAAACTCAAACCAGGTCCATGTTCGACAGCCAAGCTTACAGCTTTGGACGAAGAAAGAAGAGGAAAGGAGAAGATAGTGAGAGAACCTTATCCTGGTGGCTGTTGATTGGGTATCACTTCCGAGTGTGTTCTAAATGTTTACTTGGGCCGTTTATTACTTAGTCCATTGGGCTTGAGCGATAAGGCCACATCCACGAGGGGGTTTTGGTCCGGTAGCCATGTTGTTGTCCGGCCGAGATTTACTTGGTGGGACCAAAAAGGGGTGGGTGAGGCAGATGCTGAAAAAGTCTTCGGATTTGTTTTTTATTGAACATATAAACCATATTGACTACATTTATTATAACATGTGGATAATACACGACGTGATTTGTGTTTTCAGTATTCATAAATCCAAATTCAGTATAGATTTTTAATAATTGGAATACATTAGAATCTAGAAACTATTTTTAATGGAGTACTTAAGTTTAGCATGATTATTTTTCTATTTGTCTGCCTAACAGATCTAATAATTAGCGAATTCAGTGCAGATTGAGTACAAACACGATCGCGTCATTGACCGATAGCTTTAACGTTGTTAATGTGTAAAATCTTGAGGCTGAGCCGCCTTTGGCCTCTGGTTCCTGATGCCGTTCATACTCTAAACAAATTCATTTCTTATCCATCATCTCAGACAATCAATTTGGAGTTGTGGACAACGAATTTTGGAAGAAGAAGAAGAAGAGCATGAAGAGCAGCAGTAGAGTAGTAATAGGGAGGGGGATTTTGGAACTTCCGACATATTGAATTTTAGAAAGGCATCTTGGTCTCAGTAGTTTGGGAAAAAATTCCTTTCCCAAACCTAGCCAGAGGCTCTAAAAAGTGAGCAATATGGCCAATAGAAAGATGGTGTATCATCAACGTACGAAGTAGCATTCACCAAAAGAACATTCACAAGTACATATATCTGTACATATCTGAATAACAAGTTTACATCTTAGGAATGACAAACAACAACAAAGTTTTATCCTACTATGTCCTAGAGCCGACACCACTCAACATTGCATTAATCATGCCTTATTACGCAATTACTAAATGAAAAGAAGCTTTAGATTCAAACAATCTGCAAACTGCAGGGATGAAAATCGTTGCAATCGAAAATATAGGAAGTGAGTGGAACATTGCGGAGACTGATGGGACTGAAAACATGTTTTAGCCTGTTAAAGAGGGAATTCAGAAGTGAATGAACAATTGATTCTTGACCGACCAGAATGGTGCTGGTTTTGTTGGCCATTTATGGCAACAAAACGCCGAGTCACTCTGACTCATCGACTGAAGTAAAATGTGGGGTGGCAATTAGGTACAACATATTCTCTCTCCTACAGACCCCTCCAAAGCTCTCCGTCATGTCAAGTTCGTCTGGATTCATCCCATTCGCCATTTTCCAATCGAAGCGATACAGCAATTCAGCAAGAGCAAGTTCAACCATGGTAACACCAAATGACATGCCCGGACACATTCTTCTGCCGGCCCCAAACGGAGTGAACTCAAAGTCAAAACCCTTAAAGTCAACAGAAGAACCATGAAATCTCTCTGGCTTAAAACATTCAGCATCTGCCCCCCATATCGCTGGGTCTCTTCCTATTGCCCATGCATTAATAATTACTTTTGATTTAACTTTTACTTCGAATCCGCCTATTTGAACCGTGTCCCTTGCTTCTCTTGGGAACAAAGGGGCTGGAGGGTGTAACCTCAGAGTTTCTTTCACCACCGATTTCAAGTAGTCCATTTTTTGAACATCTCTTTCTTCAATAACTTTGCTTTTCTTTTCTTCAAATTGGAGGACTAACTGTCTCACTTCAGCTTGAGCCCTCTTCATGATTCTTGAGTTTCTCATCAACTCTGACATTGCCCATTCTAAGGTAGTAGCTGCAGTCTCGCTTCCTCCAGAGAACATGTCCTGCACATAACAATTTTTTTTTTCACTGAGTTAGACCGTAAGGAAGACATTTATGTGTGGGGCAAAATGTGTTTTCTTAAGCAACCATTTGTGATGGAACCCCTTCATATATTTTTATAAAATGATGAGTGACGACGAAGATAAAATGTCTGCAGTATAACAAAGCAAGCCTACATTACTCACCATAATCATATCTTTGATATGATTGGTTGTGAAATTGAACTCCACCTTGTTGGACTCTTGAAGTTTTAGAAGCACGTCAACAAAATTTTCCTCCTCCTCCACTGCTTTGTCATTGCTTTTGATTTTATGATCGTTGATGATATGTTCGAGAATCGTATTGAGCTTGCTTTTTATGTCTTTGAGAGCAGGGATCGACCCAGTAATGAACCCAAGAAAACTGAGTGAAGGAAACAAATCAGGAATATCAAACCCACTAGCAAGTTTGTTTAATTCGTCTAGTAGCGAAAGGAACTCCTTCTGGTCTTTGCATTTTTTCCCAAATGCTGCCTTCGACACTACGCCACTTGTGAAGCTGCAGCACCTGTCCCTAAAATTGATGGCAAGTCCCTCGTGAGACATTGAGCCAATGGACTCAACAAGATTCCGTACCTCTTCTTCTCTCACGGATCTGAAAGACTGCACACGTGCCGCGCTCAGTAGCTCGAAAACACAAATCTTTCTCAGCGATCTCCATAAATCTCCATAAGGAGCAAAGATGGTACTTGATTGACCAAAAGATATAACCTCTGCCGCCAAAACCATAGGCCTCTGCGCAAATGTAAGCTCATGTGTCTTCAAGACCTCCTGGGCAGCTTTGGCAGATGAAATAATCACGGCGTCTAATTGACCGAGTTTAAGGTACATGATGGGTCCATGTTTCTTGGCTAAATCTCTCAGTGTGTGGTGTGGCAGCCGACCGACCATTTGATGCAAGTTTCCAATAACAGGCAGCTTCCATGGCCCTGGGGGTGACTTTAGGCCTCCGGCTCTGGATCGCTTCCAAAAAATCACCAGGATGCAGACAAGGAGAGAAGTGAAAAAAGGAAAATAGGGCGTTTCGTCAATTAGAAACATAACTTGATCCAGATAAGCTTTGATCAATTTCATCATACGACTTCGGGGTATTTTGCTTTGCAAATCAAAGCACTTCAATTGGGATTGATATGTTGAAGGCGCTTAAGGTCTTCTCAACTTAAATACTAGTTTTGGACGGGAACAACAAAATAAAACAAAAGTATTTGCAGTGCAAATGTGCAAAGCAAGTTCTTAAAATATCACATAATAATGCATGAGAGATTTTCAACCAAGATGCTTAAGTTAGCCTGTACAATTTTCTATTTGCCAACGTATCATAACGAATTTTTATGGATCCCCCTCTCCAACTAATAAACAAAACATTTGGAGTGAGGTTGTAACACGGCCACTCGCTGTTAGCTCTACTTAATTATATTTAGTGTTTATTCATCAATATTTTATCTAATTTTATAAGTATAAAGTCGTTGTCCACTTAGGTTGTAGCACACAAATTAAATATATAGCTTGCACGTATTCAAGTGTCGATCAATCATTGATCAATTTTAACGTGATCAAATTGATTGGTATTAAAACTAGGCAACTGACTTGTTTGTCCATAACTACAAGTTTGGTAATAAATCTAACATCTTTGGTTAATATATTTGTGAATATGTTCAAAAAAAAAAATATTTGTGAATAATAATGTATAAAATGAGCTTATCTAATATAATTTTTCCCTAAAAAATTGTCAGTATCTGCATATTTATTAGCGTTCTAAAAAACACCTTAGGCGGCTCCTAGGCGCTGGGCTTCTAGCAACCGAGGCGTTTTTGTGCAAATCGGGCTGAAAAATCGGGTTGCGCCTAGGCGGCGGGCTAGGCGGCCCTAGGAGGTTTTTTTATATTAATTGTGTGCTTTTTTCTTTTTTGGTTTCATGGTGGTATACTTATGGAAATGGTGTATCTAATTTGCAAATGATGGATTTACTACAAGTTCATCCAATACTTATGGAAATAGTGTACCTAATTTGCATTTTATCATTATTTTATTATCCATACAAGTATAGTTTTTTTTTTAGGTGTCAATATGCACTTATTTACAAGATATACAAGAAATTTACCTAAATCCGCCTAGGCGCCTAGGTGCTAGGCGCTAGCCCGCCCCCCGACTAGCGCGTAGCGTTTTTTAGAACCTTGATATTTATAGATTATTTGCCCCTTCCACCAACACTCTAAACTTGTTTTCAAGAACCTCTTTTCACACTCTGCAGGCATCTTTCATGTTAATAAAATCAAGCGTAGTTGCATTCTAAGATTTCAAATAGTCGATCCTACTTAGTGGGATCAGGCTTTGTTATTGTTATTTCATGTTGATTAAGTAAGGTTTAAATTTTGAACTAGTTGTCACATGTAGTCTCATTCTATTACCTACATGAACTGACTATTCATATGCGACAACTATAAAAAACATCGGTTGGAATCATGATCGACGAACAGGACATTTATGCAAAGGGATCCCTATTTTTTGAAAAAAAATGGGGATTAGGTGTGGGGCTCATTTCACATTGAATTTCAATGATCCAAACCGTTTACTTTGTAAGTCTCGATTCATAGATCATCTTTGCGAAAATTCAATTCAATATGAAATCATTTGCCTATTTAATTATCAAGATCAAATTTCATTGTTTTTTATATAACAAAGTATTCGTTCATTTCTTTGAACCCAATTAGATGTCTTAAATATTTCCGATTTGGCTAATATTTTGCAAGGATGATCTATGAGGTACAACTTGAAAAATAGACAGTTCGGATCGTTAAAGTTTGATGTGGTGTGAACCCCACAACTAATCCCCATTTTTATAAAAAAAATTGAAAATCCCTTTCCTTAAAGGCTTCCGATCGATGAATATGTTATCATGATCATTTTTATATTTGTCTGCCTAACAAACCAAATAATTATCGGATGTGCAGATTGAGTATGATCGTGATCGCGTCATTGACCGATATCTTTAATTGTTAATGTGTGAAATCTTGAGGCCGAACCGCCCCTGGCCTCTGGTTCTCGACACCAGTCGTACTCTAAGCAATGGCGGAGCTAGGAAATTTTCACCGGGTGGGCTAGCTTAAAGATTTAATCTTTATAAACAAATAAATTTGATACTGTATTTTTCAGAGTATGCTCTAGCTTAAGAAAATTTCACAAGGTGAGCTGGGAGTTTTTGTTATTAAACAAATACGTGTTAAAATTCAAACAAATCCAAACTTGTACATGTCCAAGAAGCGATGAGAAAAATGATATAACAAAAAAAGATGGTTTGTAAACTGTATTATATAATTTTATATGGTTAAACCAAGAGAATTAAGATTAGTGACTAAATATATAATGGGCAACATTCGAAAATTAATAAAAATGACATGTTTTTACGGAAAGCTACCTGGGCTATAGCCCAAGGTAGCCCTTAACATGGCTATGTTAACTACATTGTAGTGTTTGGAAATTAAAGAGAAAATCAAGAAGAAAGATGAACACATAGAGTTTGAGAGAGAGAGACAGTTTAGAGAGAGAAATAGGGTTTGTATTCATTAACTAAATGAAGATTACACACACAGTTTTATATGAGAAATCCTAACTACTTTAACCAAATACTAACAACCTTCTAACTATATTACTAAATGTACTGTATTACATTTGTACCCTTAATACTCCCCCTCAATCTCAACTGAGGTAACCCAATTTAAGATTGGAACAAAGCCTCAAATAGCAAACACTGAAATATGGACAAATGAATGCACTGCAGAGGATTCTTGGTCCAATTTGACTTTGGTGATGCTTTCTGATTAAAAAAGGTTCTATTGCCCTCAAGTTTCTATCCCTCTTCTTCTTCGACCCAGTACGAGAAACAAAGCCAAATGTCAAAAGACCCGACACCCCAATCTTTGCTCCCAGATTCACACCCCACTGCTGACAGGTATCCCTAAATCCATACTCAAGAACTGTGCAATTTCATATTGGTTCATCGCAAAGAATTTCAGCTCCTCAAACTGATGTCTACTCTTCTGTAGCTACTGCAAACCAAATAGAAAAGCAGCCTCTTATAGAATTGTAACACATCCTCAGGTCGGTTATAACAATTTTTTACGGAATTACCCTTTGTGGGATTTACCGTCAACAACTTCTTTTAACAATGGCTTCGTGCCCACAATAAAAAAAACTAATTACTAACAGCTTTGTGCCAACAAATTTCAACTTCATGGCTTCGTGCCAACAATCTTCCAGTACTAATGGCTTCATGCCCATTTCTAATGACTTTCTGACAATACTAAACTACACTACACTAACGTCCACGAGATCACCCTTTGTGGATTTACCAATTCACAACACTACCTATTCATAACATGGAATTACCCTTCGTGGGATTTACCGTTAACAACTTCTTCAAACTTCATCGTATAACCGGACTTACTTTAGATTCATGCTAACAATTGAGTTGGTTAGACTCGACGTTATAGGTTGTGATAAAAAAACATACTACATAATTCCTCAGTTAACACCTGAACACTCTCTCCAGTAATTTTTGCTGAATCTAATAAACAGGCATTGTTGCTTTCTTCTCTGCTTTGCCCTGACACATTGTTCTGCCTAAGATGCACTGAAATGGGACTGCCAGTTTTAGGAAAGTTTCCTTGTCCATTTCTTACAACATCCCTCCACTTACAAAGACTGAAAACAATAGTAAGCTGCTGAGAATTGAAACCAGCACCTTGTAACCCATATATGTGGAGATAAGAATTTTCTAAACAAGAAATTACACTTCTCATTTTGGTACAAACCATAAACTTGGCTATGCCAGAATGCAAGAAAGCACACCCACACATTCTCATGCATGTCGTCTTCTTCCTAAAGCCTCAACCTTCCATAAGAATTAGTACCCCAACAAACCCCCCTGATCAGGCACATGACTCTGCGGGGTCAACTGTTGCAATGGAGACGTAGTCCCAACACATCAATCTACCCAAATCAAACACTCATCAAACCATTCACAAGAAAGATGAACAAAATCAAATATCCGTTCATCCGCAACTTGGCAATAGTCATCAAAAGATTCACAAAAACTCATCAATATTGAAGTTCTTAGTCCCATATATGTAGTTGCAATGGAGATTTTGTTCATCATATTATGGGACTGAGATTGACACATCAATCTTCGGCATTTTCCCAACACTCATCAGCATAACTCGGCAAATTACCCGGCCGGAATCGACCTCCAAGACATCGTGCACCAAATCAAATATCCCAAATATCACAAACACTAATATCCCAGAAAAGATTCACAAGAAAGATGAACAAAATAGTGAACATTTTCTTATTGAAACATTTAATCAAACAGATTTTGCGCACTGTGAAAACCAGAAATCAAGAACCTAATAAGAACTTCAATCTTGACCCAAATAACGCTGAGGAAGCAAACCAATCAATCTACTGACCAGCAGCAACCATGGCTTCCCATCAAAGAATTCAGACAAGGATTTGAGTAGACCACCAAGAAGAAAGAACCAAATCTCCAGATCTTCGATCTCCTCACGGCATTTAGTTTCATTCAGGCATTTTCACAAACACCAAGCAGAACCCCAAATTCGATATTGTAGAATGTAGTTGGCAAAAGAAAATTAACCCAACAATTGCTGAAAAATGGTGGAAGCATCGAAAAAAAACTAATGGAAATTTCTGAAGAAAATCTGAAGAGAAAATAAAATAGAAAAACGATGAAATCTAATGAAAAACGGAACCACCAGAATCAATGGTGCGAGCCTGGTGGCTCTGATACCATGAAACTAAAGAGAAAATCAAGAAGAAAGATGAACACAAAGAGTTTGAGAGAGAGACAGTTTGGAGAGAGAAATAGGTTTTGTATTCATTAACTAAATGAAGATTACACCCACAGTTTTATATGAGAAATCCTAACTACTTTAACCAAATACTAACAACCTTCTAACTATATTACTAACTGTAGTGTATTACATTTGTACCCTTAATAGGCTACGCCATTGACTCTAAGCAAGTTCATTTCTTATTCGTCGTCTCAGGCAATCGCTATGGACAACAAATTTTAAAAGAAGAAGAGCAAGAAGAGTAGCAGTAGAACACTCACGAGTACATGAATTATGGATCATATATACATATCTGAATAACAAGCTTACATCTTAGGGATGGTACATTGAATTAACATAGCATTAATTATGCCTTATTGCACAAGTACTAATTGAAAAGAACCTGGATTTAAACAATCAGCAAACTGCAAGGATGAAGAAAATCGTTGCACTCGAAAATATGGGAACGGAAGTGGAAAATTGCAAAGACTGATGGACTGAAAACATGTTTTATTCTGTAAAGGAAAAATTCAAACCTAAAGCCATACACCAGAATGGTGCTGGTTTTGTTGGCCATTCATGGCGACAAAATGCCGAGTCACTCTGACTCATCGACTGAAGTAAAATGTGGGGTGGCAATTAGGTACAACGCATTCTTTCTCTTACAGCTCACTCCAAAGGTCTCCGTCATGTCAAGTTCGTCTGGATTCATCTCATTTGCCAGTTTCCAATCGAAGCGGTAGAGCAATTCAGCAAGAGCAAGTTCAACCATGGTAACACCAAATGACATGCCAGGACAGTCTTCTGCCGGCCCCAAACGGGGTGAACTCAAAGTCAAAACCCTTAAAGTCAACTGAAGAACCCTGAAACCTCTCTGGCTTAAAACACTCAGCATCTGCCCCCCATATCTCTGGGTCTCTTCCCATTGCCCATAGATTAATAATTACTTTTGATTTAACTGGTAATCCGAACCCTCCAATTTGAACCGTGTCCCCTGCTTCTCTTGGGAGCAAAGGGGCTGGAGAGTGTAACCTCAGAGTTTCTTTCACCACCAATTTCAAGTAGTCCATTTTTTGAACATCTCTTTCTTCAATAACTTTGCTTTTCTTTCCTTCAAATTGAAGGACTAACTGTCTCACTTCAGCTTGAGCCCTCTTCATGACTCTTGGGTTTCTCATCAACTCTGACATTACCCATTCTAAGGTAGTAGCTGAAGTCTCGCTTCCTGCAGAGAAAATTTCCTGCACATATAACAAATTTTTTTTTACTGAGTTTGACCGCAAGGACGACATTGATGTTTGAGGCAAAATGTGCAGCATGAAAATAATTGATTTTCACCGTGCGGCACTAAAATCATGAGTTTCGACAACTCAAATAGCCTTTTTGTGATAAAACCCCTTCTTATATTTTTATAAAGTGATGAGTGATGTCTGCAGTACAACAAAGCAGGCCTACATTACTCACCAGAATGACATCTTTGATTTGATTGGTTGTCAAGCTGGACTCCACCTTACTGGACTCCTTAAGTTTTAGAAATATGTCAACAAAATTTCCCTCCTCCCCCTCCTCCTCCTCCTCCTCCGCTTTGTCATTGCCTGTTGTAGTAGTACTAGTACTACTGATCATCAAGTCCTTTTTGGATCTTTTGGTCTTATGATCGTTGATGATATTTTCGAGAATCATACCGAGCTTGCTTTGTATATCTTTCATAGCAGGGATCGACCCAGTAACGTACCCAAGAAAACTGAGTGAAGGAAACAAATCAGGAATATCAAACCCACTAGCGAGTTGGACTGTTTTGTTTAGTAGCGAAAGGAACTCCTTTTGGTCTTTGCATTTTTTCCCAAATGTTGCCTTTGACACTACGTCATTTGCGAAGCTGCAGCACCTGTCACTAAAATTGATGGCAAGTCCCTTGTGAGACATAGAGCCAATGGACTCAACAAGATTCCACACCTCTTCTTCTCTTACGGGTCTGAAAGACTGCACACGCTTCGCGTTCGGTAGCTCGAAAATACAAATCTTTCTCAGCGATCTCCATAAATCTCCATAAGGAGCAAAGAGAATACTTCCGTGACCAAAAGAAATAACCTCTGCCGCCAAAATCACAGGCCTCTGCGTGTTAGGAATGTCGGTACTACAAGATAGAGAATGCACAAAGTAAAGTAGAAAATGGACACCAAGAATTTACGTGATTCGGCAATTTATGCCTACGTCCACAGAACAACGATCAATCTTCACTACATGAAAATGATGAGTACAACAAGAGTAGTCTTACCAAGCCAAAGACAAGGCTTGATGAATACAAGAAAGTATAACACACTTTCTATCACTCTAAACTTCACTCACACAATGTGTAGTGGAACACTCTCACTCTCACTCTTGGAGTGGAACTCTAGCTTTGGGCTTGATCCTTTGCTACTGACACTTAGTTTCTTGATTGGTTCCAACACTACAACATCACACCCATATTTATAGGTGAGGCTTGGCATTCTACTAGCTTCTAGTTCCTTCTACAAACTAGAACTAATTCATAGTTTCTAGAATATTCTACCAACTTCTAATTTAGATAATTCTATACTAGCCACAAAATTGTAACTTCTAGATCTCTTCATTTGCAACCAAGGAAGCCAGTACTCTCTAGCTTCTTCCATCAACTTAATAACATGCTAGAATTGTCTAGCATGCTCCAGCCACCTCACTTGCTTACTACAATAATCTAGAACATTCATCATGGACTGGACCATATACCAACACTGCGCTAATGCAAGCTCGTGTGTCTTCAACACTTCCCGGGCAGCTTTGGCAGATGAAATAATCACGGCCTCTATTTGACCTAGTTTAAGGTGCATGATGGGTCCATGTTTCCTGGCTAAGGCTCTCAGTGTGTGGTGTGGCAGAGGACCGACCATCTGATGCAAGTTTCCAATAACGGGCAGCTTCCACGGCCCTGGGGGTGACTTTAGGCCTCCGGATCTTGACCGCTTCCAAAAACACACCAAGAGGAGGGAAGTGAAAAAAGAAAAATGGGGCGTTTCGACAATTAGAAACATAAGTTGATCCAAATAAGCTGTGATCAATTTCATCATACGAATTTGGGGTATTTTTCTTGCAAACCAAAGCACTTAAATTTGGATCGATACTGAGTCCCAATGTTGGAAGCGATAAGAATTTTGGAACCCCCTCCCCAACTGATAAAAAGAATCTTTGGAATGAGATAGTAACACTGTCACTTGACTTGCTCAATTATAATAATTAGTTTTATTCATAAATATTTTACTTAAAGTATAAAGTCTTTCCACTTACATTCACACAAATTAAATATATAACTTGCATATATTCAATTGCCACCTAATCTGTGCAACTGAAGCCTAAGGATCAATGTATCCGGACTATTAAAATTTGATCCAACGGCTATAAACATGGAGCCTCTTTAAAAGTTATAATAATTGTAACCGTTGAAGCAAATTTCAATGGTCCGGATCCATTGATCATTTGGCTCCGGTTGCACAGATCCGGAGAGGATCTGTGTTCCAATAATTGATCCATTTTTAACGTGATCATTTGATTGGTATTCAAATTAGGCAATTGACTTGTTTGTCCATATTCTATAACCACAAGTTTGGTAATAAGTCTAACATTTTTTTGTAAATAGAATCTAGTAAGAATAAATATATATATATATATATATATATATATATGTGTGTGTGTGTGTGTGTGTGTGTATTTTAGAGTTGGTTTTGACTTGTGAATAAAATTGTGTCAGTATCTGCATATTTACAGATTACGTGTGCCAATCATAATAAAAAGAGACTTATTACCAAACTTGCGGTTGAATCCGGATCCTCGGCGCATCCTGTTAGTGAGGATCCTAAGGATCTGTGAATCGTGTTCATTTATTGTACATCGTGCGGTCAGAAATTATTTTAAATATTTTTATTTAATATTAAATGCAAACAGTACTTGACAAAAACTGACCGCACGATTACGATGAACATACATAATTCATGAATCCTTAGGATAATAGCCAATGGGATCCAGAGAGGATCATGTTTGGTTATGTGGATTGAGTGGAAGTTTAGGTAGCGTTTGATACGCAGACAGGACGGGACGGGACGGGACGGAACAGATGTTCTGTGTTATGTTTGGTACGCACAAGACGGAACAGGACGGTTGTTCCGTTCTGCGTTTGATAGCGCATGGACGGAACGGAACCAAAAGATTAAAATGACTAAACTACCCACGTTCCGTCTGTTGTTTGGTACAATTTTATGCGTGGAACGGGACAAGACTCTTTTATATGTTGTGTTCCACATGCAAACCCCTTTAAAATTTTTAATTTTTAATCTCCCAGTTTTCTACAGCTCCATTCGAATTTTCAGCACAAACCCATCAAATTTTATTATGCAAATTGCAAAACCCACACCCCAATTCAATTTTTAGTCCCTAATTTTGGCCCTTTCAATTGTGGATTGTTGTTCTGGGAGTTCAGGTTCTGCAAACATTAGAATTGGCCTTGTTTCCAAGGACACCCCTCTAAATATTCCCCGTTGCATTGCGTGGCAAACCACACAAGAGCACAGGAGAAATGTTCAAGACCAGGTTTCATGTTGTTCTTCTTTTACAGGATCAGCTTTCAACAGACCCTTCACATTAACCCCTTGACACTTTAAGAGTGCTGCAGAAAGAATGAGAAACAACAGAAGTGAGATTTTGCTTGGTTATGATCACAAGAACAATATATGTTGCAAGCAAGAACAAGAAAAAGAAAAAGAAGAAGAAAAAGAAGAAGCAAAACAGTTCAAACAAGGAAGAAAAAAATAGATACTTTGAACACATTTGAACGACTAAATTAAACAAATTCAAAGAAAAAAACAGAGAGATAAAACTGAACGACTAAATTAAACAGATTGAAAGAAAAAAACAAAGAGATAAAGAATAATAATAAGAAGAAGACGACTGGGCAGTGGAAATGTCAACCACATAAAGCCCTTACAGAGAACAAATAAAAAACTTTTGAACAATTGGTTTTCACTGTAATGCCATCAAATTACAAAGAAAGAGAAACCGAGAGCTACACAAAAACAAATCAAACCTGGAACGGAGATGCAGATCTGAAGATGCTACACGGAAGAGGATGAGGAGGAAGGTTCGTAGAGCTGCTACACGGAAGAGTTGCGAAGGGGAGATGCAGAGCTGCTACATGGAAGAGGATGAGGAGGAAGGTTGCGAAGGGGAGATGCAGGGGTGAAGAGGCTACACGGAAGAAGATGAGGAAGAAGGTCGCGAAGGGGAGATGCAGAGGAGAAGAGGGTCAGCGGCTGAGAAGAAAAGAAGATAGTTTTTAGGGTTTGTTGTATGATTTTGATGATGTAAATTTTGAAAAAGACAAGGGGCATTTTTGTCTTAAAATGTTAAAAATTTCTGTCCCACAGACGTGGAACAACCTGTTCCAGGGGGGGAGGTGGAACATAAAATCATCCAAAACTTATCCCGTGGAACAGCCCGTTCCACTCGTTTTAGGCGCACCAAAAGTGGGATTGAACGCTCCGTCCCACTCCGTTTCATCCCGTCCCACGTACCAAACGCACCCTTAAGTATCTTTTCTTTTTGGGGAAAGGATCCACACCATATCCTTTTTCTAGAGATTCTAGGGATCCCGTGATTGTGATCGTTCATTGTATATCATGTGTCAAATAAATCTTGTTTGAGTAAATTCTTTCTCTTGTAATATTATTCAACACAATGTATAAGGTTATATACAATAGCTATGACGTAATTGATGCTAAACTAACTCCTACAATTAAGCTAGCATACAACAGAATAGGAAAATATATTACAATTAATTTGATATCTGCTGGATTGATTTGTTACTTGAATCATGCTGATCCTTTCCTTCTTTAACAGTGTGGTCAATTTTCGTTAGGTACTAATTATATTTAATTTTAAATTTTAAATTTTAAAATATTTATGACCACATGATATACGATAAACGATCACGATTACGAGATCCCTAAAGAAAAGGATCCGGCGATGATCATTTTCCTTCTTTTTGGGCCTTTCATGTTGATTAAGTAGAGTCATGTTGATAAAGTGGAAGTTTAAATTTTAAATTAGGGCTCGTTTGGAAGAATATTTAAAATGACAGAAAACGCTTTAAAGAAAATATTTTTAGGTTTCCAAAGCAGTTTAAGTGTTTTTTCATACTAAAGATTATGTTCTAAAAATATTTTCACCAAAAGCGCTCAATTATTTTAAAAGAACTTTCAAACGAGTCTCTAGTTGTCACATGTAGTCTCATTCTATTATCTAAATAAACTGACTATTAATATGCAAGAACTAGAAAAAAACATATGTTGGAATCATGATCAACGAATATGTTGTCGGGGAAAAAGAAAGGGAAATTCCAAGCTTCACTTACCAATCAAGTGGAGTAGGAGTAGGTAGGTGCCATGGGTTTTGGGTTGCATCATGTCTGCTGTAATGCTAAATGCTATGGCGACCGCCATCGCCAGACCTGATACAATTGTTGTCGACAAACAAACTGCATTTGAGGCATAGTAAATCATATACATGCTCTAAAATGCTAATAGGCACAGCACCATGTACTATGATGTTGAAGTTTGCAGAAGCTTGTGACATAACTGATGCAGAACCGAGTTACAAGAACGAGTGAGATGAGCTAAGAAAGGCCAACAGAAAGGTGTTGGAGATAACCAAGTAGAAAATTGGTTACAAATGAGAGTCGACTATGGTCGACTCGCAACTAAATCAACACAGAATTCTGAACTAGAAAATTCAGTTTATGAGTGTGTGAATGAATGAGACCATCATCGAAGCTACTTGCAATTCTTGACTTATGTATAAATATGTAGGTAAACTGCCAATTTAGTCTTTGAATTATTACCTGAATAAAAATTACGTTCCTAAATTATTATTATTTTTTTAAAATTAGTCATTGAATTATAAAAATCTGTCAATTACATCCCTAGTATTAGATTTGAAGCTACTATATTTACTTTTCCGTCAATTTAAGTCAAAAGTTACTTACATGTGATACACATTGGAGGGTAGATTGATAATTTTTCATAAAGAAATAGTATATTGAGTTAACTTTGAAGGGTAAATTAGACGTTAGATTTGCAACCTATATGTAATGTTAAGGGCTTATAGGCGAGAAAATGACAGTATTACGTTCTAAAGTATGTCAAGTGACTTAAGTTAACGAAAAATTGGATAAAATAGCTTTGAATATAATAGTAAGGATGAAATTAGCAATTTTTAATGAATTTAGGAACTTATTTTACCGAAAAAAATAATTTAGGGACCTAATTTTTACTGAGGTAATAATTCAGGGTTTAAATTTAAAAAATTTAGTTGACCATTTTTTTTTTGTTTTTAATAACTCTTAAAGTGATAATTATTAAGAGCAATGCTAGGTTGACCAATGTTTTAACTAATTTTGCAAACTATGTGATGTATCACCAATAAGAAATAATCAAGTTAATCAACACTTAAGTAATAATCCAATCATCAATAACCACCTCATCTAGTTTAAATAGATAGTCTCCCTAACCAATGGCGGATCCAGGATCCCAACATCGGGTGGTCCTAAGCAAGGTATGCTAGGAGAGATTTTTCAGTGTGACTATCACACGAGGTGGTACACCACGTGTTCCTATATAAATGGTGGGTTATGTGTGTTAAAAGGTTAATAACTTAAAAATTAAAAAATTTCACCACTTGCATAAAAACACGTGATGTACCATCCGTATTCCCGTCACAACTAAAAATTTCTCGTATGCTAGGCACTAGTTGGTCAGCGGGTTGGAGCTTAATGCCTATGCGACTAGAAGGGCCCAGGTAGGGGCTTAGGCAAATTAAAGGGATTTAAGTAAATTTATTACATAACATATAAATAAATGTATTTACACTTGAAAAACTTTACTTGTATTGAAAATTTGAGTTTATTATATTAATTAAGTTTATTATTTACTACATCACATATACAAAATATCAGAATTTTTGTTTTAGTATTTTAGTGAACTTGATGGTACGAGATGAAAGTTCAAGTGATTACAAGTTTTTAATACTTTACGAAATACTTTTCAAAGGTCGTATAAATTATAATGAGTTATACAAGAAATAATGGTGTAAAATATATGATATAAAACATATTGGTTGAGTAATACAGTTTTCCTTTATTAATTAAAAAGTTAAGTTACACAACCTTTTTGGACAATTAAAAAAAGAATAATGGAGGGTTGGTCAAATGGGAAAATGAGAGAAAATTTTTCTTCATCATTGAAACCAAGGTCGAAGAACAACAGAGCCATGATGGTCTTCTCTGTATTCCTCTTCGCCTGAAATTACATATTTCTTCTTGGTTGGGTGGTCCTTGCACGTCCTCACAAAAGCTTCTTTGGACTTCCAGGTAGTCCCGAGTCCATGCATGGATCCACTAGTGTCCCCAGCATTACCCAATTAATAATTAATCATTCGGATAAAGGATGTAAATTTGAGTAGAGATATCTCACCAGCTCAAAAGTGTAAATTTGAGCATGTGCTTTTGTAAGAGCGTCACTGTCTAATCATTCACCTGATTAGGTTGTTCTACCTAAGTTTTTCTTCATGTCAAAACTTACGATGCAAATTTTCATATTACACAAGTGGAGATACAGATTTACCAAAATGTCTCGTACTAGCTAAAATCAAACTGGACCGCACCGTTTAATAGTTGAGTGATTTGATTGTATTCGAGAGTGAAACCAATCCAAATCGTCCGACTATCGCCCGCCCTAGACTACTAATACCATCTCTAACTTATTGATGAATATTTACTCATATATTATGAATAATTAGTCCAAATTCAGCACATATTTTGAATAATTAAAATACATTATCTATCAGCAAGATACCAATCATCTTTAAACTATTTTTAACGGAGTACTTAAGTTTAGCTTGATCGTTTTTCTATTTGTCTGCCTAACATACCGAATAATTAGCAGATTCAGTCAAGATTGAGTACGATCGTGATCGCGTTATTGACCGATAGCTTTAACATTGTCAATGTGTAAAATCTTGAGGCCGAGCCGGCTTTGGCCTCTGGTTCCCAGCGCCCACCCCGACCGTACTCAAACCAAGTGCATGTCTTATTCGTCGTCTTGGGCAATCATTGTAGATAGCAAATTTTGGAAGAAGAAGAATAGCAAGAAGAGTAGCAGTAAAGTAGTAATAGGGAGGGGGATTTCGGAGCTTCAGACATTTTGAATATTGGAAAGACAAGTACCGACATCAATAAGGGATTAGTATGTATCATCAACGTACTAAGTAGCATTCCCCAAAAGAACACACACGAGTACATATATTATTGATCTGAATAATACATCTTACGGACACATATTATACATTAATCATGGCTTATTACGCAAGTGCTAAATGAAAAGACCGGAAGAGCGCCCTAAAGCCTTACATTTAAACAATCTGCAAACTGCAGGGATGAAAATCGTTGCACTCGAAAATATGGGAACGAAAGTGGGACATTACGAAGAGTGATGGGACTGAAAACGTGTTTTAGCCTGTAAAAGAGGGAATGCAGAAGTGAATGAACAATTGATACCAGATACACCAGAATGGAGTTGGTTTGTTGGTCATTCATGGCGACAAAACGCCAAGTCACTCTGACTCACAGAGTTATGTAAAATGTGGGGTGGCAATTACGTACAACGCATTCTTTCTCCTACAGCTCAGTCCAAACCTCTCCGCCATGTCAAGTTCGTCTGGATTCATCCCATTCGCTAGTTTCCAATTGAAGCGGTAGAGCAATTCAGCAAGAGCAAGTTCAATCGTGGTAACACCAAACGACATGCCTGGACATATTCTTCTGCCGGCCCCAAACGGAATGAACTCAAAGTCAAAACCCTTAAAGTCAACGGAAGAGCCATGAAACCTCTCTGGCTTAAAACACTCGGCATCTGCTCCCCACATCTCTGGGTCTCTTCCTGTTGCACATAGATTAATAATTACTTTTGATTTAACTGGTACATCGAATCCGCTAATTTGAACCGTGTCCCTTGCTTCTCTTGGGAGCAAAGGGGCTGGAGAGTGTAACCTCAGAGTTTCTTTCACCACCGATTTCAAGTAGTCCATTTTTTGAACATCTCTTTCTTCAATAACTTTGCTTTTCTTTCCTTCAAATTGGAGGACTAACTGTCTCACTTCAGCTTGAGCCCTCTTCATGAATCTTGGGTTTCTCATCAACTCTGACATTGCCCATTCTAAGGTAGTAGCTGAAGTCTCGCTTCCTGCACCGAAGATGTCCTGCAGGTAACATTTTTTTTTTAATTGAGTTAGACCGTAAGGACGACATTGGTGTGTGGGACAAAATGTGCAGCATGACAATAATTGATTT
Source organism: Heteromeles arbutifolia (assembly GCA_024362995.1). NCBI lineage: Eukaryota > Viridiplantae > Streptophyta > Magnoliopsida > Rosales > Rosaceae > Heteromeles > Heteromeles arbutifolia. Next base: position 694,513 of record JANCRC010000007.1, read on the forward strand.
TCAATGTGCAGGACCAAAATCATGCATGAGTTTCGAAAACGCAAGCAACCATTGGTGATAAAACCCCCTTCATATATTTTTATTAAGTGATGAATGACGACGAAGATGAAATGTTTACAGTACAACAAAGGAAGCCTACATTACTCACCATAATGATATCTTTGATCTGATTGGTTGTGAAGTTGAACTCCGCCTTATTGGACTCTTTAAGTTTTAGAAGTACGCCAACAAAATTTTCCTCCTCCTCCTCCGCTTTGTCATTGCCTGCTGTAGTAGTACTAGCACTACTGATCTTCAAGTCCTTTTTGGATCGTTTGATCTTATGATCGTTGATGATATTTTCGAGAATCGTACCGAGCTTGCTTTGTACGTCTTTCATAGCAGGGATCGACCCAGTAATGAACCCAAGAAAACTGAGTGAAGGAAACAAATCGGGAAGATCAAACCCACCAGTAAGTTTGGCTGATTCGTCTAGTAGCGAAAGGAACTCCTTTTGGTCTTTGCATTTTTTCCCAAATGCTGCCTTTGACACTACGTCATTTGCGAAGCTGCAGCACCTGTCACTAAAATTGATGGCAAGTCCCTTGTGAGACATTGAGCCAATGGACTCCATAAGATTCCGTACCTCTTCTTCTCTTACGGATCTGAAAGACTGCACACGTTTGGCGCTTAGTAGCTCGAAAATGCAAATCTTTCTCAGCGATTTCCATAAATCTCCATAAGGAGCAAAGATAATACCTCCTTGACCAAAAGACATAACCTCTGCCGCCAAAACAATAGGCCTCTGCGCAAATGCAAGCTCATGTGTCTTCAACACCTCCCGGGCAGCTTTGGCAGATGAAATAATCACGGCCTCTAATTGACCCAGTTTAAGGTGCATGATGGGTCCATGTTTCTTGGCCAAGTCTCTCAATGTGTGGTGTGGCAGTGGACCGACCATTTGATGCAAGTTTCCAATAATCGGCAGCTTCCATGGCCCTGGGGGTGAATTCAGGCCTCTGGCTCTGGATCGCTTCCAAAAAATCACCAGGATGCAGAGAAGGAGAGAAGTGAAAAAAGAAAAATAGGGCGTTTCGACAATTAGAAACATAATTTGATTCAGATAAGCTGTGATCACTTTCATCATAAGATTTTGGGGTATTTTACTTGCAAATTTGGATCGATATGTTGAAATCAAAGCTCTTAAATTTGGATCGATATGTTGAAAATGCTTAAGATCTTCTCAACTTAAATACTTGTTTGTAAAGTTGTGAATGACAATGAATGATGTATTGGATTACTTATGTTGTAAGCCACTTGTTTATCGAGTAGTTAAAAACATAAGTAATCTGATAGTCTTAGTGAAATAAGGATTATGGAGTCTTAACCTTTGCAATTGACCTAAAGAAATCTGATGGATTTCGCTACAATGATATAGAATCATGGTGGGACTTAAACATTTAAGTGATAGGGTTTGATTTTCACAACCAATAATAGGCCGGCTGTGATTAAACCCTAATGATATAAATATTATGGTTAAGTCCCTGCTTCCATACGCTCAATGTCTCAAAATACGCTAAACCCTATTCACAACAGATAGATATTTTGAAGTACTAGAAGTAGAAGACGACCTAGAACTCTGCAATGTCTTTCGTATTTTACGGATAAGTTCAATATAATTAGTTAGTCTCTATTTTATATTGATTTGATTTATTCGTGATCCTAATATCTTGTTGTTGTGATTTCAGAATGTCTTACATATGGTATCAGAGCCACACAACAAGCTTAGGGTTCGATTCACAGGTAATTTGATTAACTGTAGATGATTGACACAAGTGAAGCATAATTTGTGTTCATCGTTTGGTTGGCTATTTTGACCATTCGATCCTGTGAGACTTCATACAGATGCTTCCGCAATTTTGTATCACTAGTCTGCAATTTTGTTTAGGGATTTAGATCCAAACAAATTGAAATTGGGCATGGAAAATAAAAAGGGAAATAATTTAATTACACGGTGAATTTGGAGTTCATAATTAGTCACCGGCTAATTGTCTTTTTTCTTCTTTTCGGTAGTCTAGAGTTTTCTTGAGTAAATAGGGTTGTCTTCCTTTCCAGAACACCCTCACGCATGGTGTTGACACCTGCTCCCTATTACAAAAGCTTTTGGTTCCAATTGATTATCTATCTAATGCCAAAATTAAAAAAAAAATTTAAAAAAAAAAAAAAAAAAAAAACTAGGAAAAGGGGTTGTTGAATCTGGGCGATGAGAGTTTTATTCAAACCTTGCGCTTGCGCTTGTGTTTTTCTTTTCAATTTATTTTCTCAAAAAAAAAAAAATTATGCTGAGGATCTGCTTATTATTGTGTTAAAACTCATCCTTTAGAAATTTTTGTATTTTGGTAGGTTTGCTTGTATCTTTTGGGTTTCTAATTGAATCACTAAGTTCTTTTGAATTTCTTTTTAGTTGTTCTCTGTTATAATCTTTTGATATTACTTTGATTTGATGGATCAAATTAATCTTACGGATTTGGTCTTTTGGCTTGTGTCATTTTGTTGGATTATATTGTTAATTCCTGTATAAGATTCAGGATGCTTATTACTTTTCCATCTTATGAAGCAAGAACAAGGTAACAATTGATTGTGGTTTTCTTCTTCATATCGATGTTGTGAATTCATTTATTTATTATTGGTTGCTTCTGCTATTCTAATTTTGTCTTCCGTTAATGCTTTGATGAATGGGCTAAGGTACATGTCTAGTTGCAGAGGTTTTACTAACAAAAATCTTCTCCTTGTTTATCTGGGTTTTGATCACTGCAATCTTGCTATTTTAATACTGATGTTCTCGTTGAGCATATGCAAATCAACAAGTAAGTCTTGGTTCTTGATTATCTTTGAAATCGATTGTCCGTTTCAATTATGAATCTCGGTTTGATAGACTTCAATAACATATGAAATTCGGTCATGTCGTAATATTAAATGGATTTTAGACGGTGGTATTTTTCCACTTTTTTTTTTTACCAGAAATGGATTTATGGTAATTTTTTTAAGTGTGATACCATGTTGCTGGAATTCTGCAGACTTCTGCAGAACAGTCAGTTTATGATATTATTTTGATACATCTATGTAACTCATAAATTCATGAAATTTTAGTCTGATATACATTGAGATGTTTATTTTAAAATATGGAAATTTTCAAGAGCATTGGTCTGAAAATGAATTATTGGTGAATTTTTAATCTCGGGACTGTACTGCAGATTTACGCAGCTTTTGCAGCACATTCCATTTCGATTTTATTTTTAATCCACTTGTAGAATCGAACAAATTATGGAATTTTGGGTGACAATAAATTTACATGTCTACTTTATTTCTGGAAATTTTCATACACATTGGAGAAAGATTGAAGTTTTGGTGAATTATTTAGTCTCGGGTATGTACTGCAGAATGTTTTCCGTTTCTGCGGCACATCCCGATTTAATTTTAGTACGCTTGTTAAACCTCAAAATAATGAAATTTTGGGAATTAACAGATTTTTATGTTTACTTATTGTCTGAAAATTTTCATGCATATCGGATGAACAATGAATATTTGGTGAATTTGTAATCTCAGGTCTGTACTGAACATTTTCTGCAGTTTCTGCAGCACCTCTGTTTTCGAATTCATTTTTGGCTCGCTTATAAAACTTAAAAAATCATGAAATTTTGCAAAACAGTAGTCATATATGTCTAGTTCATACCTAAAAATTTTCATGACAATCTAAAGTGAATTGAGTTTTTAGTGAATTTGTAAACTAAAGTGGTATTGCTGAATTTTTGGTACTTCAAAAACTAGTTATGTTATGCAATATTGTTTTCACTAATTTGTGCATATCCAATAGTACCAATTGTTTGACATATTTATTTGCTCTAATATATCCTGGTTTTCAATGCAAATTCTCAATTCTAATGAATTTTATTAATCAACACTGATTAAATTTTGGTTGAAAAGTGTATTGGTTTATTTTGCTCAAACCAATGTTTTGTTTGGTCATCAATTTTGATTATGATGATCATTGTCTTTTTGAGACAAAAATTGGAAAGTGGCATCAGTTTACTAATTGATCATTTTGATCCCTATTGAATAACTGAATAACCATGTTTCCTCTTTCGAGAACTCTATTGTTCAATGTCAACAACAACATACTTTTGTGTCTGATTGAATCTTTTGAGAATTATTGAATATCCAACAAAACGGTTATTTAATACTGTTGTCACATCCCGGCCCGGGGTGAATCATTTCTCGGGCCCGCTCCACCACCGTAGCACGATATTGTCCGCTTTGGGCTCCGACCACGCCCTCACGGTTTTGTTTCTGGGAACTCACGAGCAACTTCCCAGTGGGTCACCCATCCTGGGAGTGCTCTGGCCTCCTTATCGCTTAACTTCGGAGTTCCTACGGAACCCAAAGCCAGTGAGCTCCCAAAAGGCCTCGTGCTAGGTAGAGATGTGAATATACATTTAAGGATCACTCCCCTGGGCGATGTGGGATGTTACAACTGTTCTAAAGGATTATTTTGAAAAATCAGAATTCTAATTTATATGGTGAATACTTTTGTCCCAATGGGAATTTCAGGAAATCACTCACCAATTATAAATTAGTATTATAGCAAATCAAAAAGTACTTCTAACATATTTTCATCTGGCCAAAGCTGTTGAAGCTATATGTATTTTGTGTATTTTATGTTTTCGCTAGCTATGCAGGTATTTCCTTTGCATGATTAGTTTCTGCCCAAAGGTGTAACAATCATGCAATTTGGAGTTGGTTCGATCCTCCACAACTCGACTACTTCCATGATGAATCTTGCAGAATCGAGAATAAGTACGTAAATTTGCCAATCTTTTGCCTTAATTTTTTGTAAGTTCTAAATTGGTTTAAAATTATTGTTGAAAAATTAATAATGTTGAGATATTGTTCCTTATATAAGCCAAATTTTGATACATATAGATTGGTTTATTATGTCCAAACCAACTATTTTGTGACTCAACAAATTTGTTTAAGAAATTTTTATGTTTTGGGCATATTAAAGGTTATTTATCTAATGAAATGAACCTTTAATTTATTTAAGAAATTTTCGTGTTTTGAGCATATTAAAGATTGTAAATTAGTTTTATTTAAATTATGATTAATTCTGAAATTTTGGTAGAGCTTACACTATCTTTATTGATTCAACTAGCCCATATTTTGTTATATGAAAACCACTTTCTCTAGTGTTTAATCTTGCAATTTTGAGTGTTTGCCCAAGTGGGAGAAATAATGTATTATGGGTTTCACACTCATCAATTTTGCATGCTTTTAATGGTCATAGTTTTGGTTGATAAAATGTACATTATCATACTTGTTTATATTTTATTGGTTATATATGCAACTAATCTTGCAGGAAATTCAAGAATGGTTAATAAGTATATTCTGCTCAAAAGTGTTTTGCTTATTAATTCTTGTTTGTTGTTCAAGAAATTGGACTTGTGATTTATAGGTTATTGATGAATAATTAATCTACTCAAAAGTGTTTTCTTATTCAGTACAACTATAAATCAATGGATAGTAAAGCATGAAATTGACAAGATTGTATATACTTCATCTGCTCAAAAGTGTTGAAGCTATATACGTTTGCCCTTGTATTTTATGTTTTAGCTATGCAAACTTAATATAATTAGTTTCTGTCCAAATATGATTATAGATATATATGCTTTTGATGCATTAGAAAACATTTAGTTAAAGTTTTCTATTTCTGTCAAATGTTAGATGAACAAAACTAACCAGATGATTTTGTATAGTTTTTCAGTCACAAGAGTCACTTCCCAACAGATATCTAAAATAAAGATGTTGAGCTCGCAAATTTTGTGTTTTAGATCCCATGACTAATGTTTTGCTAATGGGAGTATTTGAAAGGTATATGTTTCACTTTGTAGACATTTACAAAGTTTTTTTTTACTCTCTTAATCAGTGGGAGTAATAATAATTTATATAATTTTGTCTTTTTTAATCAGTGGGAGTAAGAGATTACCTTTTGTGTTAAAAATTTGAAGTGTTAGTGGCTGATATTTTAAGAGTTTTTGTTTAAGTTTTGTTCATAAGTTTTAATAAGAGATCCTGATTTTGTAAACAGTATGTCGTATTTTACTTGTTCTCTTATCATATTCTAAATTGACAGAAAAGTTGGATGTTGTTACCAACGTTGTTGAGTTCTTTTGTGAACTACTTTTGTACTGAAATATATTTTCATATTTTCAGTTCGGCTATTGTGAGCTAATGTTTTGACTATTAGCTCTTGACACCATGACTTTGTTAGCAACAAAGTGCTTTAAGTTGAATGTGTATGTGATCTTGGAGTGCAAGGAACAGACCAAGTTGTTCTTTGTTTTCTTTGGTTCTGCATTCAATTCAAAGTGACAGGTTGCTAGGAAAGGTTGTTGCATACTTATGAAGACTCAGTGATCACCATGAGTTCTTATTTGTTAGGATAAATCATTGACATTCAAGTGGGAGAATGTAAAGTTGTGAATGACAATGAATGATGTATTGGATTACTTATGTTGTAAGCCACTTGTTTATTGAGTAGTTAACGACATAAGTAATTTGATAGTCTTAGTGAAATAAGGATTATGGAGTCTTAACCTTTGCAATTGACCTAAAGAAATCTGATGGATTTCGCTACAAAGATATAGTATCATGGTGGGACTTAAACACTTAAGTGATAGGGTTTGATTTTCACAACCAATAATAGGCCGGCTGTGATTAAACCCTAATGATATAAATACTATGGTTAAGTCTCTGCTTCCATACGCTCAATCTCTCAAAATACGCTAAACCCTATTCACAGCAGAGACATATTTTGAAGTACTAGAAGTAGAAGACGACCTAGAACTCTGCAATGTCTTCCGTATTTTACAGATAAGTTCAATATAATTAGTTAGTCTCTATTTTATATTGATTTGATTTATTCGTGATCCTAATGTCTTGTTGTTGTGATTTCAGAATGTCTTACATTGTTTGTATTGGAACAACAACAACAACGACGAGAGATTTTTTAGTGTGATCGTCACACAAGATGGTACACCATATGTCCCCATATTAATGGTTGGATGTGTGTGTTAAAAGTTTAACAACTTAAAAATTAAAATTTTCCACCACTTACATAAAAACACTTGGTGTACCATCCGCGTTCCCGTCACAACTAAAAATTTCTCAACAACAACAACAAAGCCTTTTCCCACTAAGTGGGGTCGGCTATATGAATCATAGAACGTCATTGCACTCGTTTATGTGTCACTTCTTATGTTAAATCCAAGTACTCTAAGTCTTTTCTTAGAGTCTTTTACAAAGTTTTCATAGGTCTTCATGTACCCCTTCGGCCTTGAACCTCTGTCCCGTAATAGCATCCTCTAACCGGAGCGTCAGTAGGCTTCGTTTCACATGTCCAAACCACCATAACTGATTGTCTCTCATATTTCCTTCAATTTCGGCTACTCCTACTTTACCTCGAATATCCTCATTCATAATCTTATCCTTTCTCGTGTGCCCACACATCCAACGAAGCATTCTCATCTTTGCTACACTCATTTTATGTACGTATTGATACTTCATCGTCTAATATTCAGTGCCTTAAAGCATTGCTGGCCATGAGGAGTGCAACTGTGGAACAACAAAATAAAATAAATGCATTTCGAGTGTAATGTGCAAAGCAAGTTCATAATATATTCCACAGTAATGTAGGATACATTTTTCAAACTGGAATATGCTTGGCTGCTGAACAAACCGGAATATGCTTGGCTGCTGAAACCTTCAGCAGCCAAGCAGCGTTCTTTCAAACTAGATGCATGTGTTCTAGCTGGGTGCTTAAGTTAGACTGTACAATTTTCTATTTGCAAATTTGCAAAGCAAGTTCACAAGATGCAGACCCATTTTTAGGAAAGGATCCTCGTCGGATTCTTTTTCTGAAGATCTCGTAATCATGATCGTTCATCGTACATCGTATGGTCAATTTTCATTAGGTACTAGTTATATTTAATTTTAAATTTTAAATTTTAAATTAAATGATTTCTGATCACACGATGTACGATGAACTATCAGAATCACAATCACAAGATCCCTGGGATCCTCAAGAAAAGGATCCGGCGAGGATCGTTTTCCCCATTTTTACTACAGCTGGTTCATGATAATTTCTTTTTCTTTTTTTTTTCTTGAATTCATTTGATTCTACCGTCATAAATTAAGAAGGGTGTGTGAGAAGTAAAAGGAGGTGTATGGATAATAACATCCTTTGGAATACATTATCAGCATGATATTGAGTCCAATGTCAGAAGAGATACAAATTTTGGAACCCCTCCCCAACTATTAAAAAAATTCTTTTGAGTGAGATTGTAACACCGCCACTCGTTGTTAACTCTACTCAATTATATTGAAGTGTTTTATTCATGAATATTTTACCTAAAGTACAAGCATGAAGTCTGTCTCCACTTACATTGTAACACACAAAAATTAAACATATAACTTGCACATATTCAAGTGCCACCCAATAATTGATCAATTTTAATGTGATCGATCGATTGGTATTCAAATCAGACAGCTGACTTGTTTGTCCATAAAGACAAGTTTGGTAATAATCCTTAACATTTTCTGTTAATATAATTCAATAACAACAAATATATATATATATATATATATATATATATATATATATATATATTTAGAGTTGGTTTTGACTCTGTCAATGGTGTGGAAGTCAAACTTATGGTTAGAGGAAGGCTGAAATGCTTTTGTGAGTCTTTCCGGCCTCCGAAAGAGATGGATAACCGTGACTTGCCACCTATTATCCTTCTTTAAAAAAAAAATTAAAAATTAAATAATAATAATGTATAAAATGGGCTTATCTGATATTATTTTTCCCTCTTGTCCTAGCAAACATCTTTTCAACCGTTTGTGAATCCATTCAAGCAACCCACAGCGTCGTCCTTCGCTTTGAATTCTTTTATGGCCTTAAACAACAAAAACGAATAGATTGCATACCTCTTTATTGATGACAAGAAAAAGACACTATTTATAAAAATGTAGCAATTATTATATACTATTTATAAAACTGGACATAATAATTAGACATTATTTATGAAAATATGATCAAGAACTAGTCACTATTTATGAAACTGGACCAATAAATTGTGTTGTGCCGTTCAATTTCATAAATAATGTTTCAGTAAATAGTGTTCAGTTTCATAAACAGAGTGTGTGATGGATCTATAGGTCCAGGGCATCAGGTTTTTTTTTAAATTTTTTATATTAAAATTATGTCATTTTCATTAAAATTTAAGTTTCTTTGTCCTTTTTATTAAAATTAAAGGATTTTTCATTAATATTTAATTCATTTTCATTAATTAAAATTATAATACAATTTTTTGTTAAAATAAATTTAGCCCAAACTTTTTTCATGAAAGCTCCCTTTAATTAATCATTTCATTATTAATTTCAACACGAAAGACTTGAATAAATGGATAAACATCAAATACATTGTATCTGCGAAGTGATGTGCACAATCAGATATGAAGAAAATTTTGTGTGGGGCTCGACTTGCCACTGGACCATATTGAGTGGCACTACCACCCACTCAAAACTTGCCATTTGTGAAAACATTAAATATAATAAATATTTAAGAGTTTCAGAATATTAACATAAAACCTAAAAGAATTATTTAAAAGTAAAAAAATGAAAACATGAAACACAAACCCCACCCCGATCCACCATACCCAATCCATTCAAAAATTCCTTATCGTGGGATGAAAGTGGTGGGATAGCTGCAACCAGATTTTGGACAGTGCATGATCTTCTTGTCGAATTATTGATTGTGCAATGCCTGCCCACCTTCTACAAGTATCCCACATTTTATGAAACCCCAACAATATCATGGTGCTGACTGCGATTGGTGTATTGTCCTTTATTCCTAAGGAGTGTAAATGCTTTGATTTGTTTGTTCTGTTATTTTAAGATTAATATTGTAGCCTTGCAAAATCAACAGTGGTTATATTGTTTGATTCTTGATTTGTTATTTGATTTCTCAACTATCTCATATTACCCATGGCAACATTGATTTGTCATTTGAATCTGACTGGACTGTGATGATTTGTGTTTTGGTATCTCGTTGTAATGGCCTCAATGGCCTTGCCGACTATACAGTGATACTGCATCAGTTGTCTGAGTCCATGAATTCTTCAAGCATATGAAGGCTTCAGTAGCGATGTTTTCTATATCTTTTACTTTTGTGTTTCAAGTATATTTCTGGGTATGGATTGATTTAATGATGTGAGTGGCTTGGTGGGAAGGAGAAGGGAGGAGGTGCGCTTGTGAAAATAAACCTTTTATTTATGTTATTTGGTTTTAATTAACTAACTAATTATGTAGTAATGTATTTTTTTTAATTTTTACTTAAAACTTATTAAGGAGTCTTTTATTAATTTGGTTTAACAAATGGCAAGTTTTGAGTGGATGGTAGTGCCACTCAACATAGTCCAGTGGCAAGTCGAGCTCCACACAAGTTTTTCTCTCAAATATGACATTAGTAGTTCGTAACATAACCGTTAACAATTATTATTTTTGTTTATAATGAAGGATTTCAAATCCGATATTAACCCGTTGTTGTTATTATTATTATTATTATTATTATGAAGGTTTTAAATCCTAGACGTAATCTACTTTTATTCGTCAACTAATCTATTCTCACCACTAAACAACCCCCAATGACTTGAATGGGAAAGGGATCATCTCCGGATCCCTTCCACCAAATCCATAAATTCGGGTCCTTAAAATTTGATCCAACGGCTAAAGTTATTATAACATTTAAAGGGGCTCCTGTTTTTAGATGTTGGATCAAATTTCAACAACATGAATTGGTGGATTTGGTGGAAGGGATCCGGAGAGGATCTGTTTCCACTTGAATGAAGCCTTTAATCAACTAGTTATAGCTAGAAATATTTATTCATTTCTATGATCATCTCCAATGACTAGAAATATTTAATGTTAAAATTGAACATTTTTAACTAAGAGATGTTGCATTCAATTGATATTTTGAGGGATTTTAATTCTTTTAATGAATTTGGGTGTATTCAATCAGGATATTACGTGATTCTCTAAAATTCAATATATATTCAATTAGGATTTTAAGATAGTTTATTAAAATCCTTAGAAATTCGGATGTATTCAATTAAAATTTTAAAGACATTTATAACATTTCAGGTGTATTCAATTATAATTTGATTTTAAAGTATATGAAAAAGTTGAGGAATTAGAGGAAATTGGAGAGATTTCGTAATGTATTTTAAGCATCCACAAATCTCACATCTCTCCCCATGAGATTTTGAGGGAATTGAATCAAAATTTTACATGGAATCTCTACAAATCAATTGCTCTATCAAAATCTATGGATTTAAAAATTCATTTAAATCTCTCAAATTCTCAATTGAATACACTCCTCTAAGAAAATTCAGATTTTAACCTAAACAGTTTTTTTACTCTAATGGTTCTAGATTAAAGAATAAATTTAGATTAATTTTTTCAGGCAACTTTTTTCAAAATAAAATTTATGTAGATTATCATAATTTATTTTTTATGAATATGTTAACCAAAAAATATTTAGAATCCAAAAAAAAAAGTTGAAAATTTACTAAACCAGCCCCATAAAATATGTATTTATAGAATTCTTGGGTGAATTATGATTTAAATATTTTTTATTTGTTTTAGTCATTAGATTTAATTTTGGGCCGCTATACTTTTTTTTTACCGTTAGATTTGATCATATTCGATCTCAGCAGTTGGATTTAATATATTTACAAATTTAAAATTTTATGTTTAACCCAAAACTTATTTTAAACTTAATCATTGAAGAAGAATTTAATTAGTTAAAAACCTAAATTTTGGTGAGCTAGTCTTTAAACCTGGCCTAAATTATGGATTAAATTTACTCAAATTTTAGAATTTAACCCAAAAGTTGGAGTGGATCTAACCATTGAGACAAGTCTAATATGAATATACGTTATCCAAATGCTCAAGCAAACACTTGCAGCATTTACATATCCTTATGCAATTGTATCTTGAAAATAATGTGCTTGGTTTTCGAGACAGTTCTTTCATTAATGGTTTCTGGTTGGCAGTGGCAAAGCTACATAGGGGCGAGGAGTGGCGTTCGCCCCTCCCCTCGCCAGAAATCAAGCCCAGGAGCGGTGGTTCCGCCCCTCTAGTCCCATCGGAAGTGATGGAATTCGTCTGTGTTTGCTGGGTAGCCTGGGTTCGTCGCTGCTGTGCAGCTTGCTGCACGCAAGCTCCTTCTTGTTTTTTATAAAAACCAGGCCAAAACAACGTCGTTTTGGTCCTGGTTAAAAAAAATTTAAAAACTTCCTTAAGTGGAACGACGTCGTTTGGGTTATTGAGATTAAAAAAAATTATATAATTAAAAGGAGACCACTCGTCCCCCCTTGCCTTCACTATCCCAGACCATGTTCCTTCCCACTTTCAATTTCAAACCAATCAGAGAGGAGCAGCTCTCCAAATCCCAGCAGCAACCAGCAACCAGCAACATCCCGTTAGCTTTCCTTGATTCCAAAGTTCAAGCCACCTCCCAGCCCCCAGCTTCCAGGTCCCATCCTTTGGTTTGGTTGTCCACTTCTCTCCAAATTTTTAGATGAAATCCTTAATATCTAAATTTATATTATATCTCTAACCCTAATTGATTATTTAATACGAAATTTTGTTTAATTTATATAGAATCATAGAGTAAGTGATCAACATGGTTAGTGACTATTAATTATTGATTATTGATAAGAAATTCTATAATTATTGATGAATGAAATTGTTATGTAGGGTATAAATTTAATTCTTGATTATAGATTAATTGATTAATTGAATTTTTGTTTATTGAATAAATTATATGATATTGATATTGATTAGTTGAAATTGTTGGTTTAATTAGTTATTAGTCATATAGTATATTATACTCTAAGATTAAGAATCTAAGACCTTTTTTTTCTTAGCATTATACAGTTACGTAATAGAACGATATTATAATAAGCCTAATATGCAAAGTTTTCATGCCATGAAACATCGTCGGCAACAATTGTAATTTGTTTGTATTGATAAATTATAGAGAACATTACTATAAAAGGATTTAATTGTTACGATTCTTTTAACCTTGCACTCTTTAATCGTCCCTCCTCCCGACAAATCCTGGCTTCGCCACTACTAGTTGGGTATTTGCTATCGGTAGTGACGTACTCTGTAATTAGGGATTTGACCTTTTGTCAAGCGTCATGGATGAACTCATCTGAGCACTTAATGTGGTTGACGAGCACTTTATGTGGTTGATACGTACTTATGAGCTAACCCTTGACAACGCCGTTATTTATACAAGTTTTGAAATGGATGAGGGTGTTCTTCGGATCCTCGATCCTCTTTATGAGGATCGCAGAGATCATTTTATTGCGTTTGTTCATTATATCATGTGGTCAATTATCGTCAAGTATTATTTGTATTCAATTTCAAACAAAAAAATTAAAAATAATTCTTAATTGCAGGATAACAAATGAATGAACACAATGAAATGATGTTACAAAAAAGATCCGGATAGGATCCTATAATCTGGTCTGCATTCTTACATGTAATCTTCAACTCATGGACCGATGAAAGTAGTGGATTAGGGAAAAGGATCCTCGCCGGATCCATTTTCTATGGATCCTAGGGATCATGTGATCTCACATGTTCATTGTATATCGTGCGATCAGTTTTCATTATGTACTATTCATATTTAATTTTAAATTTTAAATTTTGAAATGATTTCGAACCACACGATATATGATGAACAGATGAGATCACGGAATCTGTAGGATTCCTAAAAAAAGATCCGGCGAGAATCATTTCCCGGTTAATCCTAATCCCATGAATAGAGTTTTATAATATTTGTTGAGCCTTCTGAATATTATCACGCGACTCTGAGTTTCCGATAGCGGCCGTACGTGCATAAAGTCTACAGAGCTAAATCCCTTTTCTTATTAGTAACTGTAAGCATTAGCTAAAAAAAGGTAAAAATCTAAAAGCATTACGCTGTGATATGCCTACAACATAAGAAGATGGATTCTCTAAAATTCAGTATGTATTAAATTAGAATTTTAAAATAGTTTATTAAAAACTTTAGAAATTCGGATATATTCAATTAGAATTTTAAAAAAAAATTATAACATTTTAGGTGTATTCAATTATAATTATTTTAAAGTATTTGAAAAAGTTGAGGATTAAGAGAGATTTCGTAATGTATTTTAAGTATCCACAAATCTCATCTCTCCTCATGAGATTTCGAGGGAATTGAATCAAAATTTTACATGGAATCTCTACAAATCAACTGCTCTATAAAAATCTATGGATTTAAAAATTCATTTAAATCTCTCAAATTCCCAATTGAATACACCCCTCTAAGAAAATTCAGATTTTAACCTAGAAACAGTTTTTTTACTCTAATGGTTCTAGATTAAAGAATGAATTTAGATTAATTTTTTCAGGCAACTTTTTTCAAAATAAAATTTATGTAGATTATCATAATTTATTTTTATGAATATGTTAACTAGGGCTGGAAAAAAAAACCAAAAATCCCAAACCAAACTGAAAAATTCCCGAAACCGAACCGAAAAAATCCCAAACCGAAAATCCCGAAAATTTCGGTACCCAATACCGAATTGATCCCGAAATTTCGGTATGGGAATCAGTCTCAAGTTTTTGGGATTTCGGTAATCCCGAACCGAACCGAAATAAAAAATAAATATTTTATTTTATTTTTAAATATACCATTGAATTGAATACTATCAAACATAATCAGAGTCAGAACAACAACTACACAACTCACTCACTTCTCACTCACACCACGACTCACGCCACGCTCACCCTCTCTGACCTCAGACTCAACCTCGCTCACCTGCCGATTTCCCTCTCCGTTTTCGAATCCGGCCATAGAAGTAACTCACCTGAGTCACGACTCACCTCTCTCTCGACTATTACCTCTCTGATCTCTCTCTCAGTCTCTCTCGACTTCTCATCCATCACAGACAGTGGAGGACGAGCATTTGTCTCTCGACATCGACTGTGCACCGATATGTCAAATTTTAGCCCAAAATGTTGAATTTTAGCCCTAGTTAACATATTCATAAAAATAAATTAGTCCAAAAGCCCAAAAGCATAAAAGGTTGAATTTTAGCCCAAAAGCATAATATGTCAAATTTTAGTCCAAAAGCCCAAAATCATTTCGGGAATCCCGATTTGTCCTGCAATCCCGAAACTATTTCGGGATTCCTGAAAATTTGGTTTAGGATCGGTATTGAAATTGGGATTCCTAAAAATTTCAGTTTGGGAATCGGGACAAGTGTTTTGGTTCGGTATCCCATACCGAACCACCCCTAATGTTAACCAAAAAATATTTAGAATCCAAAAAAAAAAGTTGAAAATTTACTAAACCAGCCCCATAAAATATGTATTTATAGAATTCTTGGGTGAATTATGATTTAAATATTTTTTATTTGTTTTAGTCATTAGATTTAATTTTGAGCCGTTATACTTTTTTTTTTTACCTTTAGATTTGATCATATTCGATCTCAGCCGTTGGATTTAATATATTTACAAATTTAAAATTTTATGTTTAACCCAAAACTTATTTTAAACCTAATCGTTGAAGAAGAATTTAATTAGTTAAAAACCTAAATTTTGGTGAGCTAGTCTTTAAACCTGGCCTAAATTATGGATTAAATTTGCTCAAATTTTAGAATTTAACCCAAAAGTTCGAGTGGATCTAACCATTGAGACAAGTCTAATATGAATATAAGTTATCCAAATGCTCAAGCAAACACTTGCAGCATTTACATATCTTTATGCAATTGTATCTTGAAAATAATGTGCTTGGTTTTCGAGACAGTTCTTTCCTTAATGGTTTTGGTTGGGTATTTGCTATCGGTAGTGACATACTCTAATTAGGGATTTGACCTTTTGTCAAGCGTCATGGATGAACTCATCTGAGCACTTAATGTGGTTGATGAGCAGTTTATGTGGTTGATGCGTACTTATGAGCGAACCCTTGACAACGCCGTTATTTATACAAGTTTTGAAATGGATGAGGATGTTCTTCGGATCCTCTTTATGAGGATCACGAATATCATTTTATTGCGTTTGTTCATTATACCATGTGGTCAGATATTATCAAGTATTATTTGTATTCAATTTCAAATAAAAAAATTAAAAATAATTCTTGATTACAGGATAACAGATGAATGGACATAATGAAATGATGTGACAAAAAAGATCCGGATAGGATCCTATAATCTGGTCTGCATTCTTCAACTCATGGACTGATGAAAGTGGTGGGTTAATCCTAATCCTATGAATAGAGTTTTATAATATTTGTTGAGCCTTGTGAATATTATCACGCGACTCTGAGTTTCTGATAGCGGCCGTACGCGCATAAAGTCTACAGAGCTAAATCCCTTTTCTTATTATTAACTGTAAGCATTAGCTAAAAAAAGGTAAAAATCTAAAAGCATTACGCTGTGATATGCCTACGACATAAGAAGATGGATTCCGGTTGCAGATTATTCACGTATTTACTAACTGTAATCTTTACAAAAATGGGGCCTACACAGATAAGGAATTCAACTCCCAATTTTGAAAAAATTAGTGTCTTTGGAGGAAGCCACAAAAGTGGAAAGAAGAACGTCACCGTTTGCCATACAAATATCATCGAGCTGAGTAGTAGGAGTATTGCAGACAATGACGAGACTAGCAATTAAAGGATATTTGTGTGCTGACGATTATTCTAGATGAATTTTTTTATCCAACTAAACTCTTTATTTGAATATTTCCTTAATTTTGGGTCATAGAATATAATATTTCTGGTTGGTTTTGGTCAATGACTGTGTGCCAAGGTTTTGAATTATTCAATTTCTTGACGGTGAGTGCTATCCATCTTCCTCGGTGTAAATATAAGATTGGTTACGATTGTATGATCGTACGTTTCTAAATTGCGTAGACAACTATAATAATACTCATACATTTGTACTCTCAAATTAGAGATCTGAATCCGGATTGTTCTTCCTAATCAAAGTATGTACTAAGTTTACCAACTAATTAAAGAGATTCAAAGTGCATATTAGTGCGGTGGGAGGAAAGATTAGAACTTAGGGTTGATCAACCCTTGAAGAAAGTTAAGTTTTTCTATAAAATCAATTGGCAAATGGAGAGTAGTCTAATTTACTTATAAAATCATGTAAGGTCAATCCTTGCATCAATGTGGGATTCATTATCAACACGTCCCCTCACACGTGACGAATTTACAAGCCAAGCACGCAGACAACACTGTCGGGGTGACGTAGAGCATGTTTGGCCATTAAGATTCACACATGGGAGAACCTGCTTTAATATCATGAAAATGTTGAGATTCCACAGTAAAATAAATTGATAATATGAAAAATAGACAAAATTACTTAAACGCTCATGCAAGATCACTCATCCCATTAATTTGAGATTCATTCTCAACACTTCACTATTTAGAAATGTCTACAAAATAAAGTACAGCCTAAAACTAAGGTGTTCAATTATGTTATTGTTAATGTTTTACAAAAATTACGTACGTACATAATACATTGCAATGCTTAGTTCAATTATACAAGTTATCGATGGTCTAATTATCCAAGTAACACAAACACAGAAAGTCAATGTAAACTTTGAAGCATAAGTCATCTCCAAATGAGATGTTAAAAGATAAACGTCAAATGTTAATTTGATGACTAACGTGACAATGTCAGATTTTTTCTTTTTCCAACCAATATGTTTTTTTTGTTATAAATGATATTTGTATAACCAATTTTAAAAAGAAATCAATTAAAATAAATTTTCAAGATCTATAATTAGTGTATTAATGGGATCCACACAATAAAATAATTTTTAATTATTTGATATCACATTTTCTCATATGTCAAATTTGACATATGAAAACTCATATATCAATCTACATAGGATTGATATATCTGATCATAATTCCGTACAAATCACCATCCTTTATCTGCCAAGGCGGCGTAAAGTTAAGAGAACTTTAACGAAAAACACCCAATACTGTTTATTTTAACGAAAAACCACATTTTTACACTAAAAAGTCAGTCATGGTAGTATTCACTTTACCCTTTATTTTGTCCTTATAAACTCAAAGTTTTCATTTTATTAGTTTTCCTTAAAGTTAAAGCGCACCAACCTTAATGTCCACTTCTTTTTGGAGTCTTATTATGCCAAACCGGGTCAAAACCCAAATGTCCATTTTTTAATTTGCATTTACTCATGCATATATTCATTTGATATATACTCTATATGATCGGTAGCATCCAGGAGACTTTGAAATTTCCATACAAACAGAAGTCTTCGACGTCTCCGCCTACTAAAGTGTTTTGAACCGGCATGCATGAAGTAGAGTAGTGATTTTCAATGTCCAAACATGAACGCATACGCCACATATCATTAGACAAGTAGAAAGATACTTGAAAAAAAAATTATTCCACTTATATAATGACATAAGATGTACACCGTCTTGTGTTCCTGTTACATTAAAAAATCTATAGAAGTAGAGAGATTGGGGACTTCACCGTGACAAAGAGATTGAAGGCTTAGGTTGTAAATATATTTTTATATATCTAAAAGTAGATACATGGTTTATACAATTTTTAAACTCCTGCAGCATAGCACGGGGAGCCTTTCTAGTAGTATCTATAAGCAGGATATCCAGAATCTTTAAACTATTTTTAACGAAGTACTTAAGTTTAGAGTGACTATTTTTCTATTTGTCTGCCTAATAGGCCGAATAATTAGCAAATTCAGTCAAGATTGAGTATAACAGCGATCCGATAGCTTTTTTTTTTTTTTTTTCTTCTTTTCGGAAAACCTCGGCAGCACAAGGTAAATATATTGATAAGAAAAAAGAAGTTCAGCGGGGGGACATAAACCATACCCCTCAAAGAACAAGAAAAACGAAATACAAAGAAGGGGGCATACACCTTACCCCTTTTGAAAAAGCAAAATACAGGAAAAAGAGGAGATGAGATCTTCTGCATCCAAAAATCTTTGTGGCCTCTATGTGCCTTTGTTAATTGGCTGATAATTTGGTTTATTTTTTATTATTTTAATTATTATCAAATTAACATTAATTATGTTTGGTTCAATTAACAAAGACACAGAGAGGTCACAGGGGTTTTTGGGTGCAGAAGATTTGGACTCGAAAAAGAGGGGGCATAGACCATACCCCTCTTGAAAAAGAAAATACAAGGAAAAGATTGGGTGGACATATGCCCAAACCCCTTTATAAACCTTAAAAGGTAAAAACCCACAAGACAAGCTGCAAAACGAAAAAGGGAATCCAAAAAGATTAGGTAAAAAAGGAAATCACACATCAAGAAGGAGAGACAAACCTGTAGGCTGGCATGCCCAAGAAATCTGAGTGCAGAAGAGGAAGAATCTCTATAGAGGGAGCAGAATGTCAAACAAGTGAAAATGAGAAAAACCCTAAATTGGCTAATTTGTCAGCAACAGCATTCCCTTCTCGAAATGTATGAGAGCAACGGAAAACCATGTTCTGCAATTGGAGAATACAATTGTTGCAGCGTGTCTGGAGCGACCAAGGGGGAGAGAAAGATCCAGAAGTAAAACAGGATATTGCACTAGAAGAGTCACTTTCAAGCCATAAATTTTGCCAACCCCGCACGTGAGCCAATTCGACAACAAGAATGACAGCATGGAGCTCCGCATAGAAAGAAGTACGATGGCCCAAGCTTAGAGAGAAACCACCAAGAAAATAACCCGCAGAATCTCGGAAAACCCCGCCACAAGCCGCAAGACCTGGATTACCTTTAGCAAGACTATCAGTATTCACTTTGACCCAAGAAAAAAGAAGGGGATGCCAAATAACAAGGACAATAGAAGGAGCTTTACAAGACTTAGCCGAGATTCCAAGAGAGACTAAAAGTTGCCTATCCAAGATGCCTCATACATGACCAGGGGTAAGAGCTCCAACCTGCCTAATCCATGCCGAGGTGGAACGACAAAGGCGTGAGAAGGAAGGGGGTTTGCTTTCAAACTTCACTTTATTACGCATCTTCCAAATAGCCATTAGTAAGAAAAACCATGAAGCTAGCCAGACATTGCGAAGTTGTGGAGAAAATCGCTTTGACGCAGAAGCAAGCCATAAATCAGATAATGAGCCCTTAGGTGGAATAATAGTGCCAAATTGGGTAGCTAGCCAACACCAAGCACATTGTGCAAATTCACAACTAGAAAATAAATGGTCAGTATATTCAGAATTCTTGTAACATAGTTGGCATATTGGAACCAGCGGGATGCCCCGTCGCTGAAGTTAATCCTCTGTTGGGAGCTTGTTGAAAAGAATCTTCCAAACTAAAATTGTCACATCCCGGCCCGGGCCTCCATCACATCCCGAGCCCGACCTCCGCCATAGCGCAATATTGTCCGCTTTGGGCCCCGACCACACCCTCACTGTTTTGTTTCTGGGAACTCACACGAGAACTTCCCAGTGGGTCACCCATCATGGGAGTGCTCTCGCGCGCTACTCGCTTAACTTCGGAGTTCCAATGGAACCCGAAACCAGTGAGCTCCCAAAAGGCCTCGCACTAGGTAAAGATGAGAATATACATATAAGGCTCACAGGATCTACTCCCCTAGGCGATGTGGGATATCACAATCCACCTCCCTTAGGGGCCCGACGTCCTTGTCGGCACACACACGGCCAGGGTTAGGCTCTGATACCAAATTGTCACATCCCGGCCAGGGCCCCCACCACATCGCGGGCCCGACCTCCGTCATAGCACGATATTGTCCGCTTTGGGCCCCGACCACACCCTCACACAGGATCCACTCCCCTGGGCGATGTGGGATCTCACAATCCACCCTCCTTAGGGACCCGACGTCCTCGTCGGCACACACGCGGCCAAGGTTAGGCTCTGATACCAAATTGTCACATCCCTGCCCGGACCCCCACCACATCCCAGGCCCGACCTCCGCCGTAACACGATATTGTCCACTTTGGGCCCCGACCACACCCTCACGATTTTGTTTCTGGGAACTCACATAAGAACTTCCTAGTGGGTCACCCATCATGGGAGCGCTATCGCGCGCTACTCGCTTAACTTTGAAGTTCCAATGGAACCCGAAGCCAGTGAGCTCCCAAAAGGCCTCACATTAGGTAGAGATGGGAATATACATATAAGGCTCACAGGATCCACTCCCCTGGGCGATGTGGGATCTCACAAAAATAGAGTAGTGAGGTGGGATGAAAGGACGCCATATAGTGGAAGCCCAACTCTTAACAGGAAACCGATGACGAACAATTTCATAGCCATCGAAAAACGAAAAAACTCCATATGTAAAAGCTTCCCAAATTAAAACGTCATTGTCCTCATCAATTGGAAGAGGCATTTCTAAAATTTCTTTAGATAGGTCTGGAAAAGTAGAAGAAAAAGTAGAAGGAATAACCCATTTTCCCATACGAATAATATTTGAGACCTTAGTACGAGATAAAGAATAAGCAATCTCAATTGCACCAATAACGTCCACAATAGGCGTATCCAACCATTTATCAACCCAAAGGGAAGTAGTAGAACCATTTCCAATCACTCAACGACAATTCTGAAACAAAATATGAAGAATGGATTTAATACCAGGCCATATAGAAGATCGCTTGTAACTACAAGAGTATAAACGACCATGTAGCTGGAAACGTTCTCGAAAATAAACATTCCAAGGAGAATCATAAGTAATAATAACCCATCCAAGCTTTAAGAGAGTTGTAGTATTAAGAGAGTAAAGATCACGCTATCCCAAACCACCTTCATTCTTTGGTGCACATATCTAACGCCAAGAAACGGTAATAAACTTCTTGGAGGTCACGTCACTAGACCATATAAAATTGCGAGCACATCGGAAAAAAGACCTCAGCAAGGAAGAAGGCCACTTATAAACTGATTGAATGAGTTGAACTTTTCCTGCCATAGATAAAAGTTTCCCCTTCCAACCTGTTAACTTAGCTTTAGCTTTATCTGCCAAGGCTTGAAGATGACTCCTCTTAGGCTTGCCACAAAAGATTGGAACTCCTAAATAAACAAATGGTGCTTTGCCTTCTTTGAATCCCAAGTACCTCTCAACCACAACTTTGCAATGCCTTGAAGTAGAGCCCAAGTAGAAAGTATTTTTTGCCTTATTGATAAATTGACCAAAGGCCCTACTATATGTATCGAAAAAACCTTGCAAATTACGCAGGGTGACACCATCACTTCTACAGAAAATGAATAAGTCATCTGCATAGAGAACATGAGAATGAGAGATACAACCTCGTGGAGCAAAAATTGGCTTAGTAAGCCCATCAAGTTGAAGACGACTCAGACCCCTTGATAAAGCCTCTTCAGCTAGACAGAAAAGTAACAGAGAGAGAGGATCCCTTTGGCGCACTCCTCAAGAACAAGAGAAAAAACCATGCGGGGAACCATTGATTAAGATGGATAATTTAGCAGATCTTAAGATAGTAGAAACCCAGTCCATAAAACAAGTGGAAAACCCAAAGTTAGTAAGCACCCGCAATAGAAATGACCAATCTAAAGTATCAAAAGCCTTAGCTATGTCAACTTTAACTCCCACATTACCACCATGAGATTTTTTGTCAAGCATATTGAAACATTCTGAAACAAGGCCAATACAATTAGTGATACGTCACCCAGGTATAAAAGCAGCTTGTTGTGGAGAAATAATGCGTTGAACAACGTGAGACATATGAACTGCCAAAATTTTGGGAATAATCTTGAAGAGAAAATTTGCCAAGGCAATAGGTCTAAATTGGGTAATGGAAATAGCATCTTCCAACTTCGGTATCAGAACTACGAAATTACTGTTGGCATTAAGGTATAACCAATTCGATTGAAAGAATTGCTTCACAAATTGAATAACATCAAAGCCAACAATATCCCAACAATGGTGATAGAAAAAACCTGGAAAACCATTTGGCCCGGGCGCACTAGAAGCACTTAAAAAGAAAATTACCTCCTTAATTTCCTCATCAATAGGTAAAGCAGATAAAAGATCATTTTCAGAATCAGTGACCATTGGCTGAATGACCTCATAAACCTCATCAATACCTGAAGGAGTGAAAGAAGAGTCGAACAAGGTCTGATAGAAATTAACAATATGGTTCTCAATTGCCTGCAGATCAGTAAGAAGATTATTTCCATCTAGAATACAACTGATACGAGAGCTGGAGGATTTAATACGAGCATAGGCATGATAGAAAGAAGAATTTATATCCCATTCAGTCAACCACTTAACACGAGCTCTATCTTTCCAAAAGGCCTCCTGCATTTTAAGAGACTCCATTACTGTAGTCTTGGCGACGATCTCCTCTTCGAAAAGATTATTATTGATACCCTCAGTTGAAATTCTCTGTTGAATCATAGAAAGATTATGCCGAGCATTAGCCACTCTATTATGGACATCACTAAAAACAGAAAAGTTTCATTGGCGCAAACAACTTTTTAGAGCTTTTTAGAGCTTTCAATTTTTGCGGAATTATAAACATAGGACAACCATAGGCAATTGTATTCCTCCAACACTGAGTTACAGTTTCTCGAAAAGATGAATGTTGAACCCACATTGACTGAAAACGGAAAGGACGATGACGACTACTCAAAACTCTAGAACCCGAGAAGATAAGAGGGTTATAATCTGAGACTACCTTTGGCAACGCTATGCATTTAGATTGAGGCCAAGAATCAAACCAACTTATATCACACAAAGAACGATCTAACCTTCTTTCTGTGTTGCCCGAATGCTGACCATAAGAATGACCATTCTGAGAAGGTGATCCATCTAATGACAATGATCCGGTCATAGAATTGCTAATATGAGATATCCCAGGGGATTGGATACCATGTTCTTCATTTTCAGAATTATACACAGCTTGGGCGATGGTCCCTAAGGCCTCATCAACCACATGTTCAAGAGCTTGGTTTATGATAGTATGGGCATTATTAGTTGTTAGTATGACATCATTACCAGAGACAATTAGCGTTGTACCAAGCGGAGACTGAAGAATGGGCTCGTCATTACCATCAACCACTGCCTCAATACCTTCAGTATTGAAGGCAGGTAGCAATTAAACAACCTGTTGAAGAGGTTCAGAAGCATGTGACCCACATAAGACATTATCTGGTATTGCCGTATCCATTTTGGGACGATATTCCATGTGCAGTTGACTCCAAGAGTGATCTCCAGTTTTGTTGTCCCCCATGTTACCACACTTCCGCGTCCGGCTACGAGAACGACCTCTCGGCATCAGTTTAAGTTGTCTGCAACTATTAACCAAGTGCCCTATCAAGCCACAGTGACTACATTTAGGCGGTAAATTTTCATAAACCACCTCAACTGGGAATCCGTGACTTTCTCTTTCAACCATAAAAGATGTAGGTAAATCATCTGCAAGATTGACATTTCCATCAAGTGTCTAGGATGCCAATATTCCTGACTCAAACCAAAAATTTTAATCCATACCTGAGCATGAGTTTGAGGGAGAACATCACCAGGTTGAAAATCTGGCGTCCATTTCGATAACCTGAATAAACCAGTAGCGAGAGTACACGTACCGCCACCCCATGCCCGTCGCATATCATCTTCCTTATTGAAATGGATATCAAAATAACCTTTACCTATAGGAACCAGGTTCCATGGTGCAGTAGGGTGCCATGCATCTTCTAAACAAGATTTTAGAGCACCGGTCTTCATTGGCGTGGAACCCTTTTTGAGGAGCAAACGTCCAAGGAGATTGTTTTGAAACAACTTCAACTGTTCTTGGTATAGATCCTCTGTAATTTTGACATATGTTTTGTCGCCACGCACAACCGGAGTCGGAAGTTGGCTGAGATGAACGTCTTCAATTGGGGTGGAAACCACAGAAGCAAAAGTCCTTGCTTTCAGAATTGGTTGAACGGGGGACTAATTAGTTGTCGGCATAGCCGTTTCTGCAAGAAAGCCCCATGGACAAACACTATTTGTGCCCATGATAATTAAGTTTTGAATTGTCAACACCATAAATTAAGGTTGAGCGCAGAAAAACCTTGGGCACCCAGAAAATACAGGATTTCAGATTCTGTGGGGCGATTCGTCGAACAGGTACCAGGCACCTCAACCAAGCAACCAGAACCAAATCAATGCACTACTATTTGGAAGACAAACAAAACTAAGATGATTGTCTCTGCATTGACTCTATATTGCAGGTGAGACGAAGAATAAAGTCGGCTCCACTAGCATACTACAAAGTAGCTCCAACCTCTTTGTTCTCAGAGTCGCAGTTTCTCGGTCACGGACAGTTATTTCTTCGACATGCTATGAAGAATGGATTTAATACCAGGCCATATAGAAGATCGCTTGATAGAAGTCAATTTCATGGATTTGTGAAACCTAAAAACTCCAAGGATTTGACAGCGATCCGATAGCTTTAAAATTGTTAATGTGTAAAATCTTGAGGCCGAGCCGGCTTTGGCCTCTGGTTCCCAATGCCAACCCCGACCGCACTCAAACCAAGTCATGTCTTGTTCATCGTCTCGGGCAATTGTTGTGGACAACAAATTTTGCTACATATATTATTGATCTGAATAACAAGTTTACATCTTAAGGATACATATTATACATTAATCATGCTACATCTTCGGGATACATGTTATACATTAATCATGCCTTATTACGCAAGTACTAAATGAAAAGACTGGAGGAGCGCGCTAAAGCCTTAGATTTAAACAATCTGCAAACTGCAGGGACGAAAATCATTGCACTCGAAAATATGGGAACGAAAGTGGGACATTGCGAAGACTGATGGGGCTGAAAACGTGTTTTAGCCTACAAAAGACGGAATACAGAAGTGAATGAACAGTTGATACCAGACAGACCAGAATGGTGCTGGTTTTGTTGGCCACTCATGGTAACAAAGCGCCGAGTCACTCTGACTCGCCGAGCAATGTAAAATGTGGGGTGGCAATTAGGTACAACGCATCCTTTTTCCTGCAGGTCAGTCCAAAGCTCTCCGTCATGTCAAGTTCGTCTGGATTCATCCCATTCGCCAGTTTCCAATCGATGCGGTAAAGCAACTCAGCAAGAGCAAGTTCAATCATGGTAACACCAAATGACATGCCTGGACACATTCTTCTGCCGGCCCCAAACGGAGTGAACTCAAAGTCAAAACCCTTCAAGTCAACAGAAGAGCCATGAAACCTCTCTGGCTTAAAACACTCAGCATTGCCCCCCATATCTCCGGGTCTCTTCCTATTGCCCATGCATTAATAATTACTTTTGATTTAACTTGTACTTCGAATCCACCAATTTGAACCGTGTCCCTTGCTTCTCTAGGGAGCAAAGGGGCTGGACAGTGTAACCTCAGAGTTTCTTTCACCACCGATTTCAAGTAGTCCATTTTTTTAATATCTCTTTCTTCAATAACTTTGCTTTTCTTTCCTTCCAATTGGAGGACTAACTGTCTCACTTCAGCTTGAGCCCTCTTCATGATTCTTGGGTTTCTCATCAACTCTGACATTGCCCATTCTAAGGTAGCAGCTGAAGTTTCGCTTCCTGCAGAGAAGATGTCCTGCACATAACAATTTTTTTTTTACTGAGTTAGACAGTAAGGACGACATTGATGTGTGGGGAAAAATGTGCAGCATGACAATAATTGAGTTTTAATGTGCGGGATCTAAATCATGAGTTTCGAAAACATAAGCAACCATCTGTGATAAAACCCCTTCATTTATTTTTATAAAGTGATGAGTAATGACGAAGATAAAATGTCTGCAGTACAACAAAGCAAGCATATGTTACTCACCATAATGATATATTTGATCTGATTGGTTGTGAAATTATACTCCACCTTGTTGGATTCTTTAAGTTTTAGAAGTTCGTCAACAAAATCTTCTTCCTCCTCCTCTGCTTTGTCATTGCCTGCTGTAGTGGTACTAGTACTACTGATCATCAAGTCCTTTTTGGATCTTTTGATTTTATGATCGTTAATGATATTTTCGAGAATCGTACCAATCTTTCTTTTCATGTCTTTCATAGCAGGGATCAACCCAGTAACGTACCCAAGAAAACTGAGTGAAGGAAACAAATCAGGAATATCAAACCCACTAGCGAGTTTGATTGATTCGTTTAGTAGCGAAAGGAACTCCTTTTGGTCTTTGCATTTTTTCCCAAATGCTGCCTTTGACACTACGTCATTTGCGAAGCTGCAGCACCTGTCACTAAAATTGATGGCAAGTCC
This sequence comes from Heteromeles arbutifolia, assembly GCA_024362995.1. Lineage (NCBI taxonomy): Eukaryota > Viridiplantae > Streptophyta > Magnoliopsida > Rosales > Rosaceae > Heteromeles > Heteromeles arbutifolia. Next base: position 721,874 of record JANCRC010000007.1, read on the forward strand.
CTTGTGAGACATTGAGCCAATGGTCTCAACAAGGTTCCATACCTCTTCTTCTCTTATGGATCCAAAAGACTGCACATGTTTGGCGCTCAGAAGCTCAAACATACAAATCTTTCTCAGCGATCTCCATAAATCTCCATAACGAGCAAAGAAAATACCTGCTTGACCAAAAGACATAACCTCTGCCACCAAAACAATAGGCCTCTGCGCAAATGCAAGCTCATGTGTCTTCAACACCTCCCGGGCAGCTTTGGCGGATGAAATAATCACGGCGTCTAATTGACCCAGTTTAAGGTACATGACGGGTCCATGCTTCTTGGCTAAGTCTCCCAGTGTGTGGTGTGGCAACGGACCGACCATCTGATGCAAGTTTCCAATAACAGGCAGCTTCCATGGCCCAGGGGGTGACTTTAGGCCTCCGGCTCTGGATCGCTTCCAAAAAATCACCAGGATGCAGACAAGGAGAGAAGTGAAAAATGGAAAATAGGGCGTTTCGTCAATTAGAAACATAACTAGAAAGTACCACCCGCGCGTTGCTGCGGGATTAGAAAATGCATGACATATATTGTTTAAAATATAGAAAAGTTTGTGTTAATAGTAAATTGTTTCAATTTAGGTACAATGAACTGAAACTGTTAACAATCGTACGCAATATCGTGAGAATAAAGGTTTCGGCTGGAATAACACTGATTTTATGTGTTCCGCTTTTGCATTGCGGTTCCTGCTAGAATAAGAACGAATTTACAAAATGATTTGCGTATTTTGGTAAGGGATTAACAAATCAGCTATAATTTATGAGAGTAAATGTAAGAACGGATAAAACACTTGAAATAACTATAAGTTTTATGGAAAAGCTTTTCAATCCAACATCATCAAAAACTATGAAATAACATAATATATACCAAGAATATAAAAAAAAATTCACAGATTCAACTTTCACAGCATATAAAACACAACTTTCACAATATTCAAATAAAAAAATTGTTGGAGAAAAGGCTAAAAGGAAAAATCCAAAATTATTTACCTTGAGTATAAAGGGCTTCGAAAGCTGTAGACAAAAGCCCCAAAAAATGAAGAGCAAAGTGGTCTCATGCTTAGGCTTGGGTGGTATCTCTGAGCATCTGTGCATATACACACACACACACATCCCCTAAAAGTAAGAGTTATAGTAAAATCTATGCTAAAATAAACAACTAAGTATGAGCAAGACCTCGTCAAAAGTAGGTGATCATATGTGTTCTTCAACTTTCTGTCAGAGCTGCAATTAAATAAGGTGAGCCACATTGAAAAACATGGTTAACCACCATGTACGACATGAACCAAAAAAACCCATTACTGAAGTTATATATAATCATTGAAGAGAAACCTTTAACATCCAGCACAAAGCAAACTATAGTCGAAACTAATTGAGTAGGTTAGCTGAAAAACATGCGTGGACAGTAAAGCATATTAATTTTGAAAAGCTAAGAAGTTAATCAGGAAAAAAGGAAAACACAAACCCACTTATTCACATAAGAAATGCATATATTATCAATTTCCAATAAACAAATGATGAAAGCTCATCTGCCTTCTCAATTTTTAAGGTATCCATTTAAATGAAATCACTCAAAAGCAAGAAATAGTTGATCAAAGCACTCCTGCCTTCTCAAAGATAATATCGATTGAAATAAAATCACACAAATGAAACTTAAAAAACAAAAGCACAAACCCATTTATTCAAATAAGAAATACATATACAATAAGCAAGAAGTGGAAGCAGGGAAAGCATACCCAAACCAACAGTAGCCTTCCATCTCCTGCAAAATCTCATATTTACCGGAGGGAATGAAACGCAAAATCCGCTTTAACCGGCAAAGCCTCGACAAACTGCCACAACTCTCCGCAAAACCAAACCTTTAGGGTTTCGTTCAAATTAAGACAAATCCGAAATAACAACTCATATACTGGTGTTACAGAACCTACCTGAGTTGAATAGAAGTGACGATGATCTGAAGAAAGATCATGCCCAGACTGCACTAAAAATTAGTCAGTTCAATTAGGGATTCAATTTAACTAAAAGGGTAACACATTTTAACTAAAATGATAACAAAATTCAATATCCTTCACTTTGAATTGGAGATGAAGTAAAAATAAATAAAAAAATTACCCAGAAATCATCTGCATATTCATAATTAATAATTATGCATGAAAAGTAGAAATTCGAAAAGCAAAAATTAAATCACTTACAGGGCAGGTCTTCAACAAGAATAGCATTTCTGCAAAACCGAGAATAATATTAATCAGAGAGTAACACTGAAACTAAATAAAATTAAAAAAATCAAAAAATTTATTCCTTCAAGTTTCAAGGTTTTTACTCTGGAATCCAGGCAAAACCCAGATCAGATTGTAAATGGGTTTCTCAAAAATAATAAGTCAATCAGAAATTAACATTGAAAATAAATCAAAAACACAAAAAAAAATTGAAATTTTCGTACCTCAAGTTTCTGGGTTTTTAGTTTTTACTGTGAATCCAATTGAGAAGTAAAGGCACAAATCGTGGGAGGAGAACACGAAGAGGAAGCAAGGGTTTCTTTTCCCCATAAAAAAACTTCACCCCCACTAATTCCTGTCCTCCTCCTTCCCACACCTAATTCACTTAACCCTCACTTTTCTCTACCCCACTCAGACTCCCCCATCTCCCAACACTGTCACTCTCTTTCATCCATCACTACTATCTGCCTGTTCCATCTGTCCCCCCCTTTGCAACTCTCCTTCTCCCTCTCGTAAAAATAACGAAAAAGAAGTGTAATCAGGCAAGAAACCAAAGATCAGTAGAAAATGTTATAAACCTGTTATTGAACAATATTTCTATGAAATGAACAAATGTGGAGATGTTAAACTAAATTAGCAGCATACCTTGTAATTAGATGTTGTTAAACAGCAAGGCGAAGAGCAGAACATAGCCCAGGAAAATTGAGCCAAAGCTGAGAAAACCGAATCTTGTGAACAGGAAGCTGATGAGCAAAATGAAGCCGAACAAAATCAAACCCAAGCTTCAGAAAACTGATCTGAATTTTGGTATCTAAGTTTTGAAGGGTGCGAACACAGCTGGAATCAGCCAGATGAAGACAAAAATTAAAAGGCCACATTCGAAATAGAAGCTTGATCGATGATGATTTCTATGGTTTCAAGGGTGTCAACACAGGCGGAATCCGAGCGGTGGCAAAAACGGATAGCGCAAACACTGGCGGATGCACCAAGGGGCAATGGGGGGTCAGCTGACCCTCCGAACTTAAGTAAACGTTCATGGACATCTTAGGTGCTGACCCTCCGAACTTCAGTGAATGTCCATGGACATCTTAGGTGCTGACCCTCCGAACTTCAGTGAATGTCCATGGATGACTTGAGTGCTGCTCCTTTAAAGGTTAGAGTTGCCCTTCATATATGCCCTTCAATTGCATGATAAAATGCATTAGAGAGGTGTTGCCCCTTTACAGTCTAGTCCTAATATTATTTACCTCTGCCTTGTTTGTTGGTTGTGATTACAATTGTTGGCAAAAAACAAGAACCAAGTAAAAAACTATCCAAAAATGCAAAGTAAATGAAATGGTTATCTCAAAGAATAACAAAGCATCATCATTCTTGGACAAACATATTAATGGGATGCAATGATATCAAACATTGTTAGTGTGTTCAAGATAAGTGTATTTATTTGTTAAGCATTCATATGGGAGCAGCCTTAACATGTTAGTTACCCACACAAATGAGGCATTAACAGGTGTGCAATATGCTTTTCCAAATGACTTAAGGCCTATCAAGACTCGATGAAATGACGATATGCATGTTATTTCTGCTAAAAAAAATTTGCGCGCTACGCGCACCATTCTTACTGACCCCCCGAATATTATTTCCCGGATCCGCCACTGAGCGCAAACGGGTGCGAGTTGCAGAACAATAGAACTGAGATGTGTGAGAGACCAGCGGAAACAAACAGAAAAATCCATAAGACACAACCCAAATAGAGGGTGACTCGATGATGGACGCGTGGAGTGAATGGGCAAAACAGTCATTCAATTGTACAAATGTGGAAACAGCAAGAGAGACAGAGGAAAAATGGAGGGGCAAAAACGTCCACACACTGGTCATCCACAGTGACTAGACCGGTTGAGTTTTAGTATATACCAGCAAAATTGAAATAACAAAAAAGAAGCAGGGGCAAAAAGGGAAGCACACTGCTCTAGAACAGTATCAGGGGGTCTGAGTTTTAGTATATATAAATTTGACCCAAATAAGCTGTGATCAATTTCATCATACGACTTTGTGGTATTTTTGCTTTGCAAATCAAAGCACTTCAATTTGGAGTGATATGTTAAAAATGCTTAAGGTCTTCTCAATTTATGGCCCCCTCAACAACTAATAAATAAAAGGGTAAATGACAAAAAATTACCTCATTTATTGGTGTCACGACACTTTCATACCTCATTTTTTAAAATTGACAATATCATACCTCATCCTACATATTTGTGCCAATGTCATACCTCCGTCAATTTTTTTGTTAATTTTTCTATTAAGTGCTGACGTGGCTACATGCAGGGTCCACTCACTAATCCAACTGGATTAAAAAATTATTAAATATATTTTTAATAATTAAAATTTAAAAATTTAAAAAATATTATTTTTATATTAAATCTCTCTCTCTCTGTTCTCTCTCTCCCCCTCTCTCTCGCCTCTCTCTCTTCTCTGCATCCTAGAACCCATTCCCATCTCCCCCCCCACCCCAACCCCTTCCCGTTCCCCTTCCGTGCAACCCCCCACCCTTCCCCACCCATGCCAACATGTCCATCTCTCTCAGCTCACTCACTTTTTCTCCTCCTCTCTCTCGCACAGACTATACCTCTCTTCCAGATCTACACTCACGCACCCATTTACACACCCACACCCACCGACGATGGTACCAAAACCATCATTGGCGTCAACCCTCTCTCCTTTCGTCTTCGTGAAGCTCCGGGGCACCCAGAGGACACCCAACCTAGGTCTGGCAAGCCATGGGTGTGCGAGCCCAAGTCTCGGGTGAGGACGAACTGGGTTTTGATTTTTAGTTTTTTTTTTTTTTTTTTCGTTTCGTTTCTGGGCAGCATGGGAAGAAAATGGGGGAGGAGAGAGAGGGGGTGGGGTGGGGACGAATTGGGTATTGAATTTTTTTTTTTTTCGTTTCGTTTCTGTGCTGCAGGGGAAAAAGATGGGGGGGGAAGGGAGAAGATGAACTGGTTTTTTTTTTTTTTTTTTTTTTTTTTTTTTTTTTTTTTTTTTTTGGGTGGGTTGCAGGAAGGGGTTTCCAGGGAAGAAGATGAACATGGGGGAAGGAGAAGGGGGGAGGGAGGGTGGGTGCGGGTGCGGGTGCGGGGGGAAGACGAACTGGATTTTTTTTTTTTTTTCAGGTTGCAGGAGTGGGGATCTGGGGAAGAACATGAACATGGGGGACGGAGAAGGAGGGGATGGGGGGTGGGGAGGGTAATCGAATCTTCTTCCTCCTCCTCCTCCTCCTCCTCCTCCTCCTTCTTTCTGGGTTGCAGGGATGAACAGAGTTTTTTTTTTTTTTTTCTTCTTTCTCCTCCTTCTTTCTGGGCTGCAGGAAGATGGGGAGGAGAGGGACAAACAGAGGTTTTTTTTTTTTTTTCTTCTTCTTCTTCTTTTTCTTCTTCTTCGTCTTTCTGGGTTGCAGGAAGATGGGGAGGGGGGACGAATAGAGTTTTTTTTTTTTTTAAATATTAAATAATTTTTTTTAGTTTTTTAATGATTTTTTAATAGAAAGTGGGTCCCGAATCAAGCCACATCAGCATTTAACTGACAAATTAACGGTCAAGCTAACGGAAGGTATAAAATTGACCAAATTCTAAAGATGAGGTATGACATTGTCAATTTTAAAAGATGAGGTATGAAAGTGTCATGAGACCAATAGTTGAGGTAGTTTTGTGTAATTTACCCTAAATAAAATCTTTTGGATTGATATGTTGAAAGTGCGTAAGGTCTTGTCGACTTAAATACTAGTTTTGATTGGAACAACAAAATAAAATACGTGCAATTGGAGTGCAATGCGCAAATTAAGCTCATAAAATATTACATAATAATGCAGGAGACATTTTTCAACCAAGATGCGTTGTAGATGTTGTGAAGATCCTCTCCGCATCCTCTTTGTGAAGATCATAGGGATCCTTCAATTGTGTCTGTTCATAGTACATTATACGATCAGTTTTCGACAAGTATTATTTATATTCAATTTTAAATAAAAAAATTAAAATAATTTATGATCGCACGATATACGATGAACTGACATGATTGAAGGATTCCTGATATCCTCAAAAAGAGGATCCGGAAAGGATCTTCATTCGTAGATGGATGCTTAAGTTAGTTGTACAATTTCCTATTAGTCAACGCAAGGGTGGTGCTATTCATGCACCATTTTTTAATCTTTCACACACCCATGTTAATTTATATCTTTTGATATTCTTCAGTTCATTCGATTCAACGACAGAAAATTAAGAATGGTGTATTAGAAAAAAAAGATGTGTGAATAGCACCACCATTTGAAATACATTATCATGATAATGAGTCCCAATGGAACCCTCTCCCCAACTAATAAAATAAAATCTTGGATGAGATACGAACTTTGGATCCCCCTCCCTAACTAAGAAACAAATTTTTTTTGGGAGTTTTAACGAAACACTCACGGTACTGCTCACTTTTAACGAAAAACCTTTTTTTTACCTTTACCTGACACTATTCACTATACCTTTAAAAATGGTTTTCCGTTAAAAAAGAAGTTTTTTTAGATTTTTCATTAGTTTTCCTAATTTTTTTTAGTGAGGTTGTAACAAAGACACTTGCTGTTAGCTCTACTCAATTATATTAAATGTTTTATTTATCAATATTTTATCTAAAGTACAAGTATAAAGTCGTTCTCCACTTACGTTTTATATATATAACTTGCACATATTCAAGAGTCATCCAAATTAATTTTAATGTGATCAATTGGTTGGTATTCAAATTAAACAATTGATTTGTTTGTAAACATGAGACCATGACCTTTTAGCCTAATAAGACCTCTTTGTCCGTAACCACAAGTTGGTAATAAAGTCTAACTTTTTTTTTATTAATAATAATTTAGTAGGAATAAAAAATATATATTTTTAGGGTTGGTTTTGAAATTGTGAATCATTTTTATATATAAAGCAAACAACCCTTTTGGGGTCACGACTCACAAGCTTCGTAAAAAAAATTGAACAAAAATGTCTTCAAAACAAAAAATTTCAAAAGCAACCCAAAATAATGCAGGGTTATTTTCGTCATTTAACAATGTTTTTTTTTTTTTAATAATTAGTTCTTTTTGTATAGTTTTTTTTTTAATTAGTACATCTCAATAGGCTAGTAATAATGTGATTCAATCAGTTATTCATTAAATATTATTTTCTCTATTTTTAAACACGTTCAAATCATCTTAAGAGACGTGTAATGCTGGTTATAAAAAAGGTCATTCGCACAAGCATAATAATGTGATTAAATTAGATGTCAAATGATTTTTTTTTTTAACAAACGATATTATCTACACTAAGGGGGAAGGGGTGTGCTGACACACCCCGTCCCAAGGAGGGCGTGCTGGCCGTCACGTGAGAGTGACGTAACCATGTGCACAGTGCAAAAGCTAATAAGATAAATATAAATACACATTCAGAGCAATAAGAACTTCTAGTTGTAGTCAAGGACAATTACTAAGATATAACACCTGAAGGTGAATCTTACTCTTGTGAATTCTGTCAGAACACCGTTGGATCCCTCGTGGCCACCAAAGCACTGCTACCTAGAACCTGGAGGGGCGAAAAACAAAACGCGTGAGTGGGCAAAAACAAATCTTTTCAAAACCTTTTCTCTTTTTAAATGTTCTAACCCCTCGCCGTAAAACCTGTATAATTTCCCAGAAATTCCCAGAAATATATAATACGTATATACTTATCTCAAAACCAAGCTCAGAAGTAGTGATATGCAAGGTATATGTCATGCCAAATATATCTCATCAAATCACATAACTATATCAGGTGAAAACTCATCATAGATAACATGTCCACCGAGTGATCAGCTCGGCTAGACTATAGCTCATAATCAATCTCATCATATCTCATCATCACATATATGTGTGTGTGTGTGTGTGTGTGTATCATGCACACGAGTCGGAACCCCCTCACGTGGTCTCACCGACAAGATTGGGTGTAAATAATTATGCTCTAGTGCTACGATCAAGTGAAGACTGAGCGCTAATCGCGTGTCACCTACGAGTCGAACCCACCTATTATGGTCTATTTGACAGGACTGAGCACCTAACTTGGATCCAAGGTGAGCGTACGGTGCGGGAGGTGAACATCACGTGAAAGACTGAGCCCTGGCCCTGGGTGGGAGCACTTATGAACTTTCAATACATTTCACATAACATCATTTCATATTAATCATTCTATAACTCACCTGATACTTACCTGTGCATCCACAGCACCAATTACCATTAAATACGGCTACTAATGCATGAATAAAATAGATATATACTTTGCATGGCATATCATATCATATTTCATATCACATTTCACTTAAATTGATTTCCTGGGAAAAATCTCATTTATATAGGTATATACAGAAAACAAAAGCCCACTCACAGATATATCGAAGGATCACAACCCCCGAGCCTCGACCGATGACGCTCGTCCTCTGAATAGGCCTCACCTATATGCGTAATAACCGAATAAACGTTATTTAACGCACATAACCAACAATAGGTAATAACTTCTCATACATTGCTCAATTTGGGTATATGAATATACCACAGTGATCTACACAATCTCAGGAACATCCCCAAATTTTTAGAAAAATTTTCCGACCACCCACGCGCTGGCACGTGCCAGGCATACTGACGGCGTCAGTTAACGCCGTCAAGAATATTCCGTCCAAAAAGAGAATATTATGTTAAAACTAACCTGACGCCGTTAGTCACTGTTAGGAGTATTCCGTCAAAGTTGACGGAATATTCCGTCGTCTCCTACCTTCGGATTCCGACGACCGTCGCCGTCGTCGGAAACTGGGTAATTTTTCATTTCCTCATATCTTCTTCGTTTTTAACCCAAATTTTATGAAATTAGTCTTAAATTGAAGCTTACAACAAGAGCTGTTTAATTTTCTGATATCATTCTTCTCACCAATGAGGGAAATATATAATGTACAAGAGTGATTTACAAGAAAAGAAACATCAAATAACCTAATTTCAATCTGATTACAAGGACTCAAATAGATAACTAAACTCATTACAAAACGTCAACTCTCCAACAATAACCTTTGCCGCCAAAACTATAGGCCTCTGCGCAAATGTAAGCTCATGTGTCTTCAACACCTCCTGGGCAGCTTTGGCAGATGAAATAATCAGGGCGTCTAATTGACCCAGTTTAAGGTACATGATGGGTCCATGTTTCTTGGCTAAATCTCTGAGTGTGGTGTGGCAGCCGACCGACCATTTGATGCAAGTTTCCAATAACAGGCAGCTTCCATGGCCCTGGGGGTGACTTTAGCACTCCGGCTCTGTATCGCTTCCAAAAAATCACCAGGATGCAGACAACGAGAGAAGTGAAAAAAGGAAAATAGGGCGTTCCGTCAATTAGAAACATAATTTGATCCAGATAAGCTTCGATCAATTTCATCATAAGACTTTGGGGTATTTTGCTTTGCAAATGAAAGCACTTGAATTTGGATTGATATGTTCAAAGTGCTTTAAGGTCTTCTCAACTTAAATACTAGTTTTGGACTGGAACAACAAAATAAAATAAATGTATTTGGAGTGCAAATGTGCAAAGCAAGTTCTTAAAATATCACATAATAATGCATGAGAGATTTTCAACCAAGATGCTTATAAGTTAGCCCGTACAATTTTCTATTTTTCAACGTATCATAATGAATTTTATGGATCCCCCTCCCCAACTAATAAACAAAACCTTCGAAGTGAGATTGTAGCACGGCCACTCGCTGTTAGCTCTACTCAATTATATTTAGTGTTTATTCATCAATATTTTACCTAATTGCATAAGTATAAAGTCATTGTCCACTTACGTTGTAACACACAAATTAAATATATAGCTTGCACATATTCAAGTGTCAATCAATAATTGATCAGTTTTAATGTGATTAAATTGATTGGTATTAAAATTAGGCCTTTGGTTAATATATTTGTGAATATGTTCAAAAATATATATATTTGTGAATAATAATGTAGCTTATCTAATATAATTTTTCCCTAAAAAATTGTCAGTATCGGCATATTTATAGATTATTTGCCCCTTCCACCAACACTCTAAACTTGTTTTCAAGAACCTCTTTTCACACTAATACAGTATGATGCATGGCATCTTTCATGTTAAGCATAGTGGCGTTCGAAGATTCAAACAGTCGACCCTCTACTTAGTGGGATAAGGCTTTGTTATTGTTATTTCATGTTGATTAAGTAGAGGTTTAAATTTTGAACTAGTTGTCACATGTAGTCTCATTCAATTACCTACTTGAATTGACTATTCATATGCAACAACTATAAAAAACATCGGTTGGAATCATGATCGATGAATATGTTTTCATGATCATTTTTGTATATGTCTGCCTAACAAACCAAATAATTATCAGATTCAGTGCAGATTGAGTATGATCACGATCGCATCATTGACCAATAGCTTTAATTGTTAATGTGTGAAATCTTGAGGCCGAGCCGCCTCTAGCCTTTGGTTCCCGATGCTGGTCGTACTCTAAGCAAGTTCATTTCTTATTCGTCGTTTCAGGCAATCGCTATGGACAACAACTTTTGGAAGAAGAAGAGCAAGAAGAGTAGCAGTAGAACACTCACGAGTACATGTATTATTGATCATACATACATATCTGAATAACAAGCTTACATCTTAGGGATGACATAAATATTGCATTAATCATGCCTTACTACGCAAATACTAAATGAAAAGAAGCCTGGATTTAAACAATCTGCAAACTGCAAGGATGAAGAAAATATGGGAACGGAAGTGGAAAATAGCCAAGACTGATGGCCTGAAAACATGTTTTATTCTGTAAAGGAAAAATTCAAACCTAAAGCCATACACCAGAATGGTGCTGGTTTTGTTGGCCATTCGTGGCAACAAAACGCCGAGTCACTCTGACTCATCGACTGAAGTAAAATATGGGGTGGCAATTAGGTACAACGCATTCTTTCTCTTACAGGTCACTCCAAAGGTCTCCGTCATGTCAAGTTCGTCTGGATTCATCCCATTCGCCAGTTTCCAATCGAAGCGGTAGAGCAATTCAGCAAGAGCAAGTTCAACCATGGTAACACCAAATGACATGCCTGGACACATTCTTCTGCCGGCCCCAAACGGGGTGAACTCAAAGTCAAAACCCTTATAGTCAACAGAAGAACCCTGAAACCTCTCTGGCTTAAAACACTCAGCATCTGCCCCCCATATCTCTGGGTCTCTTCCCATTGCCCATAGATTAATAATTACTTTTGATCTAACTGGTAATTCGAACCCGCCAATTTGAACCGTGTCCCTTGCTTCTCTTGGGAGCAAAGGGGCTGGAGAGTGTAACCTCAGAGTTTCTTTCACCACCAATTTCAGGTAGTCCATTTTTTGAACATCTCTTTCTTCAGTAACTTTGCTTTTCTTTCCTTCAAATTGGAGGACTAACTGTCTCACTTCAGCTTGAGCCCTCTTCATGACTCTTGGGTTTCTCATCAACTCTGACATTACCCATTCTAAGGTAGTGGCTGAAGTCTCGCTTCCTGCAGAGAAGATTTCCTGCACATATAACAATTTTTTTTTACTGAGTTTGACCGTAAGAACGACATTGATGTTTGGGGCAAAATGTGCAGCATTACAATAATTGATTTTCACCGTGCGGGACTAAAATCATGAGTTTCGAAAACGTAGGCAACCTTTTATGATAAAACCCCTTCATATACTTCTATAAAGTGATGAGTGATAAAATGTCTGCAGTACAACAAAGCAAGCCTACATTACTCACCAGAATGACATCTTTGATTTGATTGGTTGTCAAGCTAAACTCCACCTTACTGGACTCCTTAAGTTTTAGAAATACGTCAACAAAATTTCCCTCCTCCCCCTCCTCCTCTGCTTTGTCATTGCCTGCTGTAGCAGTCCTAGTACTACTGATCATCAAGTCCTTTTTGGATCTTTTGATCTTATGATTGTTGATGATATTTTCGAGAATCATACCGAGCTTGCTTTGTATGTCTTTCATAGCAGGGATCGACCCAGTAACGTACCCAAGAAAATTGAGTGAAGGAAACAAATCAGGAATATCGAACCCACCAGCGAGTTTGATTGATTCGTTTAGCAGCGAAAGGAACTCCTTTTGGTCTTTGCATTTTTTCCCAAATGTTGCCCTTGACACTACGTCATTTGCGAAGCTGCCGCACCTGTCACTAAAATTGATGGCAAGTCCCTTGTGAGACATAGTGCCAATGGACTCAACAAGATTCCACACCTCTTCTTCTCTTACGGATCTCAAAGACTGCACACGTTTCGCGCTCAGTAGCTCGAAAATAGAAATCTTTCTCAGCGATCTCCATAAATCTCCATAAGGAGCAAAGACAATACTTCCGTGACCAAAAGACATAACCTCTGCCGCCAAAACCACAGGCCTCTGCGCAAATGCAAGCTCGTGTGTCTTCAACACTTCCCGGGCAGCTTTGGCAGATGAAATAATCACGGCCTCTATTTGACCCAGTTTAAGGTGCATGATGGGTCCATGTTTCTTGGCTAAGGCTCTCAGTGTGTGGTGTGGCAGCGGACCGACCATCTGATGCAAGTTTCCAATAACAGGCAGCTTCCATGGCCCAGGGGGTGACTTTAGGCCTCCGGCTCTGGATTGCTTCCAAAAAATCACCAGGATGCAGACAAGGAGAGAAGTGAAAAATGGAAAATAGGGCGTTTCGACAATTAGAAACATAAGTTGATCCAGATAAGCTGTGATCAATTTCATCATACGAATTTGGGGTATTTTTGCTTTGCAAATCAAAGCACTTCAATTTGGATTGATATGTTAAGAGTGCTTAAGGTCGTCTAAACTTATGGATCCCCCTCAACAACTAATCCACAAAATCTTTTGGATTGATATGTTGAAAGTGCTTAAGGTCTTGTCGACTTAAATACTAGTTTTGATTGGAACAACAACAAAAAAAATTAAATCATGTGGAGTGCAACTGTGGAACAACAAAATAAAATACGGATGAGGATTGTCTGCCCTCCCAGTTTCAGTGCCCTTCCATGCCCTCCTGTTTGTGTGGTCACGGTTAAGACACGTCAATATTTTATATTACTATCCATTTTTATCTTATTATCTCTATAAAAATATATATATAAAATGTTGACGTAGCTTAACCGTGACCACACAAAACAGGAGGGCATGGGAAGGCACCGGAACTGAGAGGGTAGACAATCCTCCTCCATAAAATACATGCAGACAATCCTCCTCCATAAAATACATGCAGTTGGAGTGCAATGTGCAAAGTAAGTTCATAGAATATTACATAATAATGCAGGAGACATTTTTCAACCAAGATGCGTTGTAGATGGAGAAGGAGGATCCTCTTCGGATCCTTTTTGTGAGGATCATGAGGATCCTTCAATTGAGTATGTTCATTGTACATCATGTGACCAGTTTTCGTTAAGTATTATTTATATTCAATTTTAAATAAAAAATTAAAATAATTTCTGATCACACGATATACGATGAATGAACATAATTGAAAGATTTCCAAGATCCTCACAAAGAGGATCCAAAAAGGATCCTCATTCGTAGATGGATGCTTAAGTTAGTTGTACAATTTTCAATTAGTCAACGCAAGGGTGGTGCTATTCACGCATCCTTTTTTACCTCTCATACACCCACGTTAATTTATGTCCTTTGATCTTCTTCAATTCTCGATTCAACGACAGAAAATTAAGAATTGTGTATTAGAAAAAAAAGACGTGTGAATAGCATCACCCTTTGAAATACATTATCATGATAATGAGTCCCAATGGGGAAATTTAGAAAAATAACCAAACTTCGAACCCTACATAAAATAATAGCTATTCTTTTAAGTTTACGATAATTATAATCAAATGTTAATATAAAAATACTAATATACTCATAAAATAGAAATTGAGAGATAAGAAAGAGAGTTTGAAAACGAATCCAAAAACCAAAATCAAATCTAAGATTAGCCTAATATCCTACGGGGTTCGTTTAATTTTTCCAAAGAAAAAAACTAACCCATGAACACAAGGGTTTTCTCGGTTTGATTTGTGTGACAAGCAAAAATTGTTTATTTAGTTAGGCGTATGTATAAGTCAAATCCCTCACATTAAAGAGCTTGAAAGACAAGATCATAAGCACGGCTAGAATGCCAATGGGAAGCAACAACAACATGAAACGTGGGAAGGCAATGGCAAGTATCAAAGGAAATATCAGCAGACTTGTTGAGGCATACAAGCAAAGGCAAATAAGCAATGACTTCAAGCTGAAGTAGCTGGCTTGCAACAGACTTCTTCCACTCCCTCTACCGTGAGATAGGGTTCGCCGATATTCTGTTGCCCTTCTCTTCTTTGTCTCTGAATCTGACGATGATACTCTACTTCATCTGTCGGGAGTGTTGTATGTTTGGGCACCAGAAACTTTTCTTGTTTTAATATCCATAACGCAACTTGTTGAAGAGCGATCTGACAAATGAATAAAAGCCTGTGACAGTACTAAGGGCTGGTTTGGTATTACTGTGTTTTGAAAAAAAACTGCTTCTGCTGTGCTGTGAGAATAAGCAGCTGTGAAATAAAGCAGCAGAGTGTTTAGTAAACTTTTTTGTAAAAGTGCTTTTGAAAAGAAAAAAAACAGTATTATAGTGTTTGGTAAACTTTTATGTAAAACAGATGTGAAAAAAAGCTGGTTTTTCAAAGCTGGGTTTTGCAGCTTCTTGTTTTTGGCTTTTTTTCATCCAAAACTGTGAAAAAAAAGCTGAAGCTGAATGTTTACCAAACACCAAAAACTCTTCCAACTTTTTTTCATAGCAACTTTTTTTAAAATCACCTCAACTCCAAACTGGGGATAAGCCCATCTGCTTTAGGAACATCAAAATTCATTGACTGATGCGTCGGTCCGGCAGATCAATTCACAGCACAACACCCAAATGAAGGAAATTATCCCTCAAACAGACCTAGTTTTCACCCTAAAACTCAAAATCTCCAACGCTTGAGTAATGCAGGTTTTAGCAAAAAAAGTGTTTATTGTTCATCACTTTTTTGTGAAATTGTTGTTGGGTTTCTATTGTTGTTAAAAAATTGGAGGTGGAAAAGAAGTAAATTTCTACGGGATTTATTTTCAACCTTGCTCATCTCTCAATTTCTATTGTAAGGATATATTAGTAATTTCATATTAACATTTGGTTATAATTATCAGAAATTTAAAATGATGGCTATACTTCTATTTAATATCTAAATTCTGGTTAGTTTTCCAAATTTTTTGTCCCAATGGAACCCTCTCCCCAACTAATAAAATAAAAATCTTGGATGAGATACGAACTTTGGATCCCCCTCCCTAACTAATAAACAAATTGTTTTGGGTGAGGTTGTAACACGGGAACTTGTTGTTAGCTCTACTCAATTATATTAAATGTTTTATTTATTAATATTTTATCTAAAATACAAGTATAAAGTCGTTCTTCACTTACGTTTTAAATATATTACTTGCACGTATTCAAGTGTCATCCAAAATTGATTAATTTTAATGTGATCAATTGATTGGTATTCAAATTAGACAATTGACTTGCTTGTAAACATGAGAACATGAACTTTCAGCCTAATAAGACCTCTTTGTCCATAACCACAAGTTTTTGATAAAGTCTAACTTTTTTTTTATTAATAATAATTTAGCAGGAATAAAAAATATATATTTTTAGGGTTGGTTTTGAAATTGTGAATAATCTTTATATATTAAGCCAACAATCCCTTTTGAGGTCACAAGCTTCATCAAAAATATTTGGATGAAAATGCCCTCAAAACAAAAAATTTCAAAAGCAATCCAAAATAATGCAGGGGTATTTTCGTCATTTTAAAAGTTTTTTTTTAAATAATTAATTCTTTTTGTATAGTTTTTTTTTAACTAGTACCTTACAACAAGCTAGCAATAATGTGATTCAACCAATTATTCATTAAATTTTTTTTTTTTTAAACACATTCAAATCATCTTAAGAGGCGTGTAATGTCGGTTATAAAAAAAGGTCTTTCGCACGCACATAATAATGTGATTAAATTAGATGTCAAATTTTTTTTTTTGAACAAACGATATTATCTACACTAATAGGGAAAGGGGTGGACTTAACCTCACAATAGGCTAGCAATAATGTGATTCAAGAAGTTGTTTATTAAATATTATTCTCTATTCTTACTGTAAATTCAATATAATGTAGGTGGAAATTTTATTATGTGAATTCAACTGCTTTGATTGGTTCGTGAGCGCTTGCATGAAGGCTAATCTATTAGAAACTATAGTATTCAAATCACGAAAACGGAAAGACTTTCCTAAGATTGGCATGACACTTCACTTTGGTTCCTAAGATTTTAAAGCGATAGAACTGATCTCATAATTTGTCCACCATTAATCACTTTGGTCATAAGTTCATAACGTGAAAAATCTCCTTTAAATAAGGTGAAAATAACAAAAATATCCTTGATCTTGTCACATCCTTTTGACCCATTTTATTAACTTGAGAGTATTTTTGTCATTTTTGGTTCTTATTTACATAGATTTTTCATAGAATGACTAAAGTGATTTACGTGAACAAACTCAAGGACCATTTCTATTGATTTCAAATCTTAGAGACCAAATCGAGAAGTTATGCTAATCTCAATAACCATATTGGCTAAAATACCAAACGGAAATTCGAGTTTTTATTTTATTTTTTGTTCAGCGCCTAAAGGTAAGAAAAGTATAAAAGTATATGGCCTTGGCAGGTCGTATAAGAGATTGGATAGGACTAATAATACGGACGCGCTCGTTTGGCGCCCCCTCGTATTAAATTAGACCGGATTAATTTAGTCCAATCCATTAATTTTATATGGCACACACCTGCCTAATAAAACCATCCAAAAAGGGCGTATTATTAGTCCGTTCTCTTTCGTCTATGCGAACTAGGTTCTTTCTCCCCTTTCTCGATGTCCCATGTCGTCGTCGTTCTCCTCGTCTTTCTCTCGCCGGCTCTGTTGTGCATGTCTCATTCTTTCGCTGGTTCTATTCTCCCTGTCACCTTCACTCTCTGTCTGGTTCCCCATCTTCTTCTCCAACCCAACAACCTTTTTCTAGGTTCTCAAAGCTCAAAGCTCTGAACCATAATCGCGTTCTTCCCTCTCGATCTGGAAATTTCAACAAATTTAATGCCTATTCTTTAGTCAGTATTATTCGATGACTATTTATCATATCCGACTATTTATTTATCATATCCAACTGAAATAGTAAGTACAATCCGACCTGCCAAACGAGGCCTATATGTACTAGTTGAAGGATGAGGAACCAGTGTTGAAGTCCTTGCAGCTCGGTTTTTTTCGCGCCGATGTCAATTCGCCGCAACGCTTTTTCGGAGGCGACGCAATGGAACAAGGGTGAGAGCCGCGCGATGAACCAGTTATGGCCACTCTTTTCCAGCGAATCTCGTGTTCATCACCAATATGGAAGGTTCGTTGATGGACACATGAATCTTAATCCGACCCCAATTCGTCGGATACGACGCGAGCGATTGATTTACCGCCTTTGTGGTTGTTGTTTCCCCTTCACTCTTACTTTGGTGAAGAAACTCCTCCACACCCATCTGGGTATTTTAATTTGAACCCAAAATTTAAAAGTTTTGAAATCCCAAATCTGCTCACTTTTATGCTTTGCGATCTACAATTGACCAAATTAATAGCATAAATGTATAGGTGTCATTGTTGTATTGGTCCATCTGTCAGATTAGTATTGGTTGTGTAATAGCTTACTTCATAAGCTAAGGTTGCAAAACTATAAATACTATGTGTTGTAATAAGGCGGTTAATGAGAAAATACAGAAGGATTGCAATTCTTTCTTCGAGCTCTCTCTCTCTCTCTCTAAACTGTGATCATATTTCTTCAAGCTCAAACCCCAGATTTCAATCGTTATCACGAATTGGCTCACTCTTGTGCTCCCAAAAACAACATTTGCTACTTACACTGTTTGGGAAATCAAAACTCTCTCTTTTCCACTAGAAAGTAAGTTGTTGACGGCGGCGTAGGAATGGACGAAAAGATAGGCCATGAACTGCTGAATGAAGACGATTGCTTAGGCATGGAGAGTCTGGCACCACGAGTGAGGCCCAACGGAAATGGGTCGCCGAGAACGGGTCTAACCAATCCGTCGAGGGTCTTCGGCGTCAACATGTTGAGGTCCCAGAAGCTGTCGTTTTACCTTTCCAAAACCTTCTACAACCTGTTCGAACTCATTTGATCTTTTATTTATAAATTACTAGCATTTGCCTACACATTTTATGTGTATGAACACATTTTTTTAGAAAATGAGAATGAGAGATGGAGAAAGAGAGAGAGAGAGGGAGTGGAAGGTTTTTGTTTTTGGTTTTTTTTTTTTTAATTTTAAATATTAGAGATATTTTAACATCACATATAGATGAGGCTTCAATAAAAAACAGTAAAATTTGGACATGTGAAATTACATTATTGCCCATCATTTTTTTGTGTGATAGAATACTAAGTTGTCTTTTCACCCTCTTTTGGTTGACAAAGAGGGTTTCATTAATTAATAGAGATTTATAATTTATGCAGAAAGATTTAACTGCCACATCAACAAAAATATAGTTTTACATTTTTCACGTCATCACTTAACTGTCAAATTAACGATTTGACTAACGAATGTATAAACTGCAACAAAATACAAGTTTGTTTATAAGATTGAAATGTTTTAAAAATAATGTATGAAGTTGCAATTATATTTAAACTTGAAAGGGTAAGATGTAATTTACCAAAAAAAAATCTGATATTCAGCAATAATTTTATCAAACATTCAAACTGTTATTTTTCTTTTTTTTCTTTTTTTTTTTTTTGACATCTTTACAAAACAAACCCAAAAATTAATTTAAAGAAAAATAGAAAAACATACCAAATGTGGAGAGTGGGATTTGAACAACGCCTTTACGGACCAGAACCTTGATAAATTTTTCATTGTGACGGGAACGTGTGTGGTACTTTACATGTTTTTATATAAGTGGTGAAAATTTTTATTTTTTCAGTTATTAACATTTTAGCACATATATTCTATCATTGGTATAGTGACATTTAATGTATCACCCTGTGTTCCAGTCACATTGAAAAATCTCCTCCCGGCAGAATCTGGCGCTTAGACCAACTCGGCCATCTCCACGTGCGACTTGACATTTGAACCTACCTTTTAATATTCAAATACGTGTCAAGTGAACGGCCAATGAATGGCTACGGCACTTAACTTCATAGGTTTATATAAGCAATAAGTCCAGCTTTTACCAACTTGGTCCCATAGTCTAGTGGTCAGGACATTGGACTCTGAATCCAGTAACCCGAGTTCAAATCTCGGTGGGACCTTTTTTTTTTTTTTTTTGGTTTGGTTCCTTTTGTTTTTTTATTTTTTTTCTCTAGGGCCGCAGCTCATAACTCACATTTGGTTTCCAAGGGTAAAGTATCTATAATTTGGCGACTCTTTGGTACGGTTTTCATACGTGTGGGATGAGTGTGAAGCCGAATGGTACTAAAATACAGAGATTCGTACTTTTGTGAGGTTGACTTGACCATCCACATGGCTAGCCAGTTCCCCCGAACTTCCCAGACGCTTTTTTTCGCAATAGAGGGGATGTGTGGGTGAAAGAAAAGCAAAGTTACTCAATAATATGCATTCTATATGTGATTGCATCACTGATAACAGGCAGTCTGAAAAACAAAAACAAACAACTACATTGCATCTTTGATACATACTCCAATCTACCAAACGTTAAATAAAGGCGACGCCCACCTTCGAACAATCTCCGGAATTTGCTCTGATGACAAAACAGATAGATGCAGCACCGTCGAAATTGGTATGTTCCATCTGCTGATGCAGCTGTAAGAACAACACACCATACATTAGAATTTCAAGAAGGCGTTTGCGTTCGCCATCCTGATCTCTAATCCAGTTAGATAAAACCAACCATTCGATCATTTAGGTTCCAAATTTTTTATCCAACCGCAGCGAAGAGATTATAAACAGCCAACATACCTTCTCGAGGGATTGCAGATCGATCATCCATGGGAAATTTGCGTGTGCGCTTTAGCGTCAAAAGTTGCTGAAAAATAAAATTTACTTCTGGTGCTTTAGAAACATAAACCTTTAACATTATAGTTGTCATATTAGGATAGATATTACCTACTTCCGCAATTGTTCTTGTCCTTTCAGTAAATTCATCTGCTCCAACCTCAGCTTCGTCGCAGGCCATCTCTTCCCTGCCATGTTGTAGACAAGGTCTAAAATATCGATGATATCGGAAATATCGGTAGTCCAAAAACACGGAAATTTCGATGGAAATATCGGGATATTATCGATATCGATAAAAATTGAATAAAAACCACGGAAATTGTAAGAAAAACTTGGAAATTTTTATTGAAACTTTGCAGGATGTTTATTTAGTCAATTATCTATTAGTTTATCATAAAAAATTGGAAGGAAATGCATTGCATGATGGATTTAACTGATTTAGGTTGATTATATAGCGAGCTGGCAAACATTGTGAGTGTAGAAAATATATAAATATTTTAGCATATTTTCACAAAAATATAAGTGATATGGTGGTCAAGGTGTTGAAGGAGTAAAATGGGAGGGGTTCGAATCCCCTTGGTGTTTTTTTAAATATAGAAATTTAAAAAATACGGAAATTTCGATGGAAATATCGATGACATCGGAAATATCGGTAGTCCAAAAACACGGAAATTTCGATGGAAATATCGGGATATTATGGATATTTTAGACCTTGGTTGTAGATGAGTACTTACAGCAACAGATTACATAATTATCAGAACCTTCCCCACATTTTAAAGGAAAGATTTGGGCTTTCAACCCAATATCTTAGGTAACTGTCGAGAATGACTCCACATTTATGAGATGAGGAATCTTGTATGTGCTTATAAATAAGTTGAGTTACTTCTCATATTTTCAATTTGTTTTATGATAGAACCTCAGCTTTCTTCAGTAACACATCGCATACGACCACAAGGCTTACTAAATTACAACTTACTAGAATCCTCACCGGCTAAATTCACACAATTTTCGATTATTTTGCTGAAATTTTGATGCTTTGTTATGTATTTCAATGTAGGACATGCGAATCCATTTTTAGCGTAAGGTGATCAAACAGCGTTTTTAAAAACAGTAACAAGAGTAATTAATAGCGGATTCACTCTCAAATCGTCCTTCTCATCTTTAAAAGCCAAATCATCGTCCACATCTAATCAATCCCCAATCGTGATCCCAATTGAAGAGGGCTTGCTAAGAAGGTTGTATCAAAATTTGAAACTTTTATCCTGAAGCATTTTATATCGATAACAGAAGTTGCTGAGTATAAAAACAGCACCTTATATTCGCATCCTAAAAAAATGGCACATAAATTTACTTAAGGACAAAATGTAGTCACGAGGAACGAAAGGCAAGAAACAAGAAATTTACCATAGTTAACGAAAAGCGAGTACTTGCACTTCATCATTTGGGAGCAGCTGCTGCTCCCGCGACGGCATTCAGGAGGAGCTCCGCAACTTTGAACTCATTTTTCAGAGCTTTGGCTATGGTCGCAAACAACGAGGTCGATATAAAGACACAATTCAAAAAATAATTAGTTTTTATTTTTTTCTTTTTTTGGTAACTGGTAGATTCAATACCCAGACAAAGAAGCCAAACATAACGAGGAGAGCCTACAACGAGGCAAGCAAACAACAAAGCAAAAGAAATACAACGGGCAGTAGAGGGAATTACATGGAAGATGCAATAGCCAAGCTAACGCAATAAACCCTCCACGGCCCCCACTACATTAAGGAGAACAAAGTAAACCATCATTTTGAAGCACATAAACTAACGAAGATGGGAGTCTGACTGTTCACCATTCAAATATTAAATTAGGGCAAAAATTAAATGAGATTATGGTAATAAAGTCTTCATCTTCCATTTATACTTTCGAAAACATGACAACGGGAAATTAACGAACAAACTTATCTAATTTTAAAATTGTACTAAAACACAGATATTACAGAGGCGACATCCATCAATCAATCAGACATTCAGAAATCCTCGTCCATCTTGAACTCATGGGAGCCACCGTTGCCGTTGATGCTGTTCATCACCGACGCCTTCTGATACTCGCCGACACGCTTCTCAAAGAAGTTGGTCTTCCCCTGCAGGCTGATCAGCTCCATCCAATCGAACGGGTTCTGGACATTGTACATCTTGCCGTATCCCAACGAGCCCAGCAGCCGATCCGCCACGAACTCGATGTACGTTCCCATCAGATCGCCGTTCATCCCCACCAGCGCACACGGCAGCGCGTCGCACACGAACTCCCTCTCGATCTCCACCGCGTTCCGTACGATCGACTTCACCCGATCCTCGCTCAGCTTCTTCCTCAGCAGTGAATACAGCAAACACGCGAAGTCGCAGTGCAAGCCCTCGTCTCGCGAGATCAGCTCGTTGGAGAAAGTTAGCCCCGGCATTAAACCGCGCTTTTTTAGCCAAAATATCGCGCAGAAACTCCCCGAGAAGAAAATCCCCTCCACGCAGGCAAAGGCCACGATTCGCTCCGCGAAAGACTCGGAGCCGTCGATCCATCTCAGGGCCCACTGGGCCTTCTTCGCGACGCAGGGGATGGTGTCGATCGCGTGGAAGAGGCGGTGCTTCTCATCGGAGTCCTTGATGTACGTCTCGAGAAGGAGGCTGTACATCTCGGAGTGGATGTTCTCAATGGCGATCTGGAACCCGTAGAAGGCGCGGGCCTCGGCGACCTGGACCTCCTTCATAAACCTCCCAGCGAGATTCTCAAGGACAATGCCGTCGGAGGCAGCGAAGAAGGCAAGAATGTGCGAGACGAAGTGCCTCTCGCCGTCGGATAGGGCTTCCCAGTGGCGGATGTCCTGGCATAGGTCGACCTCCTCGGCGGTCCAGAAGGAGGCCTCGGCCTTCTTGTACATTTCCCAGATTTCCGGGTACTGGATCGGAAACATACAGAAGCGGTCCGGGTTCGGAGCTAGCAGCGGCTCTTCTGGGAAGGCAGGCATCTTTTGTGATGAAATTCGAATTGGGAATTTCAGAGATGAAATTCGAACGGAGAATTTTGAGGGATATTCGAATTCTGCGTCTTGGGGTTGGATTAATTCGGTGGGATTGGACCGAATATATATAGAGAGGGCGGAGGGTTTATGAATATTTTGAATTGGGGGTTTCGGGAGCGGGTGATTTCAAATTTACGAGAAGCTTGCGGGAGAATGAACCGAAAACGAGGGTACTTTGGGAAATTCAGGCAGTTTAGCAGGCGCGCAATCCGGTTTCCGTGGTTTGCATTGCGGCTACCGGATGAGGAATGGTGTGGAGAGGGGCACAACGGTCATTTGAGAAGGGAGTTTAAGGGAAAGAAGCTTGCCAGGGAAGCCTTGGCTGGATATTTTTCAAAGTTTTAATATTGTAGCGGGAATCTTTTTTGGCGCCAGTTTTGGAATTTGGAAATGAAGGGCTTAAAAAAGGCATTTGGCTCCTAAATCTATACAAATTAAATGAAATTTATTGATTGCTTCCAAACTTTTTTACCATGTTTGGTCATTATCGAGTAACATGGTCCCCCCAAATAATACAAAATGTGAAGTCATTACCAATTAACTTTGTATTAAATTTACTATTTACGATATTAGACTATTAGTGTGGTTGTGTGATATTGAGATATAATTTAAATTTCTTATATAAAGTTATAAACTGGTTTGATAATTGACACAGTCATGGTAAAATCTTACTTGACTCAACAATAACACGTGATCAAATGTGTAAACGCACACTTGAACAACTGTATATGTAATATGCATGCACGCTTTAGTATGCTCTTGCGTACAGTAGTATATGGGAATCACACAATTCTCCGGTTGTAATATTCCTTCCACGCAAGTCCTTGATCCGGAAATGATCTCGCCCACGAGATTCTCGGCTTCCTCGAGTGAATCTACAGCAAGGCATGGGCATTCCCAGCTCGCGTTGGTGTACTGTTGTAGTTTGTATCGAAGACGTTTTAAATTAGGCTCCTCTTACTCGTCCACCGAGTCTTCCACAGTCCCCATGTCCTCAACTATCTCGGGGCCTAGGTCGACATTGGGCATTGGGAGATCAGTAAATAAGCTAATAAACTTAAGATAGTCGGAAGAAAAAAAATGTGTTGAATAAAGCCGCGCTCGCTGGAAAGCTCAATTCTCTTCTAATCACTTTTATTCATGTACATGAGTACCTTCCTTCAAATAGATATATACTCGTTATTAATGTGGATGGTGCTTCTGTAAGAAAATCCCTTCTTTTTTGGCTTGCTTCTTAAGCCAATAAGTCATGTGCCTGGTAGGTGCAATCAGCCTGCCTCTTACCTATCAATTCCAGCCTTTCAATATCTTGTATGGTCCTGTTTTCTGTCCTACTCTCCTCTATTGAGAATGGGTCTCTCAACACTGTCCTGTGGAAAACAAATGTCGCTCTTCATGTAGACATTCTTTGTACTGGTTTGGTACTTAGGTGCTTTTATAAAAAGTGGGTATAAAAAATGTGTTTGTTAAACACTTAAAAACATCTTATTTTCACAGTTTTGGGTGAAAAAAAGTTGAAAACATAAAGCAGTAAAAATGAGTTTATTCTCACAGTACAGTAGAAGCAGTTTTTTTCAAAGCACATCAATAACAAACCAGCCCTTTGTTTCATCGATTTCAGTATCCTTTGCTTGGTTAATCCTTTACTGACCTTGATTACTTGAATAACTAATAAGGCCCTCTTTTTCTTATTAGCACGATAGGCGGGTAATCCTTTTTGTTATGAGTCAGTCTTGTAGGCTTGTTATTTTCTTTACTAGGCCCATTTTCTCTAAGCAAAAGTACTGTTAAAGTCCTCCTCAGAGGTACTACTATCAGTAAAAACTCTCGATAATAAGGCGTACGAAGGCTTTATGTTCAATGGAATCTCGTCCTTACTTTTAGAGATAAAAAGTGATTCCCTTACAGTGCTTTCTAGTAAACACTGAAAGTACTTTACGAAACCCCCCAGTAACTAAGGTAAACAATGTAAAAATAGCACCAATTTTTGTATCGATACCAGAAGAGCGAAGAAACATAGGATGTTTTGTTAAGAGGAAAAAGAAAGTGTTTGTAAGCGTAACAATATAAACAAGAATACTCATCCGAGCCCCATGAACATGTATATACAGATACCCACACGTTTGGACAGGTTTGAATATGAAGATGAGTATGGAAAAACCAAACCACCCTCAAATCTGCTCTGTTCTATATTTTCAGATATATTATATGCATATATGTGTGTATAATACAGTTTTTAGGGTTTTGCACCCGCCTCCGTGAATAGGAGTTCAAATTCTCCTCCTTGAAAATTATAGTAGTTTGGAATGTCTCAATTGTATTTTCATAGCACATTCTCGACGTGGAATACGTGGGCCAAACAAGAACAAATAAAATACTTAACTAGTGTAATCTTCTTCATAACTATAAATTTCAGTTAGAAACATTTCAATAATCAAACTTTAGTGCAATAACAGTTGTATCCAAGCGTCTTTTCTTCAAAGCATCGCTTTAAGTATAGGGGCGTGATATCCACACTCTTTTTAACTTCTCACATACCTTTTTAATTTTCGACCGTCGGATCGGATGAATTGAAGACGATCCATGAGAAACTTATTTGTGAACTCTTATGAAAGGCCAATGAAAAATAGTAAACAAATGCCAAGAGGATTGGGCTTAGAATCTATGTCTACGTTTGGACCTAAACTAGACTTATTTCTGTCAAGTTCGATTTAGGGCTTTTACCTCATGTGACAAAGATGTTGGGCTTAATTTCAGATTTAGCGAACACTCCAAAACGGTGCGTTTAGTCACTCCAACTACCTTAACAAACTAACCACCTCCATTGCTGATTTCCCGCCGTTTTTAACTGAATCCTTCAGCACTCGCATCATCTCCTCTTTTGCTCGAAACTCCAACAAACAGACTCTCTCTCTCTCTGAAAACTCAAGATTCCAAAACCCAAAGCCTTTTGCTTTGATACTTGCGAATGGCGACCTCCGCCGCTCTCTTGATCTTCCTCGCCCTCCTTTCCCTCTCTGCTTCCTCCGCCCTCGCAACCTCCGTGACCCTCTTGAACGCGCAAGTGTTCTCTCAAGCTCCGGCTTCCTCTCCATGTCCCTCACCCTCCAACTCCATCGAATTCGAGTCCCCCACCGCCACCATCTTTGCTCCGCCGGACGCCGCCTTCATGCGCCTGGGCCAACCCTCTCTTTCCCTCCTCCTCTATCACATCTCCCCGCGAAGAATCTCCGTCAACACCCTCAAGTACCTCCCACTCAAAACAAAGATCCCGACTTTACTCACCGATTACTCCCTCACCGTCACCGCCTCCCTAAATTTCCACGGTTATTTGTCGATCAACGATCTGGGTATCAATCCTAACGTCGTTCTGGACAATGGGTCGGTGATCGTTTATGCAATCAACGAGGTTTTCAATTCGTCCTTCATGGCCGATGACGCCCCTCATGAACCCGCAGCGGATCCGCCATTGACGAGCTCTGTTTCGGGTGTTTTCAACCGCCGAGCCCTGTTCCGAGTGCGACTGTGAATTACAACACGGAGGCTGAACCGCTCTGGCCTGGTTCCGAATCTTTTAGTTTCGTCGCCGATTTGCCGAGGTCCAAAGGGTACTCAATCTTTGCCGCATTTCTTGACGCGCAGCTGGTAGGGTTCAATCGGAAGACCCGGCTCACAATTTTCGCTCCGATTGAGGTGATCGATGATTACCAGAGGAACAGCACCGAATACTCACTGATTTTCCGGCGGCATGTTCTTCCAAGGTTGCTTATGTGGCAAGATTTGGTGGGGATGCCCGATGGAACAATGCTGGTTTATGATCAATGTGGTCAAGTTTGGAGACATTCCCGCGCTTAATGAAGTTCCGGTGCTGGCTCAAGATTTGTTTCTGAAACGCTGGCTGGCTGTGCACGGCCTGAACCAGCTGCTGACGACGCCGACGCGGGCGCGGGCGAAGCAAGAGCCGGTTGAAGATGTTTTCACTGATGGGTATGTTGCCAATGTTGCTCAGAACATGCCTCATGCGTATGGTGACTACCACTGAAGCAGGTTTTCTTGGAGCAATCACTTTAAGAATTGGGTAAATAGTTTTCACCTCAGTGAAGAAACCACTGTTAAATTCCTTCCCTGATGTATGTTTTCATCTTAAAGTTACAACCTTTTTTATGTAATTGTTAGATTCATGAACTTGTTTAGATGTTAACAAGTTATTACAATAAACAACAGCAATACATAAAAAGCTTTACAGCACATTCTAATTAAAATCTAAGAAAAAAAAAAAGTTAAGTTTTTGCCATTTTAAAATCGAAGAAACAAAACCCACATATTAAAATAACCATGTGAATCTTACCCTCAAATGTTTCATAAGCACATAAACTATCTAAGATGTTGTTCTCCCTTTGCAAATGCAACCTGCAAAACAAATCAAGCAACAAAAGAAAAAACGAAAGGGTAAGTAACGGGATAAAAATTCAAAAACCCTAATATCATAAACGGGATAAAAATGGCCAAAAAAACATATAAACTCTGCCACTAACCCTCTTAGCACCAATCAGAATCTCAAACAAAGGCAAAACCCCAAATCAGTTTAAAAACAAATTACTCTAAACAACTGATGTCACAATGGAATCAAGATCCTCGCCGGATCTTCCCCTAGGGATCTTAGGGATCCCGCAATCTTGTCCGTTTATTTTATTTCGTGCGGTCAGTTTTGGTTAGGTACTATTTATATTTGAATTTTAAATTTTAAATTTTAAATAATTTTTGACCGCACGATATACGATGAACGGATAGGATTGTGGGATTCCTAGGGAATGGATCTGGAGAGGATCCTGATTCGTCACAATGAAAGAAATCTAAAGTGTTGCCGCTTTTTGCTGCCATTTTTTTCACTGATGAAAAACCTGACAACAACACAAGAAAATACCATGAAGGTTGAACAAAAATTTGTGAGTAGCGGAAGAAAAAATGAAGAGCAAAACAAAATGATTTCTGAGAACGACACAGAATGACAAAGAAGAAAGCGAGAGCAAGAAGAGAAAAAGCCGGGAAAGAAAAAGCAAACAAACACAACAAAGAATGCATCGAAAATCGACACCTCGCAGCTATGATACAAGTCTTTCCACAAAAAATAATTAAAAAACACAACCAACAAAGCATCTGGAACATATAGGAAAAAAAAAAACTAATAAAAACGATTTGAAAATTTTGAGTTTTAACAATAAGGATAAAATAAATTGTAAAGTGAATAGTACCAAGATTGACTTTTTAGTGTAAAAATATGATTTTTCGTTAAAATGAACAATACCAGAAAATTTTCGTTAAAATTTCAAAAAGAGAAAAGAATAGAAAAGGAGAGAAACAAATGTTGAGAATGAATAGAGACAGAGGGCGCCTATCCATCACAAAAAAAAAAATAATTAAAAAACACAACATTAAAACATCTAGAACATGCACGAAAAAAAGGATAGAAAAGGGTAGAGAGAGAAACAAAAGTTGAGATTGGAGAGAGGGAGAGGGAGAGAGAAACAAACGGAAATAAAAGGGGAAAATAAATGGACCAGAAGGACTGAAAAAAAAAAGGCACAACCAACAGCAATTGGGAAGGGCACTTTCGGTATTTTATTGTTAATAAACAGTAACACCGAGTTTGAGTTTTAGTATATAGATAATGTTAGATTCATGAACTTGTTAGATTGATGAGCTTGATTTGTTGTAATGAAGAAACTACTTTCTGTTGAATCTGCAGTATTTCACGTTCCGAATGTGTTAGTTCTTTCTGCTAATTGTCTATTGATCCAACATAAGATGATCGTAGTCATGATCGGCATTTGAAAACCAAGGAATTGAATCTGCAAACACAAACCCAACATCCAGAAGAACTAGCTGTGTATAGTTCAGCAAATTAGACCTACAATAATTTTTTATTTATTTTTATTCTTACTAAATTACATTAACAAAAAAAGTTAGACTTCACCAAACTTGTGGTTTTGGTCAAAGAAGTCTAATTTAGGCTAGAAGGTAATGATCTCATATTTACATACAAGCCAATTGTCTAGTTTGAATACCAATCAATTGATGACATTAATGTGATAAATTATTGGTTACACTTGTGTTAACACAGGGTCCTTTGAGGCACGCATAATGGTGCAGGTCAAAAAAGAAGTCCCGGAAAACTCAAGAGAGATCAAGAAGTCCAAGGAAGAACAAGAAGCTCAAGTCCAAGGAGCTTAGAAGAGAATACTCTCTAGCACTAAAGCAGACCGCCTTTAAGCTTAACTTGACAGAATATGTAAAGAACTTTCCGACCACCAAGAGCACGTGGGCAGACTGATGGTTTTATGGTATAAGTTTTCAGAAACAGGCCTACTTAAACATCAATCAGGTCACGTAATGGCTCACAATCAGTGACATAAACCTAAAATGACAACTCACAATCAGTGGCAAAAACCTAAGATGGAAATACAATTTTAACTTCTTCCTAGCCTCTTAGTATTTCACCTGCCATAGCCTTTATGTCAATTAATCCTCCACTTAATGCTTATCTTAATTTCCTCTCTAACTTTGCTAAAGTTCCTCTCTCCTCTAGTTTGATGTGACCGGCTGATCACGGAACATGGGAAGTATGTAGCTTTTTCTTCCTTGTGATTCTACAGCACAAGACATAAGCTTGTGATTCTACAGCACAAGACATAAGCTTGCAACCAGCATCCTCGCCAGATATTTTCCTAGGAATCGTTCAATTCTATCCGTTCATTTTATATCATACGGTCAGTTTTCGTTAGGTACTATTTATATTTGAATTTTAAATTTTAAATTTTAAATAATTTTTAACCGTACGATATACGATGAAGGAACATAATTGTGGGATTCCTAGGAAATGGATCCGGCTAGGACCCTGATTCATAAGCTTGTGATCTTGTGCTGGTGACTTCACCAAATAATTCCGACAAGTGGCCCGCAAACAAGTTAAAAGAAAACAAATTTAAGCCACATGTTCTTCTAAAGTCAAGTAATCTACATGCTTTAATCAAAGGCATAGGCACTTAAATTAGAAGAAAACACATGATTAAATTAAAATGAAAACTAACGAAAAGTTGAAAAAAAAAATTTAGTTTTAATGAAAAATGACAAATAAAGGTGTAGTGAATAATATCAGAAAAATGTAAAAATGTGATTTTTCGTTAAAAATGAACAGAACCAGAAATATTTTGTTAAAGCTCTCCAAATTAAACCCAAGGAATTATAACATGATTTTTCTCCAACTCCTTCATTTAATTATAAAAACACAATTATTTTCGTTTAAATTCAAAATATAACATGTTTTATAAAATGTAACTTTCAGAACAAAATAAATACTAAAATATGCACTCATCATTACAATCTCACTCAAAAGATACTCAAAAGATTTTTTTTTTATTACTTGGGGATGGGAATTCAAAATTCGTATCTCTTCCAAATTTCTTTTTACCTCCCACAGTGTCAAACTTGTGGTTATGGACAAAGAGGTCTACTTTAGGCTAGAAGGTCATGGTGTCATATATGTAAGGTATAAAATATCGATGATATCAAAAATATTGATAGTCAAAAAATACGAAAATTTCGATTGAAATATCGGAATATTATCGATATCGATAAAAATTGAATAAAAACCACGGAAATTGTAAGAAAAACTTGGAAATTTTTATTGAAACTTTGCAGGATGTTTATTTAATCAATTATCTATTATTTTATTACAAAAAATTGGAAGGAAATGCATTGCATGATGGATTTAACTGATTTAAGTTGATTATATAACGAGCTGACAAACATTGTAAGTGTAGAAAATATGTAGTAATTAATGAAAGAAGTTTAAACACACCATAATCATTTATATATAATGAATTAGTACAATATTTTACACTTTATACATTGCATGGTAAGATACATGAGTGACTTAGTACCACGTAGAGTTCCTATGAGGTTCAAAATTTTCACTATCTTCATTATCTCTATGTGTAGAGTAAGTGTATTGTGAAGAGTAGTCATCAAATGATAAGTCCCCAAAATAGTTTTGCATGTAATTGTTAACATGTCACCCATATGGATCCGAGTTTGGTTGACGTTGTCTATAAGCAAAATCATTTGAAGATTGAGTCTCGGATTTTTTCCATGAGTCGCTTGATTCCATCCCAACAGGAATGAGATATGAAAGGTTCGGGATTACCAAACAAATAGGATTTGGAAACCAATCCCATATCGAAAATTTTCTGTATTTTTCGGGATGGGATTCCCCGAACTTCGGGATGGTTTTGGTTTGAGATTTTTCGGTTTGGGTTTGGGACTTTTTCGGTTTGGTTTGGGATTTTCGGGAATTTTTTCTAGCCCTACATGTAAGTGACTAAATAAAAAAAAGAAAAATTAAAAACCACATGTCATTGACTAAGTAATTAATTGACACAATTTAAAATATAATACCACAAAAAATTTGGAATATGCGCAAATTTATTTCTTGCAAAAAGAATTCAAAACAAAACCATATATATAAATATTTTAGCATATTTTCACAAAAACATAAGTGGTATGGTAGTCAAGGTGTTGAAGGAGTCAAATGAGAGGGTTTGAATCCCTCTATGCCCAAGATTGAGACTTTTCAGAAATTTTCAAGTATCTTTGGGTTTCATATCGCGATATTATCGATAATATCGTGATATATTAACAATAATTAAGAGGATAAGTCACGAAATATCGTCATCTAAAAAAAACGATAATATCGGCGATATTTCGCCGATATTTTCGATATTTTGGACAATGCATATGTGCAAACAAGTCAATTGCCTAGTTTTAGTAACAATCAATTGATCACAAGAATCACATCAATCTGATATATTATTGGGTGACAATTTTTACTTCTCACATGTTTTCTTTAATTTTCGACCGTCAAATCGAATAAATTAAAGAAGATTAAATGAAAAAAATTAGGGTAAAGTACAAAAAATTACCTCAACTATTGGTGTCACGACACTTTCATACCTCATCTTTTTAAAATGACAATGTCATACCTCATCTTACGAATTTGTGCCAATGTCATACCTCCGTCAGTTTTTCTGTTAAGTGCTGACGTGGCTAGATACTGGGGCCACTCACTAATCCAACTGGATTAAAATATAATTAAATATATATTTTAATAATTAAAATTAAAAAATTAAAAAAAAATTATATTAAATCTCTCTCTCTTTTCTTTCTCCCCCATCTCTCTCGCCTCTCTCTCTTCTCTACATCCCCAAAACCTCTTCCCACCCGACCCCCCTTCGACCCCTTCCCACCCGTCCCCCCCAACCTTCCTCCACCACCCTCTCTCTTTCTCGCCTTTCTCTCTTCTCTCTCTTTAGACACCCACCCGCATCCCTCAAACCCGTTCCACCTGTCCCCCCCAACCTTTCTCCCCCTCACCCTTTCTTCCCCTCGCTCCCCGTCTTCCCCAAACTCAAAACCAGAACCACCCAACCCAGATCTCACCCCGCTCCAAACTCAAAACTAGAACCACCCCTCTTTCTCGCCTTTCTCTCTTCTCTCTCTCTGGACACCCACCCGCATCCCTCAAACCCGTTCCACCTGTCCCCCCCAACCTTCCTCTCCCTCACCCTTTCTTCCCCTCGCTCCCCGTCTTCCCCAAACTCAAAACCAGAACCACCCAACCCAGATCTCACCCCGCTCCAAACTCAAAACTAGAACCACCCAACCCAGATCCCACCCCACTCCTGTCTTCTCCGTCTTCCCCGAACGGTTTGGACCACACCCATTCACCCGCAATCCGTCTTCCCCATTAATCTGCTTCACCTTCACATCAGTGGGTATATAAACCCCATCTTCCAAAAACTCCTTCACATTGTAAATCGTAATCAGTGTCTGAAACTGACGGAGGTATGACATTGGCACAAATTCATAAGTTGGATTAGTGAGTGGCCCCAGTATCTAGCCACGTCAGCACTTAACAGAAAAACTGACGGAGGTATGACATTGGCACAAATTCATAAGATGAGGTATGATATTGTCATTTTAAAAAGATGAGGTATAAAAGTGTCGTGACACCAATAGTTGAGGTAGTTTTTTGTACTGTATCCAAAAAATTAACGTAAGTGTGTGTGAGGTAAAATGGGTAAGTAGATAGCACCGTCTTTTTCCAAATGTACAGTGAGTGCCGAATCTGATACGTTGACAAATAGGAAATTGTTCCAATCCAAAACTAGTATTTAAGTTGAGAAGACCTTCAGCACTTTCAACATATCGATTCAAATTTAAGTTCCTTGATTTGCACGTAAAATACCCCAAATTCCAATGATGAAATTGATCACATCTTATCTGGATCAAGTTATGTTTCTAATTGTCGAAACGCCCTATTTTCCTTTCTTCACTTCTTTCCTTCTCTGCATCCTTGCAATGTTTTGGAAGCGATCCAGAGCCAGAGGCCTAAAGTCACCCCCAGGTCCATGGAAGCTGCCTTTTATTGGAAACTTGCATCAGATGGTCGGTGCGCTGCCACACCACACACTTAGAGACTTAGCAAAGAAACATGGACCCATCATGCACCTTAAATTGGGTGAATTAGAGGCGGTGATTATTTCATCTGCCAAAGCTGCCCGGGAGGTGTTGAAGACACATGAGCTTGCATTTGCGCAGAGGCCTATGGTTTTTGTAGCAGAGGTTATGTCTTATGGTCAAGGAAGTATGGTCTTTGCTCCTTATGGAGATTTATGGAGATCGCTGAGAAAGATTTGCATTTTCGAGCTACTGAGCCCGAAACGTGTGCAGTCTTTCAGATCCGTAAGAGAAGAAGAGGTACGGAATCTTGTTGAGTCCATTGGCTCAATGTCTTACAAGGGACTTGCCATCAATTTTAGTGACAGGTGCTGCAGCTTCGCAAATGACGTAGTGTCAAAGGCAGCATTTGGGAAAAAATGCAAAGACCAAAAGGAGTTCCTTTCGCTACTAGACGAAGTAAACAAACTTGCTAGTGGGTTTGATATTCCTGATTTGTTTCCTTCACTCAGTTTTCTTGGGTTCGTTACTGGTTCGATCCCTGCTATGAAAGACATGCAAAGCAAGCTCAGTATAATTCTCGAAACTATCATCAACGATCATAAGATCAAAAGATCCAAAACGAATTGGATGAGTACTACTACAGCAGGCAATGACAAAGAGAAGGAGGAGGCGGAGGGAAATTTTGTTGACGTACTTCTAAACCTCAAAGAGTCAAATAAGGTGGAATTCAATTTCACAACCAATCAGATCAAAGATTTCATTATGGTGAGTAACGTAGGCTTGCTTTGTAGATTTATCAAGAGACACGGGCTGAAGGCCACTCTAACAACACCAGTATTGTCTCTAACTTGGTAATTACCATCTGCACAATCTGTAGATGTCGGGTTGTATCACAAAATGCCTCAATATTAGTTAGACTGGGGTTAGGATATTTAAACTTTTATTTTCTCACAGATACGATCGATGTGAGATATTTCAACATGCCTCATGCATGGGATCCGATTAGTGGGTAACACAGGAAATATCCACACATCGGCAACCACATGGAGCCAAGGGGACTCACTCTACATGCAAGGCCAAGGCACCCATCATCATCGCGTGGGGTCAAGAGGACCCACCTATCACATGGCAGTACGGGCCTGCTCTTTAACTCTGATACCATGTAGAATTCATAGAGAGACTAGCCTAAGGCCCACTCTAACAACACCGATATTGTCCCTAACTCGGTAATTACCACATACACAAACCGTCAAGTGTGCATTTTTATCACAATGACCTCAGTATTAGTTAAAGGGGAATTAGGATATTTAAACTCTTATTTTTTTTCTTACAGATACGATGTGAAATATTTCAATACGCTTTGTTGTACTACAGACATTTTATCTTCGTCCTCACTTATCGTTTTATAAAAATATATTAAGGGGTTGATCATAAATGTTTGCTTACGTTTTCAAAATTTATGATTTTGGTCCGCACATTGAAAATCAATCATTATCATCCTGCACATTTTGCCCCACAGATCAATGTTGTCCTTACGGTTTAACTCAGTGAAAAAAAATTTGTTTTGTGCAGGAAATCTTCTCTGCCGGAAGCGAGACTTCAGCTACTACCATGGAATGGGCAATGTCAGAGTTGATGAGAAACCCAAGAGTCATGAAGAGTGCTCAAGCTGAAGTGAGGCAGTCGGTCCTCCAATTTGAAGGAATGAAAAGCAAAGTCATTGAAGAAAGAGATGTGCAAAAAATGGACTATTTGAAATCAGTGGTGAAAGAAACTCTCAGGTTACACGCTCCAGGCCCTTTGCTCCCAAGAGAAGCAAGGGACACGGTTCAAATTGGTGGATTCGAAGTACCAGTTAAATCAAAAGTAATTATTAATCTATGGGCAATAGGAAGAGACCCAGAGATATGGGGGGCAGATGCTGAGTGTTTTAAGCCAGAGAGGTTTCATGGCTCTTCTGTTGACTTCAAGGGTTTTGACTTCGAGTACACTCCATTTGGGGCCGGCAGAAGAATATGTCCAGGCATGTCCTTTAGTGTTACCAAGATTGAACTTGCTCTCGCTGAATTGCTGTACCGCTTCGATTGGAAACTGGCGAATGGGATGAATCCAGACGAACTTGACATGACGGAGAGCTTTGGAATAAGCTGTAAGAGAAAGAATGCTTTGTACCTAATTGCCACCCCACATTTTACTTCGCTCGGTGAGTTACAGTGACTCCGCGTTTTGTTGCCACGAATGGCCAACAAAACCAGCCATCAACTGTTCATTCACTTCTGTACTACCTCTTTTACAGGCTAAAACACGTTTTCAGCCTCAGTCTTCGCAATGTTCCACTTCCGTTCCTATGTTTTCGAGTGCAACGATGTTCATCCCAGCAGTTTGCAGATTGTTTAAATCTAAGGACTTAGCGCGCTCTTCGGGTCTTTTCATTTAGTAGTTGTGAAATAAGGCATGAGTAATGCAATGTTAACTCATTAATAATAACGTATAATATGTTATGTATCCTTAAGATGTAAGCTTCTTATTTAGATCAATAATATATGGACTTGTGTGTGTTCTTTTGGTGAATACTACTTCGTACGTTGATGATCTATACACCATCTTTCTATTGGCCATTTTGCTCACTTTTTCTGTTGTCAAATATAACTTTTCAGAGCCTCTGGCTAAGTTTGAGAATAGACTTGTTAATGCTTTGGGAGGTTAACAAAAATCAGTATGGTCGGTTCTTGGTGGACTTTGTGGTAAAAACAATAAGAACTTAACAAGAAGCATTAAGCGGTTTACCACTATAAATTAACTAGGTTACGTCTACTCTTATATATTGAATAATGGGTACAAGAAGCGCTCGGTATATTCTAATCTCTTTTTTCCCTCTTATGTCCGACCTATTATGAGGCTCGCTGTCGAGATTTCCGGTGACAGGCCGCCGACGCTGACTTCACGTACGACAGCGTGGCATTGAAGAAGGAGACCAGGGTACGAGTTATTACACATACACACATATATATAGCAAGTAGCTTTGGTGATGGTCTCATTCATGCATTGACATTTGACTCCTAAACTGAACTTGATAAACCAAGAAACAGAAAAATGAGTAAGCTTAGCTAACTAATTTAGTGCTACATTCTAATCACATATCAGAGAATGGTTAATTTGATGCTATTTCTGATCATATATTAGTTAATGACCCAAAAAATATTAGAGATTTACTATTTAGTACAACTTAACTCAAGCAATCAAGCATGGATACATATACGAGACAACGATAGACACAACTATACGTAAAATCTGTAAAAACTAGGGTATGATGCATTATGAATACGAGAATAAAAATTATATTTGGCTAGGTGCCAGCCTATTTGCTGGGCTGGGTGCCGGGCCAATAATTTGGCTAGGTGCCAGCCTAAAGGTTTTCCGGTGGACCGGTGGAACTGCTCCAAGGAGTGATGGTAGCACAAATAGCATGTGAAACGACATATACTCTTAATATTTGACAATAATCACGCGTTACATGGCAACCAACCCCGCCAACTATGATATAAAATAGACATTCCATAAAAGATTGTAACAACTTACAAGTTGATGATATTTAAGCAAGCTTGGTCTGCAGCTTAACTATTTAAGCGACAGATTCATAATTATAGTCATAGAATATGACGTGAGTATTTGCCGACACATAGAACCAGAAGGTCCAGAACATTGCAAAAAGTGGTAGAATCTAATTTCGAACTCTTATGAGTTTTAACCCAGAAATTAAACGATAAATAAAATTGAGTAAATTGTAATTATGGTTCCTTAATTCTAACTTAATTAGAGCAATGATTTCTTAACTAAAAATCCATTACCATTGGTTTCTCAACTTATCAAAACATACAGCTATGGTCCCTCAACTAAAAATCCATTACCATTAGTCACTCAACTTTAATTCAACTAGAGAAATTGTCTCTTAACTTTAACTCAATTGTAGCAATGGTCTTTCCAATATAACTCGTTTTGACAAAAATTTTGACATAGTTGACGAAAAGAACTATAATTATACACTTTGATGAGTTGAGGGATCCTAATTGTATAAATGGTCATTCCAACATAGCTTATTTTGACAAAATTGATGAGAATGACTATAGCTACACATTTTGATAAGTTGAGGGACCAATGATAATGAATTTTTAGTTGAATGACTATTACTACAATTTAATTAAAGTTGAGATACATTTCGTACAATTTACTCAATAAAATTTTGAAGTCATTGAAATTGAATGAGCATGTTGGCTTTTTACTTAAAAGACGTGAAAGTGGAAGCAAGGCGGTGGCGACAAAGGACGACGGCCCTGCACAGACCCCTCCTGCTTTTGTCACTTTTTTGCTCATTGGACTCATCCCATGCCATTTGTCCAGCATACGGCCGACTTGTGTGCTTCACTCATTTTGAGGGTTACTGATTTTAATTTCCCTAACAGGATCCTCTCCAGATCCTTTTGATGAGGATAGTAGAAATTTGTGAATCGTGTCTGTTTATTATACACTGTGCGATTATTTTTTGTCAATTACTATTTGTATTTAACCTTAAATAAAAATATTTAAAATATTTATGGTCACACGATGTACGATGAACAGACAGAATTAACATATCCCTGAGATCCTTAGAAAAAGAATCCGATAAGGATCCGGATTCTTAATTTCCAATATACACACACACACGAGAAGTACCACTAGGATAACACTTTGATGGTATTTTGAGCATAAGAGATTTGAACTTGATAACCGACGGTGACGAAGGTTACCGGGCCGATGCGGCCGGTTACCGGAAACCGTAAGGTTGCAAGGTTCCCGGGAAACGACGTTCCTTTTGTAAAGTAGACATTTTGATATCTAATTCAAGTTGAGATGAAATGGATCACGAAAGAAGACGTAATTACTATCGATCTTAGTATGAGAAATATCGCTATGAGAAAAGATAGTTGATAATTTGACCAAAAACGTGAACCAAAAACTTCAAAAAGCTCTGCAAATTCACATATTGAAAAAAAACTTTGCAATCGAGCAAATTTAAGTAAACATTTTATTCTAATAATGTAGTGTTGGTTTAGGCATGATTGTCGCATTATTCGCTACTGCGTTTTTTATACTCTATCCATCTAGTTTTTTTAACATATATAGAGTTAAACTTACATATTAGAGTCGTAATTCATCATTCACGTATCTTGTCACATATGTTAACTATCTTATAATTGTACTTCAAGTTTCTACAAGCTATTATTTCTCCCTTTAGTGAATAAGTATTTGAGTTTCGTTTCATGTGCTGAATAACAATAAGGTGAGGTTGAAAATTTGAAAAACCTTTGTGAGTTTTTCCGATTTCTAAAAAAGTAGACTATCGTGGTGAAGTAACCGGCTGATTTTTGTTATGCAAATGTGATTTTAGCTTGAAAAATCATGTGAACCTTTCCACGCAACCGATACATCCCATGAATCGTGACACTCATGACTCGTGTAGATTCAAAATCCCAAATGGCAAGAAATGTAATTAAGAAAACACCCGAGGGCACTTTCGGTAAACTGAAACATATATATATATAACGGTAAAAATCTAGCTGCTCTCCTCCTCTGTCGCGTTTTCCTGCTTCACAGGGCAAAGATAAAAGGTAAGGCCTTCCCTCTGATCCCCAAATCTAGGGTTCTTCTAACCTGTTGAAAATTCACTCTTACTCCCCCCAAATCAGAGCCAGCCTCCATTTCCTCTTTAAACCTAATAATTGAAGATTTTATTTGCTTAATCTCTCTGTTTAATTGGTAATTACTTGCTACATTTTGCTAATTGCATTTGGTACTCCTCAATTTCTGTTGTTTTGCTATTTTTCTTGTTTTAATCTCAAATGCGCGTCTGGATCTTTGGTTTTGATTTTGGTGTTTATAGGTTGACTATAGGAATTTTCGTGTTTCGTTAGCTGATTAGTTCGGTTTTTTCACGATTTGGAATAATTTTATTTATTTTTCTGTAATTTGATTGAATTTTTAGCTGTAATTTTTTGTGGTTAGCTGGAAAATGGTTAACTTCCTCAGTTTTCTTGGGTTCTTATAGGTTAATTTTTTCTCGTGGGACTTTGTAAATCAAAGTTCGAAAAGCTTCATTTTCGAGCTTTTTGTTTATTTTCAAATCTTCAAATTTTGAGAAGAATCTTGTTTCAATGGGGAAAAAACGCTGAGAAATGGCATCCCATCCCATATTTTGTAGTGGATGTGTGTTTGTGCAAACCCAATGGGTAATGCATCAGGAAACCAAATTGTTAAATAAATTTTAGGTTTTTAAACCTTTTTATATGATTTTGAGATTTAATTTTTTAATGCCTTCCATTTTTAAAACTATCCTGATTCGGGTAAATTCTGAACTTAGCTATTGGAAAGACTTTATTTTCCTAATTTTTAAGGCATGAATAAATGTTCTTTCATAAAATTATTTTCATTGGAGAAAACTCAACTTCGGGTCAATGTGGGGTTAAATGTGTGCAGTCTTTCCAATTCTGTGGTTATGCAGATTCAGCTTCAGAGATTTGTATATGGTTATATTCTGTATATGCCTGCGACCCAATTGTGAACTTTGTCTACTTGTCCTTGCTTAATTTGTGGAATCAGCCATCAATGGTGTTTAACCAAAGCTCCTTTTGGCATTTGTATAGTTATTACTGCCTTTGTGCAATTTGATTAGAACAGCGTTTCCTTATTATATGTATTTCTATATGTTTTAACAAGTTTAACTGGTTTTCTGTTCTCAACCCGATCTTTTAGCTTTCCAACTTCTCAATTAATTTCTTCTTCTCGTCTGTTTTACAGGACCTGTCGATCTGAGTAGAGTTTGCAAGATGGAGAGCTTGAGCAGCTTTTGGCAGTTGGGTGATGAGCTTCGAGGGCAGTCAAAAGTCGCAGAGGATAACAAATGGCTAATGGCTGCTTCAAAATTGGCTGAGCAGACAAGGGTAAAGGGGGAGCGTATGAATAACCTTGATCTTTCAAAGGTCCCAGTTGAACAAAGGGCGAGGGATAAATTTGGATTCCAGGAAGATAACAAGTTTGAAAGCCAATACTTTAACATGCTGAGCTTGGATTCTAAAGTAAATGAGAATATGAGCAAAAGTTCCTTCAGGAATGTTATGTATAACATGAATGCAGTTTACCAGAAGAACAATGCAAGCATTGTGGGAAACATGACTGGTAACAAGTACAACAACAAAGAAATCAACAACAGCAACAGTAACAACAATGAATCTGCAAATACAGTTGAGAAAAGGTTCAAGACCTTGCCGGCCACTGAGACGCTCCCAAGAAATGAGGTGCTTGGAGGTTACATCTTTGTGTGTAACAATGACACAATGCAGGAAGATTTGAAGCGACAACTATTTGGTAAGTTTGACTAATTCTTAGCTCCCTTAAAAATCTGTTTTAGCGTGTTAAAAAATTTTGAGCTTAAATTGCGGGCTACAACTTAAGGTCCAGGTTTAAATTACTGACATTTAGCTGGCATTCCCTGCATGATGCATTTGCAGTCTTTACTGAGATACTAGTTCATGTAAAGGGTCCTGCAGTTTATGCCAATGCTTATTAGGAATATCCATAGGGATCTGAACTCATAAAAGTTATACGTGGGAGTATGATACATTGGACGAAATGGTTTTGTGATTTTATTATGTATTTGTCTAGCCGTGCAACTTAATTCCTGAGTTAACAATAAATGCAGATTATGCTTTTGAAGTATATCTCTTGTATTCCTTTTTTGACACTTGAAGTAATTCTCATGTGTATTAATCATTATATCTATATGGTAGGTTTACCTCCAAGGTATAGAGATTCTGTTCGGGCAATAACACCAGGCTTGCCATTGTTTCTCTACAATTATACGACACACCAGCTGCATGGCATTTTCGAGGTTTGTTCTCAAACTTAGCTTATACTGTATTCATATGTTTTGACTTTTGACTGCAATATTCTTTGCAGTATAGAAGGTATACAGACGTGGACTATGATAGGTCATTATGATATTAGCTTATTGTTTCCTCTTTCAATTGGTTTTGTGCAGGCAGCGAGCTTT
The DNA here is from genome assembly GCA_024362995.1 of Heteromeles arbutifolia. NCBI lineage: Eukaryota > Viridiplantae > Streptophyta > Magnoliopsida > Rosales > Rosaceae > Heteromeles > Heteromeles arbutifolia. The sequence goes on from JANCRC010000007.1 coordinate 763,899, forward strand.
GGTGGTTCAAACATTGATCCAACTGCATGGGAAGACAAGAAGTGTAAAGGCGAATCTAGGTTTCCTGCTCAGGTAAATTTGAAATGATAAAGTTGAAAGTTCTGGTCTTTCAATTTTTTGCACGTATCCAATTTTTTTTACGGAGACTGTCTCCCTCTGTTATACGCGATTATTAGGTAAGGATCCATGTGAGAAAAATCTGCAAGGCTTTGGAAGAAGATTCCTTCAGGCCTGTCTTGCACCACTATGATGGTCCCAAGTTCCGTCTTGAGCTATCAGTTCCCGAGGTATGCATGGCAGCTAAGCCATTGGTTGCATTTTCTACTCCGTTCGGTTTAATTGTAGTGATTTCATGTAAACCCATTTGATGAGTTTTGATGATTTTGCAGACCCTGAATCTGTTGGACCTATGCGAACAAGCGGGCTCTGCAGCATAAGCTAAATGTTGGCAGCAATATGCCGATGTAGTAGGTTGTGGTGCATTCCAGCTTGTGTGCTTTCAACAGATTTTCCATGGAGCGCAAGCTTAGGGGTTCAATCTGGTTTTTCATTTTTCTTTCCTTTTTTCTTTATCGTGTGGAGTTGTATGGTAACAGTTATATAGTGTTACCGTGAGTGAGCGCTGCTGAATAAGCGAACGTGTCTCGTGAAGCTGCTTGTTTTAAGTTGTACAACATTTGAAAGCTTTGATAATGATGAAAACACAAAGGTCGATATAAGCTTAGTCTCATAATAGACTAGCAATAATATAATTCAAATTACTTTGACGAGCATCGAACCTTAAAACCTTTTACTTACAAGTGAAGAGGAATAGCACTAGACCGTAATACTAAGTGGATGTGCTATTAATTTTCTTCTAGCTGAAATTCAACAAACATGAGGTGTTTTTTGGGTTCTTTACTACCATGAATGGGTACGTGATTCCAAATCCTAATTTCAAATGCATGAATTAAAAAATTCGATACTAAATTAGTCTTTCCACATGCACAAATGCAAAATATATACTTACCAATTTTCGGGAAAATTGTTATTGACACTCCAAAAATCTCATTTTTCACTTCAAACTTTCTATAATTAGTAAGAAAATTACACATAATGTAGAATGAGATTTTAAAGTGCTAATATGCGTTCCCATTTCCGGTATCAAAGCATTTATTTAGTATCCATAAAGCTACTTGCAGCGCGCCATACATCCGGATCATTCTCTCCTCCACTGACATAAATGATTGCAGAATCTTTACAGAAACGATACAATTCTCATGCGTTCGCTTTAATCCCATTGAGAAAAAAATAATAATAACAGTTGCCTCCCTCCACCCTCCAAGCTGTTCACTAGTGAGTTTCATTCAGCAAAGTGAGTTTCATTCAGCAAAAGCTGCTTCATCATCAACAACAACATCATCATCATCATCATCATCAACATCATCATCATCATCATCATCATCAACATCATCATCAACATCATCATCATCATCATCAACATCATCATCATCATCATCAACAACATCATCATCATCATCATATTGTCACAACCAGGAACCACACGGTGCATCAAATAGCTGCTGACATGAGAAATGTACGAATTCTTTGCAAAAGCTCCGCCTTCACGGAATCGGGGACGGAGGCTGCGTATAGCAAATTTAAACAGTGAGATCAACTAATTCGAAGATACAAAGAAGTGAGTACTAACTGGCAAATGGGGGATCAACATATCGTTAACATGAAATTGGATGAAAGTATGTCAAGGTAAATCGATTCAAGGTAACTTGAATCTCTTTTAATTCTAAGACTACTTTTCTTGATTGTAAATATATGTACGCTCAGTTTCATTTCATTTTTCCGAGTGAATCTCAGTCTCACTTACAGAGGATAAGATTGTGAAGGAGTCAATCAAGTTTACTACAGAGGATAAGTGTAGTATTAGTAACACCAAAAAATAAACCTCACTCAACCTAGAGTGAAGGGGTTTTGATGACCCTAATGATCAGCACCAGAAGAAAACAGCCACACCATGACCGCAAGGGCCAGAAAACCACCTTCCCTGGCTCAGGTAGCTTCCTAAACCACCTATTCTACTTAATACAAGACTATCACTCCGACCCACATGCCCACCCGACTTCATGACATATGCTCAAAGACACCGTCATCTAAACAATCCTTAATCCCTCACGGACAGCACCAGCACATTTTTACAGAGACGCCCAACTCCTCCCACACCATCCATCATGCTACCTGCTCCCACAAAGACACCATCAACTATTGTACTCTCAATACTACCTTTGCATTACGCACACCAAATGCAGTATACCATACAAAATTGGTAAAATAAGATGTGCAAGTTTTCCACAGAAAAACAAGGCCTTTTATGCAACATTGAGAGTCTAAGACAATCAAAAGAATATGATGAACGACATAACGAGTTACCTCTGCCCTTTGGGGTGATTACATGTACAAGGTCATCAACTGTAACATTGTTCCTCCCCTTTTTCTTTATAAACGCCCTAACATTAAAAAGATATACACGGGTTAAAAGATGCTCAATTAGCAACCTCGATATGTGAACACTTGGTTGTGTGCATGAAAACATTATGTTAAATACACAGAACGATTTCGCAATAAAGAAACACAATGGATGATTCAATGTACATGTTATCAAATAGTTCATGACTGAAGCTATCTTAGTCAGCCATTTAGTTCCTACAGTTCCCATACAATCGAGGTTGCTGTAATCCCAATGACAAGATTCAGCTTACACAACCATCGAGCCCCTAGGAGACCATGCCGCAACCTCCAAGAGGAACATGTGGAAATCAGCAAAAACCAGTTGTCTTGTAGAGTAGCTACCACCATGACCTCAAATCAATCTTGTTCAAGTGTTGCCTAAATTGATCAACATTGTTACTTGGTTCCTTGAATTTTTAACAAGAGTCATACTTTTGAGGCATCACAAATCCAGTGAGGGCGCATTTTAAAAGATTTCCAATCGTTCCACACCTTCAGGTTACTATGACAAGACGATTATATATTCTAAACTACTCTAGTCTGACGGGAGGGTGAATTGAATTTGAACTTGGGTGCAAGAGGGCGGGAAGACCACCCAGGTCAACTCTCCTAACCCGCATCAACCTCGAAATTACTAATCAAATAACGAAACTGTACTGTTTACTGACTCCATACAGTGTAATTGATGAATTGATGCCATAAATACCTGCAAAGAGCTTTCATTTCATCCTTCCATCCACACTCAATCAGCCTTTCCCTCAGAAGCTCCATTAACCTCTCCTTTTCACCGCTCTCAATCAACTGCAAAAATCAGGCAGCAAATTCGAACCAGAAACCGGAAAACCCTAAGTCAGCTCAGTAAAATCAATCCCCCAGTTCCAAAAAAAAAAAAAAAAAACGGTAACAATAAATTAAATTAAATTAAATTAAAACACTACACCTCGATGCTGATAAGCTCTTGAAGGGTGGGCTCTTTTTCTTGATTTTCTGCAGCATCCGGCGTCGGCGGACGATTCACAGATTTCCACCTTAACTTTCCAACAAAATATGCACAAATACAAATTAAAAATCCATTTTTTTTAACACACACTATGCAAAACACAAATTAAAAAACCCCCACAAGAAATAAATCGTATTAAAAACCCAACTGAGCTTGCTAAAATTTTCATTCATTAATTTTTTTTCCCGGGATTTTTTTTTTTTTTTTTTTTTTTCCTTGAATGCAAGGAAAACCCTAGCTGAGGTCAGGGTAGGGGACTGACATGGTTTTGGCAAACGGAGACGGAGAAAATCTCGACCGTCGAACACTCTGTGACTTGAAGGAGGAAAGTAGATTGATTGATTGATCGATCAGGATTATTGATGATGGTGAACGAACTTCCCAGACTAGTTTAACTGCAACTAAACGATTCCGTCTCCTGCTGTCAAACGGTGATGCAGGTTTAATATTGGGCACTCTCTGATTGACGTCTATTGGGCTAGGCCCAAGCGTACACATCGCCAGCCTATATTAGTGTATTTTAGGACGTATCAAACTATTTCGGACTGGATTAGCTTCAGAGACTAAGTTAGATTGGTTTGGCATGGACTAAGTAGAATAAGAATAATGGAGCTTTGGTGCAGTATCGGACTAAGTTACACACTAAATTATTTTGGAGAATCAAATAATTTTTTGTCATTTTTCCTTTCCACATTTTTTTCTTATTTTTTCCTTTCCACATTTTTTTTCTTATTTTTCCTAGCTATACGTTTTGATGAGTTAAGGGACCAATGGTCATGAATTTTTAGTTGACGGAATTCTGATAAAGTTGATGAAAATTGCATATGCTTTTTGCGAGATTCCTGCGAGTCTATGAGTTTTCGTGCCAAGGTCCACCAAGCTATCCCGTCATCGGGTGCTTCATTTCCTTCTACAACAACCGCAACCGCAACCGCAACCACATCTTGGGTTGGCACACTGACCTCCTTGCAGAATCAACCACCAAAGCCATCGTCATGGCCCGCTTCGGCACACGGCGGAAAGTAGTCACAGCCTACGCGGAAGATGTGGAGTACATGCTCAAGACCAACTTCAACAACTTTCCAAAAGGCAAAACCCTTCACTGAAATTCTTGAGGATTTTTGGGGTATATTCATTAATTGTGCTCGCGTGGTGAGCTTTGGCGCACCCAGGAGGCATTCGTATTGCATTGCACCGTCTTGCTTTAGGCTGAAGAAGGAAGGTTTTAGTTTTCACGCCCCGTTCTACTCACCTTTGGAGGAGGTATGTGTCCTCGCAGTCGCCGGCATCGAAGAGGAATGTGTAAGAGCAACTCCAGCGTATCAAGGCCCCTTAGGGCAACTTCCTATTAAATAGCCTTCAGTGAACAGTAACTGCTTTTAATGAACAGTACTTACCTTTTGCATCTCCACCCCTAAACTGAATAGCCATGACAATATGCAATAAAATATTAGTATTTTTTATTTTATAAAATAATAAAAAATAATTTTATTTCAAATTTTGGATATGATTTTTAATCGATCTCGTTGTACCACATTTCATTAAATAAGAAATTACAACCCAAAGTATTTGAGAAAATATAAAATTGTGGTGTAAGGTGGAAGATAATGATAAGATATTTATAGAAAAATTAAATATATATTTTTTTAATTTTTAAAATTTTTTCTGATTTTTTATTAATTGTTTACATTTTTTTATTAATTTTATAATGTGGTTGACGTCAGCCTTGCATCATGTGGCTTCAGGCTCTTGGGCCACCAATTTGAGCTGAGTCTCTCACTCGGGCCTCCCCCGAGCCCAATCGCCCGCATGGGCTGGAGCTGCTAGCTGGGGCAATTGGGTTGGAGCAACAGCCGGTCCACCGGGCTATTGAATACGGTGGAGCTGCTCTAAGTGAACTCATATGCACCATTGATACCTAGTCAGCCCGTTCTACTCACCTTTACCATGATAATTTTTTCTCAACTAGGGAGCTCATATGCACCATTGATATCTAGTCCTGAAAATCATTTTATGTAAATATGATGCATACCGTATGAAATAGCCCATATCAGAAAATGACATAAACGGATTAAAAGGTTGAGTTTGTCAAAGTTTGGTCTCGTTGTTTATAACTCTTTCGAGGAATGGGCTAGTTTAGTCCAGGTGATAGAGTTATAAATGTCGAGACCAAAATGTGTCGGCCTTTTAATTCATTTATGTCATTGCAATGATATGAGTTTGATCAATGGTCGGACTGTTCGAGTTGGTCACTCAAAGTTTATAGACCAGGTACAAGAAACTGAAGAAACTAAGATCATCTCCAACCGAAGGGTCAAGAGGGTCGAAAATTGTCCAAAAATCGTCTCTAACTAAGGGCTAGGCCAGAGGGCTCGTGGGCCCCACGGAATTTGAAAGGGCCAAAGGGCTGGCCCATTCCAGCCAGCCAGTTAGCCCTGGGCTGGCCAAATTTTTTGATTAATCCTGTTGGATATAACCAACATGAATGGTTGCCAAAATTTGAAATTCAATGGCTAGTTACCGTTGGATTCAAATGTTTTTTTTTTTTTTTGGGGCCAATTTTTTGTTTATGAAGTTTAAAAATTCCCTTTTTTTTTTCCTATACCATTCCTACATCATTTAAAATTTTAAATTATGCCTTGGTTTATGAAATTTAAAAATTTCCTTTTTTTTTCAAGCAATACCTAAGCCATTTCTACATCATTTCCAATTTTTTCAATAACATTAAATAACATTAAACAATATTAAACAACATTAAATAACATTAAACAACATAAAAATTATACAACATAAAAAAAAAATTTAACAACATAAAACTTAAACAATATTTTGAATTGAAGTTGTAGTTTTTAAATAACAAATTATGTTTGACCCTCGGTTGGATACAGTTTTTTGTGACAGGGCTAAAACGAGTCCTATGGCCCTTTGACCATTGGTTGGAGATAGAGGCAAATATGTTCATTAAAATATTAATATCTTAGAGGACCAGATGGCTAAAACAAACCCTCTGACCAGCCTTCGGTTCGAGATGGCCTAACTTACTGAATCGGGGTTTACCTCAATCTGGGGCTTTCAACGTGTGAAGTAAGAAAATGTGTTTAGCAACCTTTTGATGTTTAGACTTTACGGGGTTTGTGTGAATCTCTTTGATTAATCAAAATATTACTTGACATAACTACATGTACTTAGCGGCAAAGAGAGACGAGAACAGCGACAGAACAAAGTGTGGAGTCAGTGTTAATTATTAAAGATCAAAAGGGGAAATCATGAGTTTATCACTAATCCTCTTGATTAATCAATCACTAATCATTCCCCTAGCACTAATCCTAGTACCAGTACTTCCTTTCTCCATCAAACCGTCAATTCCAAATTTCCATTAGCTTCACTTTCAATTGTCAAGCCTGTCCTCTTCCCTCGCATCAGCATTCTGCTTTTGGTCTCTTACTTTCCTCTATGGCACCAGGTTTTGTCTGCCGTATTAATTAACGGATCAAATTCCTCCCATCTAAGGTTTTTTTTTATTTGAACGGTCATCAACATTTGATTTTTTTTTAGAGAGAGATAAAATATTGAGGAAGTTGAGAGAGGATGGGAGGGAGGAATGAGATTTAAAGAAGAGAGAATTATACTCCATTAATATTCTGTAAAATTGTAAATGGTCTGAAATGAACCAATTATATTCTGTAAAATTGTAAATGGTCTGAAATGAACCAATTATTATATAAATTGCATGAGCTATCTTGGACTTTAATGGATATTGTGACCGCGTGTGCTAATACAACGTGTATGATGTGAGTTGCTCTCCTCTAAATAAATAGACATAGACTTAAAACTCTTTTTGAATACGAAGAAAGTTGAGATTTCACTATAAAATCAATTATCAATATGGATAATATAATAAGCTCATGCAAGGTTCATATTCTCATCAATTTGAGATTCATTTTCAATAAATTAGAGCAGACGTGGAGCCTAACACGTATTTTCAAGTCTAACACGTGGACAACATAACGAAGTAACATGAAGCACATGTGGCCGTTCGACTTCACACGTGAGAAAACATGTTCTGATATAAAAGAAGTTAAGGTTTCACCATAAAATCAATTGGCAATATGAAGAGCCCAAACTTACTTAGAAGTCCACGTAATATCTCTCTTCTTATCATTGTGATATCATTCAACAGATATAACATGAGGTGTACCCTTTCATCAGTATTTCTTCTATTCTTTTTTGTCACGTGACAGAGAGTGTATATCCTGGTTACACGAGAGATTTTTCAGTGTGATCGGTACATGAGGTGGTACATCACGTATCATTATACAAATTGTAGAATATGTGTGCTAAAAAGTTAATAACTTAAAAAATGAAATTTCTCACAACTTCTATTAAAACACATGATGGACCACTTGTATTCCCGTCACAATTAAAAATTTCTCCATATTACATCCCAAATTTTACTCGGTCATAAGTCACAAACTATACCATACCATACAAATGAATGGACATATCATAATTACACTCCAGATTTTATTAAAAAAAAACTTATATAAAACGTATTCATCGTGACGTGACGTTCATCTTAGACGAGTGGCTTTCCATCCATGGACCAGAGGCCGTATAGGCGATAGCTTTACTAGAAGTGTCTAGGCGAATGAAAGCAGGGAGACCCAGCCAGAGCTCTGAAAAGTCCTGTCGGCTAAAAGAGAAAAAACGTAAGGATTATTCCTAATGTGTGGAGGACGAGCGCATATAATCTGAACCGTCCATATCTAAAGACACGTGTCTGAATCTGTTTGGACCTGGACAGTAACACACGTCTTATTGGGGAGAGGCAGGTGTAGATTTGACTGCAAGACGCAGACATGCAACTGGTTTTTCTGTTTATATATGTACAATTACGCAGCTAATCAACTTTTTCTATGCACAAAAACGTGCACACAGTTTTGGTGATCTGCCATCTGATGTAATCAAAAGTTCAAAACATATATGCATTATATTTTGTTCTCCGCACTCCTCCACAGGGAAACGGAAATGGATTATCTCCGTATCCCTTTCTCATAATCCATCAAATCAAGAGATTCATACTGTTGAAATTTGATCCAACGCTTGAAGTTATTATAACTTTTAAAGCGAGATCCTGTTTGTAACCGTTGGATCAAACTTTAATGATACAAATTCTCTGATTTGATGGATTAGGAGGAAATGATACGGAAATGATCAATTTTCCAGGAAATAACTTACATATGCTTCTGGAGGCGCTATTGTCTTTTTAAAATGATATTATGCTATCATGTGTTTGAATTCTACGTTACAGTGTCATTAGTTTGGAACATTTCTTCTTAAAAGGGCATAAATTGTTACTCATACGCTATTGTTCACATGTTCTTCTTAATTTTTAGCTGTTTAGTAAATTAAATTGAAGAAATCAATAGTAAAAAATTAACAAAAATGTGTGAATAATTATTCTTAATAACTACGGGCACCTGACCCTGTTGGATGTGGAGAAACACGTCACATTTGGCTCAATAATGGCCTTAGTGGAGGTAAATCGAGTACTAGCTAGTGATTTGATTTCAGTAGGATTAAGTGTGAAGTGTCTTCGGTGCTAGTATCTGATTACAAAAAAAGGAAGGTTTATGCAAAATCTTATGACACAAATTAAATACAAGTTTGTTATTCTTGCATCTGTTCGTACGTCGTATGAGTTTGGACGCCAGACAAACTACATCAAACTTGATCTTAGTTATAAAGTGTACTTGCTAGTGAGTATATATGTTTGGTAATGTTAGGGAGTTAAAATTTTAGACTAAATTTACAAACTAAATAAGTATCATCAATAATAAGTAAACACGTTAATCAACACTTAAATAATAATTCAAGGATAATGCTAGAGAGACTAAAGTTTAAAACCAAATTTGCAAACCAAATGATGTGTCATCAATAATAAATAAGCACATTAATCAACACTTAAGTAATAATTTAATCATCAACATCCACATCATTTGGTTTACAAAATTTGGTTTAGAATTTTGGTCTCTCTAGTATTACCCATAATTAAATCATCAACTTTCACATCATTTAGTCGAGCAAATTTAGTTAAAAAATGCTACTCTTACCACACAGTTGTATTATCATTTGTATTATCTATCTAATAGAGATGAGACTCACATGCGATGGCAGACCCTACCTCTATTAGAGAGATGATTCAATACGTGGTAAATGTAGTAGTACCAAATTTAGTTTCCTAGCATTACCTATATATGTACTCACTTTTTTATTTGGTCCAATAAAAAAATTACACATGTTCTTTACTTTTTGAAGCTCAAGAAAAATTAAGGGGTGTAATATTCACCCATCCCTTTTTACTTCCCGAACACCCTTTTCAATTTTCAATCGTCGGATCAAATAAATTGAAGAAGATCAAATGATAGAAATTAACAAATAGTGTGTTGGAATTAAAAATGAATGTGTGATATCATTATCCAAAATTAATAACATGTCCATTATTTTTTAGACCAATAAAACGTGTTAAAATGGGATTGGACAAAATAAATAAGGCGCGTAATTATCGGTGAGACTCATCAAGTATTATCTGTATGAGGGAGAGGATTTATTTTTTAATTTTTTTGGTTCGAAAGTTAAAAACCTTGAACAAATGATTAGTTGAAGAATATTGTTTGTTTAGTCCAATAACATAGAAATTGGAATAATATAATTCCTTCATCAATTGGTAGTACACAGATGCATCGACGACTGTGCACTTTATTATTAACATGCATAAAAATTATTGAATATAAACATGTGCATTTCACACTATGACCGAAGAAAACAAAATTAAACAAAATAAAAATAAATTAACAAATAATTAACGAATTCAAACCCTTATAAAACATGCGGTTGCTGGAAGCTAGTTTTTGCTTAGTCTGAGTTCATTGAGTTCACGTCTGAGATGGGATACACACATCCTACATTCTTTGTTTTCTTAGCAATGATTCTCTATGTTTTGCACGTCATTTTTTCGAGATTCCGGCGAGTCTATGAGTTTTCGTGCGAAGGGCCGGCGAGCTATCCCGTCATCGGGTGCTTCATTTCCTTCTACAACAACCGCACCCGCCTCTTGGACTGGTACACCGACCTCCTTGCAGAATCAACCACCAACACCATCGTCGTCCACCGCTTCGGCGCACGGCGGACAGTAGTCACGGCCAACCCGGATAATGTGGAGTACATGCTGAAGACCAACTTCAACAACTTTCCAAAAGGCAAACCCTTCACTGAAATTCTTGGGGATTTTCTGGGATGTGGTATATTCAATGTGGACGGCGAGCTTTGGCGCACCCAGCGCAAGTTAGCTAGTCATGAGTTCAGCACCAAGTCTCTGCGTGAATACATGGTGAAAGCGTTGGAGGAAGAAGTGGAAAAGGGTCTACTGCCGCTGATGGAGTCGCTGGCGACGGCGGCCCAAGTGGTGGACTTGCAGGAGTTGCTAAGGAGATTTGCGTTCAATGTGATTTGTAAGGTGTTTTTGGGTGGTGAGCGGTGCTCCTTGGATCCCTCCCTGGCCAATCCGCCGCTCGCAGGGGCTTTTGACACGGCGTCGGAGATTTGCGCAAGGCGCGGAGCAGCTCCCGTGTCCATAATTTGGAAGATAAAGAGGTGGCTTGGAGTTGGTTCGGAGAAAAAACTAAGAGTTGCGATTAAAGAAGTTCATGCCTACTTTAAGGACATAATCGAGAGGAGGAAGAAGGAGCTTGAAGAAGCTGAGAGGGATAGCGAAGCTCACGAAGACCTTCTAACTCGGCTAATAACGGCGGGGCACGAGGAGGAGGTGACGAGGGACATGGTGATAAGCTTTATCTTGGCGGGGCGGGACACAACTTCAGCGGCAATGACATGGCTCTTCTGGTTGCTTTCCCGCCAACCAGGTGTGGAGGAAGATGTGGTGAAAGAGATTGAATCCGCCGGAGAAAAGATGTCGGATTTCGAGTCGTTGGAGTTGAGCTTGTTGAAGGCATGCCTTTACGAGTCCATGAGGCTTTATCCACCGGTTGCTTGGGACTCGAAGCATGCCGTAGTTGATGACTTGTTGCCCGACGGGACTCGCGTCCAGGCCGGCGATAGAGTGACCTATTTTCCCTACGGGATGGGAAGAATGGAAGCGCTGTGGGGGAAGGACTGGTTGGAATTCAAGCCGGACCGGTGGTTTCTTGAACCGGACAAGGAGAGATCAGCTCTGAAAAAAGTATGTCCTTACAAATTGCCTATTTTCCAGGCAGGTCCGAGGGTTTGTCTGGGGAAGGATATGGCTTTTATTCAGATGAAATATGTGGTGGCTTCGATTCTCAGACGATTTGAGATCAGACCGGTTGATTCCGGTGAGCCGGTTTTCGTGCCGCGGCTGACGGCTCACATGGCCGGTGGGTTGAAGGTTCTAATCCGCAAGAGAGGGGACTGACAATAATAAAACGAGAAATTAGGTTCCATTCCTAATTTGTACATAGCATTGATTATTGTTTTCTTATTTTTGATCGAAGTTTTTTGGCTTTGTCCACATCATTATTTTAGGATTTAAAAAAATTTCACATGTCAACTCTCTGCTATATTTGTTTAATTTTTAGCTAAAGTACTAGCACCGGTGCCCGCGCGATGCTTCGGATTTTAAAATTGTATAAAACATGTGAAAAGTTCTAAATACATACGATATGCAATAGTATTTAGATATATGTTGAAATCTGTTTACAATCATATGGATTGGCGGTTCTATTGCCATTGTTCTAATATTCACATCTTTTACAAATTTGAAGTCCTAAGAGTCCTTAACTGAAAGAAAAGATAAAAGTTTCTTTCTCACCGAAATCTATCAATTTGAGTCAAATCTACCGAAGAAGTATAGATTGTAGCATACCTTGTAATTTCTGCAAGCTGTCCACCTACAATATCAACAGTGACATAATTTGATCAATGCCAATGATCCTGAAGTAAGTGTAAGTGCATTAAAATTTGTATAGAACAAAGCTTGAGAAGCACACATCTGTGAATGATAAGAATAATGCTGGAAATTTTTTTTTCGACTAAATGGAATAGCGATAATTTGATTTAGTAATTAAAAATATTTAACACATTGTAGTAAAAAAATTTAAGACCATAGACGAAGCGTTTAAAATTTATTGAAATACAATGTGAATTTGGAGTACTTACAAAAAATGTAATGACTGACAAAAGTATAAAAATAATTAGAATTTCGGAAAGGAAATTATCAAACAGTAATTTTTTTTTAAAAGCTTTTGGATTAGTTTTTGAGTCACATTTGACAATTGATAAAAGTGACAGCCTACAAAACTCAAAAATAACTATTTTTTAAGATACAGGGTTAATAAAAACTCAAAAATAAACAACAGAGAATGTTTAAGTCATCCAATGTTAAGATAGCTTCTTTCTGTATTTTATTTACGTCGTAGTATTAGATGACTTAACTTTTGCTATGTGACGTCCTTGAACGACCAAGAAATAAAACTAATACAGATGCAAGTACAATTAGATGCTTTAAATAAATTACTTGTCTAGTCAATCTAAACCGTTCACATTTTCATTAAATAACCCGGAGTTGGTACTTCAAAAATATTAATTTAGCTACAAAGAAAACTACCTGAAGATTCCTGACTTGAAAAGGGCATCCAGCAGGGATGAAAACAGCTTGCCCCAAACGTTGTTTAATAAAACAGGAAGAAAAACAAAAGAATAAAGTTCAGAATTTTCAAAACCTGAATGCTGAAAATCTCAAAGAATATCAAATATTCAAGATCACAGTCACATGCACAACAAAAAGTAAAATGATGTACACTATCTCTGAACTACAGACCAGTAAACAGTTAGATTACAAATGTCGCTCAAGCCAGAGTCAATTTGACTTCAATTGTAAAAGCCAAATTCAAAGAACACAGGTTTCCATTTAAGAAACATGCGCCTTCATCAATTTGAACAGAATTCAAGATAAGTGGCCAAAGCATTATGATTATTCAACCAGTATTGAATAATGGATTCACCATATTTATAACTGATGAAATGCAATCAACCATCAAAATTGTATTCATTAAATAGTTAACCGTATATCTTTTGCTAATGAATATTCAAAGTATTTGGCGATAAAATAATGATAATGGAATAGATTAATCATCAATTAATTATCAACAAAAAATAATATTCATTAAGAATGGGGTCTCTGCAACTCTAGATTTTGCAAATAGTGATAAGTGCCGAAAGATGAGTGGCTGGGATATAAACAGAGGTTAATGGTCCAGCTCAGCAGATCAGTTTAGAGATTGTTAGTGTTTGGTAGTCTGTTAAGTATGTGCCATGAGAGCTAAGCAAGGTGATTAGTTGTTGTATAAATTGTTAACTCTCTCTCTGTTGAATAGTTAATTCATTCATACAATTACAGAGCAACTATTATATCACTCTCTCTAAAATTCCTTCTCTCTTTTGTTTACTCTGCATTTCTCAAATATTTCAACATAGTTTGGGAAGCTCAAGTGTACCGGTTAATAGTCCACAGCCCAGAAGGGAGGCCAAGTTTAGGAATTCTAGATTCTCACCTTCTCTGGGTCTGGTACTCCGCATCAATTATCATGAGCAAGGAACAAAATGCCGATAATATCGACGATATTTCACCGATATTATCGGTTTTTTACGGGACCGATATTTTAATAGGTATCCAACGGGTTTTCGTCAAAATATCGCGATATTTTGGAACTGTGCTACTCAGAGAAGAACGCCGGAGCTTCTACAGCTCCGGGCGACTGTAAAAGATGACCCTAGACTCCGATCTAGGTATCAAAATGAAATAGAAGACGAGATGAATTTTTTTATATATTCCGTTTGGCGTGAAACGGTCGGAGGTGTTCGGAAAGTTCGTCGACACCCACGGCCTCGCCAGAGATGGGTGTGCCCATTCCCGAGCCGATTTCGTCCCAAAAACCTTGCAAAAACACGATTTTGAACTTAAATTTCACATATAAGGTTCAATCTAGAACAAAAAGAGGCAAACCCGAAACTTACCTAACCGGAGAAATTCAAGAAACTCGCTGGAGTTCCTGCGTTCACCGAGTTGCAGAGACAAGAAGGAGAGGGAGAAAGACGAGGTTGCTGATGATGATGGGTGTCTTCCTGAAGCAGGTGCGATGGTGTGCGTGTGTGTATGTGGGTCTCGGACCCTCGGTGCAGAGAGAAAGAAGAGAGACGGCGTCGACGAGGGAGGAGCAGAAGGCGATGTGGGTCTCTGTGCTTGTGTGTGGGAGAAGGATCGAGAGACCTTAGGTCTCTGTGCGTGTGTGTGGGAGAATGGAGAAGGGGGAGAAGGGAGCTCAGAGAAGAGAGAAGGATCGAGAGAGAGAGACTGTCTGCGTGTGATGTGTGTGTGCGTGTGTGATCTCTATGTGCGTGTGTGGTGGCATGTGTGTGTGTGTGTGGTTGGGTCATCTGACTCACCTCACCTGACAACTTTTACAATCACTTTTTACAATTTCAGACCATGGACAAAAATAATAGTGCTTTCATAATGAAACCGTGTGCCACTGTGAGTCTGTGATATTCTTTCACATTCAAAGAGGTGAAGTATCAGAGCCATGTTAACAATTACATGGGTGGCATGTTAACAATTACATGCAAAACTATTTTGGGGATTTATCATTTGATAACTACTCTTCACAATACACTCACTCTACACATAGAGATGATGAAGATAGCGAAAATTTTGAAATGTATATAAATGTAAAATATTGTACTAATTCATTATATATAAATGATTATGGTGTGTTTAAACTTCTTTCATTAATTACTACATATTTTCTACACTCACAATGTTTGTCAGCTCGCTATATAATCAACTTGATAATGTTAAATCCATCATGCAATGCATTTCCATCTAATTTTTTGTGATAAACTAATAGATAATTGACTAAATAAACATCCTGCAAAGTTTCAATAAAAATTTCCAAGTTTTTCTTACAATTTCCGTGGTTTCCATATAATTTTTATCGATATCGATATTATCCTGATATTTCCATCGATCTTTCCGTGTTTTTGGACTACCGATATTTCCGATATCATCGATATTTAATACCTTGATCATGAGAGAGAGGGAGAAAGCGGGTATTCGTTGAGAGCGTTTGGGTATTGTATATTGGTACAAAACCAATTACATACTTGGAATTAGATAAACATCTTACAATTGTGCAAACTGGAACTTGAACAAATCCAAAATAAAATGAAAATAATTATAGAACATATGAATACCATAGTTTCTCAAATGGCATAGTCCTCCTGCATATACACATTTCCAAGTAAATTCATACCTCAATAAAAAGAGAATAGAATAAGCCATACTCCATACTCCATACAATATCATGAATTAACTCAGCAAAATTTCTTTGACCCAGATTTTTAAAATTAAAATCACAAAAATTTGAACAACGAAAAGAGAACCCAAGAACTAAACCCTAACCAAAAATGTCAGAGAACTCACCAGGAAACCCAAGCTTTCTGGGTTCAAAAATATCTTCAATAAAACCCAAAATTTCCCTTAATGGAATTCCAAAAAGCATTCTCCCATTTGAAGCTGTTTCCAATTGATTGTCCACTGTAAAATGTTTTAAATCATCGTTGGCATGCTACAAACAGAACGGAATCGAACTTGGACTTTCCCAAAAATTGACCAAATCAAACCACAAAAATTTAATCGAAGTAAACAAAGTGCACAATTTGTCGAAAGCAATAGATCCAACATTCATACAAATGAAATTCGATCATGAATTGAATAAAAAAGTGAGAGAGAGAGAGAGAGAGAGAGAGAGAGAGAGAGAGAGAGAGGAACCTCAAGCACCTGGAACCCTACACATAAAAGCGGCAACAAACGATGACCATTGCTTCCTCAAAATAAAATAAAAAACCAAATCATATACCCACACTAAAAATCCAAACACAGAAACAAAACCCCAAAAATTAATTATTATAATTATTAGTATAAAATAGATCTACAAACGAAATAAGACCCAAAAAAATTTAAACTTTTGTTCAAGAAAAGATTTAAGAGGAAAAACATAAATTATATACCTTAATCAGAAAGGGCTTGCAAGCTTCTATACAAAACCCTAAGATTCGATCAGCAACGTTTCCTGAAATAAAAAACAAACAACCACAGCACCAAAAAAAAAGAAGCAAAATACTCAATGCAAAAGGCCAAGGCCTGTGTGGTTGTTTTTCTGTGTTCAAACCTTCATCAGAACACATAACACAGGCCAATAAAATATTTCGCCAAATCTGAAACCCAGAACACAAACTAATTTAAAATTTCTGCAACTAACCATTTGAATAAAAAAAAATCATCAAATTAAAACTCCCAAACCCAATTCAATCCTTGATCAGAACACATAACAAAGGTTAATAAAATATCTCACCAAAATAAACAATCAATTCTTAACATCTAAAATTGAAGATAAAACACATCGATTTGGAAGGAAAAAAAAAAAAAAAAAAAAAAAAAAAAAAAAAAAACCCTCCCACATGCAAGTTTTGAATAACTCACCGGAACGCTTTAAGGTGATAGAAGAGCAAGATAGAACATGAGAGAACAAAGAACAACAGCGACAGAAACCAACAGAGGTAACGAAAAATGGAGGAGAAAGAACGAAAAGTAATAGAAGCAAAAAGAGTGAAAAGCAAGGGAAGGTGCCAGAAGACGCAGCGATGGTCGACAGGTGGAGGGGAAGGGCCTAACCGTCCTTTCACTGTAGATAAGTTGCTGCCAGCCAAAAAATATGAGGGCATTTTAGTCATTTTATTATTCATTAACAGTGCAAAACAGTGCCTGTAAACTGGGATTTAGTATATGTATAATTTGCCTAATTTTTTTTTGTAATTAATATTAATTGCTTTGTCCGGATTTTTAGTTGATAATTAAAATCTCATCCATTCCTAAATTTAAGGTAAATAAACAACTATTATTGAATATTAATCTTGATTATTCGTTGATACACCCCGACCCGGAATGTCTACTAAGACTCCGAATCGAGCTGTGTTGGCCGACGAGGGCGTCGAGCCCCTAAGGGGATGGATTGTAACATCCCACATCATCCAGGGGAGTGATCCTTAAATGTATATTCTCATCCCTACCTAGCACGAGGCCTTTTGGGAGCTCACTGGCTTCAGGTTCCATTGGAACTCCGAAGTTAAGCGAGTAGCGCGCGAGAGCACTCCCATGATAGGTGACCCACTGGGAAGTTCTCGTGTGAATTCCCAGAAACAAAACCGTGAGGGCATGATCGGAGCCCAAAACAGACAATATCGTGCTACGGTGCTGGAGCGGGCCTGGGAAGTGATCCACCTCAGGTCGGAATGTGACATGGATGGCTACACTTTATATTTCATTCAAATATATCTATTGGTACACTATGTTTTGTGACTACAATTTCGTTATACATATTGATATGGGTACAATGTTTTTTGGAGAAAATTATGTTTTTTTGGAGAAAATTAGGTAAAATGGTTTTGGTTGTTGCATTTTTATGTACCCATATGCATGCTTACAAAACAATGTGGTACATTCTTTTCCATGAGTTTTAACATGTACCCAGAGTTTTTTGCTCTTATATTTATTTTTATTTGGGTACAATGTTAATTATAATTTTCTTGTAAATTTAGTATATGGAACCCATTGGTATTGTGTTTTGGGTACGTAAATTTTTCTATGTTTCAATATTGGTACTTTTTTTTGTCAAGTTCATGGGTACATTGTTTTTGTATGTACCTATAATAAATTTAAAAGAACTTTAACGAAAAGCTCTTGGTACTGTTTACTTTAACGAAAAATCATATTTTTACACTAAAAAGTCAATCCTGGTATTATTCACTTTACCCTTTATATTGTCCTTATCGTTAAAACTCAAAATTTTCAGGCCATTTTCATTAATTTTCCTGGGGTACATAAATTTTGCTAAAGTATGTGGACGATTTTTTCATTGTATGCATTTCTCAAAATCCATGAAATTTGTAAGATCCAAGAGATTTGTAAAATCCATAATCCCATTAATTTGGGGATTTTTACAATTTCATAATTTTTTGGATTTGATGATTGACTGAATTTCATAGTTACTAGAATTTTGAATTACATTAATTCTTGAATTTAAATCCCTTGAACGTTGTTAATTAGAGTAATTTTGAAATGGAAAAGACAACAAGGCAGATTGTTTTAAATGCTAGACTGTAATCAACAATTTTAAATTTAAAAAATAAAAAAATGACATGAAAAGATAATAAACATAAAATGTTGAAGTTAAAAATTGAAAAACATTAAGGTTTCAATCTAACAATTGAGATGATCAGAAACCGCAACCAAAGTAACCCATAAGAAAATTAGTTGGGAGTCAATGGTTTTGAGTATTTAAGATTTATTGGACAGTGTAACATGCGGTTATGCCTCAAATGTAACACAAGGATATTGTTTATTTATGTACATAAAGCATATAGTAAACTCTACTACACGTGTCTCGTTTTGGATCTTAAATCACGATCATCAGACGTTGGACATAATTTCACCAATTGTCCCAGTAGATTTACACATTTTCACTTTCGTTAGTATAATTCGTTTTCTTGCATGTTTGCCATCAATTCGTTATTTTAGACACAAAATTCCTTCCAAGTTGAATTTTAAATAGAATAAATTGTAGCAATGATCTCTTAACTTTAACTCAATTCGAGCAATGATCATTCAATTAAAAATTCATTACCATTGATCTTTCAACTCATCAAAACGTGCAGTTATGGTCAGGGACGAAGCCAGAAATTTAACTAAGAGGGGGCACCTTAAAAAATTTGAGCTCCTTTTTTGGACAAATAAAGCTAGTTCTTTTACAAATGCTGAAAAAATTAATTACAAAATGCCTAATTTTATTACTCTATTGTCTAATTTTGTCTTTAATTGTTGACAATCTAATGCTCTTTTGTACTAATTAACCAAATACATGCAACTCAACAAGGTTTAAACATTAGTGCGTAAGAAAAATATACAAGACGGAGGGGCATTTAAAAACTAAAAGAGGATTTTCAATATTTTAATATAATTAATTGAATAATCTGCAAGGCAAAAAAAATGGGAATGATTAATTGAATAATTTGTAATGAATATAAAAAAAAAAGGTATGAGAGGGGGCATGTGCCCCCACTGGGCCTTACCTCTCTCGGACATGGACTCTCAACTAAAAATTCATTACTATTGATCTCTCAATTTTAATCTAACTAGAGAAATAGTCCATCAACATTAACCCAATTATAGCAATGGTCATTCCAACATAACTCATTTTGACAAAATTCAAACGAAGTTGAAAAAAACTACAGCTATACGTTTTGATGAGTTGAGGAACCCTAATTATAGCAATGATCATTCCAACATAACTTATTTTGACAAAATTTAGATGAAGTTGACGAAAAAGATCATAGCTACACATTTTGATGAGTTGAGAGACCAATAGTAATAGATTTTTAGTTGAGGGACCATTGCTCTAATTTGATTAAAGTTGAGGATCATTACTACAATTTACCCTTTTAAATATGCTCACAAGTGTGGATGAAAACGTCACCTGAGTTGACGGAGGAACGAAACTATAGAAACAAAAATGCAATAAAAATCCACAAGAACAAAAACGACAATGCGAATAAGCTTTGGAAACTACTAAGTGCAAAAATCATGTGCCACTAGGTTAGATCCATAACACCATTTTTTTTACATAATTTTTTACACACATTTATGTGGGACCCTCTCCGTAATGTATTTTAACAATTTGAATTGTTTATCTTTAAGAACATCGTTCATAGATCATCCTTGCAAAAAAGTAGACAAATCAAAAACCACTAAGACATTCATTTGGAGTGAAGAAAATAGACGAATATGATTTTATAAAGAAACCCTAAATCTGTAATCCAAGGGTCATATGGTTCAGAGTGGGTGATTATTGATAGACAAGATCTTTGAGGACAGACTTGAAAAAAACAGATGGCGCTTTATCGTAGTAGTAGAAATCAATAATGCCTAGCTATGTACTCTGGTGTGGGTTTGATCCCCAGCAACGTCCCTCTCTTCTAACATTTAACAATTTAAACCACTAATGTTACTGTTTGTCAAAAAAAAATTGACTTAAAAAAATTAGGATAGAAATTCACATGTCAAGACCTTTTGCACAAAGGAAGAAAACAAACGTGCTCCTCTTTAAACAATAGTAGATCGAGCAGTTAGCATAAAAACAATCAGCAAGCACCAAGCACTAAGCACCGTACACGTTTCATCTTTCTATTTTTATACTTCTTATTTTTTAAGGAAAGCGAGAATCTCATTCAGTTGGTAACAACATATTTCTATTTAATCTAATTAGAATTTGTTTCAGAAAATATAGACAGATTCTTACAGTGACAAGCTTCCAAATTGTTTGTTCCATTCCTCATACGTGCCGAGCTCGTTCAACGAAACAGAAGGCCTCACTTCTTGCAATGCACTCTCAAAGTCCTGCATCAAACAAAACAAAAACATGTTTTTAACTACTAAATTGGCGACCCCAGGCCAACAGGGCTCTCCGTTTTGCAAGGGTCCGGGGCAACGTCTATCTTGTGCAGCCCTACCCTTACTTTGCAAAGAGGCTGTTTCCACGACTTGAACCCATGACCTTTTGCCCTCATGTTTTAAACTACTATGCAGGTGAAAAATGTAAAGGTAAACAACAAATATACTGATCTGCGAGGAGTTTGAAATTCTAACCTCAACAGTTACCGGACGCATATCCTCTTTTTTCAGCTTTGTTATTTCGATGCCTTGTTTCAGAGCTTCTCTTAGCGGACCCATTGAGGCATCCTTCACCAAGTTTTTCATGTCTGATCCTGAGTACCCTGCGAAAGAAAACGAGAAGCTACAGACAGTGGAAGTACGATAGAGAAGACGATGGATTTGGGTCTCAAATGTATGCATTGGTTACCTTCGGTCAAATTGCATATGCTGTCAATGTCCTCCCTTGAAAGTTTGAACAGTCCATTTTTTCTAAGAGATTCCGTATGATCCAAGCTCTCGCTTCTTCAATACAGTAATAGTTGGGTAGCCGTTAATTGAGCATTAAGAGTTTAGTTAAATTAAACATGTTGCAAGTTGTAACTTGGTACCTGATGAAGGCAGGGGAATGTAAAGCCTCTTGGTAAGTCGCCTTCTTGCTGCTTCATCAAGTTCTTGGGGTCGATTCGTTGCTCCTAGAAGATTGTATCCATTTTGTGAAAATGTAGTGAAATTTTCCCCATTTAACTTGTGAAACTAAGAATGAACTCTAAACTCGACATGATAAAATTCTTTAACAGCATTCTAGCTAGAGATGATTGAGATGAGGGATTGGGGGTTCAACGATCACCTATAAGAAGAATTTGCTCACTGCCACTGTCAAAGCCTTCCATCTCAATAAGGAACTGTGTTTTGAGTCGTCTACTTGATTCATGCTCACCTTCTGACTTACGCTACACTTATACAGAATTAGTAGAATTAGTATCAGCTAAATACATCCAGACAGAAGGCAACATGAATGATACGATAAGAGATAGAAATGGTCATTCAGTGAAACAAAGTGCAACACCCTGAGAGAAGTGTATTGCATGCATAAAAACAGCTTATTTCATTCCAAGTTCAGTTAAGAGCTAGAGCAAACCTTACCTGTGAGAGAAGTGAATCAATTTCATCAACAAAAATTACAGCAGGCTGACGACAACTTGCAACTCCAAACAGTGCTCGCACTAGCTTTTCGCCCTCGCCAATCTGCAGTCAACGGTTAAATAGTTCAAATATAACAGCATTTCAAGCATCTATAATCATGGGTAAAAATCAAAATTACCAAGTATAATGATTATAATTATCTTTTGTCATATATCCAAAAAGTTTCCAAAATTTAGTTAGACATTTTAGAAAAGACAAGAAAAAAGAAATCAGAAAACATATGCCAGTGAACCATCACAGAACCAAAGCAAATACAAATACCGCATACCCATTTGCTTGTTAATGAACTCGCAGATATGTAGAAAAAGGTTGCTTTTGCTTCTCCAGCTATGGCTTTCCCAATCATTGTTTTTCCAGTTCCCTAAACCAGGTCAAGGGTTAAGATAGCTCATTGATCAGATATGTTTGTACTTGTAGTCAACCCCCCCCCCCCCCACACACACACACCCCACCATTCAACACTTACTGGTGGACCAAAGAGAAGAAGGCCTTTCCCAGGAGAACGGCAACCTTTAAAAATGTCAGGACGTAGTAGAGGCCATATGACCATCTCAGTTACACATTTCTTAGCATGCTCCAAACCAGCTAAACATTGCCATGCAACAGAGAAAATCAGATATGTGCGTGAAAAATTGTAAATGTAGAGAAAGTTTAAGGCATCGCACATTACCTATATCATTCCATCGAACATTCGGATCCTTGTCCATAATCTCATTACTAACATGTTCAAGAAGACGAGGTTCCAAGTTCCTTAATTTTTCTGGGAGCTCTCCATCAGGACCACAGAGCAATTCCAAACTTAAATGAAAACAATAAAGACATTGGGATATGCATACATATTTCACACAATCAATATCAAAGTTATACCACCCACCATCTCTTAGTTGAGTCACCTAATGCATCATCTGACTTTCCAGCGACTCGTGAAGTCACATTCCCAACATTTCCCTCATTAGATTTAATAGGAGGAACAAAATTACCACGGGCACCGCGACGTAAATAGCCATATGATCTCATACCATAACCCCTATTAGCTGCATTGTTATCGCTTTGAGGGGAGACACAAGAATTTGGTGATCCCGCTGGCGCTAACCCTCTTCTTTGCCTCACATCCATTTCCTAGCCAACAAAGAAACAAACCCATCAAAATTTCCACATGTCCAAAATGTGTAAACAAAAGGAGGAAAATCTTCAAAGAACAGCAATAGGACCTCCAGTAAGATCAGGTTAACTACAAAATGATTTACTAAAGGTTACAAAACCTTATTGTAAACAACAGTAATAAGAGGAAGGGTTGTCAGAAATAAGATAGATACCAATTTGACTTTGGCAGTAACAAAGCTATTTCCAGAACCATCAGCTTTAGCATCTTCGTTGGCTGATGGGGACTTTGCTGTTTCAATGATGGGGCTAGTACATTCCTTGTGTGCACGTTTAGCCCTAAAGGTATTCCCATAAGTTCCTTCCTCTTCAACTTTTTGAAAAGATGAGGCACTAAGACCGCCATTACGGTTTTGGTAATTGTGAAGCTTTTCTACAACAATGCAGTCCTCAGAGCTGTTACTTCTACAGGCCCAAGAATCCTTGGAATTGCCATTACTTTCCACTATCGAGTTGTGTTTGTACAACGATGTCAACTTTGTTTGTGTCATAGGTTTCGATAACTTGCTAGTCAACTTGTCCTGCCTCTCCAATCGATCTCCCTAGGGCAGACAGAACCTTTGGTTAGCAAGCCCAATCGTAATAACTCACAAAGTTAAGGAATGTTTTCAACAGGTGAGATCAAAGGCAAACGATACCAAATCATTTGCAGGCCTTCTGTTATTAGACTGCCGAAGAAGAGCCTGAAAGTACTTTGACTGCTTAATCTTCTCAATGTCAATATCGCCATTTGTGCTGAAAACATGGCCCGGCGCCTTCTTTGCTTGCTCAAAGACTTTGCTGTACAGCATACGGTAAAAAATATGAATCTACTTGTGAAGAAAAATTACAGTTACTTATCTACACTAAGGCCACTAACAAATTCAGTGCCGGTTTTACAAAACTCGAAAGTAATTCTGATCAAATTCCGATGGAGGATTGATCAATTCAAAACCTAATTGGCATTTAGCAAAAATTACACGATCATTTGAGTCGCAATTCAAAATTTAGCTTCTCCAAAAATCTTCAAGAAATTCACATAATGTTTAACCTCTAGCAATTTCACAGCGTCTCAACCAATGAAAAGTACAATAACAGGTAAATTAAAGCGCACACAAAAATGCGAAGTTCTAGTGTGCTCGAAGCTTCGGTTCAAATGAAAAATCAAGCTCAGACAGAGAAAGAGAGGCGCACCGATCGGAAAGAGGAATGAGGGCGCGGCGGGCAGCGTGGAGTTTGGCGACGGTTTCGCGGCGGATGGGGCGGATGAAGGCGTGGTCGAGCGGAGAGTGAGATTGGGAGTCGAGGAAGCCGAGGAGACGAAGGCCAAGGATCTGAGCGGAGGAGAAGTCGTGCCTCTCGAGGGCGAGCTCGGCTCCGAAGGAAAGAGAATGGAGCCTGTTTAGGTTATCGTCCACTTGCTTTCTCCAGCAGACCTCTTCGCCGCCGGTCGCCCCTTGCCGCCCCTTCGCTTCCTCCTTTCCCGCCATTTTCCCTTTTCCTTTCACTTTGCTCCAACTGTCAGTTTGTGACTGTAACTGACTGTTTGAGTGACAATTTAGAGCAGGAAACGATCGTGCCGGAAAGGTCAAAGATACCCTTTCTTATTTTGTCATGGTGGGGGTAGAATTGACTTTTTATTGTTCTTCGTATTCGCAAATTTTCCGACTACGTCGTGTGTGAAACACGTTTGCCCATCAGTTAGAATTTATGGATGAAATTTCAAAGATCCGGATTACTTGATTCGGTGGTTTTTGTGAAAGAGATTCACGGAGATGATCTCTTCTCGAATTTATGATGACGTATTTCTTGTAACTTGTAAACATGGTCAGTAAATTTATGGATAATTCGTGTTTTATACATGAGGTATTCATTGATTTTTTTTCCGAACTTGTAAACAGTTGTCAATTTTCTTCATAAATTTTAATTTTAGTTAATCAGGACATGAACTTTTATAATTGGCTAATTTCCTCACAAATTACTGCTCTAAACTTTTGTAACATGCAAGTATAATACACGTTTTATATAAATTTTCGTTATCTTTACATGTTTCATGATTCATTAACTTATATATTTTTCAAAACTCCAAATACAATACACGTATTATACATGTATGAAAGTACTTTTCATGTTTAATACACGTTATTTTCACATATATTTTCAATAATGCACATAAAATTAACGTATTCTAGATGTATTTTTAACATGTAGAAGCTATTATTTTTCACCGAGCCGAGGATTGGGGCTGAGGAGGAGGAGGTGGTGGTGGTGGTGGTGATAGGCATGGCGGTCATCGAGGTGTGTCTGAACGAGCGGATTGAAACGATCACGCAGACTTATGCATGCTTGAGAAGGAAATTTCCAATAAACGAAAGCTTGCAAGAACATACAGCCTCAAGAAAGAGAGGAGGGGGGGGGGGGGGGGGGGGGTGGATTCCAAAGGACAAAACATCATTTGTGGGGGGGGTGGGGGGGGGGGGGGGAGGGATTCCAAAGGACAAGCATAGATGATGAATAAAACTGTGTCAACATGATTGTACATTAACCCTAAATCGGCAGTTCAGCAGCACAGCAAGTACATGGCAAAATTTAATGGTTACAACAAACAGAACAAGCTCTATATTTTTGGCCATGGTTCAACAATCTGCGAGCGGCGTCAGCGTCCGTCCTACACTAGAAAAGGCATCCTATATCCTCCTACATCTGCTTAACAAATAAGAATACAAAGGGGGCTGGTGGCACACGCCCCCGGCAAGAGCTCAACAGTCCCCTCACATCATATGCTTCCAGGAGCAGCATCACCTCCTGCACCTGGCTTACGATTCAGATACCGGATAACAGCATCTTCGACCCTGTTACAATCACCAACACAAGATTCAATAAGTAGGTCGTCGCCCTTAACCATATATGTAACTAAATGTCAAAGCGAATCAACTAATGCATCATCCAACAAAATAAATGAAATCCATCCGGAACAATCAAGCACAGCTATTGAAACATAACCAGCAAGAGAAGGGGATACGGAAGTAAACGAATAATTTGGTTGCCATCAAGTAAATCATGATCGGCAGACTTTCATAAAAATAGCGATGGTAAAGCCTTGAAAAGCAGGTAAAAGTGGAAAAATCAATTAAGCTAAAATGTGAGGTGTTTACCATGGTTGGTGGAAGAAATCTGATCGCCTCTCTTTTTCAGCACTACGGCTTGCTACTCCAGCTACAAGCTTTAAATCTTTGTTTTGAGATTCAATCAGTGCATTGATAAATTCTACAGGAGATTGACTAAACCCAAGGAAAAAAGCTCGCCTGCGACGATGCTCATGGATTTTTCTTATAGCTGCACATATTGCTTCATCACAGGTATCAATCTCTTTGTTCTTCTCGGAGTTGGCCAAAAGAGCAGACAGTTCCCTTTGAATTGGAAAAGGAACGTCAACCAACACATCATAACATGCAGTTCCAGCTGGACTATTTCCTGAAAGCTTTATCTTATGTTCCAAATGTATAGGTTGCGGGGGGAACAAATGCTGAGATATCTTCTGCGATACCATGGTGAATTTCATCTTTTCTTCCCCAAATACTTTCTGAAGTGGTGGATCACAGTTAAAGAAAGAAAGGTCATGCTGGTTCTGCAATTTCCTAGCCTTCACATAGTGCCAGATTGAAGCTATAATCCTAGGTCGGGTTTCAACCTCAATACCAAGAACTTCCATCAACGGTTGAGAAAGCTTATACTTCTCAGGCGCATAATTCATTTCCAACCGTATGTTCACAGTAAATTCTTTGTCACCTTTTCTCTTCACCTCGAAGCCCTCATGAATTGCAGGCGATCTAGCATTTTCCCACAAAATGATATGATTCTCAGGATATAGTCTCTGATCCAAAGAAATTGTTACTCTCTTGAAGAAAGATGAGAACTTTGGATAAAAGGGATTTGATTTCTGGACCATTCCAGGCTGGTCAGGATCAACCCCATCTTCCAAGATCCTCCCAACTATTTTAAGTGTCCAAGTAGGGGGATCAGCATTTGGCTTCTGTGGAATCGAGCGAACCTGATTAGCAAAAGTGTTAAAAACATAAATCCGCATCGTTTTCTGAATGCAAGGCGGGCTTTTAAGGGCCTCTTGGATGTCTACTTTCTTTCTTGCAAGGGCAGCATCAACACGAGCCTCAAACTCGAGAAGCTGGGTGTAGAGAGCAGATTCAGGCAGAATGGTGGCTACTTTGTCTTGTAGCAGTTTATCGGGAAGCTTCTGCTTCTTTTTACGAGCGGCAGGGTTGAGTTCCATGGTTCTCACGGGTGACATCATGTGTGTAGGAGAAACACCAGAAGGGCGTACTGGTGGTTTTTGGGGGTAGCGCTTGGCACTGCCATTCCCAGGTGTGGAAAAGGAGGGTGAAGACGACCCCAAATTTGCAATGCCAACTGCTTGGTTCTGGTTAAGGGCCATCGCCTGAGCTTGCAACTGAGCTTGGAATTGGGCGTTAGCCACTTGAGCTTGGGCATGTGCATGGGCTTTTGACTGAGCCTGGGCAATAGCCTGTGCTTGGGAGAACTGAAACTGACCTTGGTAACCAGCCCCAATCTGTGTTTGGGCTTGTGATTGTTGAAATGCAGGGTTTGCAGACATAGATTGCCCTCCCATACCAATATTGCCAAAGGGCGATGAAGAGGCTCCGAGACTCTTAGGTGGGTTATTATTGTTCATAGACATAGCTGACTCTAACTAGATAAAGATCCAAAACCAGCAAAATATTACTTCTCCACACGCATAACCTCAAAAATCCGTCCCAACATCAAAAACCCACAAAAATTACCATACATCCATAAGCCATTTCCACAAGATCTTAAAACCCAGCAAATGACCATGCGCAAAACCCAAACCGAAACCCGCTCAAATTCAAACCTCTAAGAACCATTTCCGAGCAACACACCAAAAGGAAGATGACCCAAATCCACGAAATGCACAAATTTCGCAGGAGGCAAACTTTTGGTTTCACAAAACCCTAATTCAAGAAACGGCAATCAGACCCAAATATTGGCATACAGTACCGAAATCCATAAACAAAGGAGCAAAATTTCAATCAAAAGATACAGAATTTGACATAAACAGATCAAAACCACAGCAATTTTGAAATTCTGAACGAAAATTGGCAGTCGAGAATACTGAGAAATTCATAAGGAGATCAAGCGAGACCTAAGGAAACGAAGGGATTGAGAAGCACTTACAGAGACGCAGAAGCAGAAGCAGTCCGGAGCTTTTAGAGTAGAGCAAAAGCAGAAGCAGTCCGGAGCTGCAGCAACACTGACGCTATGCTCTTTGATTTCGTTCCCTTTCTCCTTCTCCTACGCTTTCTTCTCAAGTTGAACAGAAGGCGAGCGAATAGACATGAATGGGCCGAGCCCAACATCCCCAAAAGCCCAGCCCACGCGTTTTAACAAGTCCGCGCTTTATAATGTTAAACCCTAAGAACTCTTCCAACTCCGCTCCAATTCACCTCTGACCGCCCAGACTCCTCCTTCCGCCGCCGATCAACAGCAATGGTAGATCTCTCTCTTAAATACTTGTTTTTGTTGTAAAATTTGCGACTTTATTAATTAATTTTGATAAATTTTCAAACTTGTATTGTTTAGGTGAAGTACTCGAGGGAGCCCAATAATCCCACCAAGTGTAAGCAATTTTTTTTGTTTTAATTTACTCAATTTTATGTTCTAAATTCGAATTTAATCGCATTCGTATGCATTTTTCCTCAGCCTGCAAGGCCCAGGGCGAGGGTCTAAGAGTTCATTTCAAGGTACTCTTTTTTTTTTCTTTTTTTTTAAATTTTGGTTTCCAAATTTGCTGTGTTTTTAGAATTTATGGTTGAAAAATCTGTTTATCTGAGATTTTTTGTTGGCATTTAAGATTAATTTTTCGCTTACGAGTAGCAGCGGAATTTGCTTGTGTTATGCGTAGACGGGTTCGATTCGATTGTTGTAATTTGGATTTGTTAATCTGTTTTAGAACACGAGAGAGACTGCCCATGCCATCAGGAAGATGCATTTGGCAAAGGCCAAAAGGTACTTGGAAGATGTTTTAGCCCACAAGCAAGCCATTCCCTTCCGCCGCTTTTGCCGCGGTGTTGGCCGAACTGCGCAGGCGAAGAACCGCCAGTCCAATGGTCAGGGGCGTTGGCCGGTTAAGTCTGCTAATTTCATTCTTGATTTGCTCAAGAATGCTGAGAGCAATGCTGAGGTAAATGCTTCTCCTTTTTTGGCCTCGCTTTTGCTTCTTTGTTTGATGTTTTATGTTTTAGCATTGAGTTAAAACTGAGGTGTTTTCGTATTATGTAGGTGAAAGGGCTTGATGTGGATTCGCTGTACGTCTCTCACATCCAGGTCAACCAGGCTCAGAAACAGAGACGCCGCACATATCGTGCTCATGGGAGAATAAATCGTGAGTTTGTTATTCCATTTTGAGTGGTGGGAAGGAATTACATATTTTGTGTGGTTGAACTTAAATTTTATTCGGACATTGTTTTAATAATATCTTTTTGCAGCTTATATGTCATCTCCCTGCCATATCGAGTTGATTTTGTCAGAGAAAGAAGAGGCAGTAAAGAAAGAGGTAATCTAAAGCTTCATTCTCCAATTACTTAAGTGTCAATTTTAAAAGGAAAACCGAATTTGAGATTAGTGCAGTCCAGCCTATAAATCGAACATATGCATTGTGTGGCATTATCTAGATATTTGCGTTGTGCAGTCAGTTTCTTGAAGGTGATTTTTTTTCGAAAAGTATTTAAGCTGAGGTTTTTTCTATCATCTTATCATTTTGACATGCTGCAATGATGCGTTTGTGAATGAGGGTCTTGTCATGCTTCTTAGTACACTGAATTTGAACTCATAAATTGGTGGCACAAGATATGGACACCCTGGCTCTGAAAGGAAACAGTAGGTCATTGGTTGAAACCTTTCCACATTTCAAATATATCAAAGCTGACTGAGTCTTTACCGTTATGCATCAACAATAAAGCCTTCTGTTAGTCAACGATAGACAAATGAACAGGACCCCAAATTTTTTTGATACATGCATCTGTGCTGGTATTAACTAACAAGGCATGCAGCCGATGCTGCAAACTTTGAGCTGATTGACTGAAGTCTTCAGATTGAAAAGAATCACAATTTGGTATCGTTTCCTAGGAATTGAGTGTCAATCGACTTTCCTGCCATAGTTGTTGGATGATGCTACTGAATTGTTTGTCCAATATGAATTTTATGCTCATTGCGCCTTTTTTGCAGCCTGATACTCAGTTGGCTCCCAGGAAGTCGAGGAAAGGTCAAGCACTGCAGAGCGGTGCTTCCTCTTGAGATCTGTAGTTTAAAGAGTTTTATGGTCCTCATTCGTATGCAGATCATCCACTCTATATCTTTCCCAGAATATCTCTGTTTTCAGATATGTTTTGTTTGTAGTTGAGAAATCTATCACCGAATTTTTGTTCAGGAGTTGTGCTTTTCAGTGTCTGGACGAGACTTTAAGCCTTTTTGTTTTCAAGTATAACTAATTTCAAGTGGAAATTTGTGGTGATTCCATATTTTTTTAAACTAATAGTTTGGTTTTCTGTTTTATGCAAGTGAAGCTCTATGACGTAAGTTCTCTCGCACTCTATCTTGTGATTTTTGAACTCACATTATCTCTAAAGCCTCTTCGTTGCCTCTACGCTAATGCTAGGGGGAACATTTCTAGAGTTTGCTTTCGTGTTTTGTGGCCTCTCAGAGAGGGTATAAGTTTTCGACATGTGAGGATGACATCTCTATCGTCCTCTTGAAAACTTATTCTAGTTCTTATTCTAATTCGTTTTTTGTGCTTCGAAGTCAACATGTTTTTCATATCACCGTCACTCTCCGATTCTGCTGCAAACTAAACATTATAGGATGCTATGTTTATGTGATGCTGATACCTTAGTGCTTCGCGGGCAAATTGGTGACCGTTCTTTTTTGGTAGGTGTACGAATGTTGTGTCATCTTTGAACCTCGGTTAATTGTTAGACGGCAAATTCCAGGCTTATATTAGTTCATTGTCCAAGTCGTAGTACGGCAAGCGTTACTGACACTACAAAATAGTCATCCTGAACTTGTCCTTGGTGGTTAGGCACGCGCGTTTTGCAGGAGATAGAAGAAAAGAAAGACTCAGAAAGCTCCGTTAGATAGCCCCAGTTTTACATCTCAAGGTTTGGACTTGGGAGGCACACGCACATTAACACTAAGTACAACAAACACACTGGAAAAACAAGTGGAAAGTCAAACACACTAGCTTGTACTCGTGGCAAGCCTTCTAAGAGGTGGAATAGAATAATCCGGTCGAAGCGTAATCCTTTCCCGAGAGTCAGATGACTATTCATAGCTATTCGTAATCCTTTCCTGAGAGTCAGATGACCATTCATAGCTATTACCCGAACACCAAAGAAGAGTTTGATCCAATGCTTTTATTTATATACACCACAGCAAGAGGATAGCTATATAAAAATCACATTTTTAGGGTTTAAGTTAACCATATTCAAGCAGCCATGACGGAACAATTAACGATGAAGCGGGTAGGGCGGCTGTGGCCGTGCTCAAGAGCTTGCCACTGCAATTCTTCAGCAGATGGATCAGGGCAGCAAGTGTATATGAGGGCAGGGCCTCCTGCATTTGCATCTGAGGAAGATTGGATGACAAGTAGCTCGTCTCCGAGAGCCTTAAACGCCACGCCCCATCCGGAAGTAGCATCAGCTCTCACCGGAACAACTCCCAATTTCTTCCATGCCTTGCTTTGCTTCAGATACACCTTGAGCTCATTTGTTGAAGTTTCAAGAGAGTACAGCTGGTTGGCCACCACCGCAATAAGAGGCGGAGACGGGTTGCTTAGAGTTGTCCAGTCAGCTTCTAGCATGTCCGGGATGAGTTCCCATGTGTGTTTCTCAACATCAAAGGCTTCAGCACAGAAAAGATCTCTTCCGTGCCAATCTTTCCCTCCAATCACATAAAACTTGTTGTCCAAGAAACAGCCGGAGCAACTCATCCTTTCTCGCTTCATATTCGGAAGGGGCTCCCATGATTTCGTCCTGGGATTGAATCTCTCAGCAGAATCCATCGCTTTCCAATCACTTGCTAATCCCATCCCACCGGCCACATATCCATAGGAACCACATGTTGCAGAAGCAAACATACACCTTGGACTGATCATGCCGGGACCCTTGCCCCATTGGTTTGCTTCCATGTCATACCTCCAAACAACAACACCCTCTACCTCTCTGCCGGATACCAGCAGATGAGTCCCAGTGCAAAGAGACTCCCTATCGCTTGACATGAAGCACGAATCAGACGGTAGGATTGGGAGCTTCCTGCAAAACCTGAACTGCCTGTCAAATTCCCGCCATGTATTCTCACCGTATTGTGACACAAACACAGAGGGCTCTTTGATCCCAAGTTCGGCCCTGATCTTGTAGAGCTCGCCGCTCTTCAACAGTGCGAAAAAGCGCTTGTTTATGGTACAAAACTTCCGGTACTCTGATCTTGGCACCCTGGCTAAAATCATAGCCTCCACCTCGTCAATGAGGGGAGGAATTGTATAATCTGCATCCTGCGGTTTACATGGCACAGTTCCTAAGGAACCAGAACCATCAACTTCGAGCCTAAGCTGCCGTGAATATTTAAATCCACGGCGGCTCAGGCCTCGATTTCCAACCTTTTCTCCAGCCTTACTAGCAGACACCCACTTCTTACAACTCAGATTATTATTACATTCATCCCTAAATAACTTCCTGTTTTCTTCATCTTCTTCAGCACCCTCCATTAATCTTTCTCTGGACATTGATCAGAAACCCTACCTTCAAACCTTTGAATAATCGGTGATTTTGGAAAACTGAAGAACAAATTCCAAAAAAATTTCATCAGAAATTAGTTTTCGATATGCACTAATCACACCATCAACACATAAATAAATAAGAAAGCAACAGAACTCAGATGAATTGATCAGAAGAAACAATTGTTTTGATAGTAATTTTCTCAAGGAGAATTTGATTCTCTGAGGCCAAAAAGCTGAAGAATTTACTTGAAACAAAGCTGCCTTACAAACAAATAAATTACTCGTTGTGATTTTCATACTCTTATTTTCTTTTGATATATTCAATCATATGACTAGGAAAATAAATGAAAGAGTACATTACGAGGAAACGAGAGTGGAAAAATCACTTCCCGAAGGTTTGTTTACCCACATCAAAAATAGATCAAACACCACTTGTGCAGAGGTAATTAATATGACAAACTAAGAAGATAACTGGCCATGCCTCAAATAATATTACAAATATATAACCACCCAGATTAATATTTTGATCAATATCCAATTAATAAACAGAAAGCAACAAATAAATAGTAACATATATATAAAAAAAAGCACCTTAATAAAATTGGGTTGCAAAAAAAACAGAAGATATAACTGCAGAGAGGTGATAGCCAATGAAAATTTAAATAGAATAAAATAGTTTGGAAGGAGTAGTACCAATGAATGAGTCTCTAAGGCCCAAACTTTGTGAGGGGTAGAAGAAAACCAGGAGATTGAAGCAGCAAGGGAGGAGAGAGAAGAATCAGAGGAGAGAGAAAGAATGGAAGGAGGGAGGCCATAAGGCACAGAGAAGAATATGGATGGTGAGATCAGTGGAACAAGAGTTGAAGAAGCATATTTCTTTAGAGAGAGAGAGAGAGAGAGATTTGTTGATGGTGCTTTTCTATACTGGGTGAGTAGGAATGCCAGCCGGAGTCGTTTCTCCTTTTTAAGATTGGGAATATACTATTATGTTAAGGACATGCATGCCTATGCGTCTTATTAATCAACTTGTTATAATACGTGAGTTAGTATCATCCGCATAACGTTGTGACAATCATATTAAAAAATCAATCTTACCTCCGAGGATTGCCTTGAATTTTGAACTCTATATAAGAGGGAATTTCATCATAGGTAGCATGGGAAGACGCTCGCTTATGAGAATGTAACTCCAATGTTTGTTTGTGGGGGATGATGAGAACAAAAAACGCTCATTCTCGTATTTGGACAAAAGTAATATTTATGTAACATGTTCCACATTTTCAATATGAAGTAGTTACTTGAGGAAAAAATTTGATTTAAAAAATTAATATATTTAAATACTTATTCTATCATACAAAAAAAGGATTTTAATTCGAATATATTGTGGAGATTTGATCAAAATATGAGATTTAAGCATGAGATCTCTAATTTTATGCTCACTTCTTCAATGTGGATTTCTAAGCAGTCGCCTCTTTTGTCTATACCAGATCAATGGTGTTCATAGAATCTCAATTATAGGGAGGAATGCTCCAAAATACACACACACACATATATATATACACACACACGTATATATACAGACAGTTCCCTATATATATATATATATATAACTGCTATTAGCACTTCAAAAATCTCATTCCACACTTCTCACAAATGTATTTTTCTTTCTAATTATAGAAAACTTGGAATGTCAAATGAAATTTTTGGAATGTTAATAACAATTCTTTATATATATATATATAGCTCTCGCATTCATGTGACTTTGAACTACTTTCTCAAATCAAATAGCGACAATTACCACTCCACTTAGAAGTTGGTTGAGATAAATGAACAACTTCAAAAACCAAATAATAATAATTAAGATTTGCAATTAGCCAACAGATGAAGAACATTGGAATTAGTATAGCTATTTCTAGGACCATTACATCTTCCTAGTCGGATTGTACTGATCAAGAATATCGTATCGATAAAGATAATTACCAATTTCCCATCTGATTATTTTAATGGCCACCAGTTGCTGAGCAGATGCCAGGCCTCATAGGTAAAGAGAAATTTTTAGCGTGTCAGGAATACGGCTCGGTACACAAAGTTTCATAATACAAGTAGTTGGAATTTTTTTTGTAAAGTATCTAACCACTTGTATTATGACAGTTGATGTATCGAGCCGTGTTCCCGACATACTGACAAATCTCTTTTAAGTAAAGAACTTTGTAAAAGTGCATGTCCAATTGGATATTAACTAATGGGTAATGCTATGGAGACTAAATTTGCTAACTAAATGATATGTCACCAATAAAAATAAGCACATTTATCAACGTGTAAGTAATAATCAATCATCAATTTTCATGTCTTTTAGTTTTCAAAACTTTTTCTACAAATTTAGTCTTCCTAGCATTACTCTTAACTAATTATTAATGTTTTCTCTCTTAAGTGTTCTCTTCTTTCTGCTAATCCACTCTTTAATCAAATTAAGGTTAGTGTCCGTCTGTCGGTCATGGATTTGACTATCATCCCTAATATAATTTTCTAATTAGTATTCTAATCAAGTTTCAGAGTCATGATCGCATAGGCCTCCTAACATTTAAAGTTCCAAATTAACTATGAGAAAAAGCAAAGCATGGCATTGCCTGCAGCAGAGAAGAGCTTAACCAGATTTCAGCCCCTTCATTTAGTACGGAAAAGGAAACCAGTTTCGATTAACGCACACTAATTCATCTTTTAATTAGATTTTGAGCAAGAATTCCTACTTAAAATTCTTCGTGTTCAAACCACAAGCTTTGTACTTATGATCATAACTGTTTATATTATGAATCACTTTGTAAATACCATATATTCGAAAAAATGAATTAAAATTAAAGTCGTTTAATCAATCCATTGTAACAACTACATAGACGGTTCATAATACTTTTACAAATTCCATTCATTTGTTTTTATCCGTGTGACGACTAAACGACCTTAGTTTTAGTTGGTGTTTTGCAGAGACGATTTTTATATAGAGTGATTCATAATATGAATAATTTGGATTATAAACACAAAATTTTATGAATCTGCAATGAACAATTTTGAATAAAAACTTCTACTCATCCTTTGAGTAACTAAATATTATTTTATATATTTAGCAAACATGTATCTACAACTGCACAAGACATTAATAAAATGAAACAAAAAAAAAGTATTGTATTTACCAAGAATTGGGGATGAACGTGGCATGAATTGCTTCAAATACGGCACGAAAGTATCGAATGTGACAATAATATTATGATGTGTTATTAATTTACGTTTTATAGTATAAAAAAATGATATGGATATATTTCAGACATATTTACTTTTTAAGAATGAAATAAGTTATAAAATTGTTCAAGCATACAGTAAACAACACTTGTTTTGTGATCTTATACTTGGATTTTCAAGTATGTCATACATAATCTCAACGTGGAATTTTTCTAGTATTTTATTTTTTGCGTGTTATTAAACGTGAATGATACTTATACATTGCATATCTATTCTTAGTAAGTAAACATATCTATAAAGTGGATCGTTAAGACTCTAGTAAAATGTGACAGTCATGCCAAAACATCTCTCATAATCTACATAAAGTCACAAACCCTGAAAAGTAAATAGAAAGAGAAATTGGGAATGCTTTGGCTTGGATTTGAGTTGATATTTGATCATTGGTGCATCTTGCATTGTTGCATCACAAAACACATAGATGCCTAAGCATTGAGCTCAGCAGCATATATACATATATAACATATATAGGGTGATGTTATTCACACATCTCTTTTTGATCTTTCACACACTTTTTTTAATTTCAGCCGTGAAATAAAATGAATTGAAAAATATCAAATGAAAGAAATTAAACAGAGAGTGCGTGAAAGGTAAAAAAAACGTTGAGTAAATAGCACCACTCATATATCTGTTTGAAATGCAACCCCGTCAGATTGTGGTGCTTTGTGAGAATGAGCACCTTTACTTACTAACGTGGCCTCCACAATCCCTCCATGCACGCCAATCACTAGAAAATGAAAAGTTAAGCATCAATATCAACTTGCCTCTATAATTATTTCTTCATTATAAAGTTTTGGTCAGATCGTATGATCATATGACTGGTTCGACCAACTTAATTAATATTGACTAGTATATCAACATATTATAAATTATCGATGTATTCTTATACTAGTGATACCATCAATACTTCAATTGCATTATATACGGCGATATTCTGTTGATATATTTGTCAAGTAACTTACAATGTGGATGTTCGAGAATGTTAATGATTTAACTTCGGAAACTTGAAAAGTTAAAACACACTATGTAATGGTTCCACTAGCATTTTTTCTGTATTATTATTAGTCTGCAAATCTCAAAATATAAACTCAAATTTGACCAGCAAATATATTTCCAAAGAAAATAATTGAATCTTCTTAAAAATAATAAACCCCTAAAACTCATTCTATTTAGTATTTAGAGAGTTTTAACGAAACACTCATGGTACTGTTCATTTTTAACGAAAATGATATTTTTACTCTAAAAAGTCACTCTTGGTACTATTCACTTACAACATTTTTTTGTCATTTTGATTAAAACTCAAAGTTTTCACGTCATTATCATTAGTTTTCCGTAGTATTTATCCATGTAATTTGAGAAGTATATCTAGCTGGGCCTCTCAACTGACTCCGAAGTGATCGACTATATCCAACGGCCCAAATTTGAAGTCCATCAAACACATTGTATCTTAGTGGGCCAATCCTATCTTTCCTCCGGAAAAAGGAGATAGAGATAAATAACAAAAATCAGAAAGGTCGAGAAGTCTCTTCACACCAATCACCAAAGGCATCATCCATGGCTGCCTCATCCGCTCTCTGCAACTTGTTCTCCCTCCTCAGCCCCTCAAAGCCACCGCAACCCAAACTCCCACCGACCCAGCTCTCCGTTTTACAGACCCAGAAGCCCAGAGACCGGCTGGTTCCACTGGCTGCCCAGGGGGCCCACTCTGCTTCTTCTTCTTCGTCGATAGAGTCTGTGGTTTGCCCCTCTCTGGCTCACGCCAACGTCCTCTTCTTCAAGTCGGCGTACAATGTGCAGGTGATTGTCGACGACAACGAGCCCGAGGAGCGGCTGCTCGGCAGGTTCCGGCGGGAGGTCATGAAGGCCGGCGTTATTCAGGAGGTTAAGAGGAGGAGGTACTTTGAGAACAAGCAGGATGAGAAGAAGCGCCGGACCCGCGACGCCGCGAAGCGAAACAAGAGAAGGTACGTGTCCTAATTGTTGCTTTTCATTTCTTTGGTTGGTTGCTTCAGAAATTGAGGATTTAGGAGAAAGAACGTAACTAAGTAAAGTTGTTTATTTTTATGTTTTGTGATTTTTCGGTTGCTTGGTTAAGTAATTGAATGCGAATTAAGATAGAAATGTTCGACATTTGAAATTGAGATTAAGAAAGATTTGAACTTTATGCATTGTAGTTGAGTTGCGTAATTGAATGTGAATTAAGAAGGCATGTTCAACCTTTGAAGTCGAGAAAGATAAAGATTTGAACTTTATGCAATGTAGTTTTGTGGCTGCGTAAGATAGACGTTCCCCCTTGACCCTCGCAAAGCGGGGAGCTTTGTTGGATAGGGGTCGCCCTTTTTAGTCTTGTGGATGAGACCAAATGCTTGAATGTGAATTAAGATAAAGCATATACTTTTGTAATTGTTGGGCCGTTGTCAAAGGCGGTGTAGCTGCCAATTCACCCGAGTTTGAATTCCTCTTCACGTAGATTAGACTAGTTTAGAGTATCACCTTGCCAAAAAGAAAAAAAATGTGAAATTCGTTTTGTAATTAGAGTGCATCATTAGAGTGGGATTCCTTATGCCTATGAACTAGTTGTTCTATCTGTAAAACTATGGCTTGAAAATCACGGACTTGAATGAATTCTTTTGGTTAGTACTCCCCGTTGGATCTGATTATTGAATTCCATTTTTGTTGTTTTTTATCAGCCGGCGACCCTTCTCGAGACCCTTTCAGCAGAAGCCAGAAGTCCCTGAAGCCAAGAAGAGCGATGATGACGGAGATAACTGGGATCTTCCTCAAGGAGACATACCCTACTGACCACACTCTGCCCGGCCTTTGATTTGTAGGAATATCTACGCTTGATTTAGAGAGGCTATGGTCCATGTAAGTTGTATAAGAGTTGCATTCAGTTCAGTTGTTCTTCGATTTAATGTGAAACTTCCAATGCTTTTGTCTACCTAATTTTGTTGCCCTCTTTACTCCTGTTATGTCCAATTTGCAATATTAAAACTATTGAAAGCTTGATGAGCAACATAAGCATATGTATTTTGAATACAACACTTAGATAAAATATTTCCGAAGTGCTTGGTATGCAATGTGAAGGCGTTTATGGAGCACTCGAAAGCTTCAAAAAGTTCAATGCTAGCCTTCTTTCGTATGTATATTTTTAGGGCTACTTTAGGTGCACATAAGGCTTCTCTGATTTTGTTATGGCAAAGTTTCAGTACAAAGACATTGATCATTAGGTGCAATACTAGGTAATGATCGTTCCCTGCTTCCCCTTTTACTATTGTTATTGCGAAAAGAGTTCAGAATTTTGATCGTCGATAATTCTCTGTTAAGTAAACTGAATGCAGCAAAGCAGGTATTGGCAAATTCTTATTGAATGCATTTGTTTGGGGCTCTCCATGAAGGTGATTGCCCGGAACTATTATTTGCTGAACGACCTGTGATACTGCGCCAATCATCTAGGACAAGCTTGAGATCGTGGACTTTACTTTCGATATTTTCACAGCAGTTTGCTTGCATTGTATAAACCTCACTGTAGTTCTTAAGTGGCTGACAAAACCCTCCAAAATAAGCTGTGTCGATAATCTGCACTCGCATTCCAAGCATTTTGGTGATCTCCTCTTGTGTTACAATCTCACAGGGAGATCCAAGAGGAGTACTCGGGTACAGAATCCCGACCAAGTTCAAGTACTCGAAGAATTCGAGTGATATAACATTTGATTTCAGAAAAAAGATTCCCCTATCCTGTTTGTTGCCTGCGTTTTCCGAATCGAGGTCAAATGGAATTGTGACTTCCTTTTGAGAGTCAAATTCTGTAACTGGATTTCTGAACCACATAACATCTGCCTCCTGCAGCAAAGTTAGATTTCAGTTAAAATCTGCCTGATACAGTCATCTTCAACTTCAACCCATCACCACCACACAAGGAACAAGAAAGCTTACTGTGAATATCAGATTGTATCCCAATTGAATTACTCTATGTAGCAGGTCGATTCCCTCCCGACCGTGCCCGAGAAGTTTCTTTCCGGCAGCAGGTTTCGACAATCGTAGAGGCGCGAGCTTGAAGCAATGGGGATGCACGGACTTGCAGTACTCAAAAGCTCCCTTACCTACAGTGGCAATGAGCAAGTGATTCAAGAGCCTTTTCGTCCCTTGGCCAACCCGAAAGCTCTCGAGGAAGAGATCGAGGACGGAGCCAGAACCAGTCCATGCTTCCTCAACAATCGTCAGTATGATTGTTCTATCCGGCATCGATGCTCTCCTCAGAACTTCCACCAGCTCTTTGCTTTCCTAGTTCCAGTAGTACATACTCGTTAAATTTATGGTTTCAAAAATAAAACAGTCGACACTGAAAGGAAAACACGGATTATGTACAAAACAATATTGGGAAGGGAAGATCACTTCAGCTACAAGACCGTTGCTAAGAACAAATAATTTTTTTTTTTTTTAAATTTGGATGTAAAGTGAGGAGCCTTGTTGACTTGAGATCGCCATTTTGGATGTAAATGCGGATTGATGAAACAGAAAATTAATTGATAAGAAAACAAACATACCTGTTGAGATTTGAGAAGATATACTTGGTAGGTGTTTCCAATTGGTTTAGAAGAACTATGCAAAAGCAGCCATAGGAGGAGCACCAGTGAAAAAGCTATTAGAAATTTTTTCATCTCTCTCTCTCTCTCTCGATGATATGACTCGATTTTTCGAATTTGTAATTGAATTATCAGAAAATAATTAGATGGTTTAAGGTAAATCATGATAGTGATGTGGAAGATTACGTAGAATCCATTGAAAATCTTGGTCTAAGAATAGATGAGCATAATAATTAATATATCGACCTTGAATGGAAAATGGATCCCTACATTTTAGGTTCATTGTTCAGCACACAAAATTTTCACTTTCTATCTTTATTCTTTTTCTATGCAAAGTGATATTTTTTTATGTTTGTAATACAACTTAAATTATGATATGGGAGGTTCAAACGCTAATTTTAGAAAGAAAAAAAAACATTATTTTAGCCAAATTAACTAGGATGCGATATTCTAACCTTATATTTTCTTTTCTATTTTTTGGTGTCAAACGAGCTGTTATTCGGTTTAGTCAAATTTTTGACCCAGTGGACTTTAGTCAAACTATTAACTCAA
This sequence comes from Heteromeles arbutifolia, assembly GCA_024362995.1. NCBI lineage: Eukaryota > Viridiplantae > Streptophyta > Magnoliopsida > Rosales > Rosaceae > Heteromeles > Heteromeles arbutifolia. Next base: position 805,571 of record JANCRC010000007.1, read on the forward strand.
TAAATAACACTGTTCTAAAAATCCCCGTCTAGGGCCGCCTAGGCCCCCTAATCCCATCTAGGCCTCGCTTAGGGCTAGGTGGTTGGCCACCACCCCGATTAATGCCTAGGCATTTGAAAATTAAGGGCCAACCACCTCGATTAATGCCTAGACATTTGAAAATTAAGAAATGGCACCTAGACTTGCTTAGACGCCCGCCCAGACTTGCTTAGGTGCCCACCCAAACCCACCTTGGTACCCGCCTGGGCCGCAATTACCACTCAGACTGAAATAGACAATTTTCATTTTACATTTTATTTTTTCAATAAATTGTAAAAGATTTGTTGAATGCTTAGAGGAATACACATTATGTACTTTTTCTCTATGTTTTCATTACGTTCTAATACTTTACAATTTATATGTCATTCTATTTGTAGTTACTCAATCACTTGGCAGGGGGTTTAGGAGGTATTTTTGAGCGCATGTTTCTCATATCAATAAAGCAGGTTTTGTCTCATTTTTCGGAAAGCCAGTCATACTATTTACCTATCCCAATGAAATTACGTATTTTTTTAGCATAAGCAGACATTTATTTATATGATATAAAATAAATTTACTTAAATCCGATTAGTCCACCTAGGCCTAGCCTAGCCGCCCTTTTAAAGCCTTGATAATAGTAAGAAAGCTTGCTTGTTATCTAATTAATTTTACTAATATTGATTATTTTTTTTATGACTTGAATGAATGAATATGTATGCAGAAGCTGGAATGGCATATGTGGTGGAGACGGTGGCTGACTCGTTTTGCAAAAGCAGTAAACATGCACAGCTGCTCAGGGTGCATTCTGATTCGGGACACCGTCGTCACCACTTCTCCACCTCCGCCGGTAATAGTAGTACTGGTAATGTGATCAGGTGTGAAAACATCTCCACGGCCTGTTGACAATCAATACAAACTTGGAGATGGCAGTTCTGGTTCTGGTTATGGGTCTAAGTCTAACCAATACAGACTCTATGATCAGGATCGAAGCCTTGTAATAACCACATTATTGCTAGCCTATTGTGAGGCTAAGCCCACCGCTCTTTCTTAATGTAGATAATATCGTTTGTTAAAAAAAATTATATTGTTATGTAAAGTCTACATAATTTACTTAAATGTTGGCATGCAAGCGATATTATTAACCTCAAGCCTTTCATATTTCTCAATGATCAATGGACTGAAATTCAAATTTGAAAAACAGGAGACCGTTTTCGAATTTTTCCATTACAAGAATCTAAAATATTTAAGATACATATAATTTCATTTAGAAAAAAATGATGCATAGAATCCGGTATGGACCCTTAAAATTATGTCTTAAATTAAAAGGGAAAAAAAACATTTCAACCACATATTATTGATTATTCATGATGCTATATACTAGCCTTCATGCATGCGCTCATGCGCGTGCAGAAGACATTTTTGAATCACAACGTGCTATGTGCGACTTACACGTTTTAAATATATTAATATGCGTAAATTGATAAAAGGAAAGTCAAATATTTGAAGTAAATGAATAATTTTAGATCATGCTAGAAGAAACCCCTCGTAAACCAATTAAAGCAGCTGAATTCACATAATAAAATTGGTCTCTATAGAATTTACATTAAGAATAGAGAAAATAATATTTAATAAACAATTGATTGAATCACATTATTGCTAGCCTATTGTGAGGCTAAGCCCACCCCCTCCCTCTCAGTGTAGATAATATTTTTTGTTAAAAAAAAAATCATTTGACAATTAATTCACATTATTATCCGGGTGCCAAAGACATTTTTTAGAGAAATTGAATCGCATTATTGCTAGCCTATTGTGATGTACTAATTATAAAAAATAAAAAATAAAAACTGCACCAAACAATTAATTATTAAAAAAAAGCATTGTTAAAATTACAAAATTACCCTTGTATTATTTTATGCATTCCTTTTTGTTGCTTTTGATTGTTTTTTGGCTGAGGGGTCATTTTGGCCATATTCTTTTTTGTTGAAGCCGTGACACCAAGGATTTTGTCGGCATGTGCCTCCTGCATTACTATTCACCTTTATTGTTGGCTTTATATATAAGATTAGTTAATTAAATAATAATTCACTTTCCTACTAAAATCTAATCCATTTTATAAGCTATTAACATTAATATAATCTAATAAATTATTTTTTTATTGAACTAATAAAAGATTATAAACACCATAATAAGCTCTATTGTAACATCCCACATCGTCCAGGAGAGTGATCCTTAAATGTATATTCTCATCCCTACCTAGCACGAGGCCTTTTGGGAGCTCACTGGCTTCGGGTTCCGTAGGAACTCCGAAGTTAAGCGAGAAAGGGGCCAGAGCACTCCTAGGATGGGTGACCCACTGGGAAGTTGCTCGTGAGTTCCCAGAAACAAAACCGTGAGGGCGTGGTTGGGGCCCAAAGCGGACAATATCATGCTACGGTGGTGGAGCGGGCCCGGGAAGTGATCCATCCTGGGTCAAGATGTGACATCTATAACAGTTCAATATAATTTTAAAATAACTAAAATAAGTTTTTTGGGTAAGGAACTAAAATAAATATTTTTTTTCAATTAATTTCATTTTAGTTTTAAAGTTACTTTCGTTGAGTAATATCATAATTATGGACAAGGTGTATGAACACTACGTTAATTTTCATGAGCAAAATGGTTTGGTCCATAGAATTTTTGGCCATGAAATCTCCTAAAGATTTTTCACTCTTCATGAAAAAAGGGTCCTCGAAATGGAATATTGTCCTCTGAGAGATCATTTGCTTGAATGGCGTGAAGATAAGAAGAAGGAATATATACCGTAAAACCTTAATTACCTTAATAATTTGATTACGGTTGAAATCTGTTTGATTGGTTATTAGTAACCCATTTAATTGTTTACAAAAATACCAAACAAACCTCCTCTATATAAACCACCCAACAGTACTATTGCTTTTGTGTTGTAAGTTAAGCAAAAACTTCCAAGAACTTCCTTGAGTACCAAGTAACATACAATTTACGGTTAACTCATTTTCGATCGAGAAGCAGATCCGAGACACAACACAGTACAATCTTTTAAGTACTCTTTTGCATAAACCCGTCAATCTGTTCCTTTTCTGATCATGGCTGAAACAACCGATACTGGTTTCATGGTTAGTGACGTTTAGCAAACCCTAGCTAGCTATCTCCCTCGGTTTATTTTCCATGTGATTTCATTTTCTTTATTAATTTTGCCCAAATGAGGCGATTATATTTCAGCTTTGGATTATGATTTTGCAGAGATGTGAGTTGAAACTGGATACCGGTACCCCCGGATGGCATAAGACCATGACCAAAGTTTTGAACAAAATCAAGGGTACGTACAAAAATATATATGTATATATCCCATAGTTCTTATGAATTATTATTGTTAATCTCATTGTTCTTGAATCTCTATAGTTTAATTAATTAATTAATTTTAATTTGATCATAACTAAGGAGTGTCTTACACCATCGACACACAAGCCGGAATTGCATATGTTTCGGGTACAATTGAACCGAACGTGCTTCTCAAGTTATTAGCAAAATCAGGGAAGCATGCAGAGTTGCTCAGAGTTGATTCAGGATATAAGCATCAGTTCTACGAAGCTAAACCTGTTGCTAATTACAGAATTGGACAAGATTATGGGGCTTATTACCATAATAATCATGATTACGGATATTATGGTCACAATGGAAGCTATGAAACAACGATTCCCTACCATCATCATCCTCAGCAGTACCCTAATTACTACGATACACGGGCAACTATACCAGCGATTAGGTTTCCGCAGCCTCCTCCGCCAATGCAGGTCCACCCGTTTTATGATCCGGATACCCAATGCACCATTATGTGATCAGCACCGTATAATAAATAAATAAATAAATAAATAAATAAATAAATATATATATATATATATTATATGATGCTCATTACGTAAAATAAATGGGCTAAAAGTTTTTGTTTTTCCTTCTCCAATATTTGGGAGTTTAAGGGGCTTGATGATTCGGTTTGCCATTCTTCAATTATCAAAAGAAGAATGTTGAACTTTGGATGGAATTTTACATAATATATATATATATATATGTGTGTGTATATATAATTATATGTATCAGAAGGCACGATTTGCGTACAATAGACGTTCTTCCTTGATTCTCGCAAAGTGGATAACCTTGGGTATTATAAGATAGGGTTTGAGTGGACTTCTCAATTGTACTTGAAGAGTTTATACTTGAACTATTTTATATGTTCAATAATACCGAATATTGCTTAATTGTGTGGCAGTTTGTGGGTAATTGCAATTTGCTCTCGTACTTGCTTCATTTTGCTTTTGTTTTTTGTTTTTATTAACCTCATTGGTACGAGGGAGGTTTGTTTGTTGTTGGAGTCATTGTTATGTGTTTATAAAATTTAAACTCAAAACTTCTCGTTTATAAAATTTGAACTCTTAATTTTGTAGAAAATTCCATAAATTCTTCTAACTTCAATCACCTTGAACCCACATTTTTTTTTTCTTTTCATTTTTGTAAATTTCTACAATATCGTCATATTACCTTATTTTTGATCCGGATCCTTAAATGCTTTTTATATTTTTAAAAGTAAAGCAGCCTCGTTTTAAGTGAAAAACATTTTATTGTGGCCGCACGATCTTTAATAAACGATCGTTGTGCATTGATCATCGGGATCCCCAGTGAGGGGATCCGGAGAGGATCCAAATCCTTTTGATCCATATTCGTGGAGACATGCGTCGGGTCAATAGTAAAATAAAGAAACACAAAATATAAAAACTCAGATCCAAATCCTTTTGATCCATATTCGTGGAGACATGCGTCGGGTCAATAGTAAAATAAAGAAACACAAAAAATAAAAACTCAGTGGTGTGGCTGCTGGGATTCGAGCCCAGGTCTCCACGGCCACAACGTGGAATTCTTACCACTAAACTACAGCCACAAGATACAGAATTTTGACCCAATTACACTATATGAACAAAATCCTAATTGGGCCTCGGTCGACAAGCCATTGTGGATCTTAATTGGTTTTCATCAAAATACAATACTTTTATGTATTTAATATAATCACTATCTAATAGATATAGTTCATGTGAATATATATATTTTTGAAATCATCATATGATCGTCGAAATGTTAATTATGTTAAATACGTGTAAGTATTGTAGCCAAATATAATGTATGAAATTGTTTCGAATATCCAGCACCTACAAAAAAAGCAATGTATTATAGAACTTTTATATCACCCCCAACATTGCATGTTAGTTCAAAATAAGTTTACCACCTCATAACCTTAAATTATTGAACTTAGATACAACGTTGGCCATAACTTTATCCGTCTCATTTTCACGAAGACGGATGGAGTTGGATTACTACACGTGTCAACTTGCGTAACCATACAAAATCCAAATCCCATATTTTAATAATTGAAGCGGATAGGAAATGGATCCCCTCCTGAGCATTAGGTGGGGGTCTTCATGAGTAAGGACTGTGGACCGTTGGATGAAAATCTAACGGTTACAAACAGAGGACCCCTTTAAAGTTATAATAATTATAACCGTTGAATTTTTATCCAACGGTCCATAGCCCTTGCTCATGAGGACCTAATGCTCAGGAGGGGATCCATTTCCGAAACGGATATACTGCCTTTTAAATCACCCCAAAGGTCACATTTGAAATCTATCGTTTATCTGTGCGATCTGAGGGGTCATATTTTGACACGTGTATATGCCCATGGGGATCTCACATTTTTGGCGATCTTTCTAGACGGAGATTTGAGCAGTTTCAGATCAGGGATTTGGATTCTCTCTTGATCCAAATATACAGACTGTTGGATTTTGATATAACAGCTACAATTATTATAATTTTTAGTGAAGTTCCTTATTTGTAGTCATTGGATCAAAATCTAATGGCCCGTGTGTTTGGATCAGAAGTATCCGTCTCCCTTGCTCATGAGAGGATCCAAATCCTTAGATCAGGATATGGATGATACATTTGTAAATTAATTATCATACGTCACCTAGAAGACAAGTCATGTGTAATGTAGCTATCATGTGATTAAAATCAATCGGGTCGATGTCAACTTGAAAAATTATTAATATACAGAATAGCCCAACTTATTATAAGCACATGCAATGTCCCATTTCTATCACCGTCCAATTCATTCTTTGCACGCGCCTCATGTGAAGGGAATTTTCAAACTAAACACGTGGACAACCCAAATTAAGTGATGTAGAGCACACGAGGCCGTTGAAATTTATACTTAAACAACCTGCTTTGATACCATAAATTAAGTCAAAGTTCCATCCTAAAACTATTGCATTCATCATTAATGAACATGCAAGAGGATGAGCATCAAATGGATTATATTTCTTAACACAATTGATAGAAAATTAGAGATTGCTCAAATCATTTATTTCCAAACGTCCAAGCCCACATTGCCAATGTTGGCATGTACGTACAAAGATCGAACAAGTGTCTGTATAATTTAATTATAAATACAATATAGATGGCATGATACCGGTAGTTCTCAGCTTCTAGAGAAATTTTTAGTTGTGACGGGCACACGGATGGTACACCAAGTATTTTTATGTAAGTGGTGAGAAATTTTATTTTTTAAGTTATTAACTTTTTAACACACATATCCCACTATTTATATAGCAATACGTGGTGTACCATCCTATGTGACGATCACACTGAAAAATCTCTCCAGCTTCTGGCCAATCTAACATTCGTAGCCAATAAGAGTAGCTGTACCACTTCAGACATAGAGTTTGTGAGCTTTCTGTTTCTGTTTTTCTCACTCTGCAGCTTCCACGAGCCCGATGGCGGAACACTCGAACCACCATGCAGAAGCTGCGATTCCGCAAACCATGCAAGAAACCGGTGCGGAAGAAAGAGATCCAGAGAGCATTTCTCTCCAGCAACCACTCCTCAAGAGAAACCGAACACTTTCTTCCACTCCACTGGCTATGGTTGGAGCCAAAGTCTCTCATATCGAGAGCTTGGACTACGAGTAACGACTTAAACAACCCATTTCTCGTTTCATCGAAAAGAAGCGTCTGAATCCTTATTGTGTTGATCTTCATCACATTGAATTGAAGTTGGTTTGATGCAGGATCAACGAGAACGATCTGTTTAAGCATGATTGGAGAAGCAGATCCAAAGTCCAAGTCTTGCAGTATATATTTTTGAAATGGATCCTTGCCTGCCTTGTTGGACTCTTAACTGGTATAATTGCCACCCTCATTAACCTCGCTGTTGAGAATATTGCCGTCTACAAGCTTCTTGCCGCGGCTAGTTTCATCGAGAAAGAGAGGTTTGTTGTATTCCCCTGTATTTCTACCGAACTTTCAATGTCGTATTCAGCTACTACAATCCAGATATCATATATAGTCCGTTGAAATGCCTATGATCGCATAAACAATATGGGAATTGTGTGGTGTAGGTACCTGATGGGGTTCATCTTTATAGCTGGGGCAAATCTTCTACTGACCGCTATTGCTTCTGTTCTCTGCGTGTGTTTTGCTCCGACTGCAGCTGGACCCGGTATACCTGAAATCAAAGCATATCTCAACGGAGTTGACACACCGAATATGTTTGGTGCGACAACAATGATTGTCAAGGTGGATTTTCTTTTGCAAATCGAACATTGTTTTCATTTAATTTCAGTGACTTCTCTATTAGATTACTCTTAGGAAAGTATGTCATAATTTATTAAGCTAAGTGGCACGAAAAACTTTCATCCTGCAGATATTCGGAAGCATTGGGGCTGTTTCTGCAGGCCTAGATCTTGGAAAAGAAGGACCTCTTGTGCACATTGGAAGCTGCATTGCTTCCTTATTAGGTCAAGGGGGACCTGACAATTACCGTATTAAATGGCGCTGGCTCCGCTACTTCAATAATGATCGTGACCGCCGAGATCTCATTACCTGTGGCGCTGCCTCTGGGGTATGTGCAGCTTTCCGAGCTCCTGTGGGAGGTGTACTGTTTGCCCTTGAAGAAGTGGCAACATGGTGGAGGAGTGCCCTTCTCTGGAGAACTTTCTTCAGCACAGCTATTGTGGTGGTGGTGCTTAGAGCTTTTATCGAAATATGCAATTCTGGGGAATGTGGGCTTTTCGGGAAAGGAGGGCTTATCATGTTCGACGTAAGCACTGTTACTGTGACATACAATGCGTGGGATATCATCCCCGTCGCTGTAATTGGCATCATTGGTGGAGTTTTGGGAAGCCTGTACAACTATCTTCTCCACAAGATTCTGAGACTATACAACCTCATAAATCAGTAAGCAACCCTAAACCAAATACGAAAACTGACACAACACGATGTCAATTCGATACTAATTACTTCTTGATTTACTCTTATTGCAGGAAGGGGAAAGTTCACAAGCTCCTCCTCAGTCTCACTGTATCACTCTTTACTTCTGGATGCCTATACGGTCTCCCTTTCCTTGTCGAATGCACACCCTGTGACTCCTCTCTTTCGGAGTTTGTCTGTCCCACCAATGAAGGATCTGGAAACTACAAAAAGTTCAACTGCCCAGATGGCCACTACAATGACCTAGCTACTCTGCTCCTTGCCACTAATGATGATGCAGTTCGAAACATCTTTTCGACAAACACTTCTGCTGAGTATCATCCTTTATCCCTCCTAATCTTCTTCGTACTATATTGCATCTTAGGATTGTTTACCTTTGGAATCGCTGTGCCGTCTGGACTGTTCCTCCCCATCATCCTTATGGGCTCAGCTTATGGCCGTCTGCTTGGAATTGCCATGCAATCATATACGAGCATTGACCAGGGGCTTTTCGCTGTTCTTGGTGCAGCTTCCCTAATGGCAGGGTCAATGAGGATGACTGTTTCGTTATGTGTCATATTTCTTGAGCTCACCAACAACCTCCTCTTACTACCCATAACAATGCTTGTCCTTCTAATTGCCAAAACAGTTGGAGACAGTTTCAATCCGAGCATATACGAGATTATACTGCACTTAAAAGGTTTGCCTTTCTTGGAGGCACATCCAGAACCGTGGATGAGGAATCTGACTGTAGGTGAGCTCGCTGATGCCAAACCGCCAGTAGTAACCCTCCGTGGAATTGAAAAGGTGGATCGTATTGTGGAGGTCCTGAGAAACACCACACACAATGGTTTCCCTGTTGTAGAAGAAGGAGTGGTGCCACCAATGGGATTGGCTGTTGGGGCAACAGTACATGGACTAATTCTTCGAGCTCACCTTCTTCAGGTGCTGAAAAAGAAATGGTTCCTAAGGGAGAAAAGAAGAACAGAGGAGTGGGAAGTTAGAGAGAAATTTACCTCGGTTGAGTTGGCCGAGAGGGAAGGGAAGATCGATGAAGTGGCTGTGACAAGTGATGAAATGGAGATGTATGTAGATCTGCATCCACTCACCAATAGAACACCATACACAGTGATGGAAGGCATGTCAGTGGCAAAAGCTATGGTGCTTTTCAGGCAAGTGGGACTTCGCCATTTGCTCGTTGTGCCAAATTATGAAGCATCTCCGGTGAGTTTATCAACCATTCTCCCTTTACAAAACACCATGCACTTGTTAACGAGAGTTACAGTTTACTTCCGCACGAGCATTTTTATTCTGTCCATTGATCATGGTTATTCAAGATGGTACACTACTTTTTGTAAAGGCCAAATCACTAACCTCGACGTTTGCTCCATTTGTAGGTGCCTCCAGTGGTTGGGATCTTAACCAGGCAGGATTTAATATCCTACAACATTTTGAATGCCTTTCCACATCTCGCAAAATCTGCAGGCAGAGAGAAGGGGAACTGAAAACGTCTTCGCCTCAACCAACGAACTAGCAGCTTTCCTGATGGAAGACGATGCATTCTTCATCTTTTGAAGTCTCCTACTCAATTATATTTATTCTTTTCATCCAATTCAAAAGGAGCCAGGTAGATATACAACAGACTGCAATTTCATTCATTTGTAACTATTCATTTTACACACGTTTCAGCCGATGGTGAACAACTGGTTTGGTATTGCTGTGCTTTGAAAAAAAACTGTTTCTGTTGTGCTGTGAGAATAAGCTCATTTTTGCTGATTCACGTTTTCAGCTTTTTTTCACCCAAAACTGTGAAAATAAGCTATTTTTAAGTGTTTACCAAACACCTTTTTGGGCTCAACTTTTTTTTATACCCACTTTTTATAAAAGAACCTCAGAACCAAACCAGTATGTAATAACCCCAAAAAAAGTTCAAGCGGTTATCATTGAAAGTCACTGCAAAATCCTAGTTTTATAATTGTTTACAACATAAAACCAATTGGCAATATGGGAGACTCATTCTCAACCCTAGCACCAAACCCAAATAATATCAGGATCAAAACCCTAATTAATACCAGAAAGATAATTCTTTTTTTAAAAAAGGCCTAAACTTTACGAATTTATGGGGGAAAAGTAGTAAAGTAATACCATTTTTGCAACTGTGAAAAGTGAAATCTGAGACTCCAACTGTCTTGAAGAACTCCGTCGCCTCGTCGACGATGACCAGACGGTGGAGATTGGACTCGTGCGTACACCCGGAGCACCTGATTATACACCCAGCAGAAAATAAAATTCAAATTAAATCGAACAATTATTATGAGAAAATAAATTAAAAGGGATTTGAGCTGAGAGTTACGATTCGAAGTGAGGGCGGTGGAGGGCGCAGGTTAGCGGCGGCGGAGTTGAGCTAGCGCTTAGTGAGAGAGAAGGTAGTGCTGCCGGTACTTGTGGTGGTGCTGAAGCAGACGGCCAAGGGCGCACTGTGACTGGGGACACGTGGCAGGCGATGAGCGGAGGTGGAGGAGGACGGACGGAGAGGAAGCAGAGAGGCATGTTGTTCCGCCGCTGCTCTGTGGCGGGAACGGATAATAGACAAAGCAATGTCGATGAAGGATTTTGTTAGGAAGATCTCAACGGTAATAAAACGGGAAGAGCCGCTAATTACAAAATTTTCCCGGAGTTTTAGTGCTTGTTCAATTTGGGTCGTCAAACTTTTTTTTGTCCCAAATTAGTCCATAACGTGCAGATTCGTTCTTTGAATCAACCAAATTTGGGTTTGGTTAATTTTGTTCGTTTTCTAGCATAAATGCCTACTCTTAGACAAAAGTGGTCAAATTCTAATATGTTAAGGGCATTTTTATCAAGTACACGAGCTATCGAAATGTCCTTTAGAAAGTGATCACGTGTTCTTCTGTCAATTTTTGTAACGAAAGTCACTTTTACATTAATTTAGGGTACAAATAGAGATTTGTAGAGTAATATTGTAGAATATGTGTCTTGACTTACAAGCAAAACATAAAGGACATTGAAACCACGCTTACAAATTCATAAAGGAAAAGGAAAATATTAAACATCTTTATTTGCTTAAATAAGCTTTCACCGTTGACAGCTTCTTCTAAAATCTATGATCTTTTCTGCAGATAAGTAGCAATGGCTGAGAAAAAATCAAGCACAGCATACTTCACCTTGTCAACGAAGCAAAAGTAGGCATATCTCCAAGACTTCTTGACGGCCAAAGTCCCGAAAACTCCCCAGAACCCGAAACAGAAACCTATCACCACGCTGATGATGAACCCTAGCCTATCGGACTTACTGTCATCATCCTCCCCATCTGCACTTGGAACCGGAGGTGTTTCTTTGTCGCCTTGGCAATCGGTTGGTAATGGATCCCCGCAGAGACCGGCATTGCCTTCATAAATGGATGGATCAATGAAGGTTTCAAACTGGTTGCTTGTTGGGATTTTTCCGGACAAGTTGTTGTATGACAAGTTGAGATGATTCAAAAATGTTAAAGAAACCATGGTCTGTGGAATTGGACCCGAAAGTTTGTTGCTCGATAGGTCCAGAGTTTCTATCCGCTCCAAGTCTCCGATCCGTGCTGGGATATTTCCTGTCAAATGATTCATGGACAGATTCAAGGTGCCTAACCTTGTAAGGTTTGTTAGCCCCACAGGCATCTCTCCTGACAAGTTGTTGTCCGAGAAATCAACACTATTGACAAGGTAAAGGATGGTGTTATATTCAAGGACCCTTCCTTTTGCCACTACCTTCAATCCTCCCTGGTAAAGATAATCTTCTGTATCCTTATTTGTGAGATCGGATCTGAAGCCAGTTAATTTACCTATGCAGCGGGGAACATTTTCGGAGAGATTGTTGTGTGAGAGGTCCAATATGTGGAGATTGGAAAGACCACATAACTGCGAAGGGATGCTTCCGCTAAACAAGTTGAGCCTCAGACGCAAAATCAACAAAGAGGGCATGCTTTCTCCTATGGAAGCTGGAATAGCTCCAGAGAAATTGTTCTCACCAAGATCAAGACTCCTCATGTCAGTGAAGTTTTTCATGGAAGGAAGTTTGCCCGAAAGGTGGTTGCTAGAGAGTATCAAGAATCTGAGTAAAGTAAGAGAAGTTAAGGATCGTGGGATTGAACCTGAAAGACTGTTATTCGACACATCTAGGATGTACAATGATGGTATACTGTCCCAAAAGTTAGGAATCTCACCAGACAACAGGTTATTTGAGATAACCATGGTTGTTAATTGGCTTAGATTACCCATGGACAGTGGAATCCTTCCATTCAAAGAGTTCCGAGAAATGTCTAGATCCGTCAGAGAGGGCATTACTTCACTAATGTCACGAGGAATTGGCCCGGAAAACAGATTATCTCTAAGATACAACATGGTGATGTTTGGTGACCAGAGTGGGAGAGGGCCCTCGAAGCGGTTTGAACTCAAATCAACGGTGCCAGGACTGATAAATCGTAATGAGTTAGGGACCCTGCCGCTTAGCTGATTATAAGCGACATCTAGTTGATCTAATTGGAAATCCAACTGCCAAAACCACTCCGGTATGGTGTCTGAAATCCTAGCATTGTTGAGTACCAGAGTGACCAGCTCAGTCTGATTTCTGAGCCATGTAGGAAATTTAGGACCTAGTTGGCATGACCTAATGTTCAAGTATCTCAGCTTAAAGGGAGGTATCCAATCGGAACTAATGTCGAACACTAAGGAAATGTTTGGGGAATTTTGATATATTGAAACATCTGTAAGGCTTCCAAGTTTTATGAAATGAGCTTCTGTAATCGAACCTTCCCATGTGTTTCCCGAGATATCTAGTGCATACAGCGACGAGAGCTGCCCAAGACCTTCAGGGATGCTCCCACTCATTTGATTATTTGAAATGTACAACTCCTCCAATGATTTCAACTTTCCGATCGATTTGGGGATTGAACCCTGAAACGAGTTGTGCCACAATTTGAGAGTTCTTAAATTTTTAAGATGTCCCAAAGAATCAGACAGTTTTCCTGTCAGGCTGTTATATCCCAAATCCAACCACTCTAAGCTGATATTTGCGCATGAAGACAAACTATCAACAAAATTAGTAATCTCACCAGTAATTTTGTTGATGGAAAGTTTCAGCGCCTGCAAATTGCATAGCGTTCCCAAGCTTCGTGGCAACGGTCCTTCAATGTTTGAGTTTTCGGACAAATCAAGCGTCCGAAGAGATGTCAAACTACCAAATGTTTCTGGAAGTGCTCCGTGGAGATTGGTTGAGTGCATTTCAAGGGTGACTAGTTTAGTCAGATTGAACAACCAGGGAGGTAATGTGGAGTTGAAATCATTGTTTGAGAGATCAAGAACCGAAAGGGATGCGAAATTCATGGAAGGAAGGGTGAGAGGAAGGACGGAAAGTCCACAAGAGGGCAAATGCAATTCAACGAGTGAAGGTAGCATATTGACAGTGGGAAGCCAACGTGATTTAGCCTTGCTTAGGTCTACTCCTCCGAGGTTTAGGTACTTTAAGGAAGAAAGAGTTGGAAGCCATCTAAGATCATTCACTATCGATTCAAAAAGATAATAGCTGAGGTCTAGAGAAAGCAATCTCGAAAGGTTTCCTAAACTTTGGGGAATGACTCCACCGAAAGATGCACTAGAAAGATTGAGGTATTCCAATTTCTCTAGTGATCCGATGAAGTTTGGAATTCGAACACCTTCAAAGTTATTCATGCTTAAATCCAAGTGAATCAGATATTTCAAAGCAAGCAAAGAAGGGTTGATCTCACCGCCAAATGCAAGCACTGTTCCATCCTCGCCATCTGAAAATTCGTTGCGGAGATTGAGCGTGGTCACGCGTCCAGTTACGTTGTTGCAGCCTACACCGCTCCATTTGCAGCAATCTTCTCCCACCCAAGACGAAAGCCGGTCTGAAGGATCTGTGAGACCGGCTTTGAGCTCGAGAAGGGCTTTCCTCTCAGTTTCCTTGCATCCCACGTTACGATCAGCACGGCAGAAACCAAGTTTAGTGGTTTCAAAGAAGAGGAAACCTGACAGTATAATAAGTGAAAAAAGTTGGATGGAAGCACTTTTGAGAACCATACTTCTTATGTGAGCATGCAATGAGATATGCTTTGCAGGTCTCAAGATATCTGCAATATTTAAAGTGTGAAAAAGTATAACACTGTCATTTTTTCCAAGGAGAATGAGTCTTCATGGAAAATGGGCAGCCGCCCAGTGGTCTGTGGCTGGCCCTTCACGGTCGCTAGACTTCCAAGTCATTGGTCCCGACCCTTAGTGTGTCTAAAAGTATTTGCATTACACTGGTATGCTGTTATTGTTTTGTTTCGTGGTAAATACATAAAAACGTAAGTTTTGTTCACGTAACTTGTTTTATTGACACCGGATGCAACGATAATGGTACATACGTATCATATAAGGGCTCGTTGGGAAGCGATTTTAAAATGACGGAAAGTGTTTTTAGTGAAAATATTTTTAAAACCAATTTTTAGTAAAAATGCACATGAAGGGCTTTCTACAAAAAGCATATAACTAGTCATTACATGCTCGCATAAGGGTCAGTTTGCAAGTAACACTTTAAGTGCTTCTAGAACAAAAAAAAAACATTCTTTTTAAAAACACTTTCAAAGTTTCAATTATTTAAAAACATTTAGTCTGAAGTTGCTGATGCCTCAATACTGTTTTTAGACCATGGCACACGTTGGAAATCCATTGAGAAGGGGTCAAATGCGGTCACAATCGTGCTTGTGTGGCTATCCATTCTCCCTTCTGCTACGAATAGTAGAACTGTGCAGAGACTTCCCAGTCAATGGTCCTGACCTCCGTACAATGTAGAATTGTCCAGAGACTTCCAAGTCAATGGTTCTGACCTCTCACCTCCGTTGGCAGTATAAGTGCTTTTGGAAGTTTTGATTTCCCACTGTGGAATTGAAGTTTCGCGGGGTCAATGACAATGACTTATAAGTTGAAAATGGCAATTTCAGTCGATACGATATTAAGGGGAGATTCTTGTATGTAACCGGTAATAAGGCAAATTCTCTTGATAAGGGCAATCCTTACAACGGGATTGCTAATGTGATGATATCTGAAGTCAATCAAGCCCTGTTATATGAACAAAATTAAACAGTATGTTAGTGTGTACTTGACTTAGGATATTGTTACAGGCTTACAGCTGCATACTAGGTCCTGCAAAAAAAATATCCAAACGATATCAGACAATACCCAAATTATCAATTAATAGGTCATTTTTCCACACGGCACATCTTGAATTGATTCCAAGTATTGATGAGTCATACGATGGTGACTGGGAGAAATTGAAATACCTTTGTGAGTCTTTCTAGTTCCCGAAAAAGTAAATTGCTGTGACGAAATCACTAGCGGATAATTTTTAACAATTTAAAAAAAAAGAAGATTAATAGGTCCCCTTGTTCAAAGAAACTATTAGACGCGATCAAATTAAACAAAAAAAATTAATAGGTCCCTTTGTTCAAAGAACCTATTAGACGCGATCAAATGCAAGGAAAAAGCTCCTGTATTTCTTAATAAACTTCCAAAATTGACAAATTGCATGAGGACCAAGAAACTAACATCACAACCTAATTTTTAAAAACGTTTTTAATTATTTTAAAAACATTTTCAAACGAGTGCGAAGTTGCTCTACCTCAATATTGTATTTTGACCATGGCACACGTCGGAAATCCATTGAGAAGGGGTCAAATGGGTTCACAATCCTACTTGTGTGGCTATCCTTTCTCCCTTCTGCTACGAATACTAGAATTGTGCAAAGACTTCCAAGTCAATGGTTCTGACCTCTCACCTCCGTACAATATCAGTGCGTTGGAAGTTTTGATTTCCCCCTGTGGAATTGAAGTTTCGCGGGGTCAATGACAATGACTTAAAAGTTATAAGTTGAAAATGGCAATTTCAGCCGATATTAAGGAGAGATTCTTGTAGGTAACCGGTAATAAGATAAATTCTCTTGATAAGGGCAATACCTACAATTAGATTGCCAATGTGACTATATCCAAAGTCAATCAAGCACTGAACAAAATTAAAAAATATGTTAGTGTGTACTTGACTTGGGATACTGTTACAGTTGCATTTCCGATCTCCTAAAAGAAATATCCAAACGATATCAAACAATACCCAAATTATCATTTAATAGGTCATTTTTCCGCACGGCACATCTTGAATTGATTCCTAGTATTGATGAGTCACACGATGGTGACCAAGAAAAGCTGAAATACTTCTGTGAGTCTTTTTAGTTCCCGAAAGGTTAGATTACCGTGACGACAAAGTCACTAACAGATAATTTTTAACAATTTTAAGAAAAAAAGATTAATAGGTCCCCTTGTTCAAAGAAACTATTAGACGCGATCAAATTAAACAAAAAAAATTATTAGGTCTCTTTGTTCAAAGAACGTATTAGACGCGATCAAATGAAAGAAAAGCTCCTGTATTTCTTAATCAACTTCCAAAATTGACAAATTGCATGAGGACCAAGAAACTAACATCACACAGTACTTTTTATAAATTCCACCATCAGTTAGCTCATGGGTTGAAAGTTGAAACAATTCAAGAAAAAGCAGCTGAACCATTTATAGTATTTGGACACAACGCCAATACACACTTGCAGGTTTCCAAATGGAAACTAATTCGGAAACAACGATCTATTCCAAGGCCGCAGCCCAATATTATACGATCCCAGTCTATAAGTATGCACTTAATCATCGGTGCCAAAGTATCGATCACCAAATTCACCCAGTCCTGGTATGACACGGAACTCTTCATTCAGCGCAACATCAATCTCCGAAGTCACAATCTTCAAAGTTGGAAACCGTTTGGAAACACAATGGATTCCTTCAGGGGCCTAAGGCAGATGAAAATAGTAGGGTATTTAAGTCAATGTGTGTTGTTATTTGCACACAAATATGCGTAATCAACCAGCATCAAGAAAAAACTCACAGAGATAAGGTTTAAGAAAATAATATGCGCTTCAGGAACTCCTTTCTGTATGAGTAGTTCAATTGCCTGGTTAGCAGAGTTACCTACAAACCATTATGGTTGATCGTCACTTCTCAGTCACCAGCAAGTTCAAAAATTTGAAGAATGCCCTCTAGCAGAATGGCTCGTAAATTTGATAAATTATGGATGCCTATTACTGTTGCTTGTAATTTGAAATGTTTAGAGTAGTGGCCCCTAAAAGTATTGGCAAATCCCGCATTGGCCCCCAGAAGGCACAATGAACTGCCTTGCTCCTGTCACTATTGTTCTGTGTCAAAGCGAGACAAAAACTATTGGACAAGGGGAAAAGTGGGGCATCGTGACTTTTGGGAGCAATGTGAGATTTGACCATACTTTCAAGAGCAATAGACTGATTAAGCCTCATTATATACACAAATTCTTCAGCGTACCACATAACAAAGACTCCCATACCCCAAAAATTAAAAAATAAACAAAAACCCGACTACAGTTTTAAGCTAGCAGAAGCTAACATGCCACACCAACTGAATTTTCAGACTGAACTGTCTCACAACAAGCTCTTTCAATGGGAATGGCATAAGACATAAACAAATGATATCTTTCTACCACCGCTGTGTATAACAATGAGAATAAAAAACTAGAAACAAAATTTTTCTCACAACACTACCAACTGCATTTCCCGCGTATATGCAGGTACCAAAGAAGGACAACCAAGCTTATGAGAGATAAATGGGATTACCTGTAGCAAGGACTGGATCTAGAAGCAGGACATGACGTTCTGAAATATCCGTTGGAAGTTTCTCGTAAATAAGCTGTTTAAGTTGGAATAGCTCGGTTATACACAACTTTTATAAGGTTTGAGAGGGAGGAGATAGCTATTGGTCAAATTTTCTCCTTTAAAAACAAGGTACCTGCTTTCCATTGTCTCCATCACGGTGAATCAGAATCTTTCCAATCTTTATTCCTTTGCAACATGCACGTAATGCATTTTCCATGCTCTCACCACTGACATAATAAACAAGGAAAGGTTGTCGGCATAGACAAAGGACTGCCAGATAAATAAAACTTCTAAAATTCAATACCTGATTTAAAGCTCACCTTCGAACAATTGAAACCCCACACAGTTTCTTGCAGAAATCCACCCCGGTATATACTGATGCTGGTATATAATAAAAGCAAAATTTCAAAGACATGCAAAATATTCCTCATTTCAGGCTATAGTTCCGACGATGCAAATTATATATGAATCCATGTTTGTGCGAGATTTATCCATTTACTCAAAATAGCATATATAAAAAATTCAAAATACACCCTACCCCCTAAAGGAAATCCAAAATTATCCCCATGCCGAACCGAACAGGTCACAATCAAGTTATGAAACGAGTATGGGTAAGGAAAGATGAAATTGTAGACATGTAATCAGCACACCTGTTGGAGTTACTACTTGCTTCTCTGTGAATGGCAAATGGCCAAGGCCGTGCTCAACAACCTGGAGGCCACATCAGAGTATAAGAAAATATAAGCACAACTCTTGTAGATATATGAAATTTAACTTAGGCATGGAATATAAATTACCAGACGTATTAGCCGATCTGAATAAAATACAAAATCATGCTTCGATATTTCTCGGTCTCGAATCAGTGTATGCATACCTCTAATCTGAAAAATGAGAACAACTAGATTAAAAGACTAAAGAGATGAAAGTGAGCAAATAGTCATCTAAGTGCCGACTGTTGGGAAAAGCTTTAAGGTTACAAGTCCATCATAATGCAAATTATATGCTCAAATTACTTGGGTCAGTCAACCAAGAAATCTGATTTGTAATGCCTTTCAGAGCTGAAAATTAAAATACTTGAGAAGAACACAAAACGTGCTCAGAAAATGCGGTTTAGAAAGTTTCTCAGTTATAAAAACAAGACCCATACTCAACTAAACTAAAAACAACAGTCACATAACTGAATTTGGCAATCATTTGAACTCATGAGTTGTGGAATCAACAATCAAAGCCAAATACCAAATTCCTAATTCCCGCAAAAGACAGAAGGTGAACAATATGTCTATAAAAACAAATCACACGAACAAATATTGCATACCTGAAATGTTGACTGAATAACGTACACATTAGGATATATTTTGCAGAGATCATGCTGACCAAGCTTTGTGCGAATATGTTGCACAATCAAATCAATGGCAACATGATTATCACCCCCACGGGGAATGATCACATCAGCGTACTTCTTTGATGGGTGAATAAAATCATCAAAAGCAGGTTTGACGAACTTGGCATACTGCACAATACATAATGCCTCAGCGTGATTTTAGGAATGGAAATGATACAATCTCAGCAGAGATACTAAAGAAACTATAAAAAAGCCACTCTCGTCTTACCCAGCTCTACAAAAAAATTATCCCAACACCTTTGAAAAGAAAAATAAGCCAAGCTCAAATTGGGTCTTACCATTTCAAGAACAGAGTTAATGTCTCTGCCCCTCTCAACTGTGTCTCGTCTTATTCTACGAGCAAGCCTCACATCAGCATCTATTAACATATGGTGAAAAGTAAGATAAATATTGAGAGAGAGAGAGAGAGAGAGAGAGAGACAGCATAACCAAAAAAAGGTTAAGACCTCCTCCTCACACACATACAGAGACTGGCCAATAAGAGGAAAATTCCATATCAAGACCGCAAGTAACTCTCAAATTTCCATATCAAGTCCGCAAGTAACGCTCAAACTAACATGCCATCTAAAACAAAACTATGGAAATCTAAAAGATGTGATGACCATAAAGGACCGTTATTGGACAATAAATAAGATGAAAACGACAAGAATTACACAAAAGAGATCAGACCTGTATCGACAAAAATCTTAATGTTCATTAGATTGCGGACACGTTGGTCATGGAACACCAGAATTCCTTCCAAGATTATTACATCAGAAGCATTCACCTGACAAAACAGTAAACCAAATGCCAAAAAAGGGAAGAGAAACGACAATTACAATAAAAAATTGTCCTTGAGAAGAGCAATAACGGTAGCAATAAAAACAATAATAGAAGTAACATAAGAAGAAGAATATTAATAATAAACAATAAATAGTATAGTGTAATCAAGTAAGCTATTACATGCAAAAATAGCTAAATACTCGTAAGGAAGAAAGGGGAGGAAAACACCTAAATGATTTGAGTACCTGCCGGAAACTATCAGAACTTCGTCTATGTATCTTAAAATCATAAATCGGAACTTGGACAGATTGCCCGTTCTTTAACTTTTGAACGCAATCCAAGAGTTGTTCGGTGTCAAAAGCGTCTAAAAAAACAAAACCAACAGATAATCAGTAAACTATATGAATAATGTTCCTATAGATATAGAAAAGAACCCAAACAAAACTTGATCCGTCACTACATAACTGTCAGATATGCACAGTATAGCACATAGCACACAGCCTAATTCCTTAGCTAAAATCAACAACACGAAAGTGAATTTGAACTTCAACGGTAAAATGATTACCAGGGTGATCAAAATTATACTCATGCACTCGTTCCGATTCCTCGGGTGTCAAACCTCGATAAAATGAATCCTACAAAATGTCCAAATCAAACTAATCAAAGAATTATACTAATTATATAGCTTAATCAACTAACAACAGAAAATGGTGCATGCAGAGAAAGTAAGCAACGAGAAGGAGCTTCACCAAGCCCTAACCTGATTGACAAGTACGACACGATGATCGTGAAGCTGCTGGATGATCATGTCGCACACCGTCGTCTTACCGGAAGCCGTACCTCCCGAAACACCTAATCAATCACCGCAACGCCAACGAAATTGAAATTGAAATTGACGAAATTGAAATTGAAATTGAAATGCAGTTGCAGCGGAGACTGAATCGCAGCGGATCAACGAAATGCAAATTGAGATGAAAACGAAGAGTGAGGGGGTGAGAGTACCGATGACGAATGGCTGCTTGGGGGCGTTGGGGTCGGCTGCGAGGTTGGAGGCGGCGGCCGGAGACGAGGAAGGCAACGGAGAGGAGAGGATGCCGTCGAGCCGGAGCCCCGAGAAGTGGGGACCAGAGGCTTTCTCCATCACATAGTCTATCGCCGTCACGTCCTCCGGCATGGTTTTCCACTTTCTCTCTCGCTCTCGATCTCTGGTTTCGGGTTTCGGAGTGAATTTATTTTTTATTTTTTTTTGGATTGGTAAAGAACGACACGACACTGCAGATTAAGTGAAAAATTATGTTAAGAGTTTCAGCTGGACAGAGGAGACTCCGCCGTTTCGTCACGATTTGTCCCGGCGCACAAGATTCGCGCTTTCATTTTCATTTTTATGATTATTTTTTATAAATGAAAACATTGTTTTTTATATTAAATAAATAAATAAAAAAGACAACCGATGTTAAGCCACATTTATCGACCTTTTTAAGTCTGAAAAATCTATGGAGAAATTTCATTATGTTCATGGCCACAGTAAAAAAGACTCACCAACTCCACATTTATCGACCTCTTTTAAGCCTGAAAAATCTATGAGAAAATTTTACCCTGTCCATGACCACTGTCAAGAAGACTTACCAACTCACGAGATGTCCCACATTTTTTGTTTATTGAAGAGCCGCAATCTGAATTTACCACGGAATCAATTGCTGTAATTAAATGAAAATATTATTTAATTTTTATGATTTTGCGACAATTTTTATTTTTATTTTTTTGGTCTTGGATAGGCACGTGGTGGCCCTTATATTGGTGGATAAAATTCCTTTTCTTCGACAAATTGGATATCACGTTTCAAGCGTTCATCTGAAGTTTTGCGTTGTTTGAGCAGGGATCTTGGCCGTTTATTTATATAGTCTTGACCCTAGTGAATCTTTCCATCATGACGTCATTAGAGTTTTTGTCAGCATTAATTTTGATCCACCAAATCTCACACGTAAGAAAAATAAAAAGAGTTCTTTACCACAATACTAAAAAAGAGTTAAGCTATTACGGTATGGATTCGAATCATGTTAATAGAATTTAACATCTAATCTAACAAAATTTATTTTATATATATAATTAAGCTATTACGGTATGGATTCGAATCATGTTAATAGAATCTAATATCTAATTTAACAAAATTTATTATATATATATATATCTATATATATATATATAAATGGGAAGTCAATTATGGTGAAACATTTATAATCTCAAAATTGCCCTCTCCCATTAAATTTTCAAATAAAATAAAAATTCCCCAAAAAAAATAAACCCAACCCTGTAACTAACTTTATTTTTTTGTAAATATTATTTTGTTTTTCGGTTTTTTGCTTTTTCTAATAAAAAATCAAAAGAGCAATTTGCAACACGCGTATGCATGTGGCAAGATGCTAGTATATATATAAAGAGCCCTTACTCCCTAAGTACCCGAATATTAGATTTACTTAGGGTTCAACAATAGCAATTATTGAACTCTAACCTTACTTACACTCCAAGCATTTTTAAATTAACCTGAAGACCTATTAGGCGTTGATAATTTCAAAGAACCAGGATCCTCGCCGGATCCATTCCTTAGGGATCCCGCAATCTTGTCCGTTCATCGTATATTATCGTGTGATCAGTTTTCATTAATTACTATTTATATTTGAATTTTAAATTTTAAATTTTAAATGATTTCTGACCGCACGAGATACGATAAACGGACACAATTACGAGATCTCTAGAATCCCTAAAGAATGGATCCGGCGAGAATCCTGGTTTAATTTCAAAGGGCTTAAAGGCCTTATTTTTTTGTACAGAAAAATAACACGTATCATGAAAACAGTGAAAATATTTAAATGCAAAGGTTGCTAACATTTTTTTAGCTGATATTGGGAAGAGCTACATTCTTTACATAACCAATATAGGTGAAGGGAGGTATTGCTTTTTCATTTCTTTTTGTCTTTTTTGTCAAAAACTATAGAGCACGTTTGAAATCTGTACTAATTTTTTTTAATTTTTTAGTTTAGTTTGTTAGAGATAACTGAATGCGGATCATTCTTAAAAACTAAAACATGACGAAAACTTAAAAGTGGAAACTAAACTAGCAATTAGTCTTTTGTTTAATGGTATTTGTCTTTATTTAATCGGAGATTAATTTGGATTTAATTCGCATGAACAGCGAGTTCGATATCTAATTGTGACTAATCTTGTTGTAAATTGTAATAGAGTTGAAGCGTCAAATATGTCTACGTACATACGGATTCCACAAATTAAACCAATCGCAGCCACTTTATTATGCTCCTCTTTAAAATTTCAATCAACCAAAAAATAAAACCATAAAATATTTGCTATAATTACAAACAAATCCGTCAGTGACCGTAGTTTATCTCCAAAATCCAAGATAAACTCATACGTCCATCGTAGTAATAAGCAGCCCCAATAAGCCCAAGATACTCCCAAACAAAGTTTATAACACGGAAAGCAGAAGGGTGGCAGATAATGCAGCAATCACAAACAATGAAGGGGCAGAATGCAGGAAAGAAGAAGAAGCTTCTGCAGAAGTCGAAGCAGGAGGAGAAGCGTCGGAAGACGATGACGATGGTGACGACGGTGAAGAAGGTGCCTTTCCGTCGACGGTAGTGATCTTCATCTTCATGCCTTGGTCGCAGTGGCCTGAAGTGCCGCAAGCAAAATATCTTGTGCCGGCCTTGGTCAGTTTCACCACATCATTGCCGCTAGACTTGGAGTCCAGGGCACTGCCAGTGTCGCAGCTCTTGTAGGCGCTCTCGTTTGGTAGCTCCACCACACTGTGCAGCCCCGAGGTGTACTTAAAAACTGCCAAGAAGATCAATTATATTGGTAATCACAGTATAACACTAAGCATAATGTAATTGGAATTTCATGTTGGAAGGATTAAAAAAGCATTTTCTAACGACCAAAAGAGTTTTTCTATGCTTAGTTGAAAGTGCTTTTAGGTTATATAAGTGTTATTTGGAGAAACACTTTCTATATATGCGTTAGCACTTCCAAGTGCCTCTTGTTAAAAAAGCACTTGGATTTCTAATAGGGAACTTTAACATTTCAACGTGATTTTTTTTATAAAAAAAATAAAAAATACTTCTAATAAAAGTGTTTATGAGCAAAAGTGTTTGCAATAGAAGCAGTATTAAACGAAGAGGTACTATAAGAAACATATAAATTCTTTGTGCATGACATTCGTTCGTTGTTAAAGAACGAATTTTATATTGATAACATGTCGATACGTTTTGCTCCTGACAACATTATCAATCTACAAATGGTATTGATAACTTGATCATACTTTATTGAAAATCCATTAATTACCAAAGAACGGATGTCTTGTCTAGAGATGAAGTAGCAAGTAACTTACCAAGTTGGTCGCCGTCCTTGAATTTCTGGCCGGACGCCCATGAGTTCAAGTCTGTGGATTGCTCCCAGCCTTGGCTTCCCCCAACAACATGTTGTGCTGCCAAGGTTTCCTTTGGGAGCAAAGCTGCAAAAACCAACACCAACAAAACTGTGTTCGTACGCCCCATCCTCTTCTAATTTTTTGTAGTCTTAATTTGTTCTTAGCTCCTTTCACAGTCTGAGCTTTCCAATGCCTATACCACTATATATATATATATACACACACACACACACTCAATGAAAACTTTGAATTATTTAATATATGTTATAAACCAATATTTATTTGTAACGTTTGATTTTTTTCTCTTAAAAAAAAGGATCACTTTGTGGCTTCGTCACGTCCACCCTTTCGGAATTCTGGAAGACTCATAAATACATTTTAGCATTCCCTAACCACCATCATGTGATTCACGAGCATCAAGAATCAAACTCAAAACGTATCTGTAATTTGCACCCTAACCATTAGGCCACTCTATGGTGGTTTATTTGTAACGTTTAATGAGTTTCATAAGATGGACATTTGATTGAGGGCAGATCAATTTACCAAATTGCCACAGGAATCAGGAGGTAGTGCTGCAATCTAGATTAGGTATTTGTGTAATTCTGCAGACATAACAGGGCTGGTTTGGGAAGTGAGATTATGTTGAGAGTTCAGAGAGTTTGGTTTGTCCGCAAAGCAAAACTAGTCGGTAGATATAAAGGAAGCTTGGAGTTGAAACAAAGATATGTTGGTGATCATATTCACTAGTAGGCATGACCGTCGGAACTCAATTTTTTATACGCAAATGTCAGAAGCTGACAGATACAAAATGAAAGAAAGTCTATTCCCTAGCTTGTGGCGGTCACCATGAGTAATGACCTGGCTCGTTTGAAATCGTTTCTATTAAAAGCACTTTTATTTATAAGCGTTTTTATTAGAAATGCGTCAAATTTTTTATTGAAAATCCAATCATTTCTTGAGAAAACATTTGAAAGTGCTTCAAGAAGAGCAAATTACATGTGATTTCTATACTGTCTATCCGTTTTCAATCTCTCATCCTGAATTCCTTGTCAACCAAAATTAATTCACCTTCTTTTTCTTTGAGGAGCAGCGCTCTGGTTTACCGGTACAACGTTCGCTTAGTCAACTCGTGGTAGTGCTACTGATGTCGGTGCTGGACCCTGAATAGCTGTTGGACCGAGTTAATCGACAAGATCTATCTATAGAACGTTTCTGTGACACCAAACGCATCTATCAGAAAACAATTTTAGCCTCTCTAGAAGCAACATCGGACAAATATTCAAACTCACTTGTGGCACCATCAGAAGAAACAAAACTCATGAACTCAACTGTCATCTCACCTAATTATTTTTGCCTTTGGCATTAACAATTGTTTGGCGATGACTTGTTATTTAGTTTGATTCGATGACTTGTTATTTAGTTTGATTCTATAAGTGTTTCTTACTAATATTAACAGTTGTTAAGGAAAATTTCGCTAAATATGCATTAAATTTATTCAAAATTTCTGTATACGTTTTACTTAAGCTCATGACCCACGTACATTGGTTAACCTTTGGGCCTCAATCTTAGTGGAAATATCAATATTGCTGATTGAAAAATGCAGTGACTTGATTATACACAATGTCCTTGGCATTCAACCCCATGATGAAATCTGCATGTGCATAATTCTCTATGTACTGCTCAGTGAGCTTCCCCACATCATGAAGTTTCAGACCATCCAGCAAGCGCGCCACGTCGCGAGGATCGGAGAGTGCGTCTTGGCCGCCGTAGCTGAGGAACAGAGGAAGGTCACGGGGGATGTTGGAGAGGTTGTAAACTGGAGGGTTAAATTCGCCATAATGCATCAAGTTGTAGTCTGGTCTCCCGTAGTTGTATTTCGCCAACTTCCCATCTCGTACAGCTGCAAATTTAATTTATGTCACAAGTCATAACTACTTAAAATGTCACGTATCTACCCAACTTGTGACGCTCGAGAATTGAGACAGCAGTTTTTGGTGGATAAAATAACTTACTTTGAGCCAAGTGCACCATGTTCTTGGTGGATGTTGGCTGAGGCTCATTCTCCAAGAAGAGATCAACGGTGGAAGAATTGAGACAGCAGTTTTTGCCTTAAATCAGATCAGTTTAGGATGGTGATTAGCATAATAGTGTTATAGTTCTGCCAGTTGCAAGGTTGTAATGATAATAATTATAGAGATATTGAGAAAAGACTAATTATACCAGTAACTGCTTGCAGTAAGTCATAGCAGTCAACTCCTGGATAAGCACACAGAGCTTTCAGAAATTGAGCCTCTGGGTCCCTGCAATTAGGACAAACCTCAAATTATATCAAATCAATAGTACTCGAATGCCGTCACCTGATACAATCAGTTAACGAGTATAATATAAAGGTCTTTTAACTAAAATGATTTTTGAGATTAGCCTTATTTCTCATTTTGGTCCCTAACAATGAAAATCGATAGAAGTGGTCCATGAGTTTGTCCACCGTAAATTACTTTGGTCATTCCGTAAAAAACATGTCAATATCCTCGTTAAGTGAAGGGGTTGGTTTAACAAAAATTACTCTTAAAAGTTGGTCACATAGTCTTTCACGTGACAATTAAACGTGAATTTCTTTCAATTTTTATTGTCGGGAACTAAAGTCAGGAGTTATGCTAATCTCATGAATCTTTTAGGCTAAAAAGCTTAATATAAATGAACAACGGTAATGCACTTAAGGTATAGTATCATACATACGTCCCTAAGGTAACACGCAAATGAATGGTTATTTTCTCATTCTTACCCTTTCGGATTGAACTCCGCAAGACCGAAAAGCGTAGTGATCTGTTGGGGAAATCAAGCGTCTAAGTAATTAGTGACATGTACCAAGACATGAACATTGTATTAGCGAAGTAGTATGGGGAATGATTGACTCAATTATTGACAACTGAAGTACCTCACCAACAAAGGTTTTGGCAGCAGCCACACCAAGTGCAGTGTTCATGTGGCTCAAATAAGCAATGGGGCTTAGCAAGGCTGCTGATTTCATCTGGTTCACCAGTTTCCCTTCTGATAACGATGCCAGTACAAATAAAGTTCCCTGCCAAATAAATCAACATAAGCTTCTGTTCTAATAAAAAAATGCTGGAATGTCTTGAAAATAAAAAGATGCGTAAATTTATAAAAAGAAAGTGATTTTCGCACATTCGATTTCGTATTAAACTATTCAATCCAATATAAAAAAATAAGCAGGAATGTGCACCGGTAGAAGATGAGTTTGCAAAAATCAATTCAAACTTATTAGGATGCCATTGGGACGAAAATATCATTCAATCACACATTATCATGAGTTCTAACCTACTCAAGGACAATGAGTGATCGATTTGAAATACTGTTAAAGTAGTCTCTACAAAAGTATTTTTCTGGCTCAAAGGTGCATATAAAATGGGCGATCCCAAGCCAACAAGGCTTCTCATTTTGTGAGGGTTGGGGGATGATCTACGCAGCAAAGAGGTTATTTTTAGGACTCAAACTCATGACATTTCAATCATAAAAGAGTAACATTTTCGCTGCGCTAATGTTCGCCCTCCACAAGTGCATATACAGAACAAATATATTGATTCTCACCTGGGAATGGCCAACATAATTGATCTTCTGTCCTGCCCTGCCATACACGAAATCAAACACTGCTGGTAGGTCAAAAGCCACCAGTTCATCCCAAGACCAATTCCAAAATTTCTGCCATTGTCACAAATCACAAACGCATTAAGCTAATTACTAGTAAAATCCAGAAAAACTTGATATTTAATCCTGAATTCAAAAAGAAAGTGCATATAAGATCGAACCGGATCGAGGGGATCCATGGAAGTATGTCGCCGGCTGAACCTGGTCCCTCTGGTGTTAGCAATCCACACGTCGAAACCGTTGTCTGCCAGAATCAATGGCAGATTCCTGTCCGGAGAATTCAGGAGCCAGGTGACTCCATCCTGCATTCACATTCACAATATAGAAACCTACCAACAAGAAATCTATATTTTATAAAGACGATATCTATTGTAAACTATCTTAAGCTTTTAGGTTGAGAGATTCGAACTCGAGAGTGCTAAGACTTCAAAACAGACGACTAATTCTTACCAACTTAGGACAACAAATATTGATGTTTTATCTCAAAAAATCTTAGTATAATACTAAAAAGTTTTTGAGTCAATTAAAAAAATGATCCTAGATCAACAAGGTTTTCTTTTTTGCGAGCGTCGGAAGAAAATGCCATTGTACACGGCTTTATCTTTGTTTTGGAAATAAGTTGTTTTTACAACTCATACCCGTTAAAAGAGCAACATTTTTATTGTACTAAGACTCGCATCATTTTTCTTAGTCAATTGTTCAATAAAAACCAGTCTAACTTATGTGTGCAAATGATACGCCTCAACCTCGACGTTGAGAGTCAATATTGAGAGAAACAATGATTGAAATCTTGAAATATGCACCATTGGAATTATGCGTGGAGTGGTGCATGATTTTTTGGACAGCTTCTCTTCTGATGATGGTCCTTTGTGCCACTTGATGAGGGAATTAGATTCCATCCGGATTCATTTTGTGGAGATTTTAAGAATTTTTATATTTTAGTCATTCATCGTGTATCGTGTGATTAAAAATAATTTGACTTTTTTATTTAAAATCAAACACAAATAGTATCTAACGAAAACTGATTGCACGATGTATAATGAACGATTAAAATGTGAAGATCCTTAAGATCTCCACAAAGTGAATCCAGAAAAGATCATCTTCCCTCGATAAGAATCTGATGATCAAGAATTCAGAGCCTTCTTAAGTTTAAATTTGATTTTATGGTCATTGACTCACTCCATTGACGATGAGTGTATCGCCAAACATTAATCTTATTACGTGGCATGTTCTCTTATTACTTACGTGGAAGTTTTGTGCAAATATCTCAATAAATTCGTGATGGCTAGTTTCAACGAAAACTGACCATACAAAAATATACAAAAACTGACCGCATGATGTATGATAAAATTAAATTAAATATAAATAATACTTAACGAAAACTGATCGCACAATGTACAATAAACGATCACGATCACAAGATTCCTAGGATCCTCAGAAAAAAGATGTGGCGAGGATTTTTTCCTTTCAACCCACTCTAGTCTGCTCTGCTTTCACTATTTCGGAATGAGATTGATCTCTGCTGTCAGAGCAGAGAGATCCGGATACCTAGATCATTCAACTGAAATCTGAAAGAGAAGAGGCGTGAGTTCGTGTTTAAAGTGATCAGTGGAATAAGTTAACAAGGACAGCAAAATTTAAATTAAATGGTCCGATTTTTCAGGTTCGTCTGCTTCGGAAGCAGAGATCCAAAAATAATCTCATCCACTCTTTTAAAGGGCGTATTAGCAAGTGATGAATTATCTTAGTGTTTGCTAAAAGATTAATATATTTATATTATTTTTAATTGTTATTTTTTAATTAAAAACGTACTTAAAGATAATAATTAAGACTGGTTACGATGGCTTGAGGTCTGCTGTCCCGAATTTCGTGTCCCGTTTGTGTCTTGTGTTTAATTTTTTGACACGTGTCTCTTACTTTACACCCACATCTAACACTGTTAAGTTTTAATAAAACTAATTAAAAAATAAATAAAAACCAAAAGTTAAACCAAACAGGTTAATCTGGAGCGTCTATTCCCATCGAACAATGAGAGCATTCGGCTTATGTGCTCGTCCGCCTCGCAATCGCAACCCAGCACAGACAAACCCAGCAAGGAGCAAACTGAACTCATCGCAGAAAACCTAGAAAATCAAGCTAAAGAAGAAGAAGATGACGACGATGGATTGCTGAATAAAAAGACCGGCGAGATCGGTTGGCCGGAGCCCACACGTTGCGATTGGGAGTGAAACGATCGGAGCTCTGATTTTTTCGTTTCTTTTTTCCAGATTTGATCAATCATGACAGCAATGGTATGTAGTTCTTTGATTTTTTTGGAGAATTTGTGCTTGACGGCACCCCTCATCGGAACTGTCGTTTGAATTATGTACACCTGACTTCTAAATCAAAGTCCAACCCAAGAATTCCCAGGTGAGAGAGAAAGAGAGAGAGAGAGATGAAAAGTCTTAGGGGTGGGTCTCGAGAGTTGCTTTCTTTAATTTTTTTATTTTTAAAGTATTTTATAAAAAAGTTAACAGTGTTTTTGTTAAGTTAACAGTGTTAGATGTGAGTGTAAAGTAGGAGACACTTGTCATAAAATTAAACAGGAGACACAAATGAGACATGAAATACGGGAACATCAGACCTAGAGCCGATTACGATAAAGCCATTCCTAGGAGCGTAGGGCTTCATTCAACCAAAACGTCCTACATTAATAAGCGACATGTACAGACCGTGCCAATACATCGCACATGTTTTTTTCTTATGATAAAGCAATATTTAAAGTAAACTTTAACGAAAAACTTCCGGTACTGTTCATTTTAACGAAAAATCACATTTTTACATTAAAAAGTCAATTCTGGAACTATTTACTTTACCCTTTATTTTGTCCTTATCATTAAAACTCAAAGTTTCCAAACCAATTCCATTAGTTTTCCTGTATTTTAAACGACTTTAAATTATCAAAAACGTTTGACAAAATGAACTGTCGGAAACGTATGTACAGGACTGGCAGAAATTTCAAACCATCTGACTTAAGTCAAGTCCACCTGTATAACATGACACCTTAATCACCCTTACATTTTCCCTTAATTTCCCTTTTTGACTTTTGGCCGTAATCGATCTAAAGTAACTTTTGGTACATTTCTCATGGAATGGAATCCTCTACGGATTCATTTTGTAAAGAGTATAGAGACTCTCACATTATAACCGTTCATCGTATATCGTGTAATTAATTTTTCTCAAATACTCTTTATGTTTAATTTTAAATATAAAAAAATCAAATGATTTTTAACTGCACAATATATGATAAATGACTAAGAAGTAAGAATCCTAGGATCCGGATGGGATCCAATTCCATTTCTCATAATGTGAAATTGTGAAGGTGGAACGAAAAGGCAAACTTTAATCAATATGCGCCATAATGATTCTTTATCAAAGATGCAGAAAGCATAGTCAAACGTAAACAGGAGCAAAATTTGGGTCGTAATTACGTGATACTAATTTTATAAACTAAAATGAACCGATTTGTCTTGAACTAAGCAGAATAAAAATCGTAAAACGTTTGATGCTGAAATAAAACTTTCTTGACATAAACTAAGCAAATAAGAATTCCCGTAAACCGGAAAAATCATGTGTAATTAATGAGGATGTATTGAGAAAACTTACCACAAGGACACCATGCTGAATTAAGACCGGTGGCTTCTTAATCCCGCCGCCGCCGCCACTGCTGCCATTCCCGCGACCTTCCGGAATCCTTTGCAGACTCAATATGTAGCCATCTTGAGTTGTCACCTGAACAAAAATGCCGCCATTTTAATTAACTAAAGTTAAGTCACTAATTACCTGCAATGTTGGCTTAATTAATTAGTTCAAGTCTTACTTCAAACTCCTGGCATGGGTAGCCGTACACAACCACCGACGACGCGCATATACCAGCGGTCGGGGCGGCCGCAGCACCTAGTTTGCGGCCAAATAGTGAACCCCAAGCGGAGCCGTGCGCTCGATGAGGTGAAAGTGCTGCAAGCAATATTAGGAGGCAAAAGCTCGCCCAGACTGCTGCCATAATTCAAATAAAACCGCTTTCGTTTCACCTAGTTGCCTGCTTTCAGGGCATTATATAGCTGAAGAAAAGGGATGCAGAACCGAGTGGGAAAACGAGTGAGATATTATGGCTTGAAGTGAAGTGAGCGGCTTTTCACGTTCATTTCAGTGATGTGGCATTTTGGGTCCCTTCTGGACCTGACTTTTTGTATCATGCAAAGATTGATTGTATTTGTGTATAATACGAGACATTTTTTAATGTGATTGGCACAAAAGATGATACATTACGTATCATTATATAAATGATAGGATATGTCTGTTAAAAAATTAATAACTTACAAAATAAAATTTTATATCATTTATATAAAAATACGTAATGTATCACCTGTGTTCCTGTCACATTACAAAATTTCTCGCATATAATACGCGTAGCATTTGAGATTGGCCACCCCTGCAAGCAAATAAAGAATTTTTAGCTGGAATATTGCAGTTGCTATTTCAACCAGGAGGATCCTCCAATCACATCAGTTCATCGTATATAGTGCGGTCAGAAATTGTTGTAAATTTTTTTATTTTAAATTAAATATAAACAGTACTTGACAAAAACTAACCGCATAATATACGATGAACAAATATAATTGAACAATCCCTGAAATCCTCACAAAAGCATCCGAGGATCCTCTATTGACCTGAGAGCTCTGAACTGGAGATTAGGATGGAGGATTTTTTTTTTTTTTGGGAAACACAATATGTGGGCTCCACTTTACGACCCTGTGAGTACCTAACTGGACCCATCCAAAACTACAAATTTGAAGACTAATGGAAAATTTCCCGTCTGATAGCTTGGTCACGTCATCTGTGTTATCATTTTCACAAATCGTAAAGTGCAAGATAAGATAGAGTTACATGAAACTATAGAGCTACCAAAACTACAAATTTTAAGACTAAAGGAAAATTTCCTGTGCGACAGCTTGGTCACGTCATCTGTATCATCATTTTCACAAATCATAAAGTGCAAGATAAGATAGAGTTACGTGAAACTATAGAGTTAAGTGAAGCTAACGTAAATATGACATGATTAGACTGCTCTACTGATAATTTTCTCCAACA
Source organism: Heteromeles arbutifolia (assembly GCA_024362995.1). Taxonomy (NCBI): domain Eukaryota; kingdom Viridiplantae; phylum Streptophyta; class Magnoliopsida; order Rosales; family Rosaceae; genus Heteromeles; species Heteromeles arbutifolia. The sequence goes on from JANCRC010000007.1 coordinate 839,058, forward strand.
TAAATGGATAAAAGAGGTAACACTGATTATACTTACGTTCACAATTTCACAAGATGTCGGTTTATCATGTTACGGAAGTCTAAGAATTACATTCATGTTTCTCGGTCTTTTGGTTAAAATCAAGCGAAGTCTAATAACTACATCATATTTAACGCCATCTCTCAAAAGTATAGGACAAACGTGAGATTAAATGGAGTCATTACTTTATTTTTATAATGACATATGATATTTGTATTTTTGATTTAAACAGACTAAAAAATCTCTTATCATATAAATAAGCTCATTTATTTGTGAGAGTTGCCATACGAGGCTAGACTATCCTACTAAAATTTTCCCAAGACGAAACCGACACTGCATGCAATTGTTCGGAAGATTAATTTGTCTGTAATCTAAAGGAGGTCAAATCAAATCGTGCGTTGTGAAACATGATAAGTACCAAAGTATTGTCTAATTTATACATTTGAGTTGGCGTTCTGCAACTCAAACCAAAGTTCTCATCGTGGAATTCATGTGAGTGCATGTGCCTTGGGGCAACTTTAGAATCGACTGCAATCCAAGAACAAGTACGAGTTCGCATTGGAGTTGACCAACTTAGGTTAATTAGGTTATCGTACGTCAAAGAAATGGGAGATTCCCCGAAGCACCAAGCTGATTGTTGCTGTCTTTGTGTAACATTTTATATGTTTTCAGCAGAGTCCATGGGGTAAGGCTGTTGGCTAGACATTCTCTATACTATATCTTATTAGCATGGATTTCTTTAAAAAAAATAGAACAAGATAATTTGATCGCAATAATTGCAATCAAATATTATCTTCGTTCTATTTTTATTTTTTTAAACTAGATAACTTTTATTAATTAAAAAAATTAGTATAAGATTAACTAAAAAACAATTTGAATACAAGCATAGCTAAAAAAAATAAGAGTAAACCGACAACAATAAAAGACTAGATTTAGAAGACAATTGCCTCCATGCTCTATCACATCAGAAGCGCCACCATTTCAAGTACGCCACCATCACCAAAAAGAAGAACCCATGAACAAACTAGATTAATAAAAATGAGGGTGAGTGAGCCACCAATGCAGAAGTGTTTCCGTAATTCTACCAAATAAAGCTAATAGCATTTAACAACCACTCAACACCAAAATGCTCGGCTGAAGAGAGACACCCGATGGACCAAGTAGCAGAGGTTGGTGGTGGAGACTGCCAATGGGAAGAAACATCTTAGGAAGAAAGGGGCATAAAAGTTAGCTCTGAGACAAACTCAGGGAAGTGGAGACAAAAGTTCAACGAATGCTAGAAATTAAGGGCCAAAATGAAATAGAAATGCAGTGAGGCAAAGGAGATGAGAAAGAAGTAGCAGGGATTGGCAAGGAGTTGCCACTGACTCCACTCAAAAGTAGGAGTCGACGGCAAGGGGGTGTTAGGGTTTTTCATTTTTTTTTTTTTTTTTTTTTTTACTTTGGCAAGAGAGAGTGTAGCACCCAACTTGACTGCGGACTAATAGCTCAAGCTCAAATATTATTTTGTTTAACTCACAATTATATCGTGTGTGAACTTATTTCTATTGTTGAGGATATAGTAGTTGCTAATGAATATAAATCTCACATGCATCTTAATAACAAATTTTGATATTAGTAGCTGCCCCATAGATCCCACATCTTTGTGAGTGAGTTGCCGCATGAGGCAGTCTAATCCAAGACTTTCTCTTTAATTGAAAATAGTAACTTACATCGCTCAATAAGACGTCAAGTCATAATAATAATATATTCGTGTAACATGGCATATAAATAATTTTCATCGTTGAATGTACCATGTTGAGCAGTGAGCATTCCAACACCCCACCCTAGATGAGCTCATGCCTCATTGCCTCAGCAAAACTCCAACAGCAACACAAACCTATCATCTGAAAAAAGAAATGAATAATTGCAAACAGTTGTGAATTATGAGCAAAAAGGAATGAGCTAGTGCCTTCATTGTGGAGTGTCGGCTTTTTTTGGTACACAATTCTTGCTTTCACATTGAAAATATTGTTGAAGAAGAATCAACGCCAGTAATTGAGCCACTTTCTTCAGGTTCCACTTTCTTTTTGTAGAGTGGCAAAAATATCTTCAAGACTCCTACCAAGGAATCAGTTTATAACTTTTCACACTGGCTTTAAAAAGGACTCCTTCCCATCTCCTCCACTAACAGAAAAACTTGTCTATCACGTGTTCACGTAATCCATCTCTCGATCTCAATCATCACGTGATATTTACGAGAATAAAAGGCTTACATAAAATATAGTTGGTTCATGTAAGTTTTTCTCGTTCATTGCATCTAGAAAAGCTTTGTCTATCACATATTCATGTAATCTTTTTCTTGATTTCCCTCACCACTTGACATCTACGAGCGAAAGGGCTCACATGTAATGAAGTTGCTCCGTGTAAGTTTTTCTTGTTTGTTGCATCTAGAAAAATGAAATGAACCAAAACAGATACCGGAAGGCTTAACGAAACACTTCAACCTAAAATGTACGCAGTCCAGAATGAGTTCTCAGTCATCTCCCTTAATTTTCAAGTAAAGCCCCAAGGCCCGAAATTAAACGTTCGGAAAAATCGTCCTCATGTACGCTTCTCTTGCTAATTTGCTACAGGAAAGTGATTTTCGAAAACCTTAATTATTTTTTCAATGTAGACTGCATAAATCAAAATAAAATGATCGGACAAAATAAACGTGGCTTTCTCTTTCTCTTTAATTAATATGCCGTAACAACCTTCCTACTAAGATTTCAGTAGTGTTGTTAAATACTCACAGCATAGGACATTTTCATCCTTACTCTTTACATGCCCTCCATCCCCAAAATTCTTAATTTCAACAGTAGCAGCAAGGATCTCTAGTACTTTACAAGATATTGAGGTCGAAGTTTAGCAACTCGAGCGGGTTCTTAACTTCTCAAATTTACACTATTACGATTTCAGGAAAAAGTATCAAGCTTTATCACCTACAGAAATGGTAGGGTTCATCTTCTTCCTCTGACTCGAGCTGCGGCAAGAAACTAAGCTCGGAAGGCAGCACTGCGAGGTCCTAAATGGCTTCTTCGTCTCAATCTCAGTTAGAACCTCTCCACTTATTGTCCTCTCGCTACTACACACGGAATCAGTTCCATTGACAAACTTCGGAGGGAGGTTGACTGCAGTTGGCGGTTTTACTTCATTGTCCGCGTCTTCATCATCTTTGAAGCTCTCCTGAAAAAGCTCAAGTAGTTTCTTCTTCTTTTCCGTTGGTGTTGGAGTTGGACCAGGAAAGGAAACAGGAATTCTGTTCTCGAAAGGAGTTTTGTCGATTAGAGAGGAACCAGCGGGTAAGTTCTGATGGACAGGAGTGTTGCCGCGAGATGGAGTAAAATCTGCACGGGAGGCCATCAAATTCGCAAAAAGTTCAAAACGAAAGCGAACAACAATCCTGCATTTTATGTTTCTTGTGGCACAAGCAAAACCAACAATCCATTTTCTCATGAACTTTTACATTCAGCTCATCGAAGCGAAAAAACGTAAAGAAAATCGTAATGTTGCAAGAAAAAATGGCTCGAAGCATTCGACTAAATTCTTACCCCCATTCACACTGTAAAAATCATCTTCACAATCCGAGTCCAACCACGGCCGGGTATCAAAATAGGAATCATCTCTACTACCTGCTCAAGAACAAAAGGAACTTCAAAATTCTAGGCTGAAACAAAATTAGGGTACTGCTATAGCCATTTAATTAAAAGCTTCCAAATGCTGTGCCTAAAACATCCATCTGACCAACACCAGCAAACAAATAGAAAACCAAACACAAGTTAATTAGATACAACTAAGTTGGAACAGAAGCAATTAGGTACACCATGCGAAGTTCACGACTTTTAGTAACAACATGAGTCGATTCGAAACCATGGATGACACAATGAGATACGAAAGACGCAAAGTTACACCATCTCAATGCACTAGCGACGTCCAGGTATCAAACAATTCAAACTCATCACAAATATACATCTTCTTCATTTCCGCGTGAGTTAAATTAGAGATATGCTCCAACCAAGTAGAGTCAACTACCATCAGGGAAGTGATCCGCATACCCATTTACATCGTCGACACACCAGTATTATTTACCTCCTTTAAATTAAATAAATGGAAGAAGAAACAAGGGTCGCCAATTAACATGAGCATGCAGTAAAAAGGAGAAGTGTGCAGAAATCATTTCGCCTACCACTATACCAAACGCTAGTTGGTCTCTAAACACTAAACATCCCACACGTGGTCCATCCATCACTTAGAGATTCACAAAATGCTTCACGCTAAAACTGGTTCTAGTCAATAATTTCATCAATATTCATCCCTTTCAAATGAAGGGAAAGCAGAGGGACCACAATCTCAATAAGTTATCTATCATTTCTCTAAAAGAGAAATTTTAAGGGATCTCTCTGAAAAGTGGGACTTTTTATAGACTGTCTGTTATTCATAGTTTAACGTCAATTTCCATGCTAACATTAAAAAATATTGTGTCAAAAACATGAGATGATAAAGAATTCATAGAGAGTTCAACTTATAAGAGAGTCTGGTTAGCATTTATCTAAAAACAACCTAACCCTTGTTGTAGCAACAAACGCACACCTACTGAAAGTCCCATTGGAAGACATTGACTTCTACCAATCTCGTGTAATCTGGGCAAACTTAGGGTCCTAAAAGTTCACATTTTTTCCACATCCAGGAAGTGACACAAAAAATTGAAATTCAAGCTTGGTTTTTTTTTTCCCTGCAAAACACAAGGGCATGATCGAAAAGTTTAGGCATACTTCTAGACGAATTTGTAAAAATACGTGACGGATTAAAATGCTCTCTCATTTATTCTGGCATCCGAATTCGTGACGGATTAAATTGTTACATTCCTCAAAAAATAGAAATCTTTAAAGAAATCACATCACCAATTAAATCCACAACTACCTACAAGAATGTAAGGGCTATTGTCTTCCCTTCTTGAAAGCAATAGCATCATAATTAAAAAGGCAACTAGATAGATGGTGTCATAAACGTGAAAGCAATTTCTAACAGCTTCTACAAGTAACGAGGAGAAACCCAAATTTACACTGACTTAAACCCAAAAAAGTTAAATAAAAAGTAGTTAACCACAAAATGATAAGCTAAAAGTAGAATGATTTTCGAATATCATTTTTCTAGTTGCACGCATGTTTGATTATTTCCGTCATTTGATTCTCGTGTATATGCAGAGAAAGAGTGTGCGAAAATCACTTTGCACTCAATGCATAAACCTTTCATACATGATACATCTTATAATCCAAAATATCAAAAACCAAGCATAAGCACATGTTTTGATAATTTCAAAAAGTTTTACCTAAGTTAGTGTGAAAATATGAAAAATCCAAAAGGCACATTTGATTAGTTTGACCAGCGAAGACTAAAAAACGAAGTCTTTTTTGTAAAAAGTGTGGTTTTTTACCGCAGTCCCGGAAGGCGGCGGCGTGAGAGGGCGACCATTGAGATATAAGAGGAAGATCGGCGATCGGACGGTCACCATTGGAAGAGAGTTTATCATCCTTGACTGGGAATGGTGGGATGACGAGGTTGTTGTCGGTTTTGGACCCGAATGAAAGTCGGAGCTTCAAGACGGAATCTGCGTCCTTATGAACCGAAACACACGAACCCATCTGTCTATATATATATATGTATGTATGTATATGTATATGTATCTCTGTTTCTATATATTTCTCTAGAAACCCAATAATTTTCTCAGTGCCACTCCGAACACCACACTTTTTAGAGAGAGAGAGAGAGAGAGAGGAGAGAGAGTAAAGTATAAGGAGGAGAAAGAAGGAAGAGGAAGGGGAAGAGGAAGAGGCAGAGGAGAGAGGGCGTTTTTTGGCGTTATGCTTGGGACTACTGAGTGCCCAAATGCCTTTCTCGCGCACAGAGAGAGGAGAGAGAGAGGAAGGAATTGAAACGTAACGCTACGAGATGGTGTTTGTTTTCTACTGTTCGTGTGGAATAGTGGGTTTATATGGTTGTGGTGCCACACGGGGGGCTGTTGAGCTTTTCCTCTCTTTTCTGTTGGGGGAAATTTGTGGCGCCTGCTGATTCTCTAAAACTCAAGGCTGACCGGTGTGTCTCTGAACTTTTTGCTCTAGGGTTGAAAACTTTTTTAATATCGAAAAACTTACCTGTAACTGAGACGTCATTGTAATTAACTTGAAATCCATCGCACTGTCATTTGATTAGTTTACTAATATGAGATAGTGTTTGGTTATGGTATGTGATAGTGCTAATTTTTTGGAAAATTGTATATTCGTGTGATGAAAATCGATGTTACATAGGTTTTTTAGAAATGAAGATGAAATGTTGAAAGTGATTAAATTATTTTTAATTTAAAATCCTGAACAGAAATTTGAGGGCATAAAATCACTATTAAGTCCTTGAATCGTGCTTTAATTTTTCTTAACTTGTGTCACTCTTAATATATTTTCTTTCTTTTTATTATAAAGTCAATATTCTTATAAAATTGTTGATTAAAAAGGACTTTAATTTGCCATACTAAAAATGAAGCTTAATAAGGCAGGCCAATGGTCAAAACCTGACTTCAACTACGAGCATGAAAATGCACAATTAAATGTGATTACTACAATAATCACGTTTAAATTAATTATTGTATGTGCAAATACAAATAAATATACATGCATACCAAACTCATATCGAGGCCAGGATAGTAAAAACACTGTCAATCGAATTCACATTATTTGTACACATTCTTTTTAATTTATGATCATCAAATCACTAAATTAAAAAAATCAAAAAAACCAAAATTAACAGAGTATATAAAAAGTTTAAAAAAAAACATGCGTAAATAGCATCACCTAATAAAAATTAAAATCGTGCAGATTGCAGAGAGTGCGTCTAGAGTGCGTGCTTTTGACAAGACGGAACGTAGCCAGTAAACCCTAGTTTGAAACTAGCAGTTTAGGGAATCGGATCCCCTTCAGACTCAAAGAAACTTAGCACAATGATCAAAAGATCCGGGCTATTGAAATTTGATTCAACGGCTATAATTATTACAACTTTTAGAGGGATCCCCTGTTTGTAACCGTTAGATCAAATTTTAATGACCTGAATTATTTGATTTTTAAACTCAATTCCTTTGGGTCCGGAGAGTATCCGGTTCCGTAGTTTAGTAAGATCAGCAGAACACCTCTCTTCTCTGTGTTTCGTTTGAGTTTGATTGACAGCAGACATGAAAATTACCATAATTTGCTTTATTAATGAATTCACTTGATATTCTTTTTAGCCGACGTCTTGTCCTTTCAATTTTGTATTATCTCACCACTAATCTAATTAATCTAACGATGACATGACAAAAGACAAATTGAAAGAGGTGTGTGGCTAAGAACATCAGTTGGGTAAAATTTGAAAACGATAGAATTCAATTCACCCAACGCCGAGGGCCAAGGCTGATACAAAATTGACCATAACCTAATTAACTTCTAAGAGTGACCCACCACTAATCGCACACTATTGTCTCACACTTGTATGTACCAATACTATGTTACTAGTATTGCATGTGTGAGACTTTATCATACAAGGTTTCTATACGATATATATTAGTTGTGAAACAATTCGTTGTCATGTTGTCCTTTTCGATGCCAAATATTTTACATTTTTAAAACAATGTTTCAAAACTCGCGTTCAAAACATGTTGTTAGTATGAAAGTTAAACTTGTGGTCAGGAAGATATTAAAATGCTTATGTGAATTTTTCCGGGCTTTGAAATGAGTGGATAACCGTGGCTTGTTATTCGTTGTCCCTCCTTTTTTTTTTTTTTTTTAAAAAAAACACGCGTTCAAGCTCCTTGCTGATGTATGGGTTGTGGGTAAGAAGCAAGTTTACTGAAAATTTTAGAATGTGAAATGAATATAATTGGAGTTTGTATATGCTTTTAATGAACTTCCAAGGTGCATTCTTAAGTAGATGATCATGATTTTCGCGAGTCAATCCAAAAACAATTCGTTATTTCACGTGTCGCCAACGAGCTTAACCATTATCAATACGACACATTAAGCCTCCACCAATATACTAAATTTTTGTTAACCTAAGCTTAAATGAAGATAAGGATTTAGGGTCCTACACCTGAGAAAAGTATATAGATACGTGTGTGTAACTTATGCCACAAATCACCAACAAGTCTTTCGTCTTGTAACAGAAACAAAGTTCATTTGCTTTTCCTTTTAATGCGATAAGTGCCTTTCAGTTTGCCCTGCGTAGGAGTTTGGTACTGTTTCCGTTTCGATTGTTCTCCTTCTTTTGTGTTTATTTACCTTTTTTATTTTTATTTTTTATGCCTACTCATCTCTGTCACGTTGACGACGTCTTTTATTTTTCAATATGTCAAGAACTCGGTTCGATACATAAAATTTAATAATATAGCTGGTTGAAAATTTGAAAAAAAATTTAGCCAATTGAATAATGACATTTAGTGTATTAGATCGTGTTCCTTCACACTGAAAATTTCTCTTCATGCACGAGGGGCAATAGTTGGTAAATTGTAGCAGGCATGCAACACGGAACCTCAAGTTTCATCTGCTTTATTCCAGACGGGAATGTGTGTAGTACAAGTCCAGCAAGATCAATCGCACCTCATCACTCAAACAAAAGAAAAATGCTTAGATTCTAAGTTATACATGTGCGCACGTAAAAGCACAACACACTCATGCACAATAAAAAAATCATGCAAAATGGTAGTAGTTGTGCTCCAAGAATCCTTTGCACAGGTATTAGGTGGGGTTAGGTTTCCATAATATTAGAGGGAAGATGCGTGAAAAATGCAGGCTACGTATTCTTGAGAAAGTTTATAAAATTGACAACTACACCACGTGGTTGCTCGACCAAAATGCAGTGGAGTTAGACTGCAAGGGGTAGGTTTGAGTGAAAACGCTTTAAAATGACTTAAAACGTTTTTGTTAAAAGTGTTTGAATTTCAAAAACACTTGAAGTTATTATTACAAGAAATATTAGTTATGTGCTTTTTGCAGAAAGTACTTTAAATGTTTTTCCGAAATTTATTTACATTTTTGCTAATGATTGGTTTCAAAAACACTTTCATTAAAAGTAAGCAATTTCAATTATTTTAAAAACACTTCCAAACGAATTTCAAAATTCACTTGACTTTTTTTTTTTTATTAAGATTGGTTTAAAAACATTTTCAATCATTTTAAAAACACTTTCAAATCAGTAATCACTTACATTTTACTAAAATTAATTTTAAAAACTTTTTGAACAAAAAAATACTTCCAAACTACACATAAGTGGAGCCGCGCCATATGTTAGAGCACTTCTAGTGTAGGAAGGCCCCCATGGCAATTGGCAATTGAATCCCCTCCACTGAATAGTAACTGCCTTTAATTAATAGTAATTGTTTTTTGCATCTCCACCCTTAAACTGAATAGTTACGGCAAATTGGCAATAGACAAGAAAATATGGGAAGTGTGATTGGCACTCTAAAAATCTCATTCTACACTCCTCACAAGTGTATTTTTCTTTCATAATGTAGAAAGTTTGGAATGTAGAATGAGATTTTTGGAGTGCTAATAACAATTCGCTAAAAATTAGTATTTTTTTAAGTTCTAAAATAATAAAAAATAATTTTTTTTTAAATTTCGGATAGGATTTTTAATCTATCTCGTCACGTCCATGTGTTATTATCCAAAAGTACAATTTTTGTGGATAGATTTCAATAAAAATTTTAACCAATTATGTCGTGCGACGTGTCCTTCCATGTTTAGAATTGTTGAAAATATTGAAATGTGGTGTAAGGTGAGAGAAAATGGTAAGGTATTTATAGAAAAAAAATTTTAATTTTTAATTTTTTTTGAAATTTTTTCAGATTTTTAAATTTTTTTATTAACTTAATTAAGCTAAACCGATGGATTACAAAAAAATTTGAAATCCAACCGTCCAAATTGTGACACGTGCTTGACACAAATTTTTTTATAACGTGATTGACGCTAACCTTGCATCACTCCCCCTTAAGCGCTCGAGCTTTGACTCCCGCATGCCTTCTCCCATGCTCCCCTCAGCCCAATTACCCGAATAGGCTGGAAGCTAATTCGGGAGGAGATTGGATTGGAAATGGTGCCTGTCCACAGTTCAAAAGAGCACGGTGCAAGTGCTCTTAAGGACTGATGCCGCTCCCACCAACCCCAGCAGCTATTTGTCTTCACGGATTTGTGGCGTCTTTCTCTCCCACCAAAAACTGAAAAGTAAGTTGAGTAGACCGGCGGCTTCTGACAAAAATGGGTGTGGCGGCGAAAATAGCACCGTCGATGCTGTCGTCGGACTTCGCTAATTTGGCATCAGAGGCCGAGCGCATGCTCAAATGCGGCGCCGATTGGCTCCACATGGACATCATGGTACGCCCTCAGCCCATCTGTTCTATTGTCTTTGTCCGATGAATTTCAATGTTTTGTCACTAATACCATGTCTAATGTTTGACAGAATTCTCGTACTTTTTGCAGGATGGGTAGGTTTGATTCTTTTTTGTTGCCCTTTTAGTAATTCCCATGAATCTCAAGTGGCTGCAAACGAATTAGGTTTGCTAATTCCTTTTTGTTTAGCTAGTTTATTTACTTGGTTGAATTTTGATACAACGAAGTAGCTAATAGTTACTAAAGGAAGATTTGGCGCAAAATCGAGCGCAATGACGTTCTAGTTGCGCTATAGGATTTATACAGCCGACCTCACTTAGAGATAAGGCTTTGTTGTTGTTCAAGTCGACATCTTTGCATAATATATCCATGAAGTTGCTATCTTTTTCTGTTGTTCTTATGAAACATTTCTTATGTGGTTACTGAAGACATTGTAATTAACTTGTGTTCTATGTTAATCGCAACGTTCGCTTCTCACAAATGTAAATAGTGGCGGTCTTGTATTCATTTATGCTTCTTATCAACAGGCACTTTATCCCGAATTTAACACTCGGTGCTCCGGTCATTCAGAGTTTGAGAAAGCACACAAAGTAACTACCTTGACATTGTTTTATATTCATTTTTATCGAGCGTAAATGGATGTTGGTGGTATCATTCGTTTCTTCTTCTTTTTTCCGCATACAGGGCGTATCTTGATTGTCACCTAATGGTCACAAATCCTCTTGATTATGTCGAACCTATGGGAAAAGCCGGTGCTTCAGGTTTTACATTTCACGTTGAAGTATCTAAAGGTTGGTTGTCGTCGGGAATTGAGATGTTCCTGTTTTACTTCCATTCCCTGTTTGTGTGGTATTTTCTTGATACAGGAGGGACTCGCTATTTTTCCTTCATTCACTTTCGTCGTCCTTCTTTTTGCAGACAATTGGCAAGAACTTGTTCAAAGAATTAAGTCCAAAGGCATGACGCCAGGTGTGGCATTAAAGCCTGGAACGCCAATTGAAGAAGTTTATCCTCTGGTCTTACTTCTTTCTTTCTTTCAATCTAACTGTTTCTTCTTCCTTTTTTTGGTTTTTTTTTTTCCAATTTTTTGTTCTGTTTAGTTGTTTATGTATTGATTGGCCAGGCTTACTTGCATGACATTCAGTGACATAAGAAAGAAAATCTCATCTTTTGTCATCGTACGCATTGTTTAGTATTCAGTAGCTGTCTACCCCAGAAAGATTTTCAAATGATGTTGTGTTATCCACAGATTGAAGGTGAAAATCATGTGGAAATGGTCCTTGTTATGACCGTAGAACCTGGGTTCGGTGGACAAAAGTTCATGCCGGAAATGATGGAGAAGGTGCGCACACTGAGACAAAGGTACCCTTCGCTAGATATAGAGGTAAGTTAATAATCCGTTATGTTTCTTCTGAAGTTTTCTATATAGAAGTTCTGTTCTGTTTTTTGTCTATTGTTGTATATTAGTTCGCCCTCGGTAAGTTGCATCTCTCGACACACATTTTTTAAGGGTTGGGTTTCCAGGGACAGGTACTAAAGTTACTTTCAATCTCATGTCACAGGTAGATGGTGGCTTAGGGCCTTCAACGATTGATGTGGCAGCTTCAGCCGGAGCCAACTGCATAGTTGCAGGAAGTTCTGTGTTCGGAGCCCCTGAGCCTGCTACAGTAATATCCCTTTTGAGAAGTAGCGTTGAGGGATTTCAACAAAAAAGTTGATACTGGTATGGGAAACACATCACAATTTGTTTTTTCTTACCAACATATATTTACAGTGCACCTCTATGATCGAATTGTAGTTATCTGCGCTATGAATAATATAATTTGTACGTGTTATCTGCACATTCACTCCATGTATGTTACTTTCTCGAGCGTAATCAGGCTTACGGAATAAAATTACTTGAGCGATGAATTGACACATACAACTGCTTTAACATGACAAATAACTGCGAGTCTGCATTCCTTATCTACAGCTTTCATTTCATACTTGAATATCATGACATCCTGCAGCTGGCAATCCCTTGATACGTTCCATACATTTCTGTCGATCTTTTTTATTTGTTATCTGGTTGCTTGAGGCTATAAACACAACCGTAGTGATGACATGTTCGTTATCTTTAGGGATTCCCCACTTTCTGCGTAAATATGAATGCTGATTTTGGTGTTGCAAATCATCATGGGTTTATCTTTTGAGATCAGCTGTGGGGGCAGAGAGAACAGAATCCCACATACTCAGAAATCATTCGTCTTAGTAGTCAGTTATCGAATGGGGTATAAGATGAATTTGGCCTCACTATGGCCGCCCTGTAAAGAGATGTACTTGAGCCAAGGATGCCACTGAGGCGGTATCTCAAGTCAATCACTCACTGTCATCTGTTTTTACTTTTTTAGATGGCGATATGTAATTGATTTGGGATACTAATTCGGTAGCATTTCCGTGCATGAAAGCTCTCCCTATGAGGGAAAATCTTTATCTGCCTACATTTGGTATGAATATGGTCTTGTTTGGCTAAAATTGTTTTCTCAGAAAACTTTCTCCAGAAAATCCTGTATTCCACGTCAGCGCATGTTGATTTGATATCAAGATTATGTTGTTGGAATTGGATCCCCTCCTGAGCATTAGGTGGGGATCCTACTGAGCAAGAAGTGTGGATCGTTGGATGAAAATCCAACGGTTACAAACAGATGATCCCTTTAAAGTTATAATAATTATAGCTGTTGGATTTTCATCCAACGGCCCACACTTCTTGTCAGTAGGATCCCCACCTAATGCTCAGGAGGTGATCCAATTCCGTTCTCCTGAATCCTGATCTGTGAAGTAAAGAGCACGTGCAGCAGGCATCATATGCGATCTGAACACAATGTTTGCATTTGGCATCCACTATTGAATTGTTACATAAAACTATTTATTTTTTTATTCGAGGAAGGCGTAAATGTTATGTTATCTATTTCATGCGAGAGAAGAAATTACATTCGGAAGACCTATAAAAACACATAAACTAAGACATAATTAAACGCTTAATTACATAATTAATGAAACAGAAAAGTGCGAGATCGGATCGATGCGTATGTGAAATGGGCAAATCTGGTTCTTAATTTTTATTATTAAGTTTAATCTCACTTGAGCCTGGCAAACGGGTTGCCTTTGTCGTTTTTGTATTATTTTTGTGTCATACATGTTATTTTAGCGGACCACTTCGTGTCAAACCTTTTATTTTAACGGGTTCTTAAAATATGACCCGATAACGATCCAGCTCGTTAAAAGGTCGCGTTGTTTCGTGTCGCCTTAGTAGGTTATGCAAGTAATTTTCATGTCGTGTCATTTACATATCATAACGGGTTAATCATATTCGTTAACGTATTCTTAATAGGTGATTCGAGTTAACTTAGAATTGAATAGAAACTTAGAACTTGGGCATGCTCCAAAGCCCCGAGTTGGTACTTTGGTAAATCTTTCATTGTTGATCAAGGGAAGTGGTCAGCATGTGTTATCACGTGCCCTTCACTGTTGGGACTCTTTGGTTCATCCATTGCTACTTGTATTTCTTAATCTTGCTTTGAACGAAAAGTGCCTTCCATCTTTATTCGACTTTGGCCCTCTTGGGATGTGCTCGAACTTTTTTGTGAAATATGGTCATTGCTACTCATACATCCAACTTTATAATTGGATTTTCCAAACAAATTAACTGAACTGAATCTTAGTTAGACTTGACAGACCAAAAATTTGAGAAATTCTTGCGTTCGAAAGTTAGATTAGGTAAATTGTTTGATTTCCTTACAATCGAGTAATCCTTAACTACATGAGACAAAGTGGTACCTAAATGCAGAGAGGCAAACTACATTGTGAGCGGGTCGGACTTCTTATCTTAGTTCCGTTGTCACCCACGAGAATTTCTTTAGAGAGGCTACAACAACAACAAAGCTTTATCCCATTAAGAGAGATCGGTTGTATGAATCCTAAAACGCCACTGAGCTCGATTGTGTGTCAAGTCTAATTGAGAGAATTCACAACATCAGTGTGTTCCAATGTTCCACTACCTCATTGTGTACACGCTTATTGGTTTCATCTCTAAGCTATGACTGAAAACGAATATTTGATCTATTGGTGAAGGGTGGAGGTTGTCAACCTAGGTTGTTCATAACCAACTTGACCTATCAATAACACGTAGGCCTTTATTTCATGCCTCACTTTTAACCTGCATCACTGTCCCTTCCATTGTATTTCGGTTCACTTTTATCCTCAAATTTCTCCAAATCTTGCATCATTTTTATCCCTACTGATGCTGCCTGCCTGCCAATTTAGCTTTCTTCCATCTTTTCATTCCGAAAACTTAAATGATTCACATTTGTTCTTTCGCTAAATGACGGAGTTTGTATCAAAAATGTCAATATTTGTATCAATTATGTGGATAATACTTGAATTGCACACGATTGTTATTGACATGTTATCTGCCTACGTTATCTATAGCTTATCAACATTATATCAAATATTTCGTCGTTTTAAGGAACTAATGAACATCTTGTCTGGAGAATAACTGCTTGTGATCAGTGTTAATTGCTAATTGACGGATTATGTATCGATAACACGTCCTATCCAGAGAAAAGCGTATCTGATAAGTGACATTTGGAACTTGGGGATAAGTAGCTGCCCATTAGCTAGCATTTGGTAATGGAGAATGGATGGATTAGCCCAAGGTAAGGACTCATTAAACAGCTGGAATCAGAGGGATTAATATATACAAATTCCTTGCCATCCCCAAGAATCTTGGTCATGAACAACTTTGGTAAAATTCTCCCGTTCAATTTTCTAAATTATATTTGTATAGATCCAAAATATTCACTCCCTCAAAGTGCTTAAACTCTATTTATTTTGTATAGGCTCATGTGGAACTGAGTGGTCAGCTTAGTGGTTCATCGGCATGGCTGCAGCAGCTGCTTCTTCCTTCCTATTTTTCTTCTCACTTCTAACTGTCTCTGCATTTGAACAAAAACCACACAACATTTTGAGCTGCGAGTCCACGTCTCCCGACGCTTCCGGCTACTACTGCAACGCTACAAATGCATCATCTGTAGAGAACAAGTGCGCAACTTTCGCGACTCTTCGCACCAACGCGTGCTACTCCTCTCTCTCCAATCTGAGCTCTTACTTGGGCATCAGTCCGTTTGTGATAGCAGACGCGAACGGATTTTCAGCTGACACGGAGTTTCTTCCTAAAGACGAGCTTTTGTTGATACCGATTGATTGTAAGTGCGGCAATGGTGGTGTTTTTTGTGCCGAGTTGACAAAGACCAGTGTGAAAGGTGAGAGCTTTTATGGCATTGCTCAGTCACTAGAGGGCTTGACAACCTGTAGAGCTATTCGAGAGAAGAATCCAGGCGTTTCGCCGTGGGGGCTTTCTGATAAGCTTCAGTTGGTGATCCCCTTGAGATGTGCTTGTCCTTCTTCATCATCTCGACTTGTGACACAATCAAGACTCTTGATTTCATATCCTGTGAGTGAAGGCGACACGATTTCTGATTTGGCTGTTAAGTTCAATACAACACAAGAAGCTATCATATCTGCAAATAAAAGATCATTCAAAAGCTTTAGACCCGAAAGTTTGACACCTCTTACATCTCTTCTGATTCCGCTTGAAGGAAAACCTATACTCGGTCCCCTAGCAAAACCCCGGGAACCCAATTTGCGCTTTCCAGCAACTAGCATCCCTGCGGTTAGTCCCCACAAGAAGAAGGCGAAAATGAACCAGATCAGATTGTATGTCGCGCTTAGCGGAGTCATTATTGGAGCCAGCATTGCGATTGCGGCAGCATTCTTGCTATTTCAGATGAAGAAAAAGAAAAAGAATTCACCAAAGGGATGTGATGTGGAGCTGCAACAGCTCAGCCTAAGTGTGAGGACAACAAGTGACAAGAAAGTCTCGTTTGAGGGATCACAAGATACTTTTGACGGTCAGATTATCCAGACAACCACGCCGCGAAAGGTGCTGGTGGAGATGTATACAATTGAGGAGCTGAGCAGAGCAACCGAGGACTTCAGTTCCAGCAACCACATTGAAGGATCTGTGTACCATGGCCGCCTAAGCGGGAAGAACTTGGCAGTAAAGCGCATACAGCCAGATACAATTTCGAAGATTGAGTTTGGTCTTTTTTATGATGCCATTCACCATCACCCCAACATAATGAGGCTGTTGGGAACTTGCTTGAGGCCAGAGGGGCAAGAATTGTTTCTGGTTTTCGAGTATGCGAATAATGGATCTTTGAAAGACTGGCTCCATGGCGGATTGGCAATCAAAAACCAGTTCATTGCGTCGTGCTATTGTTTCTTGACGTGGAGCCAAAGGCTGAGGATATGTCTTGATGTAGCCATGTCATTGCAGTACATGCACCACATTATGAACCCCCCTTATGTCCATCGTAATGTAAAGAGCCAAAACATTTTCCTAGACGAAGAATTCAACGCGAAGATTGGGAATTTCGGCATGGCAAAGTGTGCTGAAAATGACTCCGATGATCAACATTGTAGTCCAACCAGCCCTGTCGCATCTTGGAGCCTGGGTTACATGGCACCCGAATATGTTCACCAGGGTGTGATTTCTCCAAGCATTGATATTTTTGCATATGGCGTCGTGTTGCTAGAGGTCTTGTGTGGACAAACGCCAATAAGCAGGCCGGGCGCTGAGGGAGAAGAAAACTTTTACCTCTCAGAGAAGATCAAATCCGTGTTGCATTCGGACAATGCAGAGGAGTTAAGAGAGTGGATGGACAGTGCGTTGGGGGATAACTATTCGTTCGACGCAGCTGTCACACTGGCAAATCTAGCAAGGGCCTGCGTCGCCGAAGACCCTAGTTTGAGGCCTAGTGCAGGGGAAGTTGTCCACAAGTTGTCGCGATTGGTGGAGGAGTCGAAAAGCGTGGAGGGGGAGAATAGTTTGATCAGTGAGAGCTCTTGTAAGCCGCTGGTGAAGGCAGCGGCGGCGGCAAACAATGTGTGAACAAAGCATTGGGAGGATGCATTGCAAACAGAAGACATGTTTATAGGTGCATGTCACAGGGTTCTTCTGCTTGTATATATATGTAACATCTTTGTCTCCTCGAATAATAAATGGCATTGGTACTACTAGGCACTAGCTACTTAGTTTATTGGTGCAGAGCTTCAACGGTGGTTGGTTCTATACATACATGATTTCTTATTGCTTTGTTGTATAGGAGCATGTGTTGCATTTACTATCTCAATTCAAACATCAGTCAATTGAAATTCAAACCCGAAGTACGAGCTAACAAGGTTGTTCGTTTGCAAGAATCGGAGAGAGAACGTCTATCGTATATGTAGCTTTATCCTTACATTGTAAAGAAGTTGTTTTCACGACTCAGAACCGTAACCCTTTAATCACAAAGTAACAACCTTTCCGTTGCACCGAAGCTTTTATATTTCAAAATATTGAACAGTGCGTGATTGACTTAAAATATCGTAACTAATACAAAATTTCCCATTAGTTAAGTTTAGAAAATTGAAACTGCATGAACAAGAGTAACACCAACCCTTGTAAAGAGAGAAAAAGTAGAAACAATGTCCTGATGAACCGGCCTAATCCAAATACGCAATATAGAAGCAAATGAACGAATGTAACAATCTCTATCTCATGTTAGATTTGTCAAAAACCAGCACTAGAGCCGTAAAACCAAGCAACAACAAAAAGTAGCAAAAACAAACCAAAATCACACTTCATATATACACCATCCATCAAAACATCATGACCTTAAACTCATCAAAATTGAGCACCCCATCACCGTTGAGATCAAACCTCGCAATCATGTTCTTGCACTCGTCGACGCTCTTGGACTCGCCGAGCCGACTCAGCATCCTCTTAAGACTCTTGGGCGTAATGCACCCACTCCCGTCCATCACGTACATCTTAAAAGCCTCCCTCAAGACACTCACCTTCTCTTCGTCGCATCCTCCGTCAACGAACTTGACAAAGTCATCCAACCCCAGCAGGCCGTCGCCGTCTGAGTCTAGGTACTCCACCGCCATCTCCGCCTCTGTCAGCGAGAGCTCGCCGCCTATCGCCCCTACGCATTGTTGCAGCTCCATAGGTGATATCTTTCCGTCTCCGTTGCCATCAAACTGCTGGAAAACGCGCTCGTATTGTGCTACTTTATCCATTAGCTAGAAACCTTTTTTCTTACTGGAAGTTATGTTCTTGGTCCTGGGTTACATATATGAGACAATGCCGCGTGTCGTGGTTGACCAACCAACTTGACGGTACTTCCGTCCGTAGGTGGTACTTTCGTAAATAACGTGTGCAAGACTATGTTTTGTACAGCACTATTTTATTTAAGAAAGTATTTGACCTAAGTCATTTGGTATAACGATTTTAATATTTAGGTATCGAATTCAACATCTTTGTGAGTTGAACTTAATATTTTCGACTTACAAATGAAAAAAAAATTACGCTTAACCTTAACAATGTCACTCATCTATAAATAATTTTACGTATTTATAAAATAAATCATCTATCGTATCGAATAAATGGTTGTCACGAAACAAGTTGAAGACAAAGAAAACATTTATTATTCTAACAAATTTCCGTATATAAGGAATCTCAGGAAACCGGCCCAATTAAAAAAAAAAAACGTGAAAACAGGGGAGTTGTTGGTTTATTGCACACAGATTGGATTTTAGTGACCTACTTACTTTAATTCGAGCTTTCTCGAAGCAGCTCGAAGCAAAAGATTATTTTGGATGCCGTCTGTCGCCAACCGCCAAAACCACCTCAACAACCAGAAGAAATATACGAAAGTGGCAAGCAACTTCCTTGAATTTAAATTCTAGCTCTTCTTTGGATAGCTATAAAAAAATAAATCCCTCAACAACCGACGTTGGCCGTCAGCTTTGGAGTTGGCGGCAATCTCTCGGCTTTTTTTTCTTCGGTGTTTCTATTTAGTTATGGTTGCTCTTTTGTTGTCACAAGAAGAGTTTTTGCGATTAAGGTCACTGTCTTGTTCTACCGAGGAAAGTCTTTGTGATGGCAATAATTACGAATCAAACTCAGATCTTTAAGCAGCGGCTATTGTGCACAGTTAAGGTTGGTTTTTGTTTTTCTTTTAGATTGTGCACACAACGAAAGACTACGAGGAGGAAACTCGACATTTGTTAGAGGTGACTCATAGCAGTACATTTTTTTTGACAATTGCAAGATCATCAGAGGTGGTGCAGTTTTTTCTCATGATGTGTTACGGTGATTCTATATCTCGCAAGGTTGTTGTCTTTTTTGTGAATTAGATACGGATCTTCGTGGTGGTTCGACAATTATATTGTCTTCATAATGATTTGTAACTGTAAATTTATGTAGCTTTTTCAGCCTGTGTGACTTCTTAGCTATGTTCGACATGCTTGTTCTCTAAACCTTCTTGATTGTTTTTTAATAAATTATTATTACCTAATAAAAATACATTCTAGATCATTGGTTTGGTGGTGATTCTATTCAGATTTCTAAACGGTTTCTTTATCCACTAGTGCCCTAAATATTTGGTACAAGTAGCTACATGTTCTGTTTTTTAATCTTATAAAGGCTCACCTATATGATTGGTATCCGTTATAAAAATAAAAAAAAAGAGGCTCACCTATAAAAACTTGGGGTCAACCAGTGGTTAGTTTGACTATTCAACATCAATAAGTATCTTGATATGTTATCAATTATTTAACATCACAAATATATAGATATGTACAGATTTACTTATCAACTATCCACATGATATCCATATTATTAATAGTATCGATATCCGGATGAAGTATGCTATCAATCTTCTAAGTTGAACATTCTTGGCTTTTTTTCTCAAGTGCAATGTTGCATAATTTTTAATATAGTTGATTTTTTTATAATTAATCTTTAAAGGGTGAATCAAAAAATAAATATTCCGATCATCGGGTAACATTGAAGGAAGATAAAAAGAGTCAAAATAAGAAGGATCGATCAGGAAGGTCATATATCTATAAAAGTTTAGATAAAAGATAAATGACAATGTAACAACATCTTATTTCGTGGTAAGACAAACCACGTGATCAAGCCTTCACACCCAAATTCTGTCTACATGATTGTCCCAAAAAACTTCAAATGACAAAACTTGTAGCTCTCACAAGTTCTAACACACACACAAAAACCCATCACATGTCCAAACGTTAAGCGTTGGAAGCGAAAGAAGATGACAATAACAAATTGATACAACTATTAAGGAGGATGATAATACGGATGAATTGCATATACAGTCTGCAACATTGTGATTGCATATACAGTCTGCAACATTGTGAGCACCAGCAGAATAAACGCAGCGACCAAAGAAATAATCGCCCATGGCGTACCGAAATGCTCGCGCCTCAGCTTTTCCATCCACTTGTTCCAGTCAGTCTTGTAAACTTGTTCACATCGTTGCAAAGTCCCTCGTAGTAAAATCCGATGACCGTCGTGTCGTTGTACAGCTCGTTGAATAACTGCGCAGCGTCTTCAGGGCAGCCAGTTCACCAGTATTCCCATCTCGCAAAGAAGGTCGATGTCCTTGCTCGAATCGATGAGATTATCCATCACGACGGCGTAAGATGTTATCTTGTGGAGGCGGCGGTGGCAGCATTGCTCGAAGGCGATGAGGTTCCTGAAGAGCGGCTCTGTCCGCTCGTCGATGAACCAGCCTAATCCAAATACGCAATATAGAAGCAAACGAACGAATGTAACAATCTCCGTCTCAGGTTAGATTTGCCGAAAACCAGCACTGGAGCCGTAAAATCAAGCAACAACGCATGAACAAATTACAAAAGTAGCAAAAACAAACCAAAATCACACTTCATATATACACCATCCCATCAAAACATCATGACCTTAAACTCATCAAAATTGAGCACCCCATCGCCGTTGAGATCAAATCTCGCAACCATGTTCTTGCACTCGTCGACGCTCTTGGACTCGCCGAGCCGACTCAGCATCCTCTTAAGACTCTTCGGCGTAATGCACCCACTCCCGTCCATCACGTACATCTTAAAAGCCTCCCTCAAGACACTAACCTTCTCTTCGTCGCATCCTCCGTCGACGAACTTGACAAAGTCATCCACCCCCAGCAGCCCGTCGCCGTCCGAGTCTAGGTACTCCACCGCCACCTCCGCCTCCGTCAGCGAGAGCTCGCCGTCTATCGCCCCGACACATTGTTGCAGCTCCGTAGGTGATATCTTTCCGTCTCCGTTGGCATCAAACTGCTTGAAAACGCGCTCGTATTGTGCCACTTTATCCATTAGCTAGAAACCCTTTTTCTTTCTGGTAGTTGTGCTCTTGGTTCTGGGTTATATATATGAGACAATGCCGCGTGTCGTGGTTGACCAACCGACTTGATGGTACTTCCGTGCGTAGGTGGTACTTTCGTCACTAACGTGTGCAAGACTATGTTTTGTACAACAATATTTTTATTTAAGAAAATATTTGGGCTGTGTCACTCAACGTAACGACTTTAATATTTAAGAAAAACTAATAAAAATGATTTAAAAACTTTGAGTTTTAACGATAAGGGTAAAATAAATGATAAAGTAAATAGTATCAAGATTGAATTTTTAGTGTAAAAATGTGGTTTTTCGTTAAAATGAACAGTACCGCGAGATTTTCATTAAAACTTCATAACATTTAAGTATAGAGTTCAACATATTTCTGAATTTAATTTAATATTTTCGACTTACAAATGAAAAAAAAAAATTACTTGATAATAATGCTCAACCTCAATAATGTCACTCGTTTATAAATAATTTCACATGTTTAAAAAATAAATCATTTGACGAATAAATGGTTGTTAAGTAACAAGTTGAAGCCAAAAAAAACATTTATTATTCTAACAATTTTCTGTATATAAGGAATCTCAAAAAGCGGCCAAATTAAAACAAAAACGTGAAACAGAGGAGTTGTTGGTTTACTGCACAGAGATTGGATTTTAGACTTTTAGTGACCGACTTGCTTTAATTCTCTGGAAGCAGCTCGAAGCAAAAGATTTTTTTGGATGCCGTCTGTCGCCAACCGCCAAAACCACCTCAACCACCAGAAGAAATATACGAAAGAGGAAAGCAACTTCCTTGAATTTAAATTCTAGCTCTTTGGATAGCCACTATCAAGAGATAAACCTATATAAAATAATAATAATAATAATAATAATAATCGTCAACAGCCGACTTTGGCCATCAACTCTGGAGTTGGCGACAATTTCTCTTGGTTTTTTTTTTTTCCTTCTTTTGTGTTTCTATTTAGTTATGGTTGCTCTTTTGTTGTCACAAGAAGAGTTTTCGTGATTAAGGTCACTGTCTTGCTCTACCGAGAAAAGTCTTTGTGATGGCTATGATTACAAAACAAACTTAGATCTTTAAGCAGAGGCTATTGTACACAGTTAAGGTTTGTTTTTATTTTTCTTTTAGTTTGTGCACACAGCGAAGAACTATGAGGAGGAAACTCGACATTCGTTGGAGGTGACTCATAGCAGTACATTTTTTCTGACAATTGTAAGATCATCAGAGGTGGTGCAGTTTTTTCTCATGATGTTGTTATGGTGATTCTATGATTCGCAGGGTTGTTATATTTCTTGTGGATTAGATATGGGTTTTCGTGGTGGTTCAACAATTATATTGTCTTCATAATGGTTTGTAACCGTAAATTTATGTGATTAGCCTGTGTGGCCTCTTAGTTATGTTACACATGCTTGTTCTCTATACCTTCTTGATTATTTCTTAATAAATTCTTATTATCTTAAAAAAAAATACATTCTAGATCTTTGGTTTGGTGGTGATTCTATTCACATTTCTAAACGGTTTCTTTATCCACTAGTGCCCTAAATATTTGATACAAGTTGCTACTTGTTCTGTTTTTTAATCTTATAAATGCTCACCAATAAAAACTTTGGGTCAACCACGTCAACCCGTGGTTAGTTTAACTATTCAACATCAATAAGTATCTCGATATGTTATCAACTATTTTATATAGATATGCACAGATGTACTTATCAACTATCCACATGATATCCATATCATTAAATACTAGAGAATTTTAACGAAAAGTGTTCGGTACTGTTCATTTTAACGAAAAACCATATTTTTACACTAAAAAGTCAATCATGGTACTATTAACTCTACCATTTATTTTGTCCTTATCGTTAAAACTCAAAGTTTTCAAGCTATTTTCATTAATTTTCCTTTAATACTATCGATACCCCCGGATGAAGTATGCTATCAACTTTTTAATTTGAACATTTTTTATTTTTTTTTTCTCAACTGCAATGTTGCACAATTTCTAATTTAATTGATTTCTTTTATAATTAATTTTTAAAGAATGAATCAAAAAATAAATATTTCGATCATCGGTAACACTGAAGGAAGATAAAGAGAGCTAAAATGAGAAGGACCGATAATGAAGATCATATATATATATATAGAAGATAAATGACAATGTGACAACATCTTATTTGATGATAGGACAAGCCACGTGATCAAGCCTGTCACACCCAAATTCTATCTACATGGTTGTCCCAAAAAAACTTCAAACGACAAAACTTGCAGCTCTCACAAGTTCTAACACACACAAAAACCCATCACATGTCCAAACCTTTAGCGTTGGAAGCGAAAGACAATAACAAATTGATACAACTATTTAGGAGGATGATAATACTGTTGAATTGCATATACAGTCTGCAACATTGTGAGCACCAGCAGAATAAACGCAGCGACCAAAGAAATAATCGCCCACGGCGTACCGAAATGCTCGCGCTTCAGCTTTTCCATCCACTTGTTCCAGTCAGTCCTGTAATACTTGTTCACATCGTTGCAAAGTCCCTCGTAGTAAAATCCGATGACCGTCGTGTCGTTGTACAGCTCGTTGAAGAACTGCGCAGCGTCTTCCGAGCTCAGCCAGTTCACCAGTATTCCCATCTCGCAAAGAAGGTCGATGTCCTTGCTTGAATCGATGAGATTATCCATCAGGATGGCGTAAGATGTTATCTTGTGGAGGCGAATGGGACAGCATTGCTCGAAGGCGATGAGGTTCCTGAAGAGCGGCCCTGTCCGCTCGTCGATTGCTAGTGGTGGAATCGTGAACACCCCGTTTTCGAACTTTATGTTCATTATGCAATCCGGGGTTTTGAAACTTTTTTGGAATTTAATGCCGGCTTCGGAAAGAGTTGTCACGTTTGGAACCCTCTGCGGCAGCTCTCTCTCCTTGCTCTTCTGTTGGTCTTCACCCTCTTCTTGTCGTTTGGAGCCTAAATCTTCAAACGGGATAACGATCACGGTTCTTATGAGATCGAGTATGTGCAGGGGTTCGGGAGGGAGATTCAGACTCGGTTTGAAAATAAAAATACCATCATCCGCCACGGATTGTCTGAAGAAGTTGAGGACAAGCTCGGCGAGGGAGGAGGCATTTCCTTCAGAAGTAGTATTCTTCACTGCGGTTAAATTGTATAACCGCTTGAGAACAAACCATGGCAGCTGATTTTCTATCAGGACAAGATCATGGTAAAGATATTGCAGCATGCAGGACACATTGAAAACGGGGTCGTTCTCGTCTTGTAGATTGACGGAAAATGCTTTACGAAATAGTTCGATTAGGAAGCATCCGTCGATTACCATCATCTCAACGAAGTCTTTCTTGTTGAAATGATCCAATGGCTCTGCATAACAATCACGAGCGCGCTTGTTGAAATCCATGACACCTGTGATCAAGGTTGCCAAAGTTATGTTTGCGTCTGCGAGAAGGCACTGCAAGTACCAGCGCTTCACCTTTTCCATGAGTTGGAATTGATCGCCACCGCGGCCTCGGTGAAAGGGCCCGATTGAGACGATATCAGGTTCGTATGCCTGTATTTTTTGTCGCCGAATCTGATGGGGAACTCTGAATATGCAGCAGGATGCTGGGAATGGCGAATGGTTGAGAAGCTTTGCTCCGATGGTGTTTGTCAATTCTTCAACGATACCATCAGTGTCTATACAAACGGATTCCATGGAAGTACTATATTCAATTTCGCTCCCTTCTCTCTCACTTTCCATGACTATATATTTTCAAAAATCCTGAAACAAATTGCAAATGAAACAAATTCTGAAGTATTTTTAGAAACCAGTTACAGGCATTCATACATTTCCGATAATCACAGTTTGACAAGTGTGCAGAATAATGAAATAAAATGGGAAGATAACGGAAACATGTACCTGAAAATCAAGCAAATACAGTAATACAGGACGTTAGAATAAAGAGATCTAGTCTGGTGGTCATATAGTCTTTCGTCATACGCAAAGGGAAAGTGCAGTGAACATTAAAGTTACAAAGGCAGCACAGACATGTTTCTTTTGCTTTGCAAACAATTCTCACTCTTTAAGAATGTATTTAATTTTAAAGTAAAAATTCAACCCCACTAAAAGGGATTTGGATTCTCACCGGATCCCCTCCATGGGGATCCTAGAGATCAACAAACATGGACCGTTGATCAAAAATCGTACGGCTACAATTTTTTCTTTTTCATGCAAAACGAGACTGCTTTACTTTTAAAAATATAAAAAGCATTTAATTGTGACCGCACGATTTTTGATCAACGGTCCAAGTTCGTTGATCCCTATGATCCCTATGGAGGGGATCCGGTGAGAATCCAAATCCCACTAAAAGTGTGTGTTTTCAGTTTGTTTCAATCTTTTCTGGCATCGTACAGAAGATGAGTGTAGTTTTGAAATCAAATATAACTTCCGCTTTTGGCCCAAAAATTTCTATCCCTAACAAGATTGGTTGGACCATGACAACGCACGAGGTACCGAGCAACTTGAGAGAAATTTTGATAAGACTTTCTTATTAGAAATTAGAGAAGTTCGGTATAAGTAATTTTAGATGTACTCGAAACAGTAAGTACCGAACATGCAAAATCCCCCGCCGGGCTATTGACTAACAAGTAACATCGTTGTACGGTTCCCACCTAAGGATTAAGTACAATGCAAGTGTGTCGCCAAAGCTTGATACACTTTCCTCTGCTATCAACGCTCCATCACAGCCTTGATAAGTCAAGGACTTTTGGAAATTCCTATCGTGCCTCTCGCGCAGGTAGTTCCATGCAGATTGAGAGCCAATTAGAGCAGCCAACACGGTAGGGGTGCACAATACTATTGATCCTGTACATGACCATGCGTCCCGTTGAATCAAATCCCAAAAGCAGGATTCAGTGTCGGTGAGATTGTATTCGGGATACTTCTCCGCCGATTCCTTCTAGTTGAGTCTTTTGGTCTGTCACTATACCTCGAGAAAGTAAAAAGAAAGAATTACAACCCCATTCCACCAAAAATTTTAGGAATCCATTGATAGCTATAATATATTTGTAGACCGACTGATCCATTTTGAATTTAGTGATTTGAATTTTACTTCAGTAGCAAACTTTAATAATTTTTCTGTAATTTGAGTTTTTAGTGCCTTATTTTATCTATTTGTCTTTTTTGAGTAGACATTAAAAAATCATTAAATATTATTGACATATCAATCAAATGTCGTTAAATATTACCGACATACCAATCAAATGTTGTTGACATACTAAAAATTTAATCAATTCGCCCACTAATTCTGAAAATCGATTTCCTAAAATGCCCATGAGTATGAAACAAGGAATAGGGGCTGGTTTGGTATTGATGTGTTTTGAGAAAAAACTGCTTTTGCAGTGCTGTGAGACACCGACGGAGGCTGTAACAAGGCTAGGGTGGGCTCTAGCATAGGGAGAGTTTTAGTTGTTTAAGGTTAAAATACTGATAATTTAGATTAGTTTATTATTTTTAATTGTTATAGCCCATCCAATAAGTAAAAGTTCTGAAAAATAAGACTACTTTAAAAAAAAAGTAAGAGTTAATAAATATTAAATAAATTATTTACTTTAATCAATATCAAAATTTATTATTATTATATTTGAAATTGTACACACACACTAACACACCACACGTCCCAATAATCTTTTTATTTGATTAGTTTCTAAGTAGGGAGTAGTCTGATTAGTTTAGGTTTCCTAGGTTCAACCGGTTTTAAAAAGTAGATTTAATATTTTATTATTTTAGGTTTCCTAGAATTAGTCATCCGGTTTTAAAGAGTAGATTTAATATTTTATTATTTTAGGTTTCTTAGGAGTAGTTTATTATTATTATTTTTAGACTTTTGGGGTACCACAGTGACCCTTTTTTATTTTTCAAAAAGCCTTCTTCGTCCCGTCTCGTCTGTCTGCAGTTCAGAAACCAAGCATATTGATTTTTCTTATCAATAGGTAAGTTTTTTATCGCTTTATTCTTATGTCTTGATGATTTTATTTGTTTATTGCTTTAATTTTAAGAGTTTGTACTTTATTCTTATGTCTTGATGATTTTATTTGTCTACTACTTCGGAATTATGTCGGGGATTAGTTGAAACAAAGAGGTCCGAAAGGTACTATTTGATTGATAGGTTAATTCGACTTGTATCGACTCTTCCCGTTTCTACAGCAACTATTGAACGAACTTTTTCAGTAATGAATCTTATTAAAACAAGACTTCGCAACAAGATGGAGAGTGAATTTCTAGCAGATTCAATGGTTGTGTACATTGAAAAAGAGCTTGCCGAAAAGATTGATTCAGAAGAAATAACAAAGGATTTCAATTCCATTAAGGATCGAAGGGCACAACTTGAATAGGTACTTTTTCTTTTATTTGTTAAGTTGTTATGACAAGATTGATGATGTATGTTTCTTTCTACTATAAGTTGCAACTTCAAATGTTTTCTTTGTTAAATCTAGTTGAAATTTGCTTTATTCATAGTTAAATTTCTTACTTTAAATTGTTGCTTTCAGACTTGTTATTGTGTAACTTTATGTAAGTAACAAAAAAATTTATCCATTTGATCTCCTAGTAATAATTTTAGTTTAGCCCACCCACCAAATAATTCCTGGCTCCTCTATTGCTGTGAGAATAAGCTCATTTTTGCTGCTTCACGTTTTCAGCTTATTTTCACCTAAAACTGTGAAAATAAGTTTTTTTTAAATTTTATCAAACACATTTTTAAACTCAGCTTCTTTTTATACTCCCTTTTAAAAAAAGCACATCAGTACCAAATAATTACAGAGTCATGGCCAACAGAAAGCAGAAAGCAGTTCTAGTCCAATGGAAAGCACTGACCAGAGCATATCACCCACGTGGCACCCAGACAACGACCCTCCACCATCTGTGGAGTCCTGAGTCAAATACATTTGATACGTGTCTCTCCCTCTCTGGGATTCATTGCCTACGACACTGACCAGTGCAACCATCCTGTAGTGTGCTGACACGTAGATGGTGCATGATTAATTCTGCACATGATGCGTGTGATCTGCGCCCACATTGTAATCAAAGAGCAAATAAAGGGGTGGCATCCATTGATTTTCACATTAACAAAAACCCCGCACGCTCTCTCTCTTCCTTCTTCTCTCCCTCTAAAACCCTAGAGAAAGTGAGTTAGCCACCACCGGCCGCCACCATGGCCGTACTCAGCCGCCTACAAGTAGTTGCATCCCAGATCACGCGCCGGAGCCTCGGGAATCTGGAGCGCCGAGCCTACGGATCCGCGGCGGCTCAGCTGCAGTACGACGACGATTATTACTACGACGATCAGGATGAAGAGGAGGAACGGAGGAAGGCCACTCGGAATCGGATGCTGGACTCGGACGGGTGGGTCCCGGGGAGAGGTGTGCAGTGGGTGCTGATCGGAGACAGAGGCGCGAAGAAGCACTTGTACGCCGAGAGGCTCTCGAAGCTTCTGGAAGTTCCGCACATTTCTATTGGATCCCTCGTCCGCCAGGAGCTCAATCCTCGCTCTTCTCTCTACAAGCAGGTTAATTTCATTGTTTTCTTTCTCAATTAAATTTCTTTCGCAAGAATTAGGATTTTCTGGTGTAAAAATATTATTTTTCCCATTTTTTGGGAAGAAAATTGAATTTTTTTTTTTTTTTTGGTAATTTAGATTGCGAATGCAGTGAATGAAGGGAAGCTTGTTCCGGACGAAGTGATATTTGCATTGTTGTCGAAGAGGTTGGAAGAAGGATACTATCGCGGCGAAAACGGATTCATTCTCGATGGGATTCCTCGAACAAGAACTCAAGCTGTGAGTTTTAACTTCTATGACAAGATCAGAATTTTACTTCATGGTTTGTGATTAGAATTTCGGGAAATATGCAATGTACGCAAATAGAACTGGTTACGAACTTTTAATTAAGTCTCGAGGGAAACTAAACCGCGGCATGATTTCCGGAGAATTTTTGTAATTTCTGTGGGAAATTTGAATTTGTTTGTTTTGATGGAGATATTGTTTTGCTTGTTACAGGAGATTGTTGACCAAATTGCCGAGATTGATTTAGTGGTGAATTTCAAGTGCTCAAATGAGCACTTGGTGAAGAAGAATCTAGGAACCCGAAACTTCTCTGCTTGCCGAGAATATCTTAGCATGGGCAACTCCGTTCGAAATCTGAATCTGCAGTCAAAGGAAGAACTTCTGAAATCTTCCCCTGCTGATGCAGAGCAGGTATTGCCATTGTTCTCTGTTTATATGTCTGATGATTTCGACTTTGTTATGTTTTATATGTTAGTTTATTTCCATCGAAAAATGTTTGTTAGAACAAGGAAATCATCGAAAAATGGATAGTAATCTGTTTCTCTCTTATCTCAGACCAAGTCGCTGGAAGATTACTACAGAAAACAGAACAAACTCATCGATTTTCAGGTCAAAGCTGCGCCCGGAGAAACCTGGCAAGGGCTGTTGGCTGCGTTACATCTTCAGCATATAAACGCTGTCAGTTCTTCCCAGAAGCTCACTGCGTGATTACGCTTCATCTGTGTCTTTCTCGGCTTACCTTATCGGTTGCATTCCGGGAGTATGAGTATATATTTAAGATGTGAGAGTTACAGAGTTCGGTTGGAATCCATGAGTGTTGAGTGTTCCAACTTAGTTTTGCAATTTTGGTCGTGTTAGTGTTATTTTTGTCACGCGTGGCTTGCAGCATGAGAGCTACGAGTTTGTAATGTATTGAGTGAGACATGAGAAATCGCCTTCTATCGGCGTTTTTTCTTCGAAAAGAATAAATTGAACACTTTATCTACTAGAATTCGATCACAAATGACACTCTTAACCACTTGAATTTCAGCGTTTTCCGTTATTTTTGTACAGAGACATCAAAGATACAATGTTGTGACCAAAACCGGAGAACGGATTTACAAACTCCATTGAGGAACAGAAACAAATTATTCATCTGTGTATACTTGTGAATCGTGGACGTATTTCTATATATTACAGCTACTCGCTGTTCGTCCAAACTTCCCGGAGGAGTTCGTATCTGACAGCAGTTTGATTGCCATTTCCCTTTGATACGCAGCTGGGCTTCGTTGCAACTGGCGAAGACCGGGAAGAATCAATGAAGATTGAGGTCAAGGGTGAGTTCAGTTCATCAAGCTCATCATCACTGGTGTATGATTTTCTGAGGACTGAAGACCCACTTCTTCTCAGCTGTGATTGGCCTCCAACCTCTCCGATAATACTCGCAACGGAAGCTGTTGAGGGTGGCAAATAGACTGTACCAGCTCCGGTGTAGGGGACGTTTGTGACAGCGTCCTCCCCAGCCTCAAGAGCGTCCTATTTTACAATAAAAGAGACCAAAATTGGTTTTGATTTAACAGAGACTGCATGCTTCGTATGATTGTGACTACAAATTCACCAGAAACATGCAGCTCCTCTAAAGAAATTATTTTGAAATGGATGATTACCTCAGATTCTAGGGCTTGAAGCACTACGCTTGGAATTGGGTCGGTGCAAAATTCGTCCTGGACAAAAGTGTCGAGAATCCTCTTGATCAGTGGGGCAGAAAATGCAGGGCATACCTTCAAAACAAAATCCAAGCACCATGAATAAGAACTGAACAATGCTCAGTGAGTCTAATAGAAAGGTCTGAGAATTGTGCTGAACCTCTTTTCTGATGGATTTACTTAAGAGCAAGTCCTTCGGGAGCATCATGAGATCACTCAATGCATTAAGGAGATGGAAAGACTTGAACGATTTATCTTGTCTCTCGTCATTGTCATCATCGTCATTGACATCTTCAAGTGAGTCATCATCGTCCATACCAAATAGGTCAGTTAGCCATCTTGACCAGTTCCCAATCTGATAACCATGACCATAAATGGAGAAAAAAAGAAGTTAGTATTCCTTACATATAACATAATAGAGATGCAAATTTGACGAGGTACACTCCGAATAATGAGACTCAGGGATTATGAAGTACAGGATGCGAATTTGATGGAACTCGGAAGTGTTTTGTCCTATATGGCTTTCAGTCCAATGCACATAACTATCTGATTTGAATCAAAGATTTAGTGCACACGTATATACTTTTACCTCGAGAGATTCATGAATAAGGCTTACCGCACTCTTCAGTTGTGCACCAGCCCCAAAACTTGATTTCCCAGCTGGAATTGGAAGAACCTTCAAATCACTAATGGGATCGGACACCGGATCGGTTGGGATCTCATCAGAAGATTCACGAAGAATAGCATTGAACATTGCCACATCTAGTCTAGCAACAGATTGTTCCATTACCTAAACACATGACAGTGGCAGAGATATCATGCAATTACAATGCCAAATTTAAAAGAGAGAAATTTGCATCGATCAATAACATATGAAACAGCAGCGCTTTACTGCAGTGGCGGAAAGCAATCATGCCTATGCACCCTAGTGCAGGTTCAATCCCCACCAAGCCCCTTCCCCCTAACAACTAACAATTTAACACACTAACACTACCGTTTGTTAAAAAAAACATATGAAACAAAATCATCCTGTGAGATTTCTATTCACAAGATTCAGATATCTTCGAAGAAAAAAAAAAGATATTTATTTATATCAATACGTAATGATGGAAATATCTGTGATATATGGATATACCAATCTCGCCAACAAAGGCAAGCAGCCACACTCATGTCCCTCAGCTCGTACTGGACAGAGTCTTTCACAAGCATCCCTGAAAGCCTTCTTCCAAAGGTCTAATGAAAAGTTAATTCGCTCTTGATCAATTGAACTAGATGTCCTTTTATAGTTTTTCCTCGACCCAGAATCGGCACCTTCACTATTTACCTTCACAGCGACAGACTGCATATGTGGAGTCAAAGTCTGAAAATATAACAGTGAAAGAATCAGACGCAAGACCTCATGAAATTCATTCGATAAGATAGTTTTGAAATTGTAGATTTGAAGAAAATTCAATGCGGAAAAACAGGGGAAAAGAGTTATTCTATGACCTGCCACCAGAGAGATTCAACTATCCGTGAAAAGATCCACGATTCAATCTTCTCCAGTGTAGACATAAAGGTTTGCGGGTTCTCGCAGTCACCAAAACTTCCATTCAAGAGCTTCATTCCTTCTTTCTTCCCAGAAGATGGAGCCTTCCATTTAATTGGAGACGATACCTTATTTTTTACTTTTCCAGCACCATTCCTGTCAATAGAAGGCCCTGCCAACATAGGTAATTTTGATTCACCAGCAACCTGGCTTACTATTGTTCTCAACACGATAGAATTTGACAGCCAGTACGTTAGCCTGTAATCAAAGAGTGAAGGAAAATGAACGAGTGCATCAAACAAACATGAAAACTTAATTCATGCAATTCATATATGCAGTTCTTCTTTGGATCTTCATGCAGTACCCTGATTTTCAAATACCAAAGTTTCACCAATTTGTTAAAAGTTCTCACTTAACGATTGAAATCTAACGAGCTCTGGAAACTTTTGCTTCAAAGGATCAATCTCAAAGGCGACATGACTGTAAATAAGACAAAGAAAATGCAGAAAATAAGCACCGCTAGAACGTACCTTGGGACATCATTCCCACATGCTTTTGCAACCAAAACTAGTCCTGAGACAATACTTTTAGCTGCACTGGCCCTCCTAGAACGGGAACTTTCTTTGCAAGCATGAAGATACAGCCTAGAAAGGCGCCGAGCTGGAGCATGGACCTTACTCATGGAACTTCCATGCTCAGCAACTACTGAATAAAGGGCAGCCTCAACAGCCGCAGCTTCTCTCAATTCTCCCTCAAGCAACTTAATTCTGTTTTCCATCTGATGGATTTTGCTTTCTAAGATCACACTTCTTGAATCCCTAGGATATACTTTAGCATCTTTTCTTACAATACCTGCACCGTTCTGTGCTTCTCCCTGAATACCAGTTAATGCATTCTTAGCCGAGTCAATCGGTGACCTAACAGACTTAACATGCTTCATATTTTCCTTCATGCCGATAGGAATTTCCTTTCCATTAGCCTCATGCGCAATGGATGATTCACTTTCCCAAGAATGCTTTTCCTCATCAAAACTTTGTCTTCCATCTCCATTTTCTTCTTGTTGCTTTCTTTCGTTGTCCTCAGTAGAACTATCATCACTAACTGCAGCCTCCAGGCAACCCCTGTGATCAACAACCTTATCATTAACATCGTGAGCTAAGTGATCATGGCCATTGCTTCCCATGCTGGAGTCGGAATCTTTGGCCTTTCCATTAAAAGATGCTGATGGAGAAGCCTCTGCACCAACAGTTTTTAGGATTCTTGAAATTGAGCTGGGAGAGTTGGCTACTGAAGCATTACCATTTACTGGGCTTCCAGGGTCAGAAGATAGGTCGATTGATGATGAGCATGATGAACTTCCCTTCATATATTCATGTAGTGCATTCTGAGCCATTAATTTTGGTTTTTCAAGTCCTAGTTTTGAGTGTAAGGCCTGTTTCTCGTTATCACCTTCAGTGCTTTGAAGCCCCGTCTCTTGTCCCGTCTGCAATCCAATGCGGAATTGTTAAATGACATATAAGTATATTATCATTTTAGCAGTCACAGTGACAAGTTTCCATCCAAAACAGAAAAAATAAAAACTAGGTGAATCATTACCTCTTGTTTTCGAGGAGACATAGTGCGATTTGTTTCTAAAGTGGAAGATATTGTTTGAGATGAGTGCGAGGAAACATCATCATCAGTGAAAGAGGCAACTTCCGCTTCCTCAGCATATTCCTCATTCATCAAGACCGAAACAGATTCACTGCCAGCATTGTCCAGTGATACTCCTCTCGACAAGCTACCCCTAGATGAGGAGCTAGTGCGGCCCTTCACAACAGGCTGAATCTTGATATACAAAACTGGTTGATCAGTGTTCCTATAGCTCCTCTTACTGTTCATTGGAGCGGTAACGCTTATGGTCTCCTTCACGATACCATGATCAGCTAAATCTATAATGGCAATGGCCAACAACTGGCCTTTAGGGTTGTCCCTCCGAGGCTCATACAAATGTAACTCTAACAAATTCTTTTGAAATGTATCACCACCACCACCACCTTTAACCGACATATCTCTTAGCAGAGTCACCGGTAACCTGAAAGACTGATTGAATTCAATTTTTCCCTCACCAACAATGGACCCAATTGAGGGGACAACAGGGCTGGTGGTCCCCGAATTGCGGTCGCCATTTTCCCACTGAATCAACACAGTACGAAGTGATCTGAGCGACTGTGATGGGGGCCAAGGCTTAATATCCTGAATATGAATGTGATAGTCAATTTGAACCGTGCTGGCTCGGCGGCTCTTGGCTTTTACTCCTAGACCCATTGTTGCAGAAACACACAGCAGACTTGTTCTCCAATGTGTTCAAGAATTCACATTCACAAAGCTTTATACTCCAAACACTTGAGATACAAACAAAACCAGAAAATCATTTCAATCAGCAATAAAATTACGAGTTTAGGATTCGAAAATGTCAAAAATATGAATAAAACTGTTACATCTGATGGAAAACAAACCCATTGAAGATCAAACGCCAACACTCGAACGATTAAAAAATATTCAGTTTTAATGAAAAATGTGACTGAAATTGGCAAAAGAGAGCTCAAAAATCACAAACTGAGCTCACCAACCACAACAATAAGCATCATTAGGAAAAATAATAACAATAATGCATAAATATATTTCACAAAAAATGGCAATAAATTAGGAATTTAGGATTATAAAAATATTTCATTCATCACCAAAAAGGTAATAAAAAAGGGCGACCCAAGCCAACAATGCTCCTCACATAGCGCGAGTGTTGGAGTAAACGTCTATCGTCCACAGCATCACACTTGCTTTACAAAGAGACTGTTTCCACGACTAGAAAAGGTGACCAAAAAGGTAATGCTTAATGGAAGCCAAACTCATTGAATATCAAACGCCGCCGACACTCAAAAGATGGAAATTAATAATTTTTTAAGAAAAATGCGACTCCAATTAGCACAAAAACAGCTCAACAATCACAAACTGAGCTCAGCTACTAAAATATTTCCTAAATTTGCTTCTTAAGCATCCGATCCACATACTTCAAACTCAGGCTAGCTCAAAGCAAACAGATTTATCACAATGTACGCCATCAAAATTAAACAAAAAGCAATAAAAATTGCAGATTATCAGAAGCAAATGAAAAATTAATTAAAAAGTTAGATGAATAATTAAGAAAAATAAAGATAATTTACCAATAAATTCAGTGGACAAAAATTGGAGAAATGCGTGGGAGCGAGACGAGAGAGACGAATCGTTCTACGGACGGTGGTGAGAGGGAGTGTGCAACTAATTATTTGGAATTTAAAATAGTGCGAATGTTGAAAAAGGGTGAAGCTGACAGTAGCGATTTGGGAATTTCAATAAAAATTAAATAAAATAATGATTATTTTTGTGGATAAATTACGGTTTGATCTCTTAAATTATCATTTCAGTTGAAATTGACCTCTTAAACTATTTTTTAGTAAATTAACTTCTGAACTATTTAAAATCAGTCCATTAACTCATTGCCGTTAGATTGCGGAATCAGATCAGTCAAATTTAAGGGCAAATAAATCATTTCATCATTAATTGTTACTTTTCAGCTATAATCACCAATAAAATCTTGACACTTGATACAAAATAATTCAAAAATATATAGCAAATAAGAAAACATAAAAAACCAAACGTTTACATAACAGACTATCTCATATTGTCATTACACATTATTTTGTTTTCACATGTCATAATTACATTGTTGGTTATAGTTGACAAGTACGAATTGCTGAAGGAAAGACTAATTTTCCCTTGAATTTGACGAAATAGATAAGAAGTCAATTGGCTTATTTCAAATAATTCAAAAGGTTAATGTACCAAGAAAATAATTCAGAAAATCAATTTCAATTAGAGTAATCATTCAAAGGATCAAATGGCAGTATATCTTATTTTTATAAGCGCGAGAAAATTTATTATTTATCTGTCCGAAGAGGTGATGAAACGGCGTCGTGCTGGCGGAAATTTGGTTCGGTGTCTGACGGTCGTTGTCGTTTTGACGTTGGCTGATTGCGACGGCGCGGCTGAAATGCTCTTCTCACCTAATAAAGTACAACTCGTCGTTGGAACTCGGAGAGCGTGTGCAACCGTCGCGCGGGAAAGATTGTTGGACTCGGCGGACTGACTCAGTTGGATCCGAGCGTGAAATGCACGCGAAGACTTTTCGTCGTGGTGAGACCCGCGCTTTTGTTGCTTGGCTGGACTGTACTCGCCGACACAATGCTGTTGTCATCGGATACGTATCGGTCAAATCGTCAAAACACAACCCGCGAGATAGTGGACCCCGCGCTCCCATCAGAATAGCCGTTACATTTCTGTTTTGGGCCACTGCCCACCGACCATCGTGATTTTGGGCCACGGCCGAATTTGAGAGTAAGAATTAAAATTTTGTGCGCATGACGTTCGTTCTTTAAAAAATACGTGTATATTGATATGTTATTTTTAGAATAATGATATTGACACACTATTGATGGTCTGGATTGGAAGTGGAGGATGAATTAGAGATTGGCATGGTAACTAGCTCACTGGTTTTGTTGCTAGAAAAAGGAGTTGGGAAAGGTCTCCGTGCTAAGTTTTGGGTTTTGTTTTACGGGTTGAAAATAACTAAAGTTAGAAACTTCTTATGTGGAGGTTGATTCTGCTTTGATGGTCTCTCTCGTTTACGGTTCTCCTAGCCTTAATCATCATCTCTATGGTTTTGTCTTGGAGAGCAGAAGTTTGATCAAAGAAAACTGGAGTTGAGAGCGAAATTTTACAGCTGACATATTAGCCAAGTTAGGTTTAAATAGCAAGATGGATTTTCAAGAGCTTGCCGGAGCCTTTTTCTGTTTAGCTCAAACTCTTTATAAAGACTACTCTAGAGTTGGTAGAGCTAGACTAGTTGCTCCTTAGTGTTTCTTTTCTCTTTTTCTTCCATGTTACCAAAAAAAGAATGCTTGTTCCACAACTAAACTAATGTGATAAATAAAGGGTCCGTTTGACAATACTTATCTAAAATTATATACTCATAAGCGCTTTCGTTTATATCATATAAAAAAAATTCAACAAAGTAGTAAGTGTTTCGCAAAAAACCCGAACTCAAATAAGTGATCATCAGTACGTAAGTGTCATAGAACTGGAGCTGGAATTGGACCCTTCACCGGTCAGTCTGTCACCAAACTGCCTACTCCTTCTGGTCATGGAATCAAGTTTGTATGTGCTTAAAATGTAAGCATATTAGGCTGCAAGGCATATAACATAGCTTCTAGAGAAGGAGGAGGAGCTAAGTTAGGAGTAGGTTGAAATGTCCACTTTTACCAAGAACACATTGTCAACTTTAAGGTAGTCAAATTTTATAATTGAGGT
Source organism: Heteromeles arbutifolia (assembly GCA_024362995.1). Lineage (NCBI taxonomy): Eukaryota > Viridiplantae > Streptophyta > Magnoliopsida > Rosales > Rosaceae > Heteromeles > Heteromeles arbutifolia. Next base: position 877,230 of record JANCRC010000007.1, read on the forward strand.
TGGGGAACACAACCAACCTTTTGTTAGATTCTCATATTTAATAATCTAATAATCTCATAATGATTTTTCTTAAAGTTGGATTATGATTTAGAGTAAGATAATGATAAACCTTGTAGGTCGAAGTAAACCTGACAAAAGGGTCGTGGCTGTCGTGTTTGTATCGTTTTCATGTCCTACTTGTTATCTTAATAGGCTGTATCGTGTTAAACTCAGTTTCTTAACGACTCTTAATAGGTGATCTAATGACAACCCAATTCGTTAATGAGTCGTGTCAGGTTAACGGATCATGCAAGAAATTGTCATGTTTAATGTCTAGATCTGGCAAACGATATCTTATCGAGTTTTTAGCAGGTGACACGATAACGACCCGACGTGTTAAAGGGTTTACCCGAAACTTGTTATTTCGTCGTTTGTATCGAGTTAACGTGTCGTGCAATAAATTGTCAGGCCTAAGCCCAAGCATGGTCTACCACCAATATCACAGTTATTATTCCAACTTAACCACCTATTACTAGGTGTTGGGTTTTATCAGAAAATGCATCGGTGATATTAAGAGTGTAAACTCTCGTAAATTATATATTATGTTGTCTTCTTTTTTTGTCAAAATATTACTTTGTCATATGACTCATATGAGATCCTACTCTCGAACATATATAACTCTCGTTTTTCTTTTCATGCATACTTATCTTTATGTCTAATTTTTAAATTAAATAAAGTCCGATGAGAATCGAATTTGTTAAACAACAATGGAAAATGATCATCACCAGATCCTTTTCCTGGGGATCATGTGATCGTGACCGTTCATCGTATATCGTGCGGTAGTTTTCGTTAGGTACTATTTATATTTCCTTTTAAATTTTAAATTTTAAATAATTTCTGACCGCACAATATACGATGAACGGTCTTGATCACGAGATCTCCAAAAAAAGGATCCGGCGATAATCCTTTTCCAACAACAATGTGCATGAAAATTAAATTCAAATTCTTTATTACTATTTTTATTTTTTTGTTGAATCGAATTCTTTATCTTCCTTAATCTTATTTTGTAAGCATCCCACATTACCTACTCACACAGTTCTGCAGATTACTTTTGGAATAAGAAAGATAGCAAAGCACGTGAGCGGAGAAATTGTTCTCCTGTCCTTGTAACGTGAGAGCCACCATTGTTTTTCTTTTTTGTTTAATTCCCCACCTCGATTAACTTAATCATACAATTAACACTCACCATTCTTTAGTAATTGGCGTGCATCTATGATTACCATATTAATATCTACTGACTCCTTTTTTTTCCTTGATACAAGCAATGTAATATAAAAACATGACCTCGTGTTTAGCTGTGGGTGTTCATAATTAACTGAGTTACAAATCTGTTTGTTTTCGTATACCGACTTTAACCCATATCACTAGGATTGGCAAATGGGTTGTGTTTGTCGTTATTGTTTCATACTTGTTATCTTAACGAGTCGTGTTGTGTCAAACTCGTTATCTTAACAGGTTCGTAACATGTGATCCGATATTGACTCAAACGGTTCATTCTTTTCGTGTCAGATTAACGAGTCATGTAAGAAATTGACATGTCTAATGACTAGATCTGACAAAATATATCTTATCAGGTTCTTAACGAATAATTCTATAACGACTTGACTCATAAATGAATTCTTAACGAATAACCCGATAATGATTCGATTCGTTAGCAAGTTGCCTCAAAACTTGTTTCTGTATCATTTCGTGTTGCATTAATAAGTCGTGAAAAAATTGTAAGCTTATACTAAGTAGAGAACTAAGCGAACAAACTATTATCACCCCAAGGACCAAAGCCCCAATACTTTCGAATGTTAAACTTCACGATTCACTATTATTTGTACTAATGAAAAGCCCAAACCTAGCAATCAACAACCTTTACATTTTCACACGGCTACGCAGCCAACAGTGAAGAAACTCAGCCCAAATGCAGGCCTACTACCTAGTTTATCTTTACAATCGCGCCTTTTTGGAGAAAATTTCTCAATGTGACCGTCACATTGCCACATGTTAACGTGATCTCGCTTCTCAGAGGTCGCACAGGGTGTAAGGTCACAACTGACTAGGAGGATTCTTAAGACGTGGAATCGGATTTCTGATCAGAATCAGCAGCGGCTTGCACTTGAGCTGCATACTGCAAGTTCCAAAGAACATCCTCGAATGAGGGACGAGCTGCCACTTCTGGAGATATGCATTTTTTTGTTATGGATACCACAATCGATAAAGACTCTTGCGAGCAAGTCGTCAACACAATCGGGTCCACAATTCTTCTTCGACCATCTTGGCTGCCAAATGATGCCTGCATTTTCGGTTCATCACGACACACATCAAAATTACAGTTCCACATGAAACATTTCGAAATGTTATTCTACAAAAATCGAAACTTTACTTTGGCGTACCATTTCATTTAGCAGAAATGTTTCCCCTTTTCCGCTCACGATAGGCCCAACTAGTGATTCGAGTAGGATAAATCCGAAGTTGTAAACATCACCCTCCATATTTGTTTTATTCCTGCAAAAAGGAACAAAAAAACTAACTACTTATACTCAACTTTTGAATTGTTAAAACTGCAGTAATCTGCTGGAAAGCTACTTTGTAGACAACAGGTTACATTCATACCACGATTTTGTTTTCGGGCCATCTCCCTTTGCCTGCAGAAGAAATAGAACGGCATCAGAATAACAACTTGGAACCTTACTTACGAATGCAAAGTCAAAAAGTAAAATGAGTGAAGAGACATGCCTCGAGTTTTTCACTTTCGTCTGTGATGATGGACATTCCGTAGTCACTCAACTTTGCAATCCGATGCTCATCAAGCAATATATTGTTTGTTTTCAGTCGGTTGTTGAAGCAACCTGGAATAACCCCGGTGTGAAGAAAGTCCACGGCCTTCGCAACTCCCATTAGAATTGCCAATCTATCAGACCACTTGAGAACCTTCTCCGGATAGTTTTCTACACATATGCGCACAGCTTGGTTAGAATTTGAGAGAATTCAATACAAAACCGATGATAAACTTTAAAAATACGCTTTCACGCACGCATGCAAATACTGACCTGACAGATAAGTACGGTAGTTCCCACCAGAGACAAATTCATTTACAAGGAAGATTCTGTTGCCACTGGAATCATCGTGTCCACCAGTGTCAATGCAATAACCCAAGAGGCCAGCCAAGTGAGGATGATGAAGCTTGGAGAGCAAATCCAGCCGAACTTTAAGGTTTTGAATTGAATATTTCTTCAATATAGTGAGAGATCGGATTGCAACATAGGTCCCATCTTCCAACCTTCCTTTGTAAAGCTGAAAGCAAAAGAATGAAAATAGCACGTCAAAATCAAGAATCCGGAGAGCTTGATCAATAAATAATTCCAAGCCCATTAAACTCCTATCCCGGTTATTACTCATACTTTTGAGCTTGGTAGTTAAAAAATTGGATGTTTCAAGCAAACTATTATATCTACAGCATTTCTAAATCAGAAGGGTACCTTTCCCATAGAGCCTTCACCCATAAACATAGATGAATCGAAGTTGTCTGTTGCTTCCTTCACCTGTTCAAGCGAAAATATACGACTCACTGGGGCACCGTGTGTGTCTAACTTCGCTGCTTGAGATATGAATCCTACAAAGGGTATAATACAAATGTTACCATCTTAAGTTTCGTAGCTACTCAAACATGATTGTTGTCTGTATTCATAGATTTCAGAGCATCAAATTGATATGCATTATTCATTATGAAATGTCATGCCTTGTGTTTGGGGCAACAGAAATAATAACAAAGTAGCCTGATTAGTTATAACTTACTTGCGCTTGCGACGAGTTCAGAGCAATAACCATTTGGTGAATTATCTGGCACGGCCTTTGCAAATATGTTGTGCTCAACTGGCCTTCTACAACGGTATCTTCTACAAAAGAAAAGAACCCCAAATAGCAAAAGTAGTAAAACAAGAACAGCTCCAGTGATAACAGCAACTAGCACGACGGTTCCTCTTCCTCTAGATTGTTTGTTCCTTGCAAGAGCTTCTCTGCAATATGAAACCTGATGCTGGTGTTGAGAATCAACCGACAGACAATTTCCATTCAGTTGAACAACTCTCTCATCTGAAAGACTGCCTAGGCAAGACGGAAGATCACCTATTAACTTGTTATTAGAAATATCAACAAACCCAAGTTTTCCACCACAATTTAGCTTGTCAGGGAATGCTCCGCTCAGCATATTGGATGCTAAATTCAGATAACTGAGGTTTGACAAAGAGAACAAAGCAGAGGGCGGTGCTCCGCTAAGATAATTGAATGAGAGATCAAGGTGCTGAAGCTGACCCAAATCACCAAATTGTGCAGGAATCTTTCCGGAGAATGAGTTCTTGCTAAGAAGAGCTGTAACCAACCGCTTCGGCATCCTTGGTAGTTCGGAATCTAATTGATTTTCTCTCAAGTCCAAGACATGCAGGCTGCTTAAAGTAGCCATATCAGGTAACTTTCCAGAGAGCTCATTGTGAGACAAAGCAATGACAGTGAGTGTCTTGATTCTGCATATCGAAGAAGGAAACTCGCCTTTCAACCGATTGTTCTTTAAGCTCAAAACAGTGAGATTCGACAACGAGTCCAACCACGCAGGGACAGTTTCATTGAAATAATTGCCCTCCAGTGTTAGAGTTTGAAGTTTCACAATTCTTGATATTTTCGCCGGAATGGAACCAAACATGAAATTCGAGCTCAAGTCTAAGACTTCAAGCAAAGATAACCGATGAATCTTATCAGGAAGCGGACCCCAAATCCCCAAAGACACTAAGCTAAGAACCCTCAAACTAGGCAACCTTGACAATGTGGTGAAAAAAGAATCAATCTTAAAATTCTCAGACAATGTCTTGTTGGGAATTGCAAATCCATTGAAACCACTCACATTAACAAGTTTATAATCTCCCATAATTTTGAGCTCAGTGACTGAATTGCCCTGGCATGAAATGCTCACATGAGCAGTGGAAGACAGGTTACAGAGGTCTCCACTGTAATTTCCCCAAATTTCTAATGAGGGAGGGTACTCTAAATGCTTCCTCAACTGCAACAACACTTGGCTCTGAGAGGTTTGCAATTCATGGGTTCTTGGAAGGAACAAAACCCATGACACAATTACTGAAACTAACAAGTAAAAGTATCTCATTGCAGTAAAAATTCTTACAGCTCAACTCCTAAATTCTAAGCTTTCTGATACTCTCAAAGTTTCATGACAGTTCCTCAGTGCCCAAAATTCTGTGATCCCTCCATGCAAATTTCACTCAGCAAGTTTCCTTTTTCCTGGATAATGTTGAAAGATTGAACAAGTTGGTTAAAAAGTTAAAAACCCATGTGAAAAACAAGGATTAATCATTCAAAGGAAGCATCTTTAAGAATTTTTCTGGAAAAAAACAGAAAAAAGCACAACCCAGAAGAAAAAATGGGGAGAGAAATAAAATGCAGGTAAGGTAGGAGGAAGAAGAGACAAACCTTGAGAGTTGGAAGAACCAAAAACACCATTAAAGAGCAGCTCCCACAGCGATGTTCTTGGTCAGTGAATGTTTGTGTAGAGAGGAAATAGTGGAATGGTAGTTGGAGAAGGCCGCACAGGACAGCGTCGAAGCATTTACTTCTGGTTTTTCTGTGAGGGTGGAAACTGACAAACCGCCATTAATGGGGCCGATTTTTGTCTGAGAGACAGAAATGCAAGTGGAAAAGCAAAGGCTTGAAGGTTGAGGAAAAATGGCACCAAATCTGTAAATTAATAGAAAACTTTGGGTTCTTTTAATTATTGGTGTTCTGGGAATTGTAGTTCGTTGATTCTCGTGAACTGCCTAACATTCCGCTGGTAATTGCAGTAGCGGCACCACATGGTTTTTCCCTCTCTCGGTGGTGCCATACTGCCATTTGATAGGTGCTTGATAGGACCAAACTGTCCCTGCTTATTGTGACAGTATATCAAGTCAATGTAAATTTCCCTATTTCTCTCGGTGTATGACACTCATCGTATAAATGAAATGTTCATTTAAAGAAAAAGTGAATGAAATGTTAAATCTGCAGCTAAGCATCCATCTTAATGTATACTATATACTGGGCAAACTAGACAATCCCATTAAGCTAATCAAACAATACTGATGTGTTATGGTATATCAAACTAATCATGTAACGTTATATGCCTAAACGAGTTTAAATGGGCAATTTAGTAAGAAAAATAACAGTAAGTACGTGGAAAGGAAAATCACAGGCTCTGAAATTGAGAGTTAAAGTGGAGCATTTAGTGTAAAAAAGGAAGGGGGAATTGGTAGGGCAATGGGACCGTTGGAGCAAGTTGCACAGCCACAGCCACAGCACCAGCACGTTGCTCTGCAGAGCTGTACACTTTTAGAATCCCATGAAACTCTGATTACAAATAATTATAATTAAGGCATGATTAGTATAAAGAGGAAAGAATTGACTAAAGTTAAATTTTACCCATTAAGAGGCGAGTTCAAATTTTCTGAACCAAAAACTATCACCTTATTTATTGTGACATTTTAAGTCAATAACACACCAGAACGAGTTTAGACATACTTCTCATGGTGGTAGGTTCCATTTTTCACACACGCTCGCCAATATGCCTCTTTCCGCTTTTACTAGAGAAGAGATATGTACTTATGAAGTCTTGAGGTCATTTTAAATAACTCACGCAATGTTATGTGTTATTAACTTAAGATTCAACCACAATAACCATTATGGAAGTTGGAAGATCAAATCTTCTCGACCCAAAATATAGGTATGGCTTCTCTGTGATCTCAATCTCTTATTGTTTGACGCATACTAAGTTTATGACAACAAGATTAAAAAAAAAAAAAAAATTATAAACACGTGTCAGTCCATGATTGCAAAGTAAAAAAAATCACACGTATTTTAGATGCAGAGTATTTAATCTTGGAAGTTGTACTTGTGGAGGTAGGTTTCCACTTTGGAGATCCCACTCGAGCGCCTAAAAAGGCGCATAGAAGTTGGAGCATTGTTAATTGTTGTATGCTGTCGTTGGGCCAGACAAAGGGGAAGAGGAAGGCAAAGGCATGTTCGTAGGGTTTTGGCTTTGCCTTTGGAATTTGAATTTCTTCTTTTTGTGTTTGGATTTGGCATCTCACTCGGTCAATCCCAAGTGCATTTTGCATAACATGATAAACTTTTGCTTTACAACTTCATATGTCATTTGCTTGGGACCCTAGAAAAAAGCAACTTGGTGATTCCACATCCACAACAGTGTATGTTAATTTAAAGGATTTTTTTTTTTCTTTTAAAGGGGACCAACGCGGTAATTTATTTTTTTTGGAAACTACCAACACGGTAATTTACTCTTTTAGAAGTTAGGAGGATTCACAGAGGCATTTCAGCCGTCCTCTGATTACTATCGTGTGGAGCTGGGAAGACTCACATAGGCGTTCAACCTTCCTCTGGCTACTATCGTGTGATCTATAAGCGTCAAAAATCAAACTCATAATATATCGTGTAGAATACGAGTCTAGAATTCGTTCGGAACCACGGAGTACCCTGTGGTTAATTTAAAGGATGATTTGTGTAAAATATAATGCATAAAGCAGTTCCATGGAAAGCAAATAACTAAATCTGTATATTTTGGAATAAGACCAACTTTTTGAACTTTTGACCAAGTTTATCTAAAAGATGATTCCTTGAGATGTTGTGAACTTGTGATTGTCCGTAAGGGTAGAATATGTTCATTCTTTTAACGGGACAATGCACCATCCCTTTACAGCCCAGTTGCTCTTCGTGAACCAAAGTAATATAAAATATCGTTTTGATACCAAATAATGTAGGGCTCGTTTGAAAGTATTTTTAAAACAACTGAAAGCGTTTTTAGAAAAAATAAGAAATATTTCCAAAATCACTTGAATGTTTTATGCAAGAAGCATATAAAGGAATCACTTGAAGTGCTTTTTCAGAATTCATTTGTATTTTTACTAATGATTGTTTCAAAAAAAGAAAATCACTAAAAGCGTTTTCAACCATTTTAAAAACACTTACAAACGAACCCATAGAGTTCGTGGACATGGCATAATTAGCATATTAATGTTATGGTGCTTTTTGCAGGAAGTATTTCAAGTTTTTTTTCACGATTCACTTGCATTTTTACAAATGATTGGTTCAAAAAAACATTTTCACCAAAAACACTTTCAACTATTTTAAAAACACTTCCAAACGAACTCATAGAGTTCGTGGACATTTGGCATAATTAGCATATTAATGTTCAGATGCTTTTTGCATGAAGTATTTCAAGTGTTTTTCCATGATTCACTTGCATTTTTACAAAGAATTGATTTAAAAAAACATTTTTACCAAAAACACTTTTAACTATTTTAAAAGCATAAATTCTCAGACATTTGGCATGATTAGCATATTAATGTGGCTTTTGAGAAATGATTTGTCAATTTGTCACTACCTTCTTATACAACTAATCATATGCATATTGAGTAAATTGTAGCTATGGTCCCTCAACTTTAACTAAATTAGAGCAATGGTCCCTCAACTAAAAATTCATTACCATTGGTCCCTCGACTTTAATTCAATTGGAGAAATGGTCCCTTAACTTTAACTCAATTGTAGCAATGGTCCTTCCAATATAACTTGTTTTGACAAAAATTTTGACATAGCTGACGAAAAGAACCATAATTATACACTTTGATGAGTTGAGGGATCTTAATTGTATAAATGGTCATTCCAACATAGCTTATTTTGACAAAATTGATGAGAATGACTATAGCTACACATTTTGATAAGTTGAGGGACCAATGGTAATTGATTTTTAGTTGAGGGACCATTGCTCAAATTTAATTTAAATTGAGGGACTATTCGTACAATTTACTTCTATGCATATTAGTCCAAAGTAAGACACATTCGGTTCCATCTATGGGCACAAGGTGCGACAAAACAATAATTATAATTACAAAAACAGTAGGGAAACGACAATTTTATTTATTTATTTATAAGGAAAAATCCGGAAAAACCAAAAAACAGTATATAATAATTAATGTGAAAATGATAGATTTTGAAAAGCACGAAGGGAAGACTAAGTGCGAAGACATTCAGGCAGGAGGGGGACCAGATTGGAAGGCATCGATGAACGGACGAAAGTGGCCACCATGCTCCCATACCCAATACAACCATACTAATCAACCCAAATTTCATGTTTTTCTACCATGCACCGGAGCATTATATGCACCGGAATCTTTGATCGTTGAATTATTAGTTGTTGGATCTTTGACCGCACATTCAGCGGTCGATGGCGTTTAGTCACATGAGCATATTATGACGTGGTTCATTCTGAACTTTTTGTAAATTTCATGCATCAATTGAATTGTAAGCCCATCTTCCCAACTCCACTGCCTTATCTTTCAATTGAGGAAACGCTAAGGTAACACTGTTTCAAGGACATCATGCAATCAATGCTATATGAAAAACTCAAAATATGTGAAGTCGGATTATTGGTTCGATATGTCACGGTTGCATTCTAAATAATGTTGATAGAGGACTATCATACTCTACATTAGGTGAAGTTCCTGCATAGGACGCTCGCATGGGGGCCCACCTTACACGTGGAAGTGCTGCAAACATACATTTGTATGCTAAAATTTATTCTCATTAGAATAATTTACATAACACGAGTACACCGCTATATGGCATCCCGTGCTGATGAAACAAAAACATGTAAACAAAAATGTTACACGTCTTTATTTCTCGGCGCGGGACATGACCGTGGCATTGTACCTGAACCATGTAAGTCCTCGTACCTATATTTTATGCCTAACATTAAAAGAAACCATAGTCATGGCATTCGCATAAACAGATGAAGTTGAAAACGAAATCCACGAAAGCATGCATTTTACATCAGAAAGCTCAAATGTAGTATGTTCGACATTTACAACTAAAACTCTGCCAGCATAATTTATAAACCAGTATTGGATCCTACATCCAAGAGCGAAGGATACACCTTCTGTTTCTAAAACAATCATCATTCCTGACGCGTCTTCTCATCCGGCGGAGATTCCAGATAGGCGATTACAAGTTCAGCTGCTTTGCATCCAGAAGCTATTGCTTTGCCAACTGAGAGTCCGCCCCGATGGTTACCTGCAATATTCATAATTTGTACACCAACATATACCAAAGGAAAATAATTAACCACCATAAGGACACCATCACTCATCCAGATCTCGAGTTACTGCGTCCACAACACCCAGTTGGTGAGTAATTACCTGCATAGAAGAACCCGGGGAGATTTTTCTCCATCTTCTCAATTGCTTCTATAACTGAATCATAGTTACGCCCGTACAATGGAAATGCTTTGCTCCAGTGGTAATGGCTGCCATTAAGTGTACTTCAAGCTATAAGATGACTATTCAAATCAATGGTAAATACGTAGGCTCTAAAAATATTCGTTTCCATTATTTGCTTTGTTTAAACCACTAGATGCGAAAAGAGAGAGGATTACATACTTCATGGATGTAGGCTCGCCTTCTGCTCCTAGCAAGTGCCTAATGTCAGAGGTAACAATCTTCTTCAATTCATCCCTAGAGAAATAGTTAGAAGGAGAAGAGTATTAGCTGTGTAAAGTTATATCGTCCTTCTATGTGTATGAATGTGTGCATAAATAATATAGAACCAATCGCACAATATCAAGGACAGAGAACATGGCTGTTTTGAAAAAATAGAGATTTCCCATACGTTGAAGCTTTTGCTAGTTCCTTGTTTCGACTTCCCCCAACAAAGGTAGTATAAAGATGCACGTCACTAGGTGCACGATCTGGAAACATCATGGATGAAAAAAGAGTGCCTGTGCAGCAGTAGTAAGCATATTAGGAGAATGTATTAATTACTCAATGTCACCGGGCCATGCCAAGCATTACCAAGAGTTTTTAAGCCATTTTTCTGCTCTTTAGAGGGCACAAGAACTCCAAATCCCTCAAGGGGTCTCTTAACATCTTCCTTCTTGAAGGTCGTTATTATCACTGATAGTGGTATATAAGTCACCTGCAATAGACAGCAAAAAATAAGATGTTGCTAAGACTTCAGCAACTTCTTTTTCGGGTAGAGAATCAAAATGTCACAAATACCTCAGGAAAAAAATCAAGAGGGAAGAGAGTTCCTCTTTTCGTGATATTCATTTCTTTGACGTTACACAGTGGAGCCTATGGCAGAGAAGAACCTTGTCAGTTAATATTAGTATTCCTTCCAATATAGTAAACATTATATGAAGTACTGGAGGGCAGGTGTGTGTATGCATAGACTAGACAGAAAGAGCAGTTACAGTTCAACTCGAATAAATGGTAAATCTAAAGTTCACTTGCATGTCAAAATGTAGAACACGGTGAACCATGCGAAATATATTTCTTCTATTGGTACCACTTGGTCATGGCACCTGTGCAAGCATCTAACAACTGCAATGAAGCAGTTGAAGAAGCACATATGTTTCTTTTAATCTACTAGCTCTATCTTGATCTTCCCAAAACATAAACGTTTTCGGACAGTAACCATGCCTGATGCAGAGAAGGCACACTTTGTGAAGCAAAACGATATGGTAACCACCAGATGCCCCGATGACAAAGTAAATAAACCACCAAAGCCATGTTTTTAGAGTACTAAAATATACTAACCGTCATGACTACAGCGTCGACAGATAAACTTTGTGAATGCTTGTCATCCTTAGCAGCAGAGGAAACAGACCAATTTTCAAATGCAGACTTCCCATCATGACTATAAGATAAAGACAAAACCTTTGAGTTCAGTTTAAGCTCATCTTTGCCAAGCTGGTTGCACAAGGTATCAGTGAGTGTCTGCGCGGAAAACAGAACACAGGGTAAAACATTTAGTTTTGAAAATAGACTCTGCCTCTATGATCTAAACCAAATGTTATTGCAAAGTTGTAAATATAATAGGGAAAACATAACAGAATACAAGGAACATTCTACATAAGGTATCAAAAAGAAAACATGAACTACAAAAGTAGTCATGAGTCATGAACCATGAATAAGAAAAGCAACCGATAAATTGAAACCTGCATTCCACCATGAAAGGAAAATGAACCCCGCTGACGCTTCCCTTTTTCTACAGAACCCTTTGTTTGCCCACTTTTTTCCTTTTTGGCAGATAATTTTGATTTAATTGCCCCAGATATAACGGAACCAAACCTGACAAAATAGCAAATGTGTTGCTTAACATCAAACATAGATCATGCGACAAGCATCAACTACACAAGAAAAGAAGTCAAACAGGCTAAACAAATTATGTCTTAATTGAAGGATAAGAAAACTTGACACAGAAGTTTCCTATTTAACCTTCAACTTTCAAAAAAGCCAATCTTTTTTTTAGCTAGTAGCATAGGCTTGTGACTAATCAGGGCATTAAAGTGATTGGTTGATTGAAGCCTAACCAGGTTGAATGTGGAGCTTTTTCTGTTCACTTCAGAAAAGTCATAGAAAGCACGACTCTAAACTCTTGGGTTAGCATGGATTTCTTTCCACAATGAGTGGGTAACGAAAACACTGGCCTATTTTCCAAAAGAACATAAATTTATGAAAGAAAAAGGTGTCAACTAAACTAATTAAAAGAATCACAATGCCTATTCTAGTCCCAAGCAATAATTTGGAAAATTTCCCACAACCTACACTAAAAGTAGGATAGGCAAGGAAAATAATAAGCAAAAATGATCTTTGTTAACAAAGAAAAAGGAAAACTTGGATACCTTTTTTCCATGTTCCATAAATCCGGAAAAGAATGGCGCATCTTCACATAGAATCACATGGCAACACAAAAGAATTATTGAAAACATAAGAAGATTCATGAGATAAATGCATGGAAAAGGCATAAATACAGAATTTGGGTAACAATTGACTAGTTAAGAAACAATCCCATTAGCCACTCAGTGTAAAATATGCACAAAGATAGAGACATTACTCACAGAAAGTGATTCGGGATCTCCACCACTTGTGCCGGCAACAAAGGGGTCAATGAGATAATCAACAACCTTCCAAGCAAAAATGATAAGATAATATCAAGAAAACGCATAATATAAGGATTTTGATATTCAAAAGATTTATTGTTTACTAGAATATTGCAATGCAATATATACCTCTGGCCCAAAATGACGCTGAAAGAACCCACCCACACTGCAAACGATAGGTTGAAAAGAAGAATTCTAAGGAAATCACTTCTTAAAAAGTTAACAAAGAAAGAGGAGACAGTTGTTGTCCTCAGACAGAGAAGACTACTACCTTTCTTGGGTGTCATCGTCGGAAACTCCTTTTTTCTTCCATAAATATGGCTCCAGAATAATCTGAAGCTGCAATACAGAAATGCATATCAAAGTTGATGCCAATGTAAATGGTTTATGCACATGCACAAACACGATATTTTGCATTGATACTGGTCATTACTAAATAGCATTGCAACATAATTAAATAACTAGGAAATTAACTCGTCAGACATGCCATGTATTGTAGAAAACAAACCTTTGATTGTGCTGAAAGAAAATTGCTCTTGATCAGCGCGATTGGATTGGTAGGTAACTGATGTGAAAAATGGAGCAAAAGTGATAGTCACAATCAGAAACATTCAACTACGCAAGGAAGTAAAAACCAAAAAGAAAAAACTGAAAACGAACGAAAATGTATTTCATATGCTTTCCTATATAACTATAACAAGATGCAACTAGCAAGACATACCAGCACAGGCGTCCCGTTCCTTACAATATAACGCTTGGTCTGTGAAATCGACTGCAACATCGGAAAACAATCAATTCAATCATTACACTAATAGAAGCATCAGCCACTTCCATCCATTAAATTCCAAGCTAAGTTCGAAGCTAAAAGCACATTGCTTTATAACGGAAAGCACAGCCGACGCTAGCACAGCACAAAAAAAAACTAAAATACATGTGAAACTATTACAAATGAAATCCTTACAAATTGTTGTTTTTCTCTTAGTCCAAGATTATCAAGCAAAGTTTGGACCTCCGTTTCACTCTCGGTCTGCGAAAAAACCTTATATCAGCATAAAATCATAACGAAAATTCAGAATTGCCCGGCATTGATTCAAACTATTTGGTTACAAAACTCACCATTGTGTTTGCTCCTTCATCCCAAACAAGACCATCACGCGAAACGCTTCTGAGCTTCCCTCCAGCTCTTCCCTCGGCTTCGAACACCGCAACGTCGAAACCATGTGATTTCAGCTTGTAGGCTGCAGCAAGCCCGCTTGAGCAATTGCAACACAAAATCAAAGTCAAATTCTCGGAAAAAACAAAAAAAATCAACCAAAAATAAACAAACAAATTATATCTGAGAATTAATCATGCTTAGCAAAATCTGCATGCAAATATTGAACAAGATTACCTTATACCAGCACCAACAACAGCTACTCTTTTAACAGAGCCTGAAAAGTGAAAATTCCACAAAATAAATAAAAAATGCAAAGAAATTCCGGATAATTCTGCATTTATATATATATATACAGAGATATATATATATACACACACACAGAGAGGGAGAGGTTACTCACTCTGTTGATCTTGTTTGGTTGGTGAGCTCATTGTTTGCGGTGATGCTCTCTGAGACTGAGACTCCAGATATGAAAGAAGGAGAGTTGTGCACTTACCGTGGGAGGAAAAAATAATTGAACCGGACTGGGCCGGCTAATGGTTTTTTTTTATTGAGAGAGAATATACCTGGACTGGACTGGACTGGGCAAGTCGCAGACCTGGACCGCTGACTCCTGCCCTCTCTCTGTTTCCACGAAATAAAGTGCTTTCTCAATTGCAGCCCAAAACCAATTTAAACACACTTAGCCTATCAACTAAAGGAGTTAAACACAATTCCGTCCATAATTATAGCTCTGTAAAAAATTATTTTTTAATGAACAATATCATACCACAATCATATACTAATCGCGAACTGAAAGAACTAAACATAGCCCCTCAATGATTTATTAGTTTTAAATTTATTCTTTAGATTTCTTTGTTAATTTAATTAAACTACTACTATTGAAAGGACTAAAACTACAATTGTTCCCTCAAATAGTACTTAAAATGAAGAGTAAATTGTAGCAATGGTCTCTCAACTTTAATTAAATTGGAGCAATGGTCATTCAACTAAAAATTCATTACCTTTGGTCCCTCAACTCATCAAAATGTGTAGCTACGGTCATTTTCGTCAACTTCGTCAAAATTTTGTCAAAATAAGTCATATTGGAAGGACCATTGCTACAATCGGGGTCCCTCAACTCATCAAAACGCATAGGGTCATTTTTGTCAACTTCATCAGAATTTTGTCAAAATGAGTTATGTTGGATGGATCATTGCTACAATTGGGTTAAAAGTGAGGGATCATTGCTCCAATTTGATTAAAGTTGAGGGACCAATGGTAATAGATTTTTAGTTGAGGGACTATAGCTGCACGTTTTGATGAGTTGATGGACCAATGGTAATGAATTTTTAGTTGAGGGACCAATGGTAATGAGTTTTTAGTTGAGAGACCATTGCTCCAATTGAGTTAAAGTTAATGGATCATTATTACAATTTACTCTAAAGTGAAAGCCCAGATCAAAAAGGAACAAATTCATATAAAAAATACACGTGCTATGAAGAATTAGATAAGAGTGGCATTTTTTAATTTCAAAATTTTTAATGTAGTTGTTGTATTGATTGTAGTAGTTGGCCAATGTATTTGTTGTGTTGATTGTAGTAGTTGGCCAATGTAGCTGCTGTATTGATTTTGGTACTCTATATATATTCCTCTCACTGTCCGTGGTAGAAACCCATTATCTTCCTATTTCTTCCCATCCTCCACCATTGTTTTCTTTTTATCTCTCACTTCAAAACTTTTGTTCCCTCACATCTCCTTCTCTCATCTTTCATTCTTTCAGATCTCTTCAAACCCTAAACACGCTCTTACTACCGTTTAGCCAACAACACTTTGTTCTTCTCTCGACCCCCTCTATATCGGCTCTCTTACTTTTGACACAAAAGAAGCCTTTCTTTGTCAGCTGCCACTGTGGCAACCACCGTCGAAAATGACAACGACGATGACAATGAAGACATATAGTGGCAAAATTTTCCAGACACTCGACAATATATTGGCCTTGGTGGTTTTAAGAAATGGATTAACATGTAAAATATTAGTATGCTTTTATTCTCATTTGGTGGATACGAAATTTGTCGGAAAATATTATACCTAGGTTAAATAATGTTTTAGAGATGGGTGGTTAGAGTTAGAGATAACTATAATTTATTTCAAATACGCTAATGCATAACAGTTTGTCTGTTGGGACTGTTTGGATAAATCGGTGCAGGAACAATGGGGATTTTTTCGTAAGTATATGCAAGTACTATAGTCGAGTGGTATGATCAGCATGGAGCGGTTAATGTCACATTGAATTTTGTGCGACATAATGTGGCAGAAGTGCAAGCAATTTCAAAAACTGACAGGCCCTAAATACGAAACAAATCGCCACTAGAGATGTAATTTAATATCTTCGATGGGATACTCGCAAACTGCAAATTGAAATTCTGCGCAAACGACGACCAACAACCCCGTGCCAATCATGTCGTGTCGCCACCGGTTGAAATTCTCCCCATCTGAATCCTCTAAACCCTATCATCTGGATTGACAAGATTTTCAACATTAAACCTATAAACTACGTTTCTCGCGTCGAGGTCACTTAAACAAAATCAATAACTATCATGTGACCTCAAGTTGCATTCCTTAGATAATCATTCAGAGCATGTATATTCTGGAGAAGTTTTCGTTTTACATGCACACGTGCACAACATTATTCTCTACATACGTCTTCATACTCAGAGGTTGCGCACGTGCTTGTAAAATGTGAGATCTTATAGAATATACAAGTTCTGAATGATTATCTAAGGAATGTGACATGAAAGCCAAATGATAGTCGACGCGAGAAACATAGGTTATAGGTTTCATGTTGCCAATCCTGCCAATGGGGTTTAGAGGATTTAGATAGGGAGAATTTCAACAACTAGGTGGCAACACGAGAAGATTGGTATGAGGTTGTTGACCGAAGTTTGCGCACAATTTCAGCGGTGGTACACCATCAATCCATATATCTGTCATTAATTCCTACTCTAGTACTCTATGTTTTGCCCACCCCATTCGATGGAATAGAATTCAAGTTTATTTAGACTGCAGTTTGTGAATATCGTATCGCATCCTTAACATTACGCCTCTAGTTATCTTCAAAGTTCAAACTCATTATCTTATCATGTAATTATCTATATCAAACATAGGTTTCAATTTTGTAACACTCATAAATCATCGAATTGAACAAAGTTGTTTTTATGAAAAGCAAGGTGGTTTAGTAGTTGGGAACGAATTCCAGACTCGTATTTCACACGCCACTCCTAGGTTTGATTCCTAATGCTTGTGAATCACACGATAATGACTAGGGGAGGCTAGCCTCCAGAAAAGTGGACTGTCGTGGCGAAGCCACCAGCTGATCTTCTTTTAATAAAAAAAAAAACGTCATGAATATGTCTAAGTCAGAATCTTATTATTCTTTTACTAGTTTTATTTAAGTTTTCTTGTTATTTTTTAAAGGATTTGGTCTTAACTTCTTTTTTTTTTTGGATTAGGACACCTTTCTCACGTTGGATCACTTTCTTAGTTGTATTCAAGCACTCAAAGACTTGTTTGGCAAAAGCTTGTGTATGGTATTTCCGAATGAAAACCTTTTTGGCAGAGAATTGGCTTTCCATTTTAGGCTGACCCTCCCTTTTCCACCCTTTTATTCCTCAAAACGAACGACCTGCATTTGCAACTTTGTGTTAGCCCCAAACTAATTAGCTTCCGATTTGCTAATGATGAATAATTAAACGAGCTTAATTATTAGATTTTGTATAATACAAGCTCGAGATTTGTTTGGCGGAAAATTGATACCAATTCTCTGCTATTTCGAGCTCGAGATTTGTTTAGCAGAGAAACGAGACCAATTCTCTGGTATCCTTAAGTTATCTGTCAAACCAACAAGGTCGAAGAAGTCTCTGCTCGACCACGCCTTCATCCGCCCCATCGGCAGCGACACCGTCGCCAAGCTTTCCTCATCTACTTAGTATTCCACTATATCAATAGCATGCATTTTAAGACTGATTTGGATGCGTACCGTCGTTGTCATCATTACAAGTTGAAAGGAAACATGGAAGACACGGGAATTGATATCATTACGTTGGTATAGATGGAACGATTGCTACTTGGATGTTGCAATCAAATTTTAGTCACAATAGCGTAACAGTTTAATAACCGCTCTACATATTCAAAATGTGCGCTACTCGTGCAATAGACGATTGACAGAATCTCTCCCTTATCAAACATTTTCCCCACCAAAACAATCATTATCCATTCATTTCCACTTTTTGGACCATTCATTAAGGATTTCGGCTCCTTCAAGCATCGCTTTTGCTATTTTGCTTCTAAGAGTGTATAGAAAACGATACGTGGGCCATAGAAAATGAACATGCATGTTAATTCAATTAGTGAATGATTTAGTGGTAATTGGTCCCAATATTAATTTCTTAAAAGAAGACAAAGATGCTCTCCCGGAGATGATTACATTTGAGATTAGAAGTGAACTTTGAACCATAAGCAAAGCAAAGCAAAGCGACTTATAACATAATTTACATAGTTATGATTGATTAGTAATTAGAGACTTCAAGACAACTCTTACTTATGAATCACATGATGTGGTTAGGGGGAGGCTGAAAGGCCTCTATGAGTTTTCTCGGCTCTCAGAATGGTGGACTGCCATAGTAAAACCACTAGCTGATCTCCCTTTTAGTTATTTTTTTATTTTTTTATTTTTCATTTTTTATTTTAAAAGACAACTCTTACTTATGCAAAGTTGTAGGTGATTGTTGTTTCGTATTTAAATTGGATCACGCCCTTTAGTTGATTCAATTTATTTTGCTTTTTTTCTTCTTTCCTTTGATCAATTTGATATATCAAAATTATAGTTCCTTGCAAATTAATTAATTATAACTCAAGGAAAGGGAACAAGAAGCTGCATTTGGTGGCTTGCCATGGTGGATAAAATATTCATCTTCAATATACTGCATTTCAAGTTCAATATTTCCTCTGTGTAGTGTAGCACATCGTTTGTAATTGAAAAGGAAAAACACAAGCACTAAACTCGTTATTTGAAAGAGAAATTACTATAACAAACATTATTTGCTCCTCTTACATATTCATGTTTATTTATAGTTACTAAATTAAATAATTAAACGGAAACAACAGACAAAATTAAAGTGACTGTGTAAAAAAAAATAATAATGCTATTTACAAACTCATTTTTACCTCTCACACACCCTTGTTAATTTTTTGTTAGTGATATTCCCCAATTCATTCGATAATAACAGTAAAAAATTGAGAAAGATATGTGAAAAGTAAAAATTAGTGTGTTAGATAGCACTACCAAGAAAAAAAAATGTGGTTATCATTTGGCATTTGAAAAGGTCACAAAGAGTTTGTATGATATTTATTTGTGCCTTTTTGGCAAGTGAGATGATGTACACACCAATAACAAAATGGTCTCCAAAAAGTTTGGCGCCGATGATTTTTTGAAAACTAATGATTTGAATTCAGAAATCCGCACTGAGAAAAATGTTAGGTTAAGACTGATTTGTCCAGGTGGACAGTGGTTAGGATTAATTAGGAAGTAAAAGAAATAATTAAGAAGGAGCAAAGTTGGGGAATATGGATTGGTAAAGAAGCAAGACATTTGTTGTCCCAACTGTGGAAGACAACTTGAATGATCTCCAGCCTTCACCACCAACACACTGGCCGGCCCAGGATTTTGAGGGCCGAAGCAAACTAGTGCAAAATTGAATTTTGAAAAGTTCCATGTTGTAATAACACAAACTTATGACTTATTTAGAAGTGCTTTTAAAATGACTGAAATTGTTTTTTGTGAAAGTCTTTTTGGGCTTCTAGAAGTACTTAAGGTGCTTCCAGAAAGAAATACTAATTATGTGCTTCTTGAATGAAGCACTTTAAGTGTTTTTCTATGATTTACTTGCATAAGTAAGCACTTTAAGTGTTTTTTCATGATTGACTTATATTTTTACTAAAGATTGGTTCCAAAAACACTCTCATAAATGTAAGAGTGTAGAGAAACACAAATATGAGGATTTGAGTAAAGACAACAAGCACAAAGATGAGAATCCAAGTGAAGGGAATTCAAGGGTCTAGATGATGAAAAGTGTCACAAGATCCAAGAGAAGTGACAAGGTTGTTAGAATCTGGTGCTAAGGTTGTTAGATTATTAGAATATTATCCATATCTTAGCTTGTGTTGCAAGCAATGTAATTAGATAAATACGAAACGGGATCCTCTCCGGAACCCTTTTCACTTAATCCACATAGTCCAAGATCCGGGCCGTTGAAATTTGATCAAACGGGTACAATTATTATCACTTTTAAAGGGCCTTCTGTTTATAGTCGTTGGATCAAATTTCAACGGTCCGGATCCCGGACTATGTGGATTAGGTGGAAAGCCTTTCCGATAAATACATATAGCTAAGGTGTAAAAAAGATAACTTCATTCTCAAGAAATACAAAGAAAACTTCTCTCAACTCCCTCAATCTCTCTCTCTCTCTGCAAATTGGTTTCTTCGATCGTCTCCATTGAAGCTGTTGCTTCAATCTTTACAATAAAAAATGATTTCAGTTATTTTAAAAATACTTCCAAATAAGGTGGTTGATTGCCCCAGTAATTAGGACCTTTGTATTAATCCTACTTGAGTTTGAACACTTCTTCCTCCCGTTAATGTGGTTTAGATCGGAGTTGTCTCTTATGCCCAAATTCAATTAGCAAAGCTTAACATCTTAATCTCAAAATTGGCTTTGAATTAATTTACTCGAAAACTAAAAAGAAATACTTACTTGCAGACTTGGACAAAAATTGTAAGCTTATAGACACGTTGACTAAAATATTGTAAGTTGAAGTTTCACCGTGAAAATAATTAGCAATGTGCAAAGTAGCTTCATCTTACTTATAAGCCTATGCAAGGTTTCTCCTTTTACTGATGTGGATTTTTTTACTTTCACATCCTCACACGCTTTTTCACGTGTGAAGAATTTTCAAGCCAAACACGTGAACAACACAAATTGAGTAACATAGAACATGTATAGCTGTTGAGCTTCACACTTGGGTCAACTTGCTCTAATACCATGAAAAAAATATAAGTTGGATCCTAAAACCAATTAGTAATATAGGGAGTAGCCAAACTTACTTATAAATCTTTCATCGATGTGAGACTCTTTTACTTTTACGCCCTTACACTCCATACTCTGCACCCGAATTTCAAATCTCTATCCATCGAATAAATAAAAGGTCTCTGCCAATTGAATAGCACTCAATGTGCATTTATAAGGTGGACAGAAAAGAGTTGTTTTATTTATGCTACAGCTATTAAGTTGGCAGTCCATGCACGCAACAAGTATGTTATATAACATCCGTACGTCCCTTCGACGAAATTCGGAGGGAGAGAATTAAGGAGCCATTGATACGAGAGATTTTTCGTGTTCGAAATATAGAACACCACGCCGTATTATACAAGTATAAAGAAGTTTTTTTTTCCAGCGTTCCTCAACTTATATAATGACGTAAGTTCAAGGACGTGCATGAAAATCTATGGATATATGTACATAATCAGACCCGTTCTAAGCCCTATAGTTCAAGGAAATTGTAGTCATCCGTTGTTTGATTTTAGTTCAACAATAAGTGGTCATTTTAACTTTGATTTTACACTTTCTCTTCCACCATTTGATTAAGATCGAATTGTAGTTGATCAACATAGTTTTGAACCATAGTATTTAAGAAAAATTGAACTCGTAATGTTACAAAATTCGAACATAGACAGGAAACTTCGTACGACCATCAATCCTTCCATCCACATGTATTATCAAATATTTCAACCATCTGCATCGATCTTCATAAAAGAATTAGTGCTTCAAATTAATTAGTTCACGCTTAATTTTATAAATTATGTTCATAAATTTAGAATATTCAAACTATTTTAATTTATTTATGTTTTTGATTTCATACCCTTCATCGAGGATTTAAATCATCTAGATCGAATCATGCGGCTAAATTGTTGCGTATTTGGAGACACGACCGGCCAAAAATTTAGATTTTATATTTACTCTTAGTAGTCAAATGTGTCTCACATATATTGCATATGGGTCGACTTTGTTAAATAATTAATTTACTGTTTGAGCATGCATGGGTCGACTATGTTAACCCATTCTTCGTATTGAATAAGCTATCTCTTATTCTCCAGACAAAGTAAAAAAAACACTATCCTGTTCCAACTTCCAAGTAAAAAACACTACCCTTGTATAATTGTATTGAATAAAGCTTTATCATATCTCTATAGTCCCACACAGTGATGGATTCAGAATTCGAATTTTGGGTGATCTCAGTGTTATTGATGTAACGTTTTTAGATAGGAATAGAGCGTGAAGCATGCAAAAAGAATATCAGTTTATTCGCTGATGCATTTTGTTGAATACTTGATGAATGATATCGAGAGAATTTTTTCGAGTGTTGTTCATGAAATATGTCGAGTATATTCCTAACAGGTATTACATCAAACACTTAATATATACTAAGAAACCGGTATAAAACTTTTGAAAGATCCTCGAAAGACGTTCACATGTATATTTTCTGAACTCCAGAAGTAAATGCACACTAAGACTTAGGTGGTACAAAATGCACCGAATTGGTAGTTTTGTGTGTAACCATGTAGACACGTGATTTGTGCGTCGGACGCTAGAATTTTATCCGGAATGAGCCTTATGCTTTAATCTGCTTTGTCAGGGAGTCAGGGTTAATTAGGTTGAATCAGGATCCTCTCCGGATCCATTCCCTAGGGATCCTAGGGATCACATAATCCTATCCGTTCATCGTATATCGTGACGTTAAAAATTATTTAAAATTTAAAATTCAAATATAAATAGTACCTAACGAAAACTGACCGCACGATATAAAATAAACAGACATGATTGCAGGATCCTTAGGGGAAGATCCGGCAAGGATTCTTCTTCAATATGGTTAAGTTAATTCAAAGAGGCGTACGAGTGATTATTGTTATTATATTAGTGTGGTACTGCATGCCACGCAAGAGGGCTCGGTTTTTGCTGCTCTCAACGTGATCAGTTGCACCCTTCCCCGCGCGCGCGACCCATAATCTAATTTCTTCTTTTTTTTTTAATTAAGATTAATTAAAAAGAAATTTATTTAATTTTATATAGTTGGTACTATCTAGTAAATGAGATCAAATCTTCTGCACCCAAATTTGATGTGATCTCTCTGTGGCCCCAATAACTGATTGACACATATTAAATTCATAACAACAAAATTTAGAAAAGTTAACATAATAACTACGTGTCAATCACTTATTGGGATCACAGAGAGGCCACACCAAATTTGGGTGCAGAAGATTTTATCTCTGAGTAGATCAGCTCAGCCGTAAACTGTTTTGTAACTGTCACCATTACCAATAAGGAGCTATCATTAACAACTATATAGGGACCTTGTTGGATTCATTCGTGGAAGCATCTGTTTATCATATCTCGAGACTAATTAGATTATACTAATTGATAAATAATAAGTTAATTATTCTCAATAAATCAAATAAGATCATATGAGAAAGAGAGGGTCCAAATAAGTTAGATTTTATTTTCATAAAAAAAAAAAAAATTACAAGGAGAAGCCACGACGGCAACTCTCACTAAAGCAGGTAAATTGTCAGGCATGCAAAGCTTCATGAGACAAAACATTGAAACTTGCAAATCATTTGTAGCATGTCCTCCGGTTGCAGTTGCATCCGCCACAAAATTCGCTTCACGAAAGATATACTTGAACCGAATATCATCAAAAGAGCGAGCAAGAGAATATGTAATTGCCAAGATCGTTTTAATACGCCAAGCTAAATTGCACACCTCCCCCATGATTGAATCGATGAGAACTTTAGAGTCTCCCTTGTACGTGAAATCTTCCACCTCCTCCGATCAAGTTATACCTTGTTGGTAGTAAATTAGTACGTAGCTGCAGATCCTGGAATGTTCACAAGCAGCTGCATGACAGCCACGTCTGGTCTCGGATTTTGATTAATTCTCTAATTAAAGTATAACGTGTGTCAAAGTTGTCATATGAACTTTACTTTCAGTTTAATTATTTCATATCCCTAATTTCTATTTTCCGAGTCTCTAATCTCGCGAGCAGTTGTGTATGCGACAAGGCGTTGAACATACATACATACATACATACATACATACATACATATATATATATATATGTATGTATATATAGAGAGAGAGAGGGAGAGGAAGCCTTTAAGAGAAGGGATTTCTATTTTTTAAATTAGTTGTGGGGTTCACACTATATTGAACTTTAACAATCCAAACCGTCTATTTTTCAGATTGCACCTCATAGATAATTGTTGCAAAATATTAGCCAAATCGGAAATATTTAAGACATCTAATTGAGTTCAAAAAAATTAACGAATACTTTGTTATATAAGAAACAATGAAATTTTTATCTTAATAACTAAATAGGCAAATGGTTTCAGATTGAATTGATTTTTTGCAAGGATGATCTATGAATTGAGACTTACAAAATAGACGGTTTGGATCGTTGAAGTTCAATGTGGACAGAGCCCTATACCTAATCTCCATTTTTTGAAAAAAAATGGAAATCCATTTGTATAAAGGGCCTATATATATATACACACATATATTGCATGTTGCTTCGCACGTGTGCATACATATAATAGTAGAAACTACAAAGAAACCCTCCTCCCTCATGGATCAGATCAAAGATGCCTCCATCGAAAATATCAAATATATATTTACAGAATTTTATCTTATTTAGTTTTCTTAATTTGCAGTTTTCAGTTAACCTTTTGTCATGTCCCTTATTGACCCAAAAAAGAAAGAGTAACTTCAGTTTGTCAGGATTAATTTACCGTGCTTTTCCACGTAGACATAGAACGTAGTTTTTCTAAATTAACTAATTGGATGGTCTTGTACAAGAGTACAATTTACGTTAATGTATGAAGAGGCTCTTGTATGCAGCACTATTATTGTGGTGTTTTAATTCAACGTCATGCATGTAAAAGACTTTTATACGTACATGCATGTAAAAGACTTTTATACGTACATATATCGCTGACCTAAAACACCACACTGGAGATGAACGTATTTTGTTTAAGTTCTTCTCTGATGCATGACACATACATATCGGTTAAATTTACGCTGAATAATTCTAATAAATTTGACGGGTGAATCTAAATCTCTTAAAAATGTGGTGGTGAGCCTTCAAGGTTGATAAGGTGAAAATGTGACTCAAAACATAGAGAGAGTGAGAGGGGTGAACTAGGATTATCACTCCTCCAAATCACATTTTCTCTCTTCCTCTCTTATTTTTTTTCTGTTCTTTTTTCTCTATAAAAAAATCATCGCAAAATATTGACGTGATTTAATCGTTACTGTATAAAGAGAAGAGAGGAGAGGAAAATTTGGTGGGGAGACAATTTTAATTGAGAGTGGTGGCTAGTACTCGTATTGAATTGACTGCATTGGAGACATACAGAACCATGCACGCAGTAACTTTATTCTGCCCTTTTGCTTTCACTCTCTTTTATACATGGCTTCAGATAGGCCAAATGAAGACCTCTGACCAGCTCGTCAACTACTCGGATGAGGGCTACCCGAGACCATGGTCTGTCGAGTACTGATGCTGTTAAAGATCTTCTGGACATTGCATGGGCTGCCTGTAATGTATATATACATGTATATCTCTTCGTGCCCCTTACATAACAGCGTTAGTATGGACTGTGTGTTCCTTTGTCCCCGTATTATACGACACCGACTTGTATTTTTATATTTCTTATTTTTGGCATGTATATATTTACATGTTCAATTTTGCATCGGATACTCATACAAGGCCATGCGACCACACCAGCATTTTTTGTTTTCTTCACAGTATATAGTTTATTAATAAATTTAAGAGAATAATATAAATGGATATTAAACGTTTGGGATCTGCCCTTCATATCTAATATCTATGGTGTTAATGTAGTTATGATTAAAGTCAAATAGTGTATCCATCCTTCAACCCTAATGTAATGAGTAAATCTTCGATAAGGTTGTTTGATCAGAGCTGCTTACCCACTGTAAAGAACGTTTACATATATTTTTAAGGTATGAGGTATAAGAATGGTACACAATATTTCATGTCTAACATAAAAACGTCTCCTTTTG
The DNA here is from genome assembly GCA_024362995.1 of Heteromeles arbutifolia. Taxonomy (NCBI): domain Eukaryota; kingdom Viridiplantae; phylum Streptophyta; class Magnoliopsida; order Rosales; family Rosaceae; genus Heteromeles; species Heteromeles arbutifolia. Next base: position 903,577 of record JANCRC010000007.1, read on the forward strand.
ATAATGATAAATTGTTGAATTATTAAGAATGAAATGCGTATTTTAATATGAGATTCACTTAGATATTTGTGAAAGATTGATATTCCTACCCTATATTCTCAATCATTGTAAGTAAGCAAGCTATAGTGGGATCGCTATGGGGTTGAATAGAACAAAATATACAGTCTCATACTATTGTAAGATATGCCTACAATATCTTGATTAAGGCATACGCACCGAAATTTTTTTATAGTAACACTGACACAGTTTAAGGAAACCATCTTTGTATAACACAGATACACTGTTATTGTGACAACAATTACTAATGAAACCACCTTATAAAAGAAAACATGCGTTGAAATTTTTAGGCACAAGTCACCAACTGTGATTTTGTAACTGTGCCATAAAAATCCTTACCCAACTCAAGTCCAAGTCCAAGAAGATTGGAATGAGATCCGCTCTAGATTTTTGTGTGATATCCTCACCATTCAAGAGAGAGAGAGAAATCCGGGTCGTTCAAGTTTTTGAGTTTTTAGTAGGCTAATGGAATGTACTAATAGGAGCCAGTCGTAAGATTGAAATTAAGTAATTCGAATCACTTTATTCACAGGTTTGAACACAAAAATTCGGAGTGAATTTTAATCCAAATAGATTAAAGGAAAACTAATGAAAATGACTTGAAAACTTTGAGTTTTAACGATAAGGACAAAATAAAAAGTAAATTAAATAGTATCAAGATTGACTTTTTAATATAAAAATATGATTTTTCGTTAAAATGAACAGTACTACAAACTTTTAATTAAAGTTCCCATAGTTCAACCAATTCGCAATACTGCAGCAGTCTTCAGACCTCACGGACTTTGCGTTAAATAATTTAACCCATTTCTTAACCATGGTTAAATTAAAATTTAAAGTTAAAACGGTCCCGATAAATTTGCAACCTTTACCTTTTCCCTCTATAGCGCTCACTTATTTCAAGTTTTCTGTTCTCTTTCTCTCTCCCTCTCGAGCCTCGCGTCTTATTTAAACGCATGCGAGCTCTCATTCGAGTTCGCAGCACCAGAGAAGAAGACCGCCACTATCCAAGCTCAAATTCCGCCACGTGTTCGCCGGAAATGGTATTCTCCGGCAAACAGGTGTTCCCGGTCGACTACGAGGCCGAGGTTTCGCAGCGACTGCTCGAAGCCTCGCTCTCCGGCGATCTGAAATCGGCGCTGGAGTGCGTCGCCGATCCGTTCGTGGACGTTAACTTCGTCGGCGCTGTTCTCCTCAAAACGAGGAAGTGTGAGTTGTTGCTGCGCGACGAGTCGGCGAGCGAAGTCCGCGTTCACTACCAAGAGTTCAAAACCGACGTCACGGCTCTATTCCTCGCCGTTCATGCTGGAAACGTCGCTTTGGTGAAGAAATTACTGGTAATGTGTACTTCAATCTTTGATTTTAAACCGTGTGATGCCAAATCACCGTGTTTGAAGTTGAGATTTGAATTTTTTTGCTCATATTGTTGATCTTTCACCGAATTTGAAAGAATGTTGTGCTTAATTTGAATTATTTTGAACTATTTATGCTTATTTTTTAAGGAACTTTAACGAAAAAGCTACGGTTTATTTTAAAGAAAAACCATATTTTTACATTAAAAAGTCAATCCTGATACTATTCACTTTATCTTTTATTTTGTTTTTATGTTAAAACTCAAAATTTTTCAAGCATTTTTCATTAGTTTTCCTTATTTTTTACGATTATATTGTTTGATTTGAAGCTGTTTATGTTTGCATGGAATTAGAACTGATTTTGAAGTTGTATTAGTACTTAATTAAGGAAGATTGAAGTGTTTTCCGCTTAATCACATTGTCGAGTTTTGATGATCTGCAAAGCATTTTTTATGTGTTTAGAAAGTGAAATCTTATCTACGTTTTCAAATTAGTTCATGATCCAGCTTTGTGAATTTTTTCAACTGTAACTCTATTTTCAGTACATTGCGGGAAGAAATTCACCTCGTTTTGTTTTCGCTATGCTTAATTGCTCGCCCAAAGGGAAGAAACTCAAGAAATTACAGCTAAACCATATTTTTTGTATTTAGGATTTATACAGCCGATCCCACTTAGTGGGATAAGGCTTTATTGCTGTTGTTGTGTGTTATTTTTGAGTACTACCTTATGGATTTTAACTTTAAATCACTGCTGATCCTGGATGTTTGGAGGGCGGGTGACTTTTCGTTCTCTACGTTTAGAGCCAAAAGTTTATGATTTTCTTACTTTGGGCCTTGCTTTGCTGATAATATAGGCTTGTTTTGAAGTGCTTTCAAAATGACTAAAAGCAATTTTTCTCAAACCAATCATAGTGTTATCTGGTGCTTCTTCCAAAGAGCACTTACAAAGTTATAACACTTGGATTTTTACTAAGGAATGGTTTAAAAAACATTTTCACCAAAACCGTTTGCAGTCATTTTAAAAGCACTTCCAAGCCATATACGTTTATAAGATAGCTTACATTAATTAATGGTCCGGAGATCCCTCATAACTTGTCTCAAATTATATGTTCTGAGCCTGAGGTACATAACACTATGCTAAAATTAAACATCCCCCTTCCCCCAAATTAGTGAACTGCTTGTTGAATATTCCATGCTTCTATGCCTATCACATCAGATTTGTTGCCCCATTTCATCTGTATGTGTTTTCTGACCTTTTGTATCCGATGGAAAAAAACAATGTACCTGCTAGTTTATCTGGAAAAAAACAATGTACTAGCATTAATCTTTTCTTCCTGGCCTTACAAAGTTTATGTTGAAATTAAAGTGAGGAAAAGAAGTGGTAGATTGAATACTATTATGTCTGCTTGCGGAGTTACTTCTGTTTATGGCTTTGTAACGTACTAAGGATTGGCGTTTTCTTGAGTTACAGAGCATTGGTGCTGATGTAAATCAGAAACTCTTCAGGGGCTTCGCGACAACAGCAGCAGTGAGAGAGGGCCACCTTGAGATTCTAGAGATCCTACTGAAAGCTGGAGCATCTCAACCAGCCTGTGAGGAAGCTCTATTGGAGGCAAGTTGTCATGGACATGTTAGGCTCGTTGAGCGGCTTATGGCCTCTGATTTGATTCGGCCCCATATTGCCGTGCATGCTATTGTCACAGCCAGCTGCAGGGGGTTTGCTGATGTGGTGGACACTCTCATGAAGGTAGAGCGTCGTATTCATTTTCCAATAAGATCTGTTCAACAACTTTCTGAATCCCGCAGCAGATAACATTATAGTAAAATAGGATTCAACAGTTAATAATTGCTTGTACTGGACATCAGTAAAAAAAGATAATCTGCCTGTTTAAGCTCAATGTAACAAATATCCAAGCATATCTATCTGTTACGATACTTAATAAGTTTTATGAGCACAATAACATTGTTCGTCTTGCTCAATTGCAGTGTGGTGTGGATGCAAGTGCAGCTGATAGGATGCTGCTTCAATCGTCTAAGCCAGCTCTTCACACTAATGTTGACTGTAGTGCACTTGTGGCTGCAGTTGTGAGTAGGCAGGTCCCAATCGTACGTTTACTGCTACAGGTGATTCCCACTTCACTTACAATTTTGCTTAGCTTAAATCAATGGTGATGCAGACATATGGACAAGTTCGGGGGGAGCCCGGTCATTTTACTGTCAATTACCCTGCATTCTTAAGCCTAAAATGTATCATTAGATTGATCAGATATGAGCCCCGAAAGCCATAATTTAGGAATAGTAGAGAAGTAAATTTCAACTGAGATTCCAACCGTAGGTCCCCTCTAAGGAGGTGCATTAACCTGGACAGCTGGATTTGTACCCTTCCATAGGGATAGAGTGGTGCACATCTCTATGATTGCAGTAAGATCGAAACAGAAAATAATTCTGATTCTATCTTTCTGACAGGACAATAGTACTGTTACTGTTTCATCTTCTAAATTACTACTCTCCTTGTTTCCTTTTACTTTTCACTCCACTTGACTAACAACCTTCGTTTGTTCTTTGTTCCAAAATTGAAAAATTAGGCCGGTGTGAGGACGGATGTCAATGTGAGGTTGGGAGCATGGTCATGGGACCCAGCTACGGGGGAAGAGTTTCGGGTTGGGGCAGGGTTGGCGGAGCCATATCCCATTACCTGGTGTGCAGTGGAGTATTTTGAAGCAAGCGGTTCTGTCTTGCACATGCTCCTCCAAGGCCTTTCTCCGGATACCCCTCATTGCGGAAGAACTCTCCTGCACCATGCTATTCTATGCGGTAATGCAGGAGCCGTCCGTGCGCTCTTAAGTTGTGGTGCCAATGTCGAATCACCCGTTAAAGCAACTGGTGGTACCATGTTTAATCCGATACACATGGCTGCCCGCCTTGGTTTGCCAACAATCGTTCAATGTTTAACTGAATCTGGATGTGATATGAACACCAAGACTGATTCTGGCGAGACAGCTCTAATGATCTGCACAAAATACAAGCACGAAGAATGTCTGAGAGTATTGGCGGCAGCTGGTGCTGATTTTGGCTTTGTTAATGTGGCTGGTCAGTCTGTCAGTTCGATTGCCAGGGCAGCTAGGTGGTCGCTTGGTTTTCAGCAGGCGTTGATGTGTATAATGAGTGACGGAAAGATGCCCAAATCCAGCAACTTTTCTGTTTTCTCTCCCCTCATGTTTGCAGCTCAAGCCGGCGATATTGAGGCCTTGAAAGCCGTAGTTGGTTCAGGAGAATTTGACATCGATTACCAAGATGATAAAGGTTTCACGGCTGTTATGATCACTGCTTTGAAGGGGCACGTTGAAGCATTCAGGTTTCTGGTTTACGCAGGGGCTGATGTAAAATTGTGTAACAAGTCTGGTGAGACTGCAATTACTCTATCAGAAATAAGCCAAAACCGCGACCTATTTGAGAAGGTAATGCTCGAATATGCACTAGAAAAGGGCAATCGTTACGTTGGAGGGTTCTACGCTCTGCATTGTGCAGCACGTCGTGGGGATGTGGATGCAGTCAAATTGTTAACAAGTAGGGGATATGATGTGAATGTCCCTGACGGAGATGGTTACACTCCGCTCATGTTAGCGGCTAGGGAAGGTTACGGTCTCATGTGTGAACTCTTGATATCTCACGGGGCAAACTTGGATGTCAAGAATGCCAAAGGCGAAACACCGCTTTCGCTTGCGAGGAAAAGCGGCGGTGGTATGAAAAATGAGGCAGAGCGGGTGATACTAGATGAGCTTGCTCGCAAGCTGGTGCTAGGTGGGGCGCGTGTCCAGAAGCATACGAAGGGAGGGAAAGGCAGCCCTCATGGGAAAGAGATGAGGATGGTGGGAACTGTAGGGGTGCTCTGCTGGGGGAAATCAAACCGGAGAAATGTGATATGCCGGGAGGCGGAGGTGGGGGCTAGTCCGGCCTTTAGGAGGAATAGGAGGAGCAAGAGCGATGCAGATGAACCCGGAGTGTTTAGGGTGGTGACTACCAAGAACAAGGAGCTGCATTTTGTGTGCGAAGGCGGGGTTGAAAGCGCCGAGCTTTGGGTGAGGGGTATAAAGCTTGTGACCAAGGAGGCTCTTTCAGTAATCCGAGCGTCATGAACGTTGGTGACCGACGAGAATAGCGTCAATGAAGTAGGATGGTGTATAGAGAGGTTTCCGGGAATACTTCGTCTTGAAGTATTTAGAAGTAGAGTCGGTTTCTTTTCGTTGTGAAGGTTTTGATCCCGCAGTTGTAAATCTGTTATCGTCATAAGGGACAACGAAAAGTGAGCATTCGAAAGCTTGCTTTGTTCGCCATATGGATTCCAAATTTTCAAAACGAAAACCAAAAATTTAAAACGAAATGAAATGATTACCAAGCGGGCCATTAGCCGATTTGAATCGCAATGAGCTCACTTTATAAATACTTCCAGAACGGAGAATCAAGTTGTAATAAATACGAAAAACTACCGGACTCTTTTACGGAAGGGAACTCAGGTAGAGCTCTTCGGAAAGGAGTGGGATCGAGAGCCAACCAGATTCAAGATACACCGACAAAACACCACCTTTTAGCCAGAACTGATCTCCTTCTCCTTTGCCTTGCACAAGTCCTCTGCTGTCTTGACAAACTTTTTCGTCAACTCATCAACCTGGAAGATGTAGTAGCCATTCCAAACAACCAATAAGCAATACAAAAACTTGCATCATATCAATTAATTTTTATGCAGCACTAGAACTGTTAGATCCAAGTTTTGAACTGAACCTAACTGGATCTAACGGCTCTAGGTGCCAGACTATGCCACACTCCGGTGTAGTATTGTAGCGAAACTTCATATCAATTTAAGAGCAGTTAGTTCTTAAGTTCGAGCTCACCTCTTTCTCCCATCTCTTTAAGTCGTCCTTCGGGTAGTTTTTGGTCAACTTTTTTATTGTATCCATTGCCTGTAAAAGAAACCAACAGTCTAGTTAGTCATGGTGCAAAGCCACCAAACTTAGAGTCCGTACTCACATATCAAGCACGTTGGATCGTTCTACACCCCTCAGTGTTTTGGTCTTCAGTACTACTAATGACACATTTCTTCCTGAGACCACGAGACTAGAAACCAGGAAACTAAAGATTTAACTTATCGTCCAATAGTACTGGTAAAATTGATATCGTTATAAAGAATCATCTCACAAAGAAAATATTTTGAGTTATTACCATAAATAAACTTGCAATTGAAGCATGTGACGGTAAATGTTCAGAAGATGGTCTAGTAAATTTGTTAGATGGATATCGTGCAATGGTTAGGAGAATCAATGACCTGGCCTTACGGTTTTTACGACTAAATATAGAGTAAGAACCGGGCGGTCTAAACTTCTCTGACTTGATGGGTGGTGATTTTCAAAAATAACAAAGCGCAATCTCGCAGTCGCCTCAATCTTGATCATATATGCATATATTAAAAAACTGTTCTAAAAATCCCTGCCTCACCGCCCAGAGGGCCTAGGTGCTAAGCGAATGGCCACCACCCCGATTAATCCGCCTAGGGCCCCACCTAGCTGCCTAGGCGCTAGGCCCCAGTCCGCCGCCCGACTAGCGCCTAGCGTCTTTTAGAACCTTAAAAAAAAACAAAACTGACTTCTGTTACCTTTTGGCGACCTCTTCGAATACTTTGTTTGCCATCTTCAGCGGACTTGGTAACCACTTTACAAATAGCCTGGTAGAAAATGTTCACTGATAAGGTATGGTAATTATCAGGCAAGGCAAAAACGAAGAGGGGAAAAGCAGTTGTACGTCACCTGAACATGCTCTTTCGTCAATCTGGACATGATAAAAATTACAAAAAGATAAAATTAGTCAAGTAATGAAACACACGGCTGAATCCAAGTTAGCTTGGCGAGTATTTTCGAGTTATTATTAAGAACTACGAAGCTAAAAAACCATGAAAACCAAAAATTCATGACAGCATAAGTGACAATCAGATGCGTGCTTACGGAGGAATAGCTGCAATCAGTCGGTCCCCATCAACTTTCGGATTTAACCCCAATGGAGATTCAACAATGGCAGTCTCCAAGTTCGATAAGGCCTGCACAAGATCGTCACGTTATTGGAACATTTTTACCAGAATTGAGTTTAGATATATCACTGCAGACAATAGGTATGGTAAGGATCTCGCTTAATCCAACCCGAAGAACAGAAAATGTACTTAAAGATTTACCAAAATCAAAAGTCACTGCATACAAATACAACACAATGTTACTGAAACGCGCTTGCATTGCTTCATTACCGTTGGATCGAAAGGGTTGATGGACAAAGTTTTCGAATCAATGACCGAAACAGCGGCTATCTGATGCAAGGGCAACTTCACACCGCCGGTTTCCACAATGATGTGATCAAGCATTCCTGCATAAACATTTCAGACAACTTAGAACAGTAAGAACCAAAATTGAGCAAATGAACAGCGATTTGGCACCGGAGAAACTGAGAGTGTACCAGGAGATGCTCTTCCGGTGCGCAGTTTGCTTAATTCCGCCGTTAGCGCTGCGATCGCCGCCTCCATATGCGAGGTGGCATTTGCCTTGATTGTCGGCCCCATGTTTGGCAAAATTTCAACTGTACTCGCAGCAGATTCATCTTCTTTTTCTGAAAATGTGCAAAAAAATTGAAATATCATATCAAACGAGTGCAATTTTAGAAGTTACATTTTAGAGAGAGAGAGAGAGAGAGAGAGAGAGAGAGAGAGAGAGAGAGAGAGAGAGAATAAGAGAGAAGGTACTTTTATTGCGGCCTTTGGCGAAGCCTCTGCGGCTTTCTCTGACGAATTCAAGGGCGGGAAGAGGTAAAACCCTGTGCGGTGGCTCAGAGTTGCATTGCCGGAGCTCGCGACTGAGCAGCGCGGAGCTACGGAGGAGAAGGACGTTCCGGAATGAGAGCGCGCGTCTCAGAAAGATCGCCATGGGTGGAGCTCTCTAGGGTTTTAGATTTTTGATAAACCCCCGCCGCGCGCAGTAAGGCCTGAGATTTGGGCCTCCAAGCCTGGGATTTGGGCCTTAGAATATAGTAAGAACTTAAGTCAGCCTTTGGGTGCACCATGTTGACTAATATGCCCTTCCTTAAGAGAAATGGTAAAGCATCAATATCTAACTTCTAAAGGGCAAAACAGTAAAATTCAGAAGCTTACCAATTCAACAGTTGAAATTAACAAAGGGTGTGTGAGAAGTAAAAAATGTGTGGTTGAAATTAACAAAGGGTGTGTGAGAAGTAAAAAATGTGTGATATCTAAATTACCGAACCTAACGGAAGTCATTCGGAATTGTTCTTCGAATATTGTACGTCAATGAGGCTCGAACGACGTCGTATTGTTTTTTATACCTTTGATCTTCTTCAATTCACCCGATCCAACGACTGCAATTAACAAGGGGTGTGTGAAAAGTAACAAAGGGTGTGTGAGAAGTAAAAAATGTGTGATATCTAAATTACCAAACCTAACGGAAGTCATTCGGAATTGTTCTTCGAATATTGTACGTCAATGAGGCTCGAACGACGTCGTATTGTTTTTTATACCTTTGATCTTCTTCAATTCACCCGATCCAACGACTGCAATTAACAAGGGGTGTGTGAAAAGTAAAAAATGGTGTGTGGATATCACACCCCTTTTTTTAAAAGGGGACAACTGGTGGCAAGTCACGGTTATTCACTTTTTCCGGGGACCGGAAAGATTTACAGAGGCATTTCAGCCTCCTCTTGGCCACAAGTCTGGCTTCTACACTAGCAGCGGGTTTCGAACCCGAGACCTCCAATTTTTTATTTTAAAGAAGTCTCGTAATCCGTCATTTACCACTGAATTACCTGATTAACGGCGTCGTATTGATTCTGTTTTTTTGTTTTTTTTTTTTCAAGTGATTCAGTTTTAGAATAATCAGGTTTTGGAAGCAAATCAGAGCAGATTTTGCACGTGGCAACAACACGCACTGCTCTCATAGCATATCCAAACAACAAGAGAGGCCGAGAAATCCACTAGCCCTCTCTTCTTCTCTTGAGCTCAAATCCTCTAAATTCAATAATTTTGGGGCTTTTGTTGGATTTAAGCTGAAAAATGGAAGCTTTCTGCGCCATCCGCTTCGCCCACTTCGCAGCTCCTCTGAAAGTATCGTTCATCAGCACCAGGTTTTCACTCCACTCTCCCTCAGCTTATTTATGCTTAAATTTTGTGAGGTTAAAGCTTACTTTTTTTATCTTCTTTAGGTTAATAAAGCTTAAATATTTGTTGAATATGTGAATTCAAAGCCTTGTAATGGAAGATGGGGTGGTGGAAAAATTGAAAATTAGAGTGACTAATTGCATGTTAAGACATTTTTAAGTGGATTTTGTTATGGATTATTGTGGTAGTAGTGTGGTTGAAGGAGGCCGGGTTCGATTTGTGGAAACAACCTCTTTACAAAGTAAGGGTAAGGCTGCATACGATAGACGTTTCTCCTGACCCTCGCAAAGCGGGAGCCTTGTTTGCTTGGGTCTGCCTTTAGTGTGGTTGAAAGGAGGATTAGAGGGATGGTTAGTGATTCTGGCATCAGTAAAAAGAAGTGTTGTAATAATGCTAGCTGAGGAGAGAAGGGGAAGAAGAAAAAAAAGTGAAAGGTTTATTGCTAGTGTATTGCTCGTTGCCTTGGTGAACTGGTGCACCACCAACTTAGATGTGGTTGAATGGAGACTACAAGGAGTAAAAGATTTCATTGTGGTCGTGAATTGCTATAATTTTGTGATGGGGAAACTAGAAACTAAAAACGAAATGGTCATAAAACGAGCCCTAAAGCTTAATCTTTGTTCATATGTCGACTCAAAGTCTCAAACCCTTTGTAATAGGGAACTAGGATTAAAGTTACCTACTTGCAGACTGAGACGTTTTCAAGTGGATTATATAACGGAGATTGGGATAATTGTATAGTTGAAAGTAGGACTTGGGGGATGGTTAGTATACTGGCACCAGTAGAAAGAGGTGTAGAAATGCAAGCTGAGGATAGAGAGGAAGAAAAATGAAGATATATTGGTCATAAGTTAACACTAATGTGTTTGTTATTGGTGCTCGGTACCAACTTGTGTATGGTGGAAGATTTCGATATTTCCAGATTGCGTACTGGAAGCATCCAATGTGATTAAGCAGGTCATGATAGGCGGGAATTACGGTGTTATTGTTTAGATTAAGTAAATTTTGGTCGGCCGGAGTTATGGTGTTTTTTGGTTTATTTTCTCTGTTCTCTTAAATAATTGTCATGGTGGATACTGATTTTATTTGCTTTTTCTCCAGGACCAGACTTGCTTTCCCTCAGAAACACTTTTTCTGTCAAGCGAGGTTTGGTAAGCAACTGTTTATACACTCCTCTAATGCAGCTTTTATAGTAACAACCATATACACAACCAGTTCTGCACACAATTTATCTAGTTCTGTTTTTAACCAATACGTATCAACATTTGTATAGCTGACTCGGGTGTAGATGGCTCGTTTAGCTTAAAATTGGTATCTCCAGCTCTATTGGCAGCTGAAAAAGAAGAAGCTAGGGCTGTCCTAACCTTGTTCCTAAAGCAACAAGGGCTTAGCCCTACAGTTGCTGCGAGAACCATAAACAAGTCAGAGCATTTCGTTGACCACCTGGTCGATAGACTTCATGCTGTGCATAAATCCCGGTATCTAGTAGGTTCGAATTCAACATGTTACTTCTTCTCCCTTGATCCAGCTTACGTATATATTGTAAACTCTAAATTGTTTGATCAAATATTCTTGTAGGACGAGAGCTAACAACTCTTGAGATTAGGGAGGCCCTAATCCCTTACCTTGAAGCCCTTCTTGAGGAGCATGGAATGTTTTTGGTAGATGTGGTGGAAAGCTTTCCAAATGAACCTGTAAAAGAAAAGCCCATTGTACCAGTTACTAAATCTCAACCGTCTGTGGATTTGAACTTGAAGAAGCTAAAGGCCATTTCTCGAGTAAGTGAGATAGGCACAGCTGGGACGCTCCCACCTCACATTGTCTACCTTTTAGAGCTTGGCATGGATCTTGATCAAATCAAGGGGATTGCACGCAGATTTCCATCTTTTGCATATTACAGTTTGGAGGGGAAAATAAAACCGATTGTTGAGTTTCTTCTCAAACTTGGGGTCCCAAAATCTGATATCCCATCGATCCTTAACAAGAGACCACAGTTGTGCGGAATCAGTCTATCCGAGAATATTATACCTACCATGAGTTTCTTGGAAGGCCTGGGTGTAGACAAGAAACAATGGGCAAAGGTGATTTACCGCTTTCCAGCGCTTCTCACTTACAGTAGGCAGAAGGTGAAGACAACTATAGATTTCCTATATGAAATGGGACTTTCAGCTGAGATGATAGGTAAGGTTTTGACACGCTGTCCGAATATTATAAGTTACAGTGTAGAGGACAAGTTACGGCCGACAGCTCAGTACATTGTCTCATTGGGGGTGGATGTTGGTGTTCTGCTCCATCGATCTCCCACGGTTTTTGGTCTTAGTATTGAGGCCAACTTGAAGCCTGTAACACAATTTTTCGTTGAGAGGGGATACAGTATGGATGAAATTGGGATCATGCTTTCAAGATACGGAGCTTTGTATACTTTCAGCTTGGCAGAGAATCTGGTACCGAAATGGGAGTTCTTTTTGACCATGGATTATTCGAAATCAGAGCTGGTTAAATTTCCTCAGTATTTCGGTTACAGTTTGGAAGACAGGATCAAACCAAGATATGCACTAATGAAGGATTGTGGAGTGATGCTGCTGCTGAACCAGTTGTTATCGCTGTCGGGTAGTAACTTTGATAAGGCTCTTGCAAAGAAGATAAAGAAATTGAATGCCGGGAAAGATCCAAATACAAGCAGCGATGAATCGGAGGTTGAAGAATGAAACTCCTGAGCATGATATGGTAACAATACAGGGTGCACACGCGCAATATGAACGCAGATGCAGTTCAGTTGCCACATCGAAGCTAAAAATGGATGCTTTCACCGAGCAATACAATCAGTGCATTGTTTCTAAAGCCGGATAATCTACGTGATTCATCTCAGCTGCGTCTGCAGACCGGAGTTATTCCGGTGTTGTCAACTTTCCGTTAAACTTGAGAGCAGATCATACGGTGCTGATTGACATCCTCCAAATGAATCATCTGCCGTTGTAAAACGTCTCCCTTGCTTGCATTTTTTCTGTACATTGTACCCAGCAATATTTGTAGGAAGGCTGCTCGTGCATTGATGTCAATACATTTTGTTGGTAAACAGACTAATACATTTTCAACGGTCGTTCTTTACGTTCTCGTTTCATAGCGGGATTATTAACATCTAAATACTATTGTGTAGTTAACGAAGTACTTACATGATACAGATATTAATGTTTTCGCGATGTTTCGTGTTTACAATTGTCATTGTGGCGTCCCGTGCTTATACTATGATGAAAGGTGATGTCACGTTATAATTGATGAAGTGTGTAAGTTCTTCTATTCGGAGAAGATTTTCAGTGTGTCGGAATTAGACCTAGCATTTTGAACCCAATCCGTTAACCCGACCCATTAATATTAGTATTTGGGTGAATGCTTAACGGGTCGGGTCACTAACGGGTGAACCTGTTAACAACTCGTTAAATAACGGGTCACGTTGGGTTAACCCGTTAGTTGAAGATGCTTTAGTAATTTCAATAAAGTCTTAACAACAAAAAATAAACTCTATGCAAAAAAAAAATAATAATAATAATTGTTAACGGATGAAACAAGTGACCCGTTGGCTTAACGGGTCAGGTTCAGATGACCCGTTAACTTAACGGGTCGGATTGAACCCGACCTGTTTACAAGTCTAGTCGGATCACTTTTGGTACACAAAGTATCATAATACAATTGGTTGAAAATTAAGTTTTCAACTAATTATATCGTTACATTTAACATTTAATATACTGGCCAGTGTTTTGACACATTGAAATTTTTTTATCTTCTTAGCATTGAAAAATCTCTTCCGTACTTTTTTGTAAAGTATTCGTGCCAATTAAGTTTGCTTTTCAAATTCGAGGTCAGCGCACAGAGATGCAGTCTTTTCTGGATTGGTCTGGTTAAAGTTGAAGGTGGAATGACACAAAGTGCATGAGTTGGCATTTCACTGTCCGTTAATTCGGAAAAGATTTTCTTCGGATTTCTTCTTCTAAAGCTCAGGAATCAAGTGATTCAAACTTTTAAAATTAGATCTAACTATTAAAAATTATTAAACTTTTAAAAGGTTTTTATTAACTTCTCTGTTTTTAACCGTTTGATTAAATTTTAAAGATCCGAATAACTTGATCATGAATTTTAAAGGAAGAGATCCCGACAGGATCTATTTCCAATTCAAACAACTTTATCTATTTATCGTCTTGGTCCTGGCATTGTTTTGTCTTTTCCCATTTTTGCATAACGTTTTAACTTTGGATTTACAAATTCAAATAATTTCCTTTTTGTTTAAAATTTGTTATTACTTATTACATCTTTTTACTCCAAAAAGAAAAGAATCTACGTTGAATTTTTTTAATTCTAAATATAGTATTGCCTTATCTAATTTCTTTTCATTCTATCATTTACTAGCCTTTTAATACACGCGTACATACGCGTGTATTAATTGAAAATTAATGATTTAGATATCATAAAAGTTTCATTATTTTTGCCTTCTCTCTGTAATTCTTTTTTAAGGAAAATCATTTATGTATTTGGAATGTAATGGTGTATCATACAAATTTGGAATCCCACCAAATGGGAACTAGATTGTCACCTACCAAATTTGGCATCCCACCAAACTAATTACCAATGTAAATTATTTATTTTGTACAAGATATAAATTATTTAAATCAATTCAAATTACGAACATAAAGATTCAAACTCGCGCGTTTTGTAACGAACACATAGGTCTTAATCAATAACACTACGTCCACTGCTGCACTGACGATTTCACGAATACGAATCCTACACACCCATTTTTTGTCCAATAACCTAAATGGGTAAATGTAAACAAAAGATTTTAGTAAAATTTAAAATTTAAAATTTTGAAAAATACAAAAAGGTTTTAGTAATTTTGTTTTCTTTTGGTGTGAGGCTTATAAGGCACACTACACCGGAAATATATCATCTCCGGATCCCTTCCATCTAATTCTTCTCATCAAACAATCTGAATCTTTGAAATTTGATCAAACGGCTAAAAATAGGAGTTCATTCTAAATATTATAATAACTTTAATCGTTAGATCAAATTTTAAAAGACCGTTAGATTAAATTTTAAAAATCTAAATTATTTGATAAGGAGGATTAGGTGGAAGGATCCGGAAATCCCTTTCCCACTACACCACCAGTCGACCGTTCTCTTTTTAACTCCCTCCCTCCCTCCCGAGGCCGGTGCATACATTTGTCAGCGGTTTGCTGACATAACCGCTTTCCTCTGTTTTCTTTCTCCTTTCTCTCTCGGACTCTCAGAGAGAAGCGAGTACAACAACCAATCGCAGAGACTGAAAAGCTTGAAGCTTTTCAAAGGCGACGATGTTCTACTCGCAGTGCCTGCTGTCGAGAAAAGGGCCGTTGGGCGCCATTTGGGTTGCCGCCTACTCTTTCAAAAAGCTCAAGAAGTCGCAGGTCAACCAGACCGATATCTCCTCCTCCGTCGGTTCGTTTCGTTTCGTTTCCTCTCTCTCTTCTTTTTTCCGTTTCTTTTATTTTCCTTCGGTTGGCATTTGATAACAAATGAGGGAAATTTGGAATTTGAAATTTGAAAATTTAACTTAATTTATGTTCTTGAAAGGGTGTTTCCTGTTCATGGGTACTTATATTTTGTTGCTTAATTATGTATATTTGCATTGACGTTGATCAATTTTGTTATCTTGTTTCTGGGTTTCCCATTAGCCACTGTTATCAACCATCTGGGAAAATTTTATTGCTCTAGTAATTGTTGTTGGTTGCAGAAATTGTAAAAAGATGGCAGAAAATTTGGGAAATTTTTTGACATTTTGGTGTTTTTTAAATTTGAAATTTGAATTCAATTCGAAAAGAAAAGATTTTGTTGGGAAAGAAATTGGGTGGCTAGGATTAGTAGAGAAAACTAAATCATATATACAGAAGAGTAGGATTGGTTCAATTATTGGGAAAAGAAAAATTCGAATTGCTTCTTACTTGCGTTTTTCGGGTTTTTGTAATGCCAGGGGGAAGTGGATATGATATCTGGAATTTTGAAACAGAATTTGGATGACTAACAGATTACATTTTCTGAAGTAAAGTATTATTTCAACTTTATCATGTTTATTTAGAGTGTTATTTTTCGGATCGGATGCTGTCCAGATGGTATTCATATCGTTTTAGAGTGTTACATTCATAACGGTTGAGGACATTTGCTTCAAATTTATTAGGTTTAGACCGTTTAGTGTTGGGAAATATCCTAAACCGTATTGTGTTGCTGCAGATAAAATTTTGCAGGATGAATGGGATGCTGTTGCTTACAGGGTGCTGGCCTACCTTCTTCTTGGCGTTGTTCGAATATACTCAAAGAAAGTTGAATATCTGTATGATGACTGCAATGAAGTGCTGGTTAAAATCAACAAATTTGTAGTCAGTACAAAAAAGAATGCAGGCCCAGATAAGCTGCGGGCACCTTATTACGCTGTTACCCTACCTGATAGGTTTGAACTTGATGCTTTCGATCTGGGGATCCTTGAAATTGAAGATGTCAGTGGGTAAGCTGTGTAACTCATAAAATTGTGTGAGGATATTCCTGTATTTAGTATTCATATTTAACATGTGTGATTCCCTTAATTCACAGAGGCAATGTGGTGTCCCATGAAGATATCACACTTAAAGGTATTGTGTCTATGATCCCGAATACTATTTTACTTAGTCTCTTTTTATAAGTGTACGTGATTCAGCATGATATGAAACAGATAGTGCATATGGAAGAGGACAATTTTATTCAGGAATGGTACGTCACTTTAAGATTTACGTCACTTAAAGATTCTAATGCTTATCTTTTTCATGTTATTCATTTACTTATATAACAATTAGTTCTTAATGATTGCAAAATTTCCTCATACGCATTTTCATAGGCTTGATTAATTTGTATTCCGAACATGCATTTAAGACTGTTTGTGTTTGTGTTTGTGCAGTATGGTTATGAGGAATTTGATGCCTGCGACACCCCAGTCAAAGAGTATGTAAAATCATTCCAGATGCTGAAATTTTAGATTAGTTTTGCAATATTATCCTTTAATCGTATGTTTGATAAGTATGTCTTATTTCAGTGTACTTTCATCTCACTGGTTGGACTTTGACATGGAGCTACGAGCATCGAGTAGTGGAGCCAAGTCAGCAACAGTTATGGAGGAGTTTCTTGAGAATAGGTTCTCTCAAGAAGAATGCGTTGACCTAGAAAGATTTTGTAGAGTCGAGGATGAACCTCCAAGACAAGTTAAATCATCGGGTCAAGGTCAAGAAACTAGTGGAGAGCAGTTAAAGGCTCCAGATATAGCACTTCTTGGAGATGCTATTCGAGGAGAAGCAAACCCGGCAGAAAAACCTGAAGACCATAGGTTGTCTCATGAAGGTTTGAACCTTGAGACATTCGATGGGACTGAGAGAGAACCTTCCCACCATGTTAGAACATCCAATGAAGTTCATCAGATTGATCGTGAGGAGGTTATGGAACCAGAGTTGGTAAAACCAGAAAGTCAGACATGTCCAAGTATAGTACAAGACCATAATCTAATCACTGTAGAAGCTGGCATGGAAAAGTTGCAGAGTTGTACAGTATCTCAAGAAGACTACATGGACATTGATACATTTAATGGGGTGAAGCAACCTCGAGAACTTGTTTGTCCATTTGGTGAAGCGAATCATAATGATGGAGAGCCAAAAAAACTACCCGAGATGATTTCACCAGATAATAAAGAACGTCAAATTATTATGCAAGAAGATCCAGATCCTCTCTCTGTTTCATGTGATGGAACTCCTGGTGTCAAAATCCCCGATGCAGGTACAACACAGTCAATAAAGCAATTTAATGTTATGTTTCTTATTACTTCTTAATCCTTCAATTCCTATAGTTGTTTTCGTACTGGTAAAGGGCTGCTTTTGCACCATAACATACACAGTTGGACATTATTTGTCATAGTCTGTCACTTTTTGAAGTTCTTTCTTATACCTTGCAATATCTGTGAAATTAAAACCTTCATGCGTTCTTTTGTCCTAAATAAATTTCTCCTAATGCAGGTGTTACTGCACCAAAGTTTATGGTTATTCATACACCAGCCTCTAAGGAGTTCGCTCGATTTTCTAAGAAAAGAAAATGTGTCATGGATGATATGACAGTCCTGCCTAATGAGTACGTGACAGTTTACTTCCCCTTTACATGTGTTAGTTGAAGTGTTTCTGTTTCGCATATTGATAGAAACCTAGGCTATGAATCATTTCTATTTTGTCTAAGGTGTCTGCTCAAATGTTAGGAAGAACAATGTGTCAGGGATGATATTACAGTGCTGTCATTGATGATAAAAATTGTTCAGGACGCTTTGGACTTTAATTATGTTTTAATGGATTATAAGTTGACCATGGAATGTAAATTTGAAACAAAAATTTTCACAGGATAATCAGGAAAAGCATAAATGATGCAAGTGACTTGGTTTATAAAAGAAATAAAGTTCCTCAAACTGCCCTTGCTGTCTGGAAAGCCAGTCTAATTGCAAATCTTTGCTGTGATTTCTCAGAGCCATTGATACCTGGTAATTTTCTATCATTATTTACTTTACGGTTCATCAGTTGTGGAATCGTTGCTAACTATATATTTTCAGCTGCTGTTTCGCGAGAACTTATATCCCTCTTCTGCAAAAAGAAATTAAAGATTACAGTACCTGCCAAACCAGTTGCCCCTCCAGAAAAGTTAGATGCTCCCGAATCTCCAAGTGTTGTTAGGTCAGAGCAAATAGAAATTGCACCAGAAACACCCATTCTTCGTGCACAATCAATGAAATCATTTGGGAGTCCAAAGAGCCCTGATGCTGCTGATATGGATATTGTAACACCCGAGACATCTGGAAGGGTAGAGAAAGAGGAGCCACCCCTTGACAGTGAGCAAGCTGCACCATCTGGATATGCAGAAGAAGTACCATTTCTGGACAGGGATCAGGAACATGATTTCAATTTATTGAATGAGGTATAGTAATGATTATTGTGTTGTGTTAATATACCGCATAGCCATCCCGCCAAACCTTTCTATTTGTGGTCCTCAAACATCTTTAGTGTACGTAACAAGCTCGCACATACCAAATTAAAAGGGCGGAAACGAGCATGCAGGATGTTGATGCTGCTACATGAGTACACGTTATTATGTTGCATCTCATTTGGTTGCAGAATAGAACCAGTTCGTATCTTTCGTTGTTCCATATTTTTCCTAACTTTTTTAGTTGTATCTTGCCTCAGGACATTGATTCGTACGAAGGAGTTAACCCACAACTGGGTAAGAGCCTCAAATTGATTTCATTAAGCTAAACTTCCGTTTGAGTTGTGTATTTTTCTCAATAATTGAATCTTGAAACTTATTTTTGTTGCAGAGGGATTGTCAACGAGAACAAGGTATGGTGGATTGCCCCCCGGGGTTAAATTATTCTTGTACAAACTTTTCTTCAACGTGTTGAACTTTGTGTATACAGAATTGTCGCAAGGTACTTGCATAGACACTTTCCAAACTGTAAAAATCGAGGAGAGGAGGAAGTGAACTTGTTGGAGGTTTCGGATGGAAGAACTAAGAAAGAAAGTGCAAGGCTGTTTTACGAGCTACTGGTATGATCTGTCTGTACTACATGGTTTAGAATCTTCGTGTAACTACGTCCATAAGCCAGCTTTCTTTTCAGTTCTTTTAGAATTCAGGAACCGAAATTGTAACTTCCAAACATGCCGATGTAAAACCATGCGTAGCACATCATCATCTTTTCTTTTTCTGCAGGTGTTGAAAACTCAAGGGTATGTGAATGTGAAGCAAGATGATGCCTATGGTGATATACTGATCTCAAAACGTCCGAAATGGGACCAAACGTGGGGAGACGACGATATGGACAACAGAGGCACCTCGGAAACTATGTACTTGTGTGCGTAGCATACGGAGTCTTGCATACATTGTCGATGGTGCAAGTTTTCGTAGTCGTATAGTCCCCTTGCAGCAAGTTTTTAGTTGTAAATTTAGTGTTTTTCGAAGTTTTCGTTAGAAGAATTTTAGATAGAAAGGGTACAGTCGTTGTTGATTCAAGTTTTAAAGCTTTCTGGTGGACTCTCAGCACCCACCATTGAGCATGGTTTTGTTGAATCTCCAATTCTGTAAACCCATCGCCAATTTTTCGGATTTTGACAAATAAGCGTTAATTCAATAGTTATTTGAATGTGTTCTTAATTCAGCTCCAAATTTACTTTGTAAATCACTACTCGAAGATTGTAACACAAATCGAACCGGCCTGAACCGTGCCCGGCTAGGAAAAATCTTGAATGATTGTACACAAATGGAACCGGTTCGAACCGTGCTTAATCTGAAAAAGATACTGGGGAGCCGGTTTTTCACACCATTTTAACGGAATGAGATCCACTCTCGATGTTCGGAGCTTGCAAAATAAGGAATCTAGACCATTCAGAGAGAGAAAGATTTGAACCGTTCAACTTTTTCGGTTATTGTGAAGTGGGCCAGTAAGATGGCTAATGAGGGGTCGTGAGATTAAAATTAAATTCAGATCTCTCAGTCCGCAGACTCCGAACACAGAGATTCGGAGTGAATCTCAATCCCATTTAACCTCGCACAACCCTTTGTGTTAGATTGAATAAATCAAATAGAAACAAAGATGCGTTAAAAAAAAAAACCGGATTTCATTTCAAGTCATATGCAGCATCTTTTAAAGGAAAACTAATGAAAATGGTTTGAAAACTTTGAGTTTTAATCAAAATGACAAAAATGTGTTGTAAGTAAATAGTACCAGAAGTGACTTTTTAAAGTAAAAATGTTATTTTCTTTAAAAGTGAACAATACCGAAATGTTTGGTTAAAACTCCGTTGTTTTAAACTGGATGTATAATAAACCGTCAGATCAATCCAACGGCTGATATTAAGCTCCCGCAGCAATAGAGAAAAACCCGGTCGAAGCACCCCAACACCTCGTATTCATTTGCCCAAACCCTATACCTCCGCAGGGTTTTACAGGTCCATCGCTTTCTTTTCTTCTGAGAATTTGAAGTGATCAGATCTTCTCGAGCTTTCTGCTTGTTTGCTTAAATCTTTGATCTGCTTTCCCAGGTGGATGATTCGCGTTTGAAAAAAGCCCGAATCGGAGAAAACGAAACAGAGAAATGGCGGGCCAAGCAGCTGCCGCGTTTAGTGGCAACATGAAGGCAATGTTTTCTTCTAATTACGTTGATTAATCGTGTTTAAGTTGTGTTTAATTGTTATTTTCTTCTTAATATGCTGATTTTATAACCTCGTCGGGGTGTGAATTAGTATATCAATGAATGCCCGCCAACTGTTTGTGGAATGTCCTGAGAGAGACCTTGTGTTTAACGGAATTTGTGCTTTGATGTTCATACAGAGAGCTCTGGCTGGCCTGAGGCGTATTGATCTTGACGGTCTGCGGTGGAAAGTTTTCGATGCGAAAGGCCAGGTTGGTGGTTGATGTTTGTGGTTATTTCGATTTTTATGGTAGCATTGCTTGTAGGAATGGAGGATAGTGTTGCAATTTTGTTACGGAATTAATTTTGGTGAATTTTTCATTCAGTTTTTAATGAATTTGAATCGAATACTTGAAGAAATAGCCTTTGCAGCGGATAATGATAACGTAAGTGTAATTTTAGGTTCTTGGAAGACTAGCCGCTCAAATATCTACAGTGATTCAAGGAAAGGATAAACCAACATACGCTCCAAACCGAGATGATGGCGATATGTGCATCGTGCTTAACGCGAAGGATGTTTGTGTCACAGGGAGAAAAATGACCGATAAGGTTTATTATTGGCATACTGGGTAAGTGCCATTGTTTTAGCATTACTTATTGTGAAATTTTTTAGTTGCTAAAACTATGGAGGGACTTCATGGGATTAACGTCATTCAATTCTTGTGCACCGTCGATCAATCTGTCCTTCGATATGATAAATATATGTCTTCATATTTATCACCAAAACAACCTTGAAATAAAAAATTTAGCCCCTTTAATTCAGTTCTGAGAATCATCGAATTTACTCAGTTTTTCTAGGAACGAGCGAAGGATATCAGTAGAATTGATTCCTGATGTTGCCTGAGACCCTCTAAATAAAGTCATATCCGTGATATCCGTTGGTTTTGGTACTGAATCATTTATGGCCTGTATAGGTATGTGGGTCACCTCAAGCAAAGGAATTTGAAGGATCAGTTTGCTAAAGATCCTACAGAAGTCATTCGCAAAGCTGTTATGCGCATGCTGCCGAGGAACAAACTGCGCGATGTGAGTTTAATAGTAGTAGATTTTTGTCTGTTATAGTTAGCTTTTATTATAGAATTCGTTGCTGGCGTACTGAATTCTCTCTCAATGATGCTTGAAATGGATGTAGGATAGAGATAGGAAGCTGAGGATATTTGCTGGCGATGAACATCCCTTCGCTGATAGGCCCCTTGAACCATACCTGATGCCCCCTCGGAATGTAAGGGAAATGCGACCCCGTGCAAGACGAGCCATGGTCCGTGCTCAGAAAAAGGCTGAACAGCAACAACTGGATGCTGGTGATCCACGGAGGGGGAGGAAGAAAGATAGAGCGGAAGTGACCGCATGAAGAGGTATTTGAGCTTATTTCCTGTTTCGAAAGCTGTCGGTGTATAGCTACCATATGGGGCTTGATTCAAAAGTTTAGTTGTCTTGTGGAAAGTGGCCGGCATTTTTCCATTAATAATGTTTTTAGGTGATTTTCGGATACAGTTTCGAATTCTAATGATAAACGATTCAGTTATTCACCACGAATTTGTTGTTTCTTTGAAGCTTATTCTTTGATTTGTGCTCTGTCGTCAGATGAGTTTGATTTAATCTACCTGCTTAACGATTCTTAAAAATCAAATTCTTTCAATTCTTCCACTCAAGTTAACACATCAGAATCATAACCTTTCACAAACAAAGCAACCAAACACACCTACACGAACAAGAAAGAAGCACAAACAAGTGTCATCTGATTCACTTCTAAACTCAAAAACTCTTACAGAAACCACTGCAAAAAGTTCTAAACCCAAACTATTACAGAAACCAATATAAAGTTACTGGGGTTCTAATCGCTCGAGGACCCATCGTCAACGTCTTCATGCTCCGTCACAACCTTCTCTATAAACCTCCTGCGAACTCCATCGATCACAGCTTGCCTCGACCGATCATTTCCACTCAGGCCATCATTAAGTACAGGATCTGATTGGCACAGAAGTAGTGCCACACCTGATATTTCAGCACAGCACAGAAAACTTCATTAAAAAGAGTTTTAAGCATTGCAATACAACAACGGTTCACATCAAGAGCCTCAACATACTAATCATGTACGGGATCCAAACCAAAACGATCTCATATTACAGCGAAAGGCCACAACTTCCAGTGTATCTGCTCCAGTCACCCAAGTTCCAATCCCCCTCCCCGTTGATTAGAACAACACAAAGCCTTATCCCACTAGGCAGGGTTGGCTGTATGAATCCTAGAACGCCACTGCGCTCTTTTGCGCCAAGGATTCCGTTGGTGCCAAGTACTCGAACCAAAAATGTCCACTTCCTCACAGTCCATGTCAACTTGAATCCATTTCTCACAGTAATTCGTGTTCTAAACAACACATTATGTTAACTTAATCGAGTTAAAAGCTTAAAATTTCTTCGCAGACATGAGCGTAACTACATAATATGTTTCTCTATGCACTCGAGTCCGAACTCTATCCCGCTGTTTAGATTGGTTTAAAGTAAATATCACTTGTATAAAGAAAAGAAATATGAAATACCTTCGGGTGTGCATCTGCGGCCAAAGCTCTGCAAGCCGACGTAGTTAGCTTTGACATTCCCACTGTTGTAAACTAAAACAGTCGGAACATTCCGATCAGGGTAGTTCGGAATGCAGTCCGTCGATATTATCTTGACGAATTTTGTAGCGGGATATTTCGTCGCCAAATCTTCCATACACTGCATCAAAACCCCGCACTCGGCGATTCCTTCTTTGTACAAAATCACAACCACCCAAACATCCGGCGGCGCCTGAGACACCTCCCGCACGAAATCCGATCCCGAAATCGGCACCACCGATCCGAACCTCGCAACCTTGGCTGCTTCTCTCAGCTCCGCCAGCCTCTTCTTCCTGTCCAAACCGCCAAATTTTTCACATTTACGGTCTCAATTTCAAGTAAATAAAGCAGTAATTCGGTAAAAAACAAATTGAACTGGAAGGACCTGTATTCTTCGAGGAAGCGATCGTCGTCGAGATCGGGATTGTCCTCGAGGTCTTCGAGGTCCTGCTCGGATTTCTCATCGATCCAGGACTTGTCTTTGGGAAGGGAGGCTTCGTCCTGAGCCGGTGTGAACTTCGGCGGCTTGAACGGCGGTGGCTTCGCCGGGAGGTTCCCGAGCTTTCTCTGTATGTCGTCCCACTGAGTCGATGCTCCCTCCAAGTCCTTGTACACAAAGTGATAGTCCGCCATTTCTCTCTCTCACTCTCCGGTATTCGTCACCAAACAACAAGTAGATGAGAAAAACTCGATATTGATATCTGTGGTTGTCAATGGCGTCGACCAATTTGCGAGTGAATTTCGAATTGGGGTTCAAATTCGAAGACAGAGAGAGTGAGAGAGAGAGAGAGAGAGAGAGAAACTATGTGGAGATAAATAGGAGCGACAGCAAGAAGAGAAGGATCCAGTTCTTCCAGCGAAAGAAAAAGAGAGAGATATCCCTTTACTTTGGGCCTACTTTTATTTTTAGGCCCCGAATGGGCTTAGTTTGGTAGGTGATTTTTACAGGCTCAATTAAAGTGAGATAATCCGCCCTACCCTCTTGATTATATTTTGCATGTCACTTTACGATAGCATGTGAAGAACTTCTTTAAAACGTGACTTTAAGGCCTTGTTTGATAGGGAGGACTAAGGCTGGTTTGGTATTGCTGTGCTTTGAAAAAAAGCTGTTTCTGCTGTGCTGTGAAAATAAACAGCTGTGAAATAAAGCAACAGAGTGTTTGGTAAACTTTTTTGTAAAATTGCTTTTGAAAGAAAAAAAGCAGTATTATAGTGTTTGGTAAACTTTTATGTAAAACAGATGTGAAAAAAAACCGGTTTTTCAAAGCTGGGTTTTGCAGCTTCTTGTTTTTGGCTTTTTTTCACCCAAAACTGTGAAAAAAAGCTGAAGCTGAATGTTTACCAAACACCAAAAACTGTCCCAGCTTTTTTTCATAGCAGCTTATTTTAAAATCACCTCAACCCCAAACTGGGGCTAAACTTGAATAGGAATATTCACTACATCGAAGATATTTTGAAAGCAGATATGGATGAGAACTTCTATATTTTTTCCAGCTTGAAGTTTAGTCATGAAGAAAATATATCTCTTTAGCTCCCACAAAAAACGATAGGATTAGAAGGGATATTTTTTCTATTCATGAGTAATCTTCAATTTGGACAAAATAGAAAAGTTATCGATCATCCTTCATTTCAAAATGTCTTCAATACAGTGAATAATACATTTATGTCCACTTGAAGAGGGCAATGCGGGTTGTCCGTTGATAAGCAATGTAGTCTTTGAATATGAGTGGCGCCAATCAATGCAATCATTCGGTTAAAGTTATGTCAAACTTCTATTCATGTGTTGACGTGTCATATATATGTACTCACAAGTCGGTTTTTTAGCCAAAATAGTCCCTGATATTTGTATAACTCCTCACTTTGGTCCCTGAGATTTGAAATCAATAAAAGTGTCCCTGAGATTGTCCATCATCAATTATTTTGGTCATTCGGTAAAAAATTATGTTAAATAAGGATCAAAATGACAAATATACCCTCAATTTAATAAATAATAGGCCAAAATAATTTGACAAAAAATTGAGAGTATTTTTTTAATTTTATCCTTATTTTATGGAGAATTTTAATGGAAAGACCAAAATGATTGATTGTGAACAAATTCAGGGACAAATTCTATTGATTTCAAACCTCAGTAACCAAAATAAGAAGTTATGCAAATCTTAGGAATCATTTTGGCTAAAAATCCCTCACAAGTCTAATTAAATTTCGCCACGTCAACCTATTAACAGAAATTTTGACAAAACTTTAACATAAGCATATTAATTTACCGCACTCATATTCAAATATTACATTTATAATTTCAATTTCTGTGACATCCCACATCGTCCAGGGGAGTGATCCTTAAATGTATATTCTCATCTCTACCTAGCACGAGGCCTTTTGGGAGCTAACTGGCTTCGGGTTCTATTGGAACTCCGAAGTTAAGCGAGAATGGGGCTAGAGCACTCCCATGATGGGTGATCCACTGAGAAGTTGCTCGTGAGTTCCCAGAAACAAAATCGTGAGGGTATGATCGGGTCCAAAACGGACCGGGATGTGACAATTTCAAATTCAAATACTAGCTCAATTTCAGGACCATTTGTCATAAAACTCCAACTTTATACAACCGAGTTTTACTCATCGAACCGCCCCACTCAACTCAGCTAAATAGGCGAATCGATCCCCGTGTTTCATTGATCGTGTTTCGAATCGAATCGTACACCAAAAACACACACACCCAAACCGAGAGCGAGCTCCCGAAGCTTTCTCTCTCGTCTCCGCTCTCGGGTTCTCAGAAATCGGAAACTCGACCGGAAACCATGGAACCCGTGCAAGCTCTGGTGGCGAACATCCAAGGGCTTTCGAGCCCAGGCGACATCCCGCACCTTCACGCCCTTCTGAAGCAAGCGCAGGAGTCGCTCTACGTCGAGTCGACTCGGTTGCTTCCCGTTCTCGACCAGCTCGACCCTGCCAAGCACTCTCTCGGATACCTCTACATCCTGTGAGCCTCTTCGTCACTCTAACACTTCTGGTTTTCGAATTTTATTTGTGTATTTTTCGTTTTCGGTATTGGATGCCGTAGGATCAGTCAGATAGCGTCTTGTGCAATGTGTTTGATTTTTGGGTTTGATTATTGGGGGAGAGAGAGCGGGAACTGTGTGACCTAATCCACTGTTTGGTGATTGAGTAAACGATTTTAGACGCATCTTTTAATAAATTCTACGAACTCTGAATTAAGAATTCTGTCAGTGCTTGAAATTGCATATGAGATCACAAGTTTGATTGTCGAAAGCATGTATAGCGTGCGGTTCATTTGTTTATAATTCCGCGTAGTTACTAGTTACCAGCATTTGAAAATCGGTGAAACTGACTGTATCATGGGTTTGTGATTGCGGTGACAGGGAGGCATGCTCATCTGGTTCGATTTCAAAGGAGCAGGCGAGTGCGTTGGTCTTTCCCATTGCCAGATTTATCAATTCCTGTGCTGCAGAGCAGATTCGTTTGCAGCCTGATAAATGTATGTATTCATCTTTACTTATTTATTCGACTTGCGTAAATGCTGTTAAACTGCATCTGTCGTTTCTCTTTCCGTTGATTTGTTTGGTTTGTAGTCATATCTGTTTGCAAGAGGTTCAAAGATCAAGTTATGCTGCTTGAAGCACCATTGCGAGGCGTGGCACCGATGCTGACAGCCATTCGGAAAATTCAGGCCTCCTCGGAACACTTGACTTCTTTGCATCCAGAGTTTCTTCTTCTTTGTTTGTTGTCAAAATCTTATAAAGCTGGATATTCTATTTTAGATGATGACATATTTGAGGTTGATCAGCCAAGGGATCTTTTTCTCTATTGCTATTACGGGTCGGTTGCTCTTTCTACACAGTTTACTTTCACTTAAGTTAGCTGTTTTTAGTTCTTGAGGAAATTACTTTCATTTTCTTCTTGGAAGTGTCCTTGGTTTGTTAACATGTTTCACTTTGAGGATTTTGTGTTGCCCAGGAAATTTCTGACTCTATTTCATGTTTGACATCGTTGTAGGGGGATGATATGCATAGGACAAAAGCGTTTTCGCAAAGCGTTGGAGCTTCTTCACAATGTCTGTGATCTATATTCAGTTTACCTTCTTATACATTTAAGTTATCTTCTATAAGAAGTTTGATTTACTTGTCCATTCTAATCGCAAATCATATTTCCCACCCAGGTTGTAACATCTCCAATGACTGTTGTTAATGCAATAGCTGTCGAAGCGTACAAAAAGCATATATTGGTTTCACTCATTCACAATTGGAATGTATGCCTTTTCTTCTCATAGATCCATCTACCCTTAGATTTAATTTGACATCATTTTGACTTGACGAGTTCATCTGTTTGCGCTGTATATTTATTTGAGGATAATTTGATGATTGTTCTTTTCCTGGTGACAGTTCTCTACCAATCTTCCTAAATACACCTCTTCAGTAGCTCAGAGGAATCTGAAGAACTTTTGTCAGGTAATGCAAAAGTTGAGCGCCGCTCTTTGCTACATGTATTCTCTTTAATGGATTGCTTTATTTAAATTCTGATATAATCAGTCATTCCATAGTAGGCTAGCATTTAAACTTACCCGCTCTAATGACTTTATTTGGTTTTTAACTCCCTTTCGAGCAGCCCTACATTGAATTGGCAAACTGCTATGTCAGTGGAAAAATTGTAGATTTGGAGGCATTGGTTGACAAATACAGGGAAAAGTATGAAAATGTGAGTTTTTTATGATGATTTCACCCTGTTGTTTTTCACTTTAGTTGTTTGTTGAATCCATGGTGTCAAAGAAAAAGATGATGCAACATGATCTCTCTGTAACCTACGAGTCTCTGACTCGAATTCTTCAGTCTTCTTAATGAGGCTTTGGAATTGTGTTTTTCCCTAGGACAACAATCTTGGACTGGTGAAGCAGGTTATATCTTCCATGTATAAGCGAAACATTCAGAGACTGACTCAGACATACTTGACTCTTTCCCTTCAAGACATAGCCAACAGCGTTCAACTAAACAGCGCTAAGGAAGCAGAAATGCATGTGCTACGAATGGTAAATCAAAAGTATTGGCAATAAAGTATCCGAATCACATATCTTTGTATTGTACCCTAATGTTATCTTTTATCAAAGTATAGATTGAAGATGGTGAGATATTCGCAACAATTAACCAGAAGGATGGAATGGTTAGATTTCTTGAGGATCCTGAGCAATATAAAACCTGTCACATGACTGAACATATTGACTCATCAATACAGAGGTAAATTGTTTGGATATCAATAAAATTTTGCATTATTCTTTTCTTTTGTCTGTGGGAGAGGTGGTGGCACATCGTTTTTACCATTTTAATTTTCTCTCCTCGCCATCCAGGATAATGGCACTGTCAAGGAAGCTGAATGCTATTGATGAAAACATCTCAACCGATCCTTTGTTCCTGTCAAGGGTGAGTGAATTGTTTCTGTAGTGTTACTAAACTAGTTAGTAGTTTGTTAATCAGACTAATACCTGCATACATGTTCAGACTGGAAGAGAGCGGCAGAGATTTGACTTCGATGATTTTGATGGCGTCCCCCAGAAGTTTTAACATATGAATCAAGCAGTATCACTCAACATATCGACTTGAAGTTGAGAATGGCGATGGACAAAGATGCTGCAGCACCGAAATTGTTTTTTTTGGCTACTTATTGTGCAAAGAGAGAAAGTTCTGAGTCATTTTCTCCCAAACAAGGCGTAGATGTCTCTGGCTACCGTCTATTTATGGAACCAATTCTGAACATGCTTTATATTGGCTTTTCTTTTTGAGCGAAGGCCGAAATTATGCATCTGCAGTGGTAAGAAAATCAACAGATTATATTTTACGCGAAAGGTATGCATATTCTGAACTCAGTAATGTACATTGAACGCAACTGAACTAAGAGACTGGTCATCCCAATTCGCATTTACAGAGAATGACCAAGATTACATCTGCTACCAAAATCATCAATGCATACATCCTTCATACCATTTTCATTTCTCTTTGTTCTTTTTCCGTTTACAAGGCGTTCTCAGTTGGCACCGCATTCATCTGAAGGGAGGAAGAAAATGAATTCGGGGGGGACTGTCGGGTGGGATCATATTGTATGCTGACAAGCAAGTGGAAAGGAATTTACAGGTTACTGAATACAAATATGCCTGACTCTCTCCTCTTTTGATGCCTGATGGAGCGAAGGACAAATATTACGGTTCTCCTTGGTTGCCATGTACGTTGCCCACTTCCTTCGATCTATCTGCAAAAATAAATGGTTTTGGAAAGGAACTTAGTAGGCTGCATCTGTTCAACTACGAAATGTTTCTATTCTGTTAGCAATCAGAAATTAATGTTAAAGCAATTCAATGACGCTAAGAGCTCGTTTGGATGTGCTTTTAAAATGATTGAAAGCGCTTTTGATGAAAATGTTTTTAGAACCAATCATTAATAAAGATGCAAGTAAATTCTGGAAAAGCACTTAAAGTGCTTCCTGGAAGAAGCACATAACTGGTGCTTCTTGCAAAAAGCACTTAAAAGTGCTTTTGAAACCCAAAAATATTTTCTCTAAAAGAGCTTTCAGTCATTTTAAAAGCACATCCAAACGAGCCCTAAAACTCTAGAAATCCCCTAACGACAATGAATTCAAACAGACAAACGCAGTAAGATCTTGTCGAGGAAACTAAAACAAGTAATGATCAGTTCTCAAGGAAACAAGACATCATATGTTGTGTAGCGGAAAGATACCGATAAATAGAGTTCGAATAGTTTTTTAGGTTCCTCACGCTCGGTTGCAGATTGTTCAGTCCAACATAATTTAACTAAAGTCATTCAATTTCCATGTATCTTTTGAAAAAATACCACTGCTTTTAAGATTCTAAGTAACATTTGTTCCCACGCACTCTCGCTCTTTGCCGTATCCCAGCACATTCACAAAATTCCGTCAACTTAACCGTTATCCCATTTGAACTAATAAATCACGTAGTGCACAGAAGTTCTATAGTCTTGCACAAAAAAGAAATTAGTGGTCTTTGCACGCTGTTCGTCCATATCAAATATAATTGCAAAAGACATACATAAGCAACGTGCACACCTTTTTATTTCAACGAAGGGGCATAAGGTGCCGGGCATGGTGATACAGTGTCATCTGGTAGCCGGTCTATCAAATCAACTACCACCTTCAGGCATGCATGGAGCATTTTCTTTTCTAGTCTGATAAGCTGTGTGGCAACTCGCTTCTTTGGATTCAAATTAGCGTCTTCCAACTGCGCAAGAGTGAGGATATTAATTTGGATTCACCTAGCAATAACCTGGTATCGCAACTAATTTGACAGAGCCAAGATTACCAAAGACTCATCTTCACTCAATGTAGTTGGATAGCCAGCCAGCCGTGTTCTAAAATAATCAGCAAGTTGGTCTAACACTGCTCGTTCCATACAAGGACTCACCTAGAAGTTTATAACATCCAGCAGTACATGTCATTTATCACCATAAAAATTTTGGCCTCGTTAAAGACGAGAGACATATTCACCAGTTAATGAAAATCATTTGCTCTTAACATATAAGTTAACTTACCGGACAAATTGGACCTTGAGAAGAGATAACGGACTGCATCTCTGAAGGATCTGAAACATAGCCCAGTCGCAGATAGGGAAGCATATCGAAGACCACTTCCTTTTCCTTTCCCATATATACCTGAAAGAAATGAGGAAGATTTAAAGAACTAATGCAGAAAATCATGTTGTAACTTTCTTAAGGGAAATAGTTTTCAGTACACACCTGAAACGTTTGTACCGATAGTTTTCCATTTCTTTGCGCAACCATTCTTTTATCTTGATATTGTGGATCCTCAGTATTCAAAGCTGCCTGGAACACATAGGACATATGGGATATTTGAAACACATACCCATTTGACATAAACAGAACCTGCAAGCTTATGAAATTATCCAGAATTTACCTCAACCACCAAACGGTCATAAGGGTTATTTTCATCAACAAAACCATAGTTTATAAGCAACTTTGAATTGGGCTGTGGTCCACACCTGCAATATTTTACAAAATTAGGTTTTAGTGATTTCAACACAGCAGTAAGATGATATGGCCACACTGTAGCTACATAATCTTGAAAATTTCTAATAACATACCAAACAGCAATAGACTCCCCTGCCTTATATGGCCGATCAACCACTAGTTGAACAGCACCATCAATAGCAGTCAACATTGCCCTACAGTTGCTTCCATAAGCTAACAATGGGGGCCCAAGAGGAACCAAAGCAAATCTTTGAGCCAAACTAACTTTCTGCGTTGGAAAGTGAGAAAAATGTAAGAAATCCAGATGGCTTGATTTAGAAATGCACGGCACAAAGAGGTGATGTGGAGCACTTAAGAAACTATTTATACCCTTTTCTTATTTTTGTGCGGGTTAACTGTAAGAAGAAAATATAATACCGATGGAATGAAGAACTTACCTGCAAATGCACTACACAAGACTGAACTGCAACAAAAGCTTGTTTGAATATCTCAAATGGGAAGGCCTCCGTAGGAATGTCATATGGGTATTGCTGCAGAATGAAATAAATGAAGTAAATTTAAGTCCATATCACTGGCTACAATACAACACCAATGCCAGTCAAATACACTCGAGTAATACCTGAAATAGGGAACCAGCCATAAACCAGACAGTGTCAAGCTCATTATATTCCCTTTTAATTCCTTCAGCCCTTGCATGAACCTCAGCCTGATTCATCACCACAAGAATGTATCGTAAGAACGTTTTGAATTACTGAAGAATTCCATAACTTACTTTAACAGAAGCATGTACAGCGACCGTAGCATAATAAGATACCTTTGTGGGGCTTCCTGTAAGATAAGCCAGTTCTGCTTCTGGCCATAAAAGGGGCGATTCCACTGCTAACTGACCCCTCCCTCGCTGCCGATCAAGCTCTCTTATATAGGGATACCAAAATGACTTCTTTCCTTGTTTCTTCTCATACATCAGATACAATGCCAAGCATGCCAATTCCGATAATTTGTTCGTAGTTAATAATTCAGCTGCAAAATAAAACAAGCAAAATACACATTAATGTATGCCCCCCATATCCCATTGACTACGAGCATTCATTAGAAAAGTTGAGAAATCGAACAATAACCAATGCACATTACCAAGTGTTTCGTTCCCTAACACTCTCTTCAGAGTCACAACTAAGGAATCCGGCACCGAAAATGCGACATCACCAACCTAGCAATTACAACAATTCAAAGAACACAAAAATCAAAACCCATCACCAAGAAACTCAAAGTACTAAAACCCAATGAACTTTATGAATTAAATTACTCAGTCTCATCACCTCAAGATCTTCGCTTGCGGCAACGTAATGAATGGGCCGGAGCTTCTCGTCGTAGGAAGGTTTCTCCTTGAGCACGACCTTGCAAGGAGGCAGCCCGTTCTTGTGCATCCAAGATTTCAAGTCTTCCTCCTCGTCTTTCTTGCTCACGACCTGACTGTGCTTGCCGCCGTCCTCCTTGCGCGACCCAACCAACGTCTCGGAGCTGGAGGCGGAGCACAGATTTCTCCGGCGAATCGATCTGAAAGAAGGTACGGACCTGAGGAGCCTGGTCTTCCGAGGCGAAATTGAAACGAGGAGAGGGCGGTGAGAGGAGGAGGACGAGCGAACCGGCGACAAGCAAATGCACCGGTGGTGCGGAGGACTGAGCTCCATGGCGGAGGGGTGGGATTTGAACAATTCACAGAGAGAGAGGGGGAGTGAGGGGGAATTGGAGGGATAAGAGCGCGGAATTTGGCACCGTAAATCCGATTGGAGGGAAACGAAGATACCGTTTGGTGGTGTTTTGTGGACTCACACTCACAGCCGGGAACTTGCCACAGGATGATATGATGAACAAACAATTTAATTTTTATTATTTGATATTTCGAGAGATTTTTGTTCTGAATACGGAACGGTGCGTCGTATGTTCTTATATTAGTAAAAAAAATATTATACAATAATATATGGCGTGTGCTCGTTTTTGGACACATTGAACAATCTTTATAATATTTCAGTGTTGTATTTATTTGTCTCAAGATCTTAAATATTGTCTTATTTAAGCTTGATTAATTAGAATGATTAGAGGAGATAAATGTTTTATGTTCCCTCAATAAAAGTTCTTCAAATACCAGTAGCACTTCTAAAATTCACTTTTTAGGTGAGTAAGCATTCATGTCGTATGATTATTGGACTTCACACGGGTATTACATACTCTAATACTTAAAAGTTCTAATTCTAAAGGAGATTGACATAATTCTTTATTTTGGTCCCTGATAATAAAAATCGACAGAAGTAGTCCATAAATTTGTCTACCCTAAATCATTTTGGTCATTTCGTGAAAATTCTGTCAATATTCTCGTTAATTGTTACGTGAACGACCACATGACTACCTTTTAAGGGGTATTTTTGTCAAATCAACCCCTCCACTTAACGAGAACATTGACAGATTTTCACAAAAAAATTAAAATAATTTACAGTAGATAAACTCATAAACCACTTTTATTGATTTTTATTGTCAAAACCGAAGTAAAAAGTTAAATCAATTTCAAATACCATTTTGAATAAGAAGCCAATCTCAAGGCAAGCACATTGAGATAGCACACATATCAACTCTTGATAAACCTATGCAAAGTGCCATACAGGCCCATAACTATAATCACAATGTCAAACGAGCCCAAGTCCTCGTCCCTAGTCCTAAAATTGCACATTCCTTCGGCTCAACTTTGCAAAATAACTCTAAACCACTGTAATTATGAAAAGAAAATAAAAAATAGATATAACTGAAGCAATGGTCTTTTAATTTTACTCAATTTTGGAACTTTGATTTATGTATTAAAAATTCATGATTGGTTCATGCACTTGTAATAATTTGAGCAATAATCATTTTGACTAACTTTGTTAAAACTTCCATCCATTTTTCGCTTCTTTAAATTCTTTATTTTGGACGGAAGTTCTAACAGAATTAGCAAAAATGACAATTTCTCTACATTATAACAAGTTCAAGAACCTATACTCACGAATTTTTGGTTCAGAAGCCAAAGCTCAAATTGAACCAAAGTTCAGGACCATTGCTCCAATTTTCTCGAAAAAAATAAATATATAAATAGCCAATACATTGTAAATGCGATTGTCATAGCTACTCACCTAGAGAATGAAAAATGAAGGGCAAATTTGATTACTCACAGTTTTCGTATATAATTGTGTACACAAGTTCGAAAGTAACATCTATCGAACAACGATCTAGGTAGAGAAAAAAAAGATCGACAAAAATGATCCGATTAGCAACCAAGGAGGTGCGAATGGTTGAGGTGACAAAATTGGACTACAAATGCAACTTGGCCCTAAACATATCTCCAAGGACCTGCCTAGGCTGTGGATTATCCGGTCCCCTGTCCCGCTGTCCAGACGTGAAGTACAAGTAACCGTTCCAGAAACCGGTGCACGTGGTTTTTATTCGGTAGGGAAGCCTTCCGATCACTGACCAAGTCTGCAACATATAAGTAGACAGAAATTTTCAGTACAATGAATGATTTCTGATGTAAAGTTTCTAGTGATGGGAGAAGAATAGTACCATGGTGTCTAAGTGAAATTGGAAGACCTCGCCTACGAGGATCATCCTTTTGGTCACCGGGTTCTTTTCTGTTGTACCACCGGTGATGATGATCGAATTGTTGACAAGTACCCAAGAGCTCTCTATGTGAGAGTCTGGTTTTGGCATAGGAGGTAAAACTTTCCATTTCATTTCGTCATCCAACATATAAACATCACCGTAAACCACCTGAAACAGTAAGAACCGAGGTTATAAGAGGATAGTAGCATGGATAAGTCATGAACATTATGGCTAGCTGATAAAATCCAAGGACGGTAGATAGTCTAATGAACACGCGATAATACCTCGTGCCTGCGTGAACATTTGAAGATTGGTGACCCAGGCTTGGGCATAAAATCACCCTCTTGACCACCAATTACGAAAAGGCAATCATTGTACACTACGCAAGCCCTGTTAGAAGATTGATTATCATGATTAGAAAACAGTAAAACGAACTCACAGGATTCAAGTTTTTCTGAGAGGAAACTTTTGAGGTGATTAAAATTGATGTTAATACAAATGTCAGGGGTGCTCAAGAAACCTGTGAGGTCCCCCGCGTGGTATGGGTACTTCTTTCCGCCACACTTTCTCCAATGCTTTTCCATCCTTCACACCAAGACTCCAGTGCTCTGTGCCGGGCGTATGGCGGTTTTCCTTGCTGCCACCCATCACATGGAGTCTGCCTCTCCACAGTTGAGTTGCTGGAGCATACCTGCAAATTCTCTGTTAAATTAACCGTATGCAGATAAAAGAAGATATCATCCGACTCAATAAACCAATGTATTTTGACAGAGTACGGCATAGTATGATTGACACGAGACTTAACCAAATTATATATACCTAGGGGAGGGTAATGGGGGCAAACTGCTCCATTTCTTTGTCTCCGTGTCCAGCACAAATGTACGAGCTGTAGGCCCTCGGCATTGAGGACCATATTGGCCTGATACCACATATATGTATCTTCCATCAGTGATCACTCCCAAATGGGAATGCGCCATCTCTTTCGGAGTATCCACCCTTCCCACCCATGTGTTGTCAGTGAAATTGAATATATCGACATGAGAGTGCACCTATAACGCGAAGGCATACAACATGAACAACAAAACCAACAATTTGAAAGGAACATCACATTGCAGTATTGAATCGGTTTAAATTCATCAGGCATTCGAACAGAAAAGCGCAAGATAAACAAAGATCCTCACATAGTCAATAGTTCCATATCCCGCAAACACGTAAAAGAGATTCTTAATCTGAGCTGAAGCTCCATCTAGACGAGGCACGGGTGCTGGTGGCATAGGCTCCCATGGTAATTCCGGTGCAGCTATATCAGCAAAAGTTCCAGACAATAATCTCTGCGGAGCACGTTCCTTTGTTTCTTTCACAACTCCTTTCTGCATATGAGAAAAAAATTCATAACCATCCAGCAACTACCAAAATACAAAACCAGAAAACCCATTTGTATATGGGAAACAGTAAAATTTCAGATAATTACCAACTACCCAAATTCCAAAACAACATAAATTACATGTCTCAAGCATAAATTTTCCATCTTTTTCTTCTAAATTCCCAGAACCCCAGATTCAATTCGAAACAATGTGGCTGAAAATTCAATTCAAAAATAAATATAAATAAATAAATAAATCCAAATGGGTATCAGAAAAAATGGGCATTTGATGCAATTGGCTCACCACATTAGCTTCATTGGCGGTCGCATCTGGTACAACAAAGGTCCCAGCTTTATCAAGCACCAAATTAGAAGCAATCAAGGAATACGCAGAGGCAGAATAGGAAGAAGAAGCCCAGAGGAAATCTGCAGCGAGCGCCACTCCAAGCAGAACCGCACAAGATGTGAGAACTACCCATTTGGCCGCGGAAAAAGGAGAATGATGAGTTTGATCTGGGGCCGTAAATCTTGTCATTGTTCATCGGAAGCCATGAATGCGCAGGAAAATATTTATAGAGAGAAAAGGAGTGATTGGAAGAGGAGAAAATCGTCGAAGAGGAATTCTGAGGAGCAAAAGAGTTGGGCGCCAATGGTTTCCATTCACTTTCGCATGTGCCTTTGCCCCCCCTTGGCTAATTGTTTTTTCTTTCTTTCTGGTTTTCCTTTTTCGAATTAAAATTAGCCTATTCTTTTATTTCTTCTACAGATAATATCGTATGTATTTAAAAAATTTAAATAAATAATTAAGAGTGAGCTTAAAAGCAAATTCGCGTACGAAAGTCATGTCTTTATTGACTGTTTAGGAACCGGATTCGCTCCGGACCCAAATAAACTAAGTATAAGGATCAAAGAATTCGGACCGTTGAAATTTGATCAAATGACTACAATTATTATAACTTTTAGAAGGGCCCTCTGTTTGTAACCATTGGATCAAATTTCAACGACCCAGATCCTTTGTTCATGAAGCTCCATTTATTTGGGTCCGAATGGGATCCGATTCCGACTATTTATATCTCATATTGAGAGACGGCTACGGACTGAAGCACCCTACACAAGTTTTTCTCTTCTCATGATTGGTCTACATTGTGTTTTATTCCTTACAAGCCTCTAGGACCCTAACAGGCCATCCATAATAAGCCCACTCTGTACGATAGGCATAGGTCCAGTCCAACTTCAAGTCCATATTCGACATTGACGAAGCCCAACATTTGGAAATGAGAGCACAATTATAAGGAAATGAGATTCTAGAGCCCGCTGATCAAGAAATTCGGATTGTTCAAGAGAGATAGAAAGAGATATGAGTTGTTCAAATTTTTGAATCTTTGTACAAGTGGTCAGTAAAATAGGCTAATAAAAAGCGTAAAATTGAAATTAAGTGATCCGAATCTCTCGAACTCAGAACACAAAACCCGGGATAGATGTCAATCCCAATTATAATTCGAAAAGGACCGTCTCTCAAGAGAAACGAAGACCTGCGGCCGAAAACAGGAAACCGTGGCGCGGAATTAACCAACGATTACGAAAAAAGCCCAGCCCAAAAACAGAACCCGCTGGGTCCCACAAATGGGCCAATCAGCCCACCAGAACCAATCACGCTACAACGAAAGAGATTAGAGAGAGAGAGAGAGAGAGAGAGAGAGAGAGGGCGTGTGGTGAAAAGGCGTCGTTCCCCATTTTCCTAAGGTCTTCAGCTGCTTCTTCCTCTCCTTCTTCCTTTGGATCTCCGAGCTCCGGCGGCTCATTGACCTTCCCATCCCGGAACCCAATCGCCGTCCGACTGTGAGTTCCTGAAATCTCTCCCTCGATTTCTCTTTCATTTTTCTGATTCCCCCATCCCTCCTCAGATCGGCGCACTCCTTTCGACTTAGGGTTCGTATCTGTATGTATTTATGCTTTGTTATCGTTGCGCCGGTCAAAGCTTTTAACTTTGTGATTGTTCCAATCGAGAAATGGTAGTCGATTACGAGTATCAGTAAGATAAGCTTACGATTGAAAATTTGATTTCCGTTTTGCGCCGGAATTCTGTTTCGATGATTGATCTTACGGTTGTTTTAATTCATATTAACTCTTAGGATTCGCAAAACCGAGCCCAGTGACGTTCTAGCATTCATACGGCCGACCCCAGTTAACGGGAGACAAGGCTTTGTTGTTGTAACGCTTTGGATTTATTTTTGTAGACTTATTTTTGTTGTCGTAATTTTGCTATTATGTATGAGCAGTTGGGAAAGAGTAAAACTTTTGTGCCGCTCATTGCTCAATTGGATGTTTTGTTTTAACCAATGAGTCGTATTTTTTTTGTTTTTTTTGTTTTGTTTTGGTAACTGGCAGGAATATTGACTGAAATGGCTGGAGGAGCGATCCGCCAGTTATTGAGGAGGAAGCTTCAGTCTCAATCTACTGTAAGAATCTTTGTCCCGCCTCGGTGCCCTTTTCGTTTATTTTTTTGGGCATTCAACATTTCCAGTCCTTTTTGTTTACTTACTTGGAACTTTATGATAACATCCAGATATTGTTAGGCTTATGTTAGTACATTTTTCATTTGTGAGTTATGTTTTCTTCTTAGAGTAAATGACATTCACATTTAATGAAGAGAAGGAAAACAATCATTTAAGTATCTCTTTACCTTTTCTTTTGTGGAAATATCGTAAATTTCTGTTCGAGAATAGCATAATAATGGTTGTTGTATGCTACTTAATTGCAGGCCTCTCCATTATTGGCTTCCCTAACACATAAGAAAGATGATGCTGGGTCTGCAGGGGCAAGGTCTCTCAGAGCACTTGCGCTCCTTGGAGCAGGTGTTTCAGGACTGTTAAGTTTTGCAACTGCTGTTGCATCTGCAGATGAGGCTGAACACGGATTAGAGAGCCCACACTACCCCTGGCCTCACGCGGGAATCCTTAGCTCATATGATCATGCTTCGTAAGTTCAAACAGAATCCATGACACTTGTTTGTGTGTGTGTTTTCAATTATTTATTTCCTGTGAATACAAGTTTTTTACAGGATGCAACTGAAGCTTAATGGCATCAAATCTTATAATATATTGAGCTTCATTGGTTTTTGCAAAATGTTTTGGGTTATATTTCTAGCCCTGCACTCTGGTGTCCCCCCAAGCAAGAATCCCATACTTATTTTCTATCTGAAATGTTGTATCATAATGTGGGTTGTTGATGGTTCAATTTCAATTCTACTTGCAGGGTTCGTCGTGGTCATCAGGTTTACACACAAGTCTGTGCATCCTGCCATTCCATGTCTTTAATATCTTACCGTGATCTGGTGGGTGTTGCTTATACCGAAGAGGAGACAAAGGCTATGGCAGCTGAAATTGAGGTAACTGATGGGCCTAACGATGAGGGTGAGATGTTTACTCGCCCTGGTAAACTTAGTGATCGATTCCCGCAGCCATATGCAAATGAGCAGGCAGCTAGGTTTGCTAATGGTGGAGCATATCCTCCTGATTTGAGTCTTATTACAAAGGTACTTGCAGTCTTCTGCTAATGAATTCTTATTGATTTGTATTTTTTATCTCCTGTGGAAATATCTCACCCATGTCCTTTCAGGCTCGTCACAATGGTCAGAATTATGTATTTGCCCTTCTCACCGGTTACCGTGATCCTCCAGCTGGTGTTCAGGTAATTTCTATTCATGTATTTATTCTGAAAAAAATTGTGGATGTCATGAAAAAGAAAGAAAGCTTACACGTTTATATGAATTTGCACTATCCTGATTTTGTACTACTATTGCAAAGTGTATATTTAGCCTTTTACGGACCCAACTATTATCCCATCTATTTTTGAGTTATGACTAAAATGGAAATACCATTTCGTATGCTTGTCGGCCCTCTGGTTCCTGTTGTGCTGTTGTCATTGCTAATTTGTTGTTCGGCTGTGAGTGTCTGGTATTTGCATCAATGTCAGTGTTGTAATTCATTAGATTTTTTTTTTTTGAGGGAGTAATTAGATTAGATTAGATTTGAACGGTGAACGTCAATTTGGTGTTTAGCTCCATGTTGCTGAGAATTATGTTTGTGTATGGAGTTCGTGTATTTGTGGTTCTATGAAATGGAGGTGATGTCATGTAATTCTTATCAACTGCAAAATGTTCTCTGGTCTTTGTAGATCCGAGAGGGCCTGCACTATAATCCATACTTTCCTGGGGGAGCAATTGCTATGCCTAAAATGCTTAATGATGGTGCTGTTGAGTACGAAGATGGTACTCCTGCAACTGAGGCTCAGGTTGGTTTACGATAGAATTATCTGTATATATAACGTGAGAGTCTTATTTTCTGAATGGTTGCTCAAACTAATCGAATATTGCTATGTTGCAGATGGGGAAAGATGTTGTATCATTCTTGACATGGGCTGCAGAACCAGAAATGGAAGAGAGGAAACTCGTAAGTTTCATTATGCAATTTCCCTTATTGACATTGCTGAAAGCCGGAAACTATTTTAAATCCTGACATGACGAGTCTTGAAAATGCAGATGGGATTCAAATGGATCTTTGTTCTCTCGCTGGCGCTACTTCAAGCTGCATACTACCGGCGCTTGAAGTGGTCAGTTCTCAAGTCCCGCAAGCTGGTTCTTGATGTTGTGAACTAAGCCAACCCGCCATACTTCGGTTTCTTTCAATGTTTTGCTTCCGGGGAGGACCTATTTTGGAAATAATTTTTTCACATTGTAATCATAGGCTTTCTTTTCTTTCCTTGTCAAATTGGCTCAAATCCGAAATTGGTGATGGAGTTGACCGTAGGAGTCATTTTAAGAGATATAATAAGCTACTCCATACAGATGGAATATTTACGTTTTTTCCCTGGGCATGTGAATTTTGATCAAACTTTCTTCTACTGCCA
The DNA here is from genome assembly GCA_024362995.1 of Heteromeles arbutifolia. NCBI lineage: Eukaryota > Viridiplantae > Streptophyta > Magnoliopsida > Rosales > Rosaceae > Heteromeles > Heteromeles arbutifolia. The sequence continues at coordinate 944,951 of JANCRC010000007.1, forward strand.
AATTCTACTTTATTGGATTATAGGTAGTCATTTATTCACAATACAATAAAGATATCAGGAAAATAAAAAGATGGGCATAAAGGTAATTTTGCACCTTTTTTGTTTACGTATTTCTTTTTGTTCACGTGTCATCAAAGCGTATCTCTTGCTTTTACTCCACGTTCTCCCTCTTAAAAATGAAATATTTTTAGTAAAATAAAATACAAAAACAAAATTAACCTACAACTATCTCTTCCTTTGCTCCCATAAAAGGAAAAAAAATCAAAATTTCAATCAGTGTGGGGATTTTTTTAGTATACAATTAGATTGTCGCGCTAGTTAGTGCTACGGTTTAGTGACAATTCTCTTTACTTGTAAGTGAAAGGTCTTAGGTTCGATTCTCGCCTAAAACGAATTTGAACTACATTATTGCTAGCACATTGTCAAGCTAAGTCTACCCTCCTTTAGTATAGATAATATCGTTTGTTCAAAAAAAAAAAAAAAATTGCCGTCTTAATTTGTTTCTATAATGGCAATGGGCTGAAAAAAAGCATGGAACATCCATTATTTCAACCCTTAGCATTGATCCTTATTAGATAGTAGACATTGAAGTCTTATGAAGCTAACAGTATCTCGCTCATCATGTGATCTGTATCTTGAAATGTATCTTCGTCCCTTTATACCAACCGGGAGAGATACCCATATCGTCACCCTTTTGTTCTAAATAGCTAATACTGAATCGGAAATCAAGGTCATAGCAAGTCCCACAACACCAATGACAACCAATCATTATCCCACAAAGTGGAATCGGGTGTATGAATCCTAGAATATCACTACACTCGATTTTGCACAAACTTGGGTGCAACTACATTAACAAGAACGGATATACCCCGGTCATATACCCAAAAGTAAATAAAATCAATGATTTTGCGAAAATGGTCTTCCCAGTTACAAAGATGTTAAGACCATCTCCAACCGAAAGGGTCCAGAAGGCTAGAGGGCCGAAAATAGCCCGAAAAACGTCTCCAACCAAGGGCTAGGCTAAAGGGCTCGTGGGCCCCACTGGACAAAAAAGGGCCAAAGGGCAAACCAGGCAGCCCAAATGAGCCAGCCAGCCGGCCCCGGGTGGGGCCACATGCTGAAGTCATGATGATGTCATATTTGATTTTTTTAACAGTTTTTTTTTTTTTAAATTAAGTAACATTAAACAATATTAAACAACATTAAATAACATTAAGTAACATTAAACATAAAAAAAAATTTAACAACATGAAACTTAAACAACATTTTAAAAAACATGAAAATTATTGACAATCCATAACATAAAATTATTGAGGTAATTTAATTTAAGTAACCATAGTAATTCAATTAAAATAATAAATTATGTTTGGTCCTCGGTTGGAGATGATTTTTTGTGACAGGGCTATGCTTGGCCTGGCCCTTGATTGGAGACGGTAAGAAATATGACTCTGCACTGTTCATTAAAATATTAATTTATTGGAGGGCCAGAGAGTTAAAACGAGCCATCTGACCCTCATTCGATTAGAGATAGTCTAATAGTCCAACTCAACTCTGGCAGGCCTTTTGTCTCCATTCAATATTCAAAAGTTTGGCACCATGTTGAACAAAAGTTAGGGTGAGATGAGATGAGATGATGGTTATTCACAAGCAAGAGATTATTGACTGAGTGATGAGTTTGTTAAATATAATCGAGTTAAGTGGTATTTAGATCAAATAAATCTTGCAATTGACTCATTACCCTTATCAATCATATGACCTACATGGCAACATTATTTACTAAATTTTTTTACAGAATAATCAAAATAATTGATGGTAGACAAATTCACAATTTCTATCGAATTCAAATCTAACAGATCAAAATGAGAAGTTAAACTAATCTCAAAGATCATTTTAGATCAAAAGCATTGCTTGTGAGTGGCGAAATATCATATGTGGAAAAGGAGTTACTTCAATTGCATTTATCGTAAGACAGAAACTCTATGTATTGGTCTCATTCAATACTCAGCTAGTCAATAAGAGAAAAAAACATGTTAAATTTCACGATAGGTCATTAAATTATAGGGCATGTGGCATTTTTTTAGGTACTCCTCCGCAGTTCAAAGTCGAACAAACAAGAAACAAAGAACCACTCATTCTTAGTAGGAAAGTAGGAGAAGATACAACTAAGAAGAATGCGTATTAACTAATATAAACGAATATGTGAATAGCATCATCTTAACGTTTAAATTTTGAAACTTGGTATATAAAAGGCGGAGATGGATTCTCTCTTTTTTTTTCCATACACTTTCATCTTTTTGATATTTTTGTCCTATTATCTCTATAAAAAAATCATTATAAAATATTGACGTAGCTTAACCGTGACCACATAAACAGAAAAATAACGAAGGTGTATGGGAAAAAAAGGAGAGAATCCATATCTATAAAAGGCGATGTGTTTGTCTGAGACTGAGACAGGGTCACCTCTCATAACATTACACGCGTCGATACATCATGAATTCATGGAAAAGGCACGTGGTCCACTCCGACCACCCCTCCAATCAAGTCGTACTGTTTCACCAACATCTTGGGCCGCAAACTCACGCGCTGCCGGCCCACCGTGCCACCCACATTCCTCAACGGTTCTGAAAGGTCATTTTACTTGTTTTGGCTAATCTCGTTGGTACACGTGTGCACATTCCCCAACCTTTCTCCATCACAAACTAGGAAACCCCAATTTCCACTTCAGTTGGAGAAAATGCGCCGCCGGCCTGTTGTTATCGTTTTTGTGTCTCCTTTTTAATTGTATGTGTCCATCCACTCAACTCGAAACTTAACATCCTTAAGTTTAAATATATGAGGATGTGGTGGAGACGGACTGGGAGGTGGTGGTGTTTGAAGAAGAATCCGGATTCTCGTTGGATTTTCTTTGTGAGGATTTCGGAGATTTATAAATCGTGTTCGTTCATCGTATATCGTGCAGTTAGAAATTATTTTAAATTAATTTATTTAAAGTTAAACACAAATAGTACCTGATAAAAACTAATCGCACGATTTATAATAAACGGATACGATTCACGGATCCTCTAGGTTGAAGAAAAGGTAGACAGCAGAATGGGGGTTGAAAGTGGCTCATGTGATGGTTGGACTTCGGTGAGGAGACGAAGAAGGGGTAGTGGACTATAAAAGTGTGGTGACCACCAGAGTCGTGTGAGGAATTTGGGTGGCTCCCTATTTTTAGTTTTTATTATTTTATTTATTAACACCGTTACTTTTTTAGTTAATGAGTGGAACACGTGTTAAATAATTAGAAAAAAGACATAAAAGAAACACAAAAATGAGGATAGCGTAACCTTAATCGAGAAAATGATACTTTCACCAAACCTGACTCCACGTGTCCCTCCCTGACCAACATGTGGGTCAAACTCCAGAACACAGAAATCAATTACACCTCTAGTATCGAAAGAAGCTTATGCATGAACAAGTTCACCGTCCGTCATGTAGAATTTTAATCTAATAATATTGTCATGTTAAAAAAATATATTTACACATGATATAATTTGGATTAGGAACCTATAATGACGATAAATTTGTTCCATATCGTCTTTCCTCTTGTATATGAGCAAGTTTTCACTGTATATTATATATTGGGGTGACATTTGAGATCATTTACTTAAATTTTATTTTTCTGATCACATAATGTGGATGTTTGGTTGTATTTCTTTTTTAGTAAATCCTTAAAAAAAAAAATCTAACCATTAACTGCTCGTCATATGTCGATATAATATAGTTTTAAAATATAATATCTCTAACTTATTTCTTTATATTATATGTATTAACAAATAAAATAATATATTATATATATTATGGGTTTCTTATAAAAAATTCTTCCTAGATACGCCAAACTTAGGCGGGCCCTACAGGCAAACGAATCAGCCAATGGGTTGTCAGAACACACTTGGAGTGGTGCCCTCGACACGTGGTGTTTCCTCACCCAGCCACCACGCTCCTGCTATGATTATCCCTTCTGCCCTCCGGAGAGAGAGATACTGAGAGAAAGGAGGAGAGCGAAAGACAGACAGAGATCTGGCATCCGCGGGAGAGGAGAGGAAGATCGTGCGAGGAGGGTGGATGGACGCCAGAGATGGATGGCACGTCCCATACGGTGAGACTGGTGCTCTGGATAAGGCGATAATCAACCCGACAATGATCAGATTCCGGCCGATTGCTCCGAAACCGGCGGACGGCGGCTCTTCCTCCGGTGCGACTTCGGCGGATGGTAAAACCGTTCTTAGTGAAAGCAAGAGATTCAAGAGGAAATACATTAGGGTTGCAAAGAACCCTAAAAATAATAACAGCGCCGGAAAAATAATCAAAAGTAGATCTTCCTCAGAAGATAATCCGACGGCTGTCGTCACTCTTCAGCTGATGCCGGAAAAAACAGAGTCGAGAGATTTTTCAGGTAGTGGATCTTGGTGTACTACTGTTGATCCTGCGGTTGTTAAAACATCGGATAACAGGGAGTTGCCTACGTGGATGAACGTAAACCCTAAGATGAACTGGTCCGTCTGGAACGCGGACACCCGATCCGGCACAGATCGAACGGCGGTGGTGCCTCGGGTGGTGGCGGTGGACTCGTGGGTGACGGTGGAAAGCGTGACAGACACGTGCATGGATGTACGATGTTTAGGTTGTACGGACGTGGAGAAACTGAAGAGTTTGGATAAAGACACGTGTCCGGGGTTTATATCGGACGGTTTTAACAGAGTGCAGTGGGTGAACGAGGCCTACAAGAGGATGGTGAACTACGTGGAGGGGCAGTCGCCGCCGGCGGAGGTTGTGGTGTGGCTGGCTACGAAAGAGAGCCTGCCGTATACTCACCCATGGTTCAGTTGCCTGGTGAGGCTGCAGTACTACACGATGCAGAAGGATAAGTGCTCGAAGATGGTGCCGTGCGATGTGTGGAGGATGGAGTGCGGGTTGGCTTGGAGGCTGGACATCAAGGCGGCGCTTAGTTTGGGTCTTTGAACCAGAAGCAGAGCTGGAGTAGACAACGTGATGTACCATCTGTGTTCCCGTCCAAGCTAAAAATTTCTCCTCGTTGAGCCATGCATTTTCGGTCGCAGGTGTGCTTTCAAAACTTTGTGTCTCTTACGTGTTTGTTTTTTCAAATTGCTTAACAAGTGTTTTTCAACTACCATAGGGTTAATACTGTTAACTTCATTAGTTTTCATTAAAAATAGAGTTCCCAAAAATTCTTTGTGCACACCCACCTAAACAAAACATCCTCTCTCTCTCTCTCTCCCTCTCTCTCTCTCTCTCCCTCCCTCCCTCACACACACACACTACAGTGCAATATTTCAGCCAACGATATAGACGCAACTTTTATTCACAAAACGCAAGACTCTGTGCACGTCTATACCTGGACAAAATCAAGATGAGAAAAATCGAGAGCAACGATACATGTGGATTTCCATCGTTTTAGAAATGCTATTGAGTCGGCCGATGATTGAAAGCGAATTGATTCATAGCCTGCGAAGGCTACGATCTGAGTCGGAGCCACACAATTAGAATTGGGGCTGATGAGGTTGGAGAAACAACAATCTTGTTTCTGTAAGAGCAACGGATTTGTCTTGGATGGTTGAATCCATACGAAATCCAGACAGAGGCTTGGTCGGTGTTGACGAAGATAAGGAGTCGTCAGCGAGGTGGGTTGTTTGTGGGTTTGGGCGAATTAAAGAATGGATGTGTCTTTGATAGTTGAACCCACCTCGCCGACGAGAGATTTTTTCAGTGATGATCATAATATGAGGCGCTACATCATGTGTTCTTATATAAATGAATAGATATGAGTGTTAAAAGGTTAAAAATTTAAAAATTAAAATTTTTCACTACTTACATAAAAACGCATGATGATGTACCATCCCTGTTTCCGTCACAACTAAAAATTTCTCCTCGCCAATGACTTCTCCTTTTGTTTTTTAATTTCCAATACAAAATAATAAATTTAACAATGTTAACTTTTTAATAAATTGAAAAACACATGTCAAGTAATTAGACAAAAGGCGGATGAGACAAAAAATTTAGGGACAGCAGACTGTGACCTACATTTTCTTATTATGTGAAGTTTTCATTTAGAACCACACGTACAATTAAGTAGTAATTTTCTCTTCTAATAAGGCATATATGTCGATGGGAAAATTGAATTTGATTCTAGTTTTATAACAATCAAATTCTTATAGTGGGTCAGCAAATTTGAGTTTAATGTGAGTAATTCAAACTTATGGGTTCAATATATAAGTTTGTGATCACTTAATATTACAATCTAGTAATATTTTTCTTCACTTGTAAGTGAGATCGTCTAGGCATTACTCACGACTTTTAGATGGTCTAACAACATATAAAGTAATGCCATACACCCTGTACCAAACAAAGGCATGTCTCCAAACTTAGTAAATTAATCTTACATAAATAAAATAATAAAATACAATATTCTCTCCTCCCCACTCCCCCCCCGGGGCGCCGGAATAGGATTTTATTCAGATCCTCATTGTGAGGATTATGAGGATCACTTCATCATGTCCATTCGTCTCTGTCATTCTTCGGCCAGAAATCATTTCAATTTTTTTATCTGAAAATATGACTTTAGCCCCTGAAACTCAATTTTCGTTACATAAAATCCAACATAATTTTTTTACTTGATTAAAACCCATTGACTAGGCTCCACACAAGCAAATTCATTAACTATGTTTGACTTCACCATTGTACATTTTTTGAATGCCTAATATACTCTTAATTACATTTTTGACCTATACAATTAATTGTATACGGATTAAAAGGTGGATTAATGACTCTTAAAAAGATAAATAAGCATTAATATTCGTACTGTGATTCGATCACAATAATATGATGTAATTTAACAAATATGTGGGGAATCAATAAAAGTGCTTACACTAGTAAAAAAAAACATTGCGCAACGAAACACACATCACTTTGCGCGACGAAACTCTAAATTGTCACGCAAAGTCTTGCACGACGAAAAACACATCGTCGCGCAAAGTGACGAAATTCTTGCGCAAAGTGACTTTGAACGACGAAAATTTAAACTTCGTTGCGCAAAGTCTTTACAAAAATAAATATTTTTTTAAATCTTTGCACGATGTAATTCAAATATTTCGTCGCCTAAACCAATTTATTTTCGTTTTTTATTTTGTACACATAACACTTAAGAAATTGAACGGTATATATATTTACTAAGTAGCTTTAAATTTATTATTGTAGTTCGGATCGGGTTTTTGTTAGAAAAATATATTTTAAATTGACGATCGAATTAGTTCATTGTATTTATATAGGGTCAAAGAGTGTAGCAGTAAAAAATCATCAAAATCGAAGTTGAAATAACCGTTAAATCGTGATTTTTCGTTTATAACCGTCGAAAAGTTTTATCCTATTACTTGATCTCTGAATGTTTGTTTTTTGTGAGTTTTGGCTTATACGATCTCGAAGTATATACAAACAAGTTTGATGATTGGATTGTTGAAACTAGTTTCGTAGAATACGTATTCACTAATACTTAGAGTTTATTTATATTTTCATTAAGTATAACATAAGATTTTTGTGGTATCCACTAGTGTAAATATTTTAAATTGAAGATCAAATTTAGTCCTTGTATTCATATAGGTTTAAGGAGTGTAGCTGTGACAAATCATCAAAATCGGAGTTAAAATAGCTATTAAATCGTGATTTTTCGTTTGTAACCGTCAAAAAATTTTGTCCCGTTACTTGATCTCTGAATGTTTATTTTTTGTGATTTTTGGTGTATATGATCTCGAAGTATATACAAACAATTTGACGGTTGGATCGTTGAAACTAGTTTCGTAGAATGTATATCACATCAAAACAATAGATTCACTAACACTTAAAGAGTTTATTTATATTTTCATTAAGTATAACATAAGATTTTGTGGTATCCACTAGTGTAAATATTTTAAATTGAAGATCGAATTCAGTCATTGTATTCATATATGATCAAGGAATGTAGCTGTAAAAAATCATCAAAATCAGAGTTAAAATAACCGTTAAATCGTGATTTTTTGTTTATAACCGTCGAAAAGTTTTGTCCCGTTACTTAATCTCTGAATGTTTGTTTTTTGTGATTTTTGGTTTATATGATCTCGAAGTATATATAAACAAGTTTGACAGTTGGATCGTTGAAACTAGTTTTGTAGAATGCATATCCCATCAAAACAATAGATTCACTAACACTTAAAAAGTTTATTTATATTTTCATTAAGTATAACCTAAGATTTTGTATTATCCACTAGTGTAAATATTTTAAATTGAAGATCGAATTTAGTCATTGTAATCATATAGGGTCAAGGAGTGTAACTGTAAAAAATCATCAAAATCAGAGTTAAAATAATCGTTAAATCGTGATTTTTCGTTTATAACCGTCGAAAAGTTTTGTCCCGTTACTTGATCTCTGAATGTTTGTTTTTTGCGATTTTTGGCGAATGCGATCTCAAAATATATACAAACAAGTTTGACGGTTGGATCGTTGAAACCAGTTTCGTAGAATGCGTATCCCATTAAACAATAAATTCAGTAACACTTATAGTTTATTTATACTTTCATTAAGTATAACATAAGATTTTGTGGTATCCACAAGTGTAAATATTTTAAATTGAAGATCGAATTCAGTCATTGTATTCATATAAGATCAAGGAGTGTAACTGTAAAAAAATCATCAAAATCAGAGTTAAAATAACTATGAAATCATGATTTTTCGTTTATAACCGTTGAAAAGTTTTATCCCATTACTTGATCTTTGAATATTTACTTTTTACGATTTTTAGCGTATACGATCTCGAAATATATACAAACAAGTTTGACGGTTGGATTGTTGAATGGTATATATAAAGTAGCTTTAAATTAATTTATTTTGTATGTATAACACTTAAGAAATTGAATGGTATAGATATTTATTACGTAGCTTTAAATTTATTATTATAGTGCGGATCAGGTTTTTGTTAGAAAAAAATATTATTGTGGGTTTTACGTAAAAAAAAAATTGAATTTGAAGGGAGTAAAGTCACATTTTCAGTAAATTTTATTATTTTCTTTTTTATTATTTATAAAAAATATTTTTATAAATTTTGTGCAACGAACCAATAATTCGTCGCGCAAAATCCTTAAATTTGGACGGGAGCCAAAAATGGGACGCGGGAATTTTTTTTTAAGACTTTGCGCGACCAATATTTTGTCGCGCAAACTTGTATCCTTCGTCGCGTAAAGTGATACGGTTTTTAAAACCAAAATAATTCCTCTACAATTTTCTCAATGTCTTTCTCTACTCTTATCTCTGCTCTCTCTTTCCCTTTCCCCAAATCCGACCTTCTCTCTCACACTCACTCCTCTCACTTAATCTCTCTTCACTATCTCCCACTCTCACTCACTCAATCATCTCTCTCTCATTATCTCCTCTAATTCTCTCACACTCACTCCTCCCTCTCATTCTCATTCACTCTCAATCTTGCCAAAAGATACATTCTCCCCAAATTTTAATTTTTTTCATTAATATGTGTTTTTGGAGTTAGTTTTGAGTTTGGTGAGGGGTTTGGGGTCGAGTATAGGATGAGGAATGAAGTTTGGGGTAAACCAATTTTAGGGGAGATTATGCCAATTTTTTGTTATTTGAACATATAATTTTTTTGCAGGGAATTGTCACATCCCGGGTTCGGCTCTGTCGTAGCACGATATTGTCCGCTTTGGGCTTACCATTCCCTCACGGTTTTGTTTCTGTGAACTCACACGAGAACTTCCCAGTGGGTCACCCATCATGGGATTGCTCTCGCGCGCTACTCGCTTAACTTCGGAGTTCTAATGGAATCCGAAGCCAGTGAGCTCCCAAAATGCCTCGTGCTATAGGAAGATGACCATGTACATAAAAGGCACATCACCCCTACTCCGTTGGTCGATGTGGGATCTTACAATCCACCCCACTTAAGGGGAACCTGGCATCCTCGCCGGCACATCCGCACCGAACGGCAGAGTGGCTCTGATACCAAATTGTCACATCCCGGGCTCGGCTCCGCCATAGCACGATATTGTCCCCTTTGGGCTTACCATTCCCTCACGGTTTTGTTTATGGGAACTCACACGAGAACTTCCCAGTGGATCACCCATCATAGGATTGCTCTTGCGCGCTACTCGCTGAACTTCGGAGTTCTAATAGAACCTGAAGCCAGTGAGCTCCCAAAAGGCCTCGTGCTATAGGGAGTGGAGCATGTACATATAGGGCATATCACCCCCTCTCTGTTGGACGATGTGGGATCTCACAATTCACCCCCCCTTAGGGGCTCGATATCCTCATCGGTACACATGCGGCCAGGGTTAGGCTCTGTGCCGACAAGGATGTCGGGCCCCTAGGGGGTAGATTGTGAGATCCCACATCGCCCAGTGGATCTTGTGAGCCATATATATATATATATATATATATATATATATATTCCTATCTCTACTTAGCATGAGGCCTTTTGGGAACTCACTGGCTTCGGGTTCCGTAGGAACTCCGAAGTTAGGCGAGTTCGCACGAGAGCCATCCCATGATGGGTTCCACTGTGAAGTTCTCGTGTGAGTTCCCAGAAACAAAACCGTGAGGGAATGGTAAGCCCAAAGTAGACAATATCGTGCTATGGCAGAGTCGGGCCTGGGAAGTGGTAAAGCCTGGGTCGGGATGTGATAGAATCGTCGAGATTTTGACGGCTAAAGTTGAGGATTAGGACGACGCTATCGAAACATATCCCCTGCCACTACCACCATAATAGACTTGTATTAGGATTTTATTATTGTACTTTGTTAATTTATTTGTACATTTTGAATATATTATATATATTGGATAATTTGATCACTATTTTTCATATGTAATTTTATTTTGAATATGTCAATTTAAATTAAAGTAATTAAAAAATCAAATCATACAATTAAATTAAATTAAAAAAGTAAAACTTCGAAAAATCTTGCGCTACCAAATATTTCGTTGCGTAAACAATTAATATAATTAAATTAATATAAGAAAAATAATAAAGCAAAAAGTCAAAAACCTTGCGCGACAAAATATTAAATTATCTTATTTTAAGTGAAAAAAATTTTAAAACATTTCATCGCGCAAAGCTTTGCACGACAAAGTAATTTTTTTGTCGCACAAATCCTATCGTCACGAGCTTTGCGAGACGAACCATGAGCGACCAAAATTTCGTTGTGCAAGGTTTTGCGCGACGAAATTGTACTTTGCACAACAAACTTATTTCGTCGCGCAAAGTGTTTTTTGTAGTAGTACTAATAGTTGTGCTAATATATGGAGAATAATTTACCTACAACATAAAGAAATGTTATTTGCCTCAAAGTTATTTTACATATAAATATAAATATAGGTCAATTATTTTACACACATATATAATAATAATATTTTACATATAAATATAGACAAATTATTTTACACGCACATATATAATAATAAAAAGTGTCATATATATTAATACATGTAAAATAATTTATCTAGAACATATAGAAATGTTATTTTATTCAAAGCTAATTACCTATATATGACATACCCTGACTTGAACATCGGGATGTGCTGGTCGTCACGTGAGTGTGACGTAGCCATGTGCGCAATGCGGAACGATAAATATATAATAAGTACTAGAATAACACAACTAGTGATAAAAGATCATAGAAGAGTGCGAAGGTCAGAAACATAATTTACAAAGTTCAAGCATCCTAAGTGCAGTCCAGAAAGATAAAACATGATAGCCAAAATATTTACATGGATAGTGCATTGTCAGAATTGCCTTGAAACCTCCCTTGCCACCAACTCTATCTAATACCTGGAGGGGTGCAAAACAAAAGCGTGAATGGGCAAAAACAAAGCTTTACCAAAATCACTTCGATAAAAAAAGTCATAACCCCTTTCCGTAAAAACATATATATACTTCCCAGAAAAATATATAAGTAGGTACTGATACCGAAAACCATCACTCAAATATTGCCATGCCTGAATGAACCATATTCAAGATCAAATATGCAACAATCATCATCAAAGTCAATCAGGTGATATCTCAATGCATAACATGCCGGCAATGCATATAAATCATCCGGTGTCACCTCTCATGACCTGTACGGCTGAATCTATGGCTCCTCAACCAAATCCTCAATTCAACTCTCAATCAATAACCTGCACCCATGTCGAAATCACCTGTAGTGGTCTGCACGACAAGCTAGGTATATAAAAACGCTCTGTGCTACGGTCACGTGAAGGCTGGTGATGAATTACGGGTCACCTACAAGTCGGAACCACCTATAGTTGTCTGTACGACAGGCTGGCACCTGCCTTGGATCCAAGGTGAGCGTACGGTGCGGGAGGTGAACGATCACGTGAAAGCTAAGCCCTACTCTGGCATAGCACAAACCCCGATGTGCAGGTAAATGAGCCATATACCAATCTCATCGATATCACCACCATCATCATATCAAAAGTATATACTTACCTGACTTACTTGGCGCCCGCAGTGCCTCAACACATGGTCACATAATATAGCAACAAATAAATATATATGGCATTCGACATGGCATTCAATTTCATAAAATCATTTAAAACGTATTTCTGGGAATCAGTCAATATATATATATATATATATATATATATATATATATATATATATATATATATATATATATATACTGAAAACAAAAGCCCACTCATTGGTAGGTAGACGAATCGTAGCCCCCAAGCCTCGCGTGGCTGCGCTCGTCCTCAGGATGAATCTCACCTATATGTGAAACAACTATACAACCGTTAATTATGCACATAACCCAATTTAGGTAATAACTTCTCATACATTGCTCAATTGGGGTGTTTGAATATACCAACATGATCTACTCAATCCCACGAACACCCCTATATTTTTAAAATAATTTTCTGAAGCCCCATGCGCCGGCCAAGGCATGGCAGCACGCGCCGTCCACGCGCGGCCACGTGCCATGCATGCTGACGGAAACCTTAACGCCGTTAGGAAATATTCCGTTAAATCCCTAGAATATTCCGCTAAGGTTAACTGACGCCGTTACCTTCCGTTAGGAATATTCCGTCAACTTTGACGGAATATTCCCTTGTCCCTTACCTCCAGTCACCGGAATCCGACGTCGGCGACCGCTGTGTCGCCGGATTCTGGAAAACCTTCAAATCTTAATTTCTAACTCAATTCTCAACCAAATTTCACAAAATTAACGCCAAAATGAAGCTTAGGACAAGGAGAAGAATTCTATACCTCTTTAAAGCTCGAAACACGACGGAATCTCGCCGGAGAAGAACCACGAAATCCGACCAAACCTCGAACTCCCGATCCCGACGTCCAAAAACCTCCAATTTTGTCCTCCAAGCTTCACAAGAACATTCTAAGGCTCCCTATGATCTTGGAATGTTCTAATACATCCTGGTTTACGAGCACATGAACAGTACCTCAAGATGTGCTCTCGAGTTTCAAGGGTTTTCGAGGATTTCATACCAAACTAAAGGTATGGTTGGGTTCACAAGGTTACAAGGAACACGAAGAAGGCATCTAGGACCTCGATCCGTGCCACGATCGAGAGGTGTGATGCTGTCCGTACAGTTTGCAGGAAATGGAAGAAAAATCGAGAAGAAGGAGAGAGAAAGTAAGAGAGAGAAAGAGCTATGGTTTGTGTGTGAGTATGTGTGTACGTGTACAATATTAGGGCCACCACCAAACCCAATTTCTAAAACAATCCCGTAATACATATACACGTCACCATCGATACAGGGGTAAAAATGCCATTTCACGTCCCGGATATGAATATCTCGGGACGGGCTATTACAATATATATTTTATATATAGATATAGGTAAATTACTAAAAATTGTAGTAATGGTCCCTCAACTTTAACCCAATTGGAGTTATAGTTTTTCAACTAAAAATTCATGACCATTAATCACTTAATTAACTCATTAAAACATGCAGATATGATCCTTGTCGTTAACTCTGTTAGAATTCCATCAAAATGAGTTATGTTGGAAGGACTATTGCTACAATTGAGTTAAAGTTGAGGGACCATTGCTCCAATTGGGTTAAAGTTGAGGGACCATTTCTCCAGTTGTGTTAAAGTTTTCTCATTCGGTTTTCCATATTTGCCCCTCAATTCAGCTACATGTGAGTGAGACGTGACTCATTTTGACGAAAATTCTAACGGAGTTGAAGAAAATGACCATAGCTGCATGTTTTGAGGAGTTAAACGACCAACAGTTATGAATTTTTAGTTGAGCGTTCATTACTCTAATTAGGTTAAAGTTGATGGACCATTATTATAATTTCCTTATATTTTAAATGCATATTTTATTTTGGAAAAAATATTATTACAGCAAGGTTACTATTTGAATATAATTCACAAAATATTCTCCTACATTCATAGTGTAATCTTTTGCTCTATCCTTGAGTCGCATAAGAACAAGAAGTCTTTAATTAATTGAAACATTGAAGTTATATGTGTTGGGTTACGCTATGGATTTAGGAAAAGGATCCTTGCCCGGTTTTTTTTTATGAGGATCTAGGGGATTTTGTGATCATGACCGTTCATCATACATCATGTGATCAGTTTTTGTTAGATACTATTTATATTTAATTTTAAATTTTAAATTTTAAATAATTTATAATCTCACGATGTACGATAAACGATCATAATCACATAATTCTTTACAACAAATGTTGGCCAAACATTTTAACGTTGTTAAAAGAAGAAGTATTTTGTCGGTCCAATGTGGTTGTCGGTCCGAAGTAGTTCCTCACCACGTGGCAGCGAGCGAGGAAAGGCATTCCATAATAGAAAATTTTCCATTCTGTAAATAGAAAAAATAATCTACAAAATAAATATAAAAATGTCGCTCTTCTCGTATGACGTCAAATATCTTGCCCAAAGATTCGCTTGCACATCCGACCAACCACGCGTCCATATCATAAAGCACCAATTTCATCTCTTTCACTCGCACGAAGCTCACGTCGTTCCCCTTCCCTTCCAATTGTTGCCGTGCGCGAGGACCCGTTCGTGGGAGAGTGCGCCTCACGCGGTGTGTCTCGCGTACAAACTTTCAGCGTTACTGTTTGGCAACCGAATTTTGATGTTCCGTGCCAAATGAAACGCGACCACGTATTTGAT
Source organism: Heteromeles arbutifolia (assembly GCA_024362995.1). Lineage (NCBI taxonomy): Eukaryota > Viridiplantae > Streptophyta > Magnoliopsida > Rosales > Rosaceae > Heteromeles > Heteromeles arbutifolia. The sequence continues at coordinate 960,148 of JANCRC010000007.1, forward strand.
ATCTCGAACCTCCCCAAAAGGCGACATTACTACGCTAACCCCGAGGTTTGCCCCACGTGTACATCTCCTTTCGGCAGTGGCTGACACATAACGCTCTCTCATTGGGCAAGACAGTTGGACAATGAATTCGAGTGGGCCCTACTGGCGGAAAAGATTTAACCAATGAGATCCCGCGCGTCGTTGTTTTGGAGGGAATTGGATCCCCGCCGGATCTAATCCCTAGGATCCTAGGGATCAACTCATGTGGACCATTGATAAAAAATCGTACGGTTATAATTAAATATTTTTTATATTTTTAAAAGTAAAGTAATCTCAATTGTGTGAAAAAGATAAAAAAGAAAAAATTATGGTAGCATGATTTTTGATCAACGGTTCACGTGAATTGATCCCTAGGATCCCCAAGAATTAGATCTGGTGAGGATCCAGTTCTGTTTTGGAGCTGTAACTAGGAGAACTTTTCTAATGTGTCAGAAATACGCTCAGATACACTAAGTATTATAATACAATATTCGAATTGTTTCAGTGTTGGGTGTTGATTATTTCACATCGGCAAGATAAAGAAAGAATATAATAACCCCATTTCTACTATTACCGACTTTTTATGGTAACATTCATACCAATCGAATTGTGCATATAGTAATTAACAAGATAAAAATAATATCAGTGTTGTTAAATGTCTGTCTTCGGCTCGTCTGTCTAATAATTTGACTTGATATTAGAGCAAGGGAGTGGGCCTTACTGCGAAATGATGAGTGGATCTCCTTGGTTCTGCCTGCTAATGGTGGGTCTATTTGGCCCCATGTGTTGAGTGAGTTCTCTTACTCCACGTGGCTGATGAGTGTGAATTTTTCACGTGTGATCTACTAATTGGATCTTATATGAAGAGCTTGTTGAATATCCCATATCGACAAAAAAAAAAAAAAATTTAATATCTTAACGTTACTTTAACTAATGTTGATGTCTTTAAGATAACCACACATGTTGGACTATTTAAAATGTTAATTAACAAGTTAGAGACAACATAAATATTAACGTAGTTGATCTTTCGCATGTCTCTCTAATAATTTGAAATGAGTTCTAGCAATTTATATTATGACATTTCATGTCTGAAGCATTAAAAAATCTCTCCTGGTGCAGGTGGGGGAGTGCACTGTTTGATCACGCGCGCTTCCTCTCACGCTTCACTGTTAGTACTTCTGGCTGCCTCCTCTACTAATAGAGTCATCACCTGCTTGAGCTACCACTCCGACGAGAGGGAGAAAGAAAGCAAGAGAGAGAAAGATGGTGTAAAGCCGGTTGATATGGAAGGTGGAGAAGGGTGGCGCATGCTAAGATGCGCTGGGGGTGAGCAGGATAAGCATGCAATCATGAACCGGAACATGCTCAGATTCCGGCCGATTGCACCGAAACCGGTGGCCAACGGAGCCGGAGAGGTTGGTAACAACAACTCGGGTTTGAGTGTTTTGTCAAGTGCAAGAAGAAAGAGAAAGTACGTTAGGATTTCCAAGAATAATGTATGTAGGGCGAAGAATAAGGATCCTAAGCGCGTGGTGACGACGCTGCAGCTCTTGCCGGAGAAGAACGATATAGAGAGCTCATCGGACAGTGGATCGCGGCGTCCTTTAGATCCTACGGTGACGGACGGTAATAACGATAGAAATAATCAAAATAGTTATCCTGCTGGAAAAGAAGATGAGGGCTTACGCCTAGGAATTCCCATGTGGTTGAGGAATTACATGGGTGGTGGAGGAGGATCAGATCCGACGGTGGGGATGCGGCAGATGGTGGCGGTGGAGTCTTGGGTGACGGTGGAGTGCGTGACAGGCACATGCATGAATGCGCACGGTACGTTTGGAAGTGTTAGGAGTAGGGACGTGGAGGGAATGATGAGTGATCTGGAGAGGGACACGTGTCCGGGGCTTATATCGGATGGTCAGAATAGTGTGCGGTGGCTGAACGAGGCTTTTAAGAAGATGGTGAGCCAGCAGAAGTGTGCGGCGGAGATAGCGGTGTGGTTGGTGGTGAAAGAGAAGCTGCCGTACGCGGATGCTTTAGCGTTAACGTGCCAAGTAAAGCTGCAGTACACGGTGGGTAAGGAGAGGTGCTCTCGAATTGTGCCTTGTGATTTGTGGAGAATGGACGGTGGAGGATTTGCATGGAGGCTCGACGTCAAGGCTGCTCTAACTCTAGGCCGTTGATTTGAAGCCGTTTAAAATTTATATGGATTATCAGTAGATGGAATGGAAGGCTGAAGATCTCAGGTATACACATTTGCATTTGTTTGTATATCTATACATGTATATTATATACATTTGAGTGAGTTTGGTGCAGTCTTAGTTAATTAAGTTCACAATTAGGATAAACACGGATTAATGGAAAAACTTTATTAATATTTGTGGTGTTGGTAGACAAAGTTAGCTAACAATTTAACTTTAATTTTCGTGTCAATATTATACAATATTGTACTAATAACATAAGTCAATAGAGAGTCCGTAGACCATCCCACTTTTGAGAAACATTGCTCTTTGTACAATTATCTGCTTTTTTAATACAATATTGGTACATTTGTGATCATCCAGTGCACTAATTATTCAGACTAACAAAAACTAATATTTAAACACCAGATTAATTAAACTCCATGTCTCTTATACATTTCTTGTTTTAGTTAATTAATTAAGTTTGAACCAGTACTAATACCCTTTTTTCCTGCACTTCTGCTTACCAGGTAAATGAAGAGGAAACTCGACTGCCCTATTCATTCCGTCCTGTCTAGTAATGCCACCTTTAGTCACAGTCATCTACATCTAACCCTTTAAATTAATTGGATCCATCCATTAATAACCATCTGGCTGGTTGTCTTTAGATATTCTTAGCCAGGAACATGATGTTTATACCAAAAACAAATTAAAAAACAGATTTACCAATAGGAGGAAAAACGAAGCGATTAACAAAATATACACACATATATATTTGAAAATATCATCTCTAATTAATCATGGGAAATTCAATTAGTATAAATTGAACTTTTGAACCCTAGCTAGATGTATGATTTATTGTCAATACTTGAAAAAATAGTTTTTATATATGCACATATATAAGAGGAATAACTCCTGTTCCTAGTTTTGCATTTAACAGAAGTAATAAGAAACTATTGTTGCATAATAAACCTAATTGGGAGGAGTACATATACTGTTATACAAATAAGAGACTGACATGAAACGGGGCATAAAAAATGTGGTAGTGACATACGTGTATCTATGTAATTTACGTACATACGCGTTTCCAGTAAGTTATTCTTTACATAAAAGTTGTATTAGATGGTGATTATACTATCATTTGTTTCATTGGGATACAGATTATTCCTTGTAAAATTCTATTCTTTTTTCTCATTGTTGTTTTTTTTTTAACTCTTTTTTCTTTTTCTTTTTTGTTTTTGTTTGGGGGGCTGGGGATTGGCTGGGTGTTATAAAAATAGAATTTCCCCATTCAAGATCAAATCCCCATTCGTTTGCTGATGGGAAATGAAGAACTTACGTTGGTGTCGTTAAACTAACCCCAGTTATGATCTTTGATGGACTTTTTTGGGTGTTCTAGAGTATCTGAATTTCAGGTGTTTTAACCGTTAAATTTTATGATTAAAATATTCGAAATAGTGAGTACTTTGGAATACTGAATTTCGGGTGTTTCACATGCAACATGCAACACTATATTCTTCTTCCGCTTGTTGTTTTATCTGATAATTAACATCAGAGTCTTTTCATTCATCACTTTATATAACATGCATGCATGCCCTGTTCAGGTGAAATAATTGGTTCAAAAGAAAAAGGCCTAATATAAATGTTAAAAATATTTTTACGTGTACTGTGTACTTGATGTGATCTCAATTATACAGTTTTAAAAGTGCCAAAAGTTGAGAAAAAGACATCATATCAGCTAAACCTGTAGCTTATATTCGGATATTTGTCTTACGAAATTGTTTAAGATAGATAGAGTGGACTAACAACAATATATCTACTTTAGTTAATTAACATAATTAGCAGACATATATATAGACAAACTTTGAAAGTAAGGAGATGGAAACGAAACTGCTCGAATGAAGGCTCTAGCGAGGAGGGAAGCAAAGCTGCTCGATGACAATGGATCGAAAGAGAGTAGACGACCGACTCGTGTAAGTCACTACAGAAAAATAGAGACTTTTTGAAGAAATGAGAACAAGAAAGAGCGCTTGCACTAGAAGAATATTGAATATAAAAATCATATCTTCTGTGTTATTCTTTTAACTCTATGTTAAACGACAATAGAGAACTCACCATAAAAGGCTAATTGTACATCCTCGAATCTCCTAGCTATCCAACCATATGTAGATATAGACTATTTTCTTCTTCCTTCTGTTTGTTTTCTTATATATTTAACTATCCACTGGCAATAGCTAGACATTGTTTTCGTTTCTTGTTATACAATTATTATTATTGTTATTATTATGTAACAGGGTTTAGCTATCCACTGGCATATAATAGTTAATGTTTAAACTTTGTTGCTAAACGATAATTAAGTACATTCATTATTGTAACAGGCTTTGATCTTTTCTGAGGAGGTAGCTGGCTTCTCTGGATCTCTGAAGAAGAGTTGAACAGTAGTCTTGAAAGTGTACATACTGGTAAGCTCGAAGCAACCGCGATGAAATCAGATATATATACATATATATACACATCTATATCTAATAGAGAAGTGGAGTACGCACTCTTGATTTAGCAGCAAAGCAGCTGCTGATGAAATCTTCAAAGGTTTGAGTATACGTACATGTAGCGAAGAGACTGTACTTATTAATGCAGTAATGCATGAAGCTAGCAAGCTATGAAAAAACCTGCTGGTATGTTTATATATATTTTTCTTATGCAGTAATGCACACCTTCATTTCATCAGAGATTGATGGCTGTCCAATAATATATATATTGCCTGTCGATCTGTCTCTGAAGTTTCAATTCTTTTCTTAATTAATTTTTCAATTTTTGGTGGGTAAGTAGTTTCCTCATCAGCATGCACTAATTAAATGGAAAATTTATAAAATACACACTGACTTGAAACGAAGGGGATAATACAATCTGCTTAGCTAGATAAACAAACAAAACAGGAATATACAGTCTGCTCAAGGGATAATTATTATTATTATTTTTTTTAGGTTTAAGTTTTTACTTTTTGTGCTTGAGATATGGAAAAAGTATATAGGAAAATGGATGAATGAAGAAGGTTGGTGGGAGGGAGATTGAAGAACAACTAAAGAAGAATGAATGAAAACAAAATTTTGAATGTGAAAACAACTTAAAATAGTTTTGTGGTTTTTAGTAATTTTATTTTGTGCATAAATTTTCTTTTACATTTCTTCAACATCTATCATTCATGCATCCTTCCTCCATTTTTCTCCCACTTAGTTTTTCAAAATTCTAACACAAAGGTTAAAAACTAAAAGCTAATTAAATACTAGTTAAAAACAAAATGATTACAAAAAAAAAAGTCACTAATATCTCCAAATAACAAAAGGATAATACTTTTATTTCCCGAATAAGTTCATTACCCTACTTGCAAATAACTTCCCTTCAGTGTAGAAATTTTATTGGAACCGATCAATATTTTAAATTTGAAGATCATCTTTACAAAAAATCATTTGAATCGGTGATCGTTTAATTGTCCAAATGTATAACAACTCAAAGTTGTAGGTACCAAGTAGCATATTCATGATGAACCGTTGAGTTATTTGATTCATTTGGATGACTAAACAATCACCGATTCAAATGATTTTTTTGTAGGGGTGATCTTCAAAGAAAGATTAAGAGATTAAATGGTACCGATTATACAAATTTTACAGTGAAAATACATTATTTGCAAGTGAGAAAATGAGCTCATTCCCAAGAGAGAATGCAAGAACTATCCAAAGAAAAATATGCCCCATTTTTTCTTCCTTTATTTTTTCTTGCTTGATATTTTTAGTGATCATCACTTCTCAATATTTTCTCCATTCCTTCACATACATCACCCTCCATAACTGACCTTCAAGGCTTCATGCAGCCATTGGCTTTCTTCCTTCAGAATCACATCATAATTAAACTTGAAGGCCATTCATTTACCAACACTTCTTGCATATATATGTTGCTCCGTACATTCTTCTCGACTTGTGCTCCTAATCTTCTGAATGTGTGTGTTCTTAAAACTATATATTATCCATAATTTAAGTACTTAGAGAAGGTGTAATAATTACGAAAGATACAGCGGCTAATTAAACCCTTACCATGTATTACAGAACTTTTAAATGCACCTAATTACCATGTTCAGTTTTTCCATAATTTTGGCCCGTCGATGGAGCCTGCATTTTCACTGTATGAAGTTTCTCATTCTCTTGAAACTGATCATTCAAGCTACGAGATTGCCTGATGTGTCTAACTCTCCTTTTGCATGTCTCTCTATCTGACAGTCACTCTCTTGATCGAACATTGACTACTATTTCTTTGTATTCATTTAGGGTGGTGCTATTCACACTCATTTTCACCTTCCACGAACCCCTTGTTAGTTTAACTAATCCTTTGATCTTTGTTTCATTCGACCCAACCGCTAGAAATTAAAAGGTGTGTGTGAGTGGTAAAGGGGGGTGTATCGATTGCACCACCATTCACTTAATTAGTGAAGTGTTTTGTTTAGTTTTTAGGATTGGATTGGAACAAACAATTCACTATATTCAATTCAAGGTATGTAGAAGAAAGAAATGAAAAAATAAATAAATTGTGTTCAGCTTGAAAATAGAATATGGATTACTCGTTATAGAACTTATCTGTTCAATTCCCTTGAAATAGATTAAAAGCGATAATCACTTTCATTCTAATCTCAATTCTAAATCCCTTAAAATATACATCATTATGTACTTTACATGTTGTAAATTATCCATTCTAATCCAATCCTAAACATCAAGCTGATGCCTTAAGCGTTTTGGGGAACCTTGCTAATTAATTGATTTCTTCAATTATTCTCCTTTCGAATGAGGGAATATATATATTCGAACTCCTCCAAAGCTGTATGATCTATGAAACCTTGGCACATGATCTATAAAGTGTATACAGATACCTCACAAAAAATCTAACCTATAGAACTACGGCACGAGGATAATGCGTTTGGTTCGTGAGAATAATATTTAGAAAGAGAAATGGACTTGCTTTTCTTATGTTTGGTCCATCGAACTTGAGTTTCAAGTAACATAATTAACCGTTTATTTATCTAATACATTCTTTGATTTTGATTATAAAATTTGTATTATGAAAGGCTTCTACAGCCACCGACCCTATCCTTTGGCTTTAGGGTCGGTGGCAGCCTCCTGATTGTTGTGCTTTATTCTTCTCTTCCTCCCTATTTTGTCATCTATACTTCCTTCTGAGCTTTGTCGCAGTTGTCTGAGCCTTAATTTGTCTCGGCCATTTGAGCCTTGGTCTCGGCTTTCTCCCTTCTCTTCACTCAATAGCCGCCCACCGCCAGATCCATTTCCCTCCTCATCGCACCATGCTTTCCTACCTCTCCCTCGCTCCCCCTCATTCCAACCCACAATCATGAACTAGATCTCGGAGTGTTGGGCTTTATCTTGACATCAGACCCAACACTCACAATCCACTGTCAAACCGACTTGCCAGAAAAATTGGACTAAGTGTGGTACAATTCACGTCGGAACAAGGATGTTTTACACACCTTTTTGCCCTTCCCCTCCTGTTACGTTTTGTGACCTCCCTTGCTTGTGTGGCTATGGATGATGTGGTTCTTGGTGGATTGATTCTGCACAACATTCACAGATCTAATTTTTGGGTCGGGCGCTCTTCAGTTAGGGATGATGTCTTCCTTCGCGGGGCAAGCCTCGGTTACAAATTACAACCCTCGCAAATTCCTGACGCAGGGCTTGGGGCCTCATTCATATACATCACCATGTATCCTGTCACTTGTCATGCCATATGTTGAGGTAGAACTGCCAAGACTACAATCAAATTCATTCAAAAGAACTCGCAATCTCGTCTATTTTAGTGAAAAAAAAACAATTACGATACAATAATAGTCATGGACAACCACAAATGACGGAATGAATCCGCGAAACTAAGGAAGACTTTTACCACAGATCCCACTTTTCGCTGTTGATGGAGTAAACAACACTGAATCAACTCTTTTAGCACGAGAGTAAAATAGTCATACAATCCGAGAAGAAATAATCAGCATTCGACCTTCCACAGATACTAGCGTCTTGCCCTTTCCGGAGAAGATAAGATTTAACCAGACCAGAGACAAGAAAGGGGTTTCCCTTCTTGGCATGTTTTTACACAATCGAGTACCATCTTTTGCAACTGTTCCTCAACTTCCTCCATGGATGAGCAAGCATCTATGATCTGCATCAAGCCAAAACAAATTTAACCTCGGCATAATATCCACGTAATTCAACTCACCTAGGAATAGTATACTTTGAGAATAACAGTTGCAAACCAAACAATTTAGCAGTGTTGCAGGGTTAGTTGTTTTTGAACCGCTAATGCTATGAGCCTCCGTAATATACAAAAAATTACCAACTTGCAGCATCACTCCAAGATAAAATGTGTAAACATTAATCAGATAATGATAGCCCAGCCAGTATCTATATTATACACTAGGAACAGATTTCACATCAGTGTTTGTTGGAAAACAAAAGAAAACTTGGGCATCAGAAAATGACACTGGAGGAATACGTTTGGCATCACAACCCCACCTATGCTCTTTGTGAGAGTGAAATCTTTTTCCATTTCCGTTCATTCTGTTCCTCTAAGTACTTCTTTTAATGGACAACTGTTGATTCGATGTATTCTTTACAGTACAAAAATTAAAAGTTTGAGTAAAAAGTTGCATCCAGGATGATATGGTCAAGATAGCATCACAACCGGAAGCAAATATCCAAGGTTCTTTAGTGAACTAAATGAATGAATCAACAAACTACCTTCCAAGTGGGACCACGGAGGACCTGATAGTTCTGACCAACCTTCTTCTGAAACTCAAGCTGCTCGTATCTCTCACCTCCATAGCCTCCTCTTTCTGCAGCTTTCTGACAATTATAAATTCATACTTCATATCAACGAAGGGGAAAAATCACTGCGTCCATCTGATTTGCAGAGTCCATCAAGGCTAATTTGCCAACATCATTCCAGGCTAAATGTAACAGCTCTATTTTCCTCAACAATAAATATCAGCATAGAATAAGGACCCTAAGATATCAGTATTTAGCCATGAAGGGCCAAAGATAGACACCCTTTATCTATTTTGACAACCTATTGACCGTGCAAAATCAATTTGTGTACCTAGGAAACTTCTTATGAGGGGCTGTTTGTGTATCTCGGAAGATATGTAAGACCATATAGGTAGCAAGGAATCACCTTAACCATGTTCAATATTAGATATGCAATCATGCAGAAATTAACCGACATACCAAAATCCAGAATTACAACATATAGGTAGCAAGGAATCACCTTAACCATGTTCAATATTAGATATGCAATCATGCAGAAATTAACCGACATACCAAAATCCAGAATTACAAAATATGGGCCAAATCTTCATGTTGTTCTTCCCTAAAATTCAGTGTGAAAATGAAAATGACTACATACCTCAGGTGGTATGTCAAGGTACACTACAAGATCTGGAGCCAATAACCCAATCTCCGGAGCCTGCAAAAGAAACCTCATCTTTTTAATATCCTTATGTACAGAATTTAAAGATCATTAGGGGTAAAACATAAAGCATTTCCCCACCTTACACCATTCAATATCAAGTCCTTTGGCAGATGAAAATGCCACCCCTGAAAAGGAATAACGGTCAACGACAAGGGTGGTTCCACTTTTCAGTTTGCTCTCCATCAATGATCTACAGGGACATTATAGATTACTTAGAAAAATGATTTGACCACCTCATTCTTCACCCCAAGAATGAACTTCAGCTAAAATTGAAGTGCACACACTCTTATTGTAATCAAAATAATTATTAAACAAACTACAAAAGCGAACGACTATGTCATACTACATGGGACATGGACTGTTTCTTCCCCTCTTAAACTATTCCTTCCACATTTTGCATAACACCACCTAAGTTAAAAATAACAAGGAAAAACTTCCAACTTTATCTTTTCTAAAGTCTGAATAGTCGAAATAATAGCTAACACATTCTGTAACCAAACATTGTTCTCATCTTGATCGATTTTAGCCAGGTTCCTGAGAAACCTAAATTTCGAAAAACATGAGTTGATTTACGATTTTATTTAAATGAGCACTGGGACATAGAAAAATAGTGCATTTGGATGCCCATGAAGACTAGAAGAATCCTGTAAACGTATACAGAAACAAAAACTCAATAACTTGTTCCTCGCCGTCAGCCATACAACTGAAGTAACTTTTTCTGCTTATGAGTTCACTACGTATTTTACCGTTGCATTGGTTTCTAAACTCAACAGAAGCTAACTCGAACAAGTAAAGATTAGGTCATTAAACTAGATTGTCACACAACCCAGTCATCAAAAGAAAAAAAAAATTATCTCACTGTGTATTGTCCTGCCATCAGTTAGAAACAAAAAACAACAATCAGATGAAGTGCAATCTCTCTCTCCTGAATATAGAAAACCTCACAACAAAGAATAGCACAACTAACCTCTTCTCCCAACGGTTGGCACTAAAGAGTAGATGGATTGTATGGTCATCTAGTTGTGATTCGTTGGAAAGATACGAAGATATCATTTTCCCAACACTTGTAGTTCTGTCAGGAAACCGCCACAACTCAGCTGAATACCCTAACCTCTCCAAGTTTTTTACTAGTCTAGTTGATTGTGTCGTCTTCCCACAACGATCCAAGCCTTCAAGAACGACCAAGGCACCTCTTGAATCCTCCTTGCCACCTCTTAGGCTACAGTTCTGATTATTACTCTCCATCCGAATCCGCCTGATAAAAAGCTTGGGGGCAAAGTTTGATTGAAAACCCAATGACCTTCGTACCGCCCTAGATCCAAAGTTCCTAGAGAAGCAAATGCACTCTGTTAGACAATGCCCTCAACTTCAACCAATTTCTGAAATCTATCATTCAACATCCATTCTAAGCTACTCAAGTTCAAATTTTTCAATAATGGGTATCAATTTCTAAACATGGGTAGCTGAGAAATGAACCAAAAACACAATAATTTGTAAGCTCAAATTCTTACAAAGCCTTGCAAACAGTAGGATAAGAAGCATGGATCATGTCCCTCGCAACCTACAAACTGGAGATTTAATATTAAAAAGGAAAACAATTCACCAAAATTTGTATGATAACTGTGAACAGAACGTGAACTTGGCTAAAGAAAGAAAAAGGAAAGATTACCTTGAACGATTTGCGCTTCTGCGTAATCAGACTGTCTATGCAAATGTCAGACGGAAAAGAAAAGAACTGTAAAGTAGGAACTTAGGGACCTGTGTGATTTCGCCGGCCAGTAAGGTATCCGCCGGGTGGGGAAGGGCGGCAAGTGGGGTTGAGTCGGAGGAGAGTTGCGGGAAGAGGGCGTTGAGTAGGAGGAGAATGGCGGCAAGAGGGGTTTGAGTGGTGGTCTTGATCGAAAGGGTTTTAACTTTTAAAAGCTAATGATACTTTACTAATTTACTATGGGCTCTTCCCTGTGAATGAGAATTTTTTGTTTGTACCGATAACATGGTCCAATACACTAAGTTTCATAATACAATTAATTATAATTTTTTTAAGCTTCCAATCAATTATATTATTACATTTAATATACCGTGTCCATCTCATTCCAAAAATGCAACCGTGTTCATCGATCATCTCTACAAAAACCATTCAAATCTGAATTAATTAAACTATTGTATTAAATGATAGCCTTAGTATTTATATGAAAAACCGTATTCGTCTATTTTTTTAGTGCAATTTGATGTCTTAATAATTTTATATTTGTCTAATTTTTTACAAAAATAATCTATGAACAATATACTAAAATAAAAATAATTTAAATCGTTGAAGAAAATTACAAAAAGAGTAGCATAAAATCTTCGTGAGATAAGCTTATTAAGTAATTGCATTTACCAAGCTCTGTAGTAAAAGATCAGCTAAGATCCAGTGTAGGGTCAACAGAAAACGCGTGAGACTCTCTCTGGTTTCCTGACCTTGCAAACTCCTTGCCTTTGGCTTGGGTGCCGGTGGCTATCATTGTCCAAGTTCATTGTTCTTCTATTTCCCTCTTTATCATGATCATCTTCTCTCTTTTTCAATTTTCCCTTGAAATTTTTATAAGTTTCCTTGAGCTTTGTCTCAAATTTTTCTTGTGAGTTTGTCTCACTTTCGAGCTTCATGTCCTCCTCTCCACCCCTCCCCCTCATCTGGATGTTATTTTCCAAACCCAAAACTCCATCTCTCCTCAGTTTTCCCTTCTGTCTCCCTTTCCCATAAACCATCCCCACCCCAACCTTTGCTCTGATCTGCAAATTCCGGGCTGAATATGGTTGCCAAATTTATTTCCCTCCTTCACTGTCCATTCCCCAAACGGCTTGCCAGATTTCCATCAAGGCCAAGTGTATTGCGGCTTTGGCCAAAGTAAGGGTATTTTACATACCCCTTAGCCTCACCTTCTGCTCATGTGCTATTGTGTTTGTATGTATTTTGCAGGGATTCGTGAATAGGATTTGGATTTGGTGACTATCTTTTGGTTCTACGTCTTTGGTGAAGAAATTTAGATGTGGTGTGTTTCTTGTTGCGGGTTTGGTACTTTTGTGTTGCGATGTGTTGTTTGTTTTCACCACTCGGTTGTTTTCTCTAGTGTTGCTGCTTCGGTAGCTGCTGGCAAGACTTTCATGGTGGTAATGGCGACGAACGCTGCTTTCTGCGATAAAAAATTAGGGATTTGGGTTTCCATTTTAGTTTATTTAATTGGGATGAGCCTTTATGTATTTGTTCCCCCAATGTATTTCGATTTTTTGACTTACTTTGTGTTGGCATGTAACCTTCTATCGGATTAATTAAATTATCTTTTTCAGACCCAAAAAAATTCCCAATGAGGCTTTACCTATCTTTTCCTTTATTAAATGGCATCATCCTGACCGGCATGGTGTGATTAAACTCAATTTTGATGGTTCAGTTTCGAACAACTGTTCTGCTGCTGCCTTTGCGTTTCGTAACAGTAATTCTCAGGTGATTGGGGTGAGGGCTCTTAATCTTGATGGCGTTACTATTTCGGTAACAGAAGCAATGAGTTTGCGAGAAGGGCTACAATGTGTTAGGCGCAAGGGTTTCACTAAAGTGATGGTGGAGGGAGACTCTAAGCTCATCATTGAAGCTATGCAGGGTCATTGGGGAATTCTTTGGAGAGTCAACTCTATCATAAATGATATTCGTATCCTGGCTCGTACTTTTAGTCAAGTTGATTGGAAGCACATTTTTAGGAAGGCAAACTTTGTTGCAGATGCTTTAGCTCACCTTGGTCTCTCCCTCTCAAATCCTCATTGTTGGGATTTCTGTTTACCTGATGTTGCTCTTCCTGCCTATAATTTTGATTATATTGGAAACGGTTGTACTAGAGGTTTCGTGCTTTAATGAATTTGTTTGCATAAAAAAAAAAATTAGTAATAAGTACAATATTTCCTATTTTCATAGATTACAGTGAGTAGAGTAATTTAAAACATAATTTAGCTATAAAAAAAAAACCCCGCTAAGTTAGATCCAACGGCTGAAATCCCAAATTTTTGAACAGTAGGTTTCATCCAAGGGTCGAAACGGCGACACGTGTTTTAATAGGTAATTAAATCAGAAGGCTTAACAGTCAGGGCAGTCGATATTCTTTTTGGTCCCTATTATTTTCTTAACTCGTGCGCTTTGCTCTGCGGGAAAGAAAGAAACCTTGCATTCTTCAAGCTCGTCTTCTTCTTCGTCGCTTCGGGCGGGTGCGGGTGGCGATCCGGTCACTGTTCAATTCGGGCTTTCTAGGGTTTTACCTCACTCTGCACGCTCCACCCCTCGCAGTTTCTTAGTCTCGTTGCTCTGAAGTTCTCGACCTCGATTTGTGATCGCGCAGAAGATTTCTTGTTTGATCGCAAGAGAGCTCTGGAACTCTAGTGGGCAGCTCAGCGATAGCTACAGGTATTTTTTTCTAGGGTTTTGGATAACTTTCAATCTGGGGAATTTGTGCTTTATAGTTCAATTTTGTCGAATTAGTTGCTGTTCAAGTTTTTAGGGTTTATATTCAATTTTGTCGAATTTTCACTTCTAGATGTAAAAATTGAGCTCTGGAACTTACCCAAGAATTAATGTTACTGTTGTAAACTTTTGGATGAATGCTTCTTCTTCTTCTTCGGATTTATCTTCTATTTTTTAAGGTAATTTAAAATGAAGCTCTGCTAAGTTGTGTTCTTCGTATGCGTTTTTTTGTATCGAAAAGTAATCATTTTGGCGGTTAAATTGGAGACGAACTTGAATTATTACTCCTTCCTAAGCAACCTAACGGACCCCTTTTTGTTTAACTGGAAAATCACTGTTCTGGTATAAAGAATAGTGCTAGGAGATTGTTTGGGATATTTGGTGATGGCCAAGAAGAACAAGAACCCGGGAAGGGGAGGGTACTATGGCGGTGCATTTGAGCAGGCTGGTGAATGCTCGGGTAGCTCAGGAAGAATCGACGCAGAAGTTACTGGCTCGGAGGATTCAAGTGCTCCGACGAGGAAAAGTATTAGTTTGAATTCTAGTAACCGCGACAGTTTTCGTGTGCCCATACAAATTCTTCCCTTGTCAAACATGTTGTCATCAGAGAGGAAGGATTTGATACATAGGTTGAGAATGGAACTTGAACAGATACGAATACTTCAGAAAAAAGTTGAAATGCATAAAACCAATGGTGTTGCAGTCTCCTCTTCTAGTGATATCATCAGCAATGGCCAGAATGGGCCGCATGTTGATAGTTTTAGAAAGTCGTCAACATTGACTTCTGTGTCGGGGAAAAGACTGAATCTTGGGGCTCCAAAAGCACAGACACGGAATCCGGAAACTTCTGGGAGGTTTGACTCTAGCACTGCTAGTGCGATTCTTATGAAACAATGCGAGGCACTATTGAAACGGTTGATGGCCCATCAATCCAGTTGGCTTTTCAATGAACCTGTTGATGCGGTGAAGTTGAACATTCCAGATTATTTCACTGTTATCAAACGTCCAATGGACTTGGGTACAGTAAAGAGCAAGATAGCTTCGGGATCTTATTCATCCCCGTCGGAGTTTGCTGCTGATGTCAGGATGACCTTCACCAATGCTATGACCTACAATCCACCACAAAATAAGGTCTATGCCATGGCTGATACTCTTAGTAAATTTTTTGAAGTCAGGTGGAAAACCATTGAGAAAAAACTGCCCAAGGCTGATTCCCAACCACTGCCAACTAAATCTGGTCCTCGCGAAGGCATGGAAACTCCTAAACCATTGCCCCCCTCAAAAAAGAGGACTATCACATCAGTGCACAATGAAGTCAAGTCTGAGCCTCCTAAGCGAGTAATGACAACAGAGGAGAAGCTCAATCTGAGCAGAGAATTGGAGTCTTTGCTTGGTGAAATGCCGTTACACATCATTGATTTCTTGAAGGAGCACAGTTCAAATGGAAAGGACTCTGGAGAGGATGAGATTGAGATTGATATTGATGTTCTAAGTGATGATACTTTGTTCACCTTATGGAGGCTTTTAAATGAGTATTTGCAAGAGAAACGAAAGAACCATGTAAGGGCTGAACCTTGTTCAATGGAGGTATTAGCTCGACCTCACCTATTTCCTATTCCTGGAATCAAAGTAGATTAATATATGCCTGAAACATACATTGTTGTCACTATATTGCAGCTTGTCAATGAATCAAGGTTGAGCAATTCATCCATGCAGCCATGTAAAGGTCATATTCTTCTTTATCTACTTGCATATATAAGTGCTGACTTCAGTTTAGAATGTTTGAAACACTTGGTTCCCCCTTTCACTATATGCATTTGTAGGGAATGATCCCGCTGATGAAGATGTTGATATTGGTGGAAATGAGCCTCCTGTCTCAAGCTATCCTCCTGTGGAGATAGAAATGGATACTGGCCATAAAAGTAGTAAAGCCATCAGCTCAAGCAGCTCCAGTGGTAAGTTGAGTTTGTCAACTTTTTATTTCTCCAATTTCATGCATTAAATTGTATAATTTTTGAGTTTTAATTAGATGGAGAGAAAAAAAAAAGAGTAGGGCTTGTTGGAGCAAATATTTTGTTTCTCCAATTCATGCACTAAATTATTTAGTGTTCAAGTTTTGACTTAACTTGAGGCCAACAAATAAATAATTAAATAAAGACTGTGCATGCTTGCAAAAGAGTCATGATTTTTTTTTCATGAGTTTCAAAAACACTAAATAATTTTGTATCTTGTATGTTTTACAGATTCAGATTCTAGCAGTTCTTCTGAGAGTGAATGTGATGGTGTGAAGGCCGCAAGTCTGGTAAATGAGCATAAGCTGTCTGAAATTTTTTGTTAAATACATCAAATCAATTTTTCTGTACCTCTCATGATGGATGGTTTGTGAACTATTGAGTTTGTGTGGTACAATAGTGTATGGGTACTGGGTAGTGGTTTGACTGACGGATCTGACATCTTACTTAATTCTTCTTCAGGTACCAGAAA
This sequence comes from Heteromeles arbutifolia, assembly GCA_024362995.1. Classification (NCBI taxonomy): domain Eukaryota; kingdom Viridiplantae; phylum Streptophyta; class Magnoliopsida; order Rosales; family Rosaceae; genus Heteromeles; species Heteromeles arbutifolia. The sequence continues at coordinate 976,828 of JANCRC010000007.1, forward strand.
CTCTGAGTTCTGGAGCCCATTTAGATGTAAAGACAACAATTGATAATCCCCTTGAAGGAAATCGTGAGTAATTTTTTTAATAAAATCACATTCCTGTTTTCATTCTCTTGGTGTTGCATGAAGTATTTTTTATAAACAGTTTCCAGTCCATAAATGAGAAACACAGGGTGGGTTGAAAATATAGTACGTAGTTATAGAAGATAATAGGGAATCTTTTGACAATGTCGTGGGGCAAGAAATCTAATTAAAACAGGATCATGAATAGAGAGGAAGTACCTTCCTGCTTAAATAGAGACGTGTTTGGAAGAGCGTATCATGTTTTGTGTTGCAGATGCATAACATCTGATCATCTATTTTTTAAGAGACATCTGATCATCTATTATTTATAATAAACATGGTTTTTTTTTTATCTATAATAAACATGATCTCTTATATGCTGCCATCGAATCATCTATTACAATATTCAGCTTAATGTTGGGGATTGAATTTAGTCCGTTTGGGACTCTCAATCATTTTAGTAACCATCTTGGTTGTACTCTACTAGTGACACGGTTTAGACTTCTCTGAGGTGTGATTGTATTTATGGATTTTGAATTACTTGTTGATGATTAAATTTTCTAATCCATGGGATGTTACAGAGTCTGATAGTGGGTTGGATCAAGTTGAACAAAGTTCCCAGCAGAAGCCAAGTCCTGTTGAGTCAGATTGTTGCCAGCATGGTAAGCCGAAGAGTTAATCTAATTTAAAAGAAAAAAAAGTTAAAAAAAAAAAAAATAGTAGCTGTGCTGTTGGTTTTGTGGTCGCATCTCATAGTTCATCTCTAAAAAAAATGTAGGAGACAGTGCTCCCCAAGAGAGGCCAGTCTCCCCCGAGAAGCAGTACAGGGCTGCTGTATTGAAGAATCGTTTTGCTGATACCATTTTAAGAGCACAAGAGAAAACACTTAATCAGGTGGGTTACAAAGTCACGCTACTTGTGTACTTACTGTGTTTATATGAAACCATTTTGCAAGTATTTTCTACTCTGGATGTGATCCGGTGCAATTTGATCTGGCTGAGATCAGGGTGATAAAGGAGATCCTGAGAAATTGCGGCGCCAGAGGGAGGAACTTGAACTGCAACGGAAGAAAGGTGGAGATCTTTACACTTAAAGTTTTACTTTTCTGCTTGCATCAATTCCTTTGTTGTGTGCATGTTTTGTATGGGTTTGGTGGCATAAAATTTTGCAACGATCCTTTGATTGCAAACCATGTTCACAAAAATCTCCTATAGTTTAGTAAACTGAAATGTCTGTTTGTATGCATTTGTGTATTTTGTTGCAAAATATGAGCAGAGAAAGCACGGTTACAAGCGGAAGCTAAGGCTGCCGAGGATGCTCGAAGGCGAGCAGAAGCAGAAGCTGCAGCTGAGGCTAAACGGAAGAGGGAGCTTGAGAGAGAAGCAGCAAGGCAGGCATTGCTGCAGGTAAATCACCAAACCTCCTCATATGTTGCATACATACTACCCCTCGAGTATCTGTGGATCTTTATTGGGAAATTGTTTGCGTTGTGTACAGATAGAAAAGACAGTTGAAATCAACGAGAACTCTCGGTTTCTTAAAGATCTGGAGATGCTTAGAACTGCCCCTGCAGAGCAGCTACCGAGCTCTGTAGACAAAACGAGCCCTGATCACTCGCAGGACGGCTTAGGCGGCTTTAACTTTGGAGGGAGTAATCCGTTGGAACAACTTGGCTTGTACATGAAAGACGATGATGAGGAGGAAGACGCCGAGCCTGTTAGTGTTCCTCCAAGTACGGTAAATGCTTCTCCGAGTCCTGTAAATGATATAGAAGAGGGAGAAATTGATTAAATCGTTTGCTGCATTTGTACTCATGGACAAAACAAAGAAGCACGAAATAGAATATTTTGATATGAAAAGAGGATTAAAAAGAAGAAATGTCTGCGTACTTTTGTCATCGATGCTTTTTTTGGTACTTTACTATCCCTCCTTTGATGCCATCCAAAGGCCAGATAGAACCTTTTTCTTTTTCCCGGTGGCCGTTTCAACGAGGAATTCTACCGGAATTCTACCGTTCGCCGGATGGGATTCCGGCGGTGCATGTAAGACTATTTTAGACTCATTGGTATGAGAAATTGAACCCGAATTTGAATTCCCGTTCACATGACGACTATCTCCAAAGACAAAATTTACGAGTTAAAAATACACGTATTTGATTACAGATGTGGTGCAAGTTATAACATCTCTAATGCAAAATTGCAAGGAAAATCGAATTCGACTTATAAGTATGGAGAATGGTAATTTTGTAGACTACATGATGTAGCGATTGATGATTGGATGCATTCTGTAATGATTACCGTCTATTTAAATATGATAGATTACGTGATCTGGCGTTTGATGGTTGGATCACATGATCTGACGTTTGATGTTTAAATACATTATGTAATGATTTAAACAAAGAATTACATGGAGGGGCATAGCCATAGAGTCTCATTTGAGCACTAGCTTGATTCTAACTTTTTAAATACACCGAGGAAAATTTGAGTCAAGTTTACAAAATATAGCTTTCGACTTTGAATTTTTAAATTTTTTTCCTCTGCACTCATGGAAATTTTTCAATATATTCAAAACACGAAATTTTTATTACTTATATAATAACATATAACGTAAAGCCCCCAATCGTCCTCGTGAACATAAAGATTTTCCAAATCGATTCGTACAAATAAACAATAAAATAGAGTCAGCGGTTCAAAACCGCACCAACTCTTATGAAACTTTGTCCAACTCGAACGCAGTCAGTCAGTCTCAAGAGTCGCACTCACACACCCACACCACACCACACCTCTCGCTGTTTCCCGTAATCTTGGTCAAAAGCCCTTTGGTTTCGTTTCCATCTCCGATGGAAACCCAAAACCCAATCCACTCCCCGCCGTCGCCGTCGTCATCTCTCCAACTCCCACGCCTCCCCATCTTCTTCCTCATGTTCTCCATCGTCTACCTCATTGCCTACTTCATCGTCTTCCGAACTTGGAGCCCTAAGATCCGACCCGAAGCCTCCAGCTGCCTAATCTCCCTTGCCCACGGCACCCCCGCCGTCGTTCTCTCCACTTACGCCATCCTCTCCGACCCCGCCACCGGATTCGCCGCCCCCAACACCCTTTTCCAGAACTCCGTCCTCGATTACAGCGTCGCCTACTTCCTCACCGATCTCCTCCACTACCTCTTCTTCTTCCCCTGCGACGTCCTCTTCATCGGCCACCACCTCGCCACGCTCTTCGTCTTCCTCACCTGCCGCTACGTCGCCTCCCACGGTGCATTCGCCATTCTCTCCCTCCTTATCCTCGCCGAGGTCACCAGCCTCTGCCAGAACGTCTGGACGCTCGCCAACGCCAGGAGAAGCGACTTGAAGTTTGCAGCTAAGGTGTATGATCTTTTGTCTCCTCCTTTTTACATTCTGTATTCGATTGTTCGTGGCTTTGTGGGTCCGTATTTCGTGTACCGAATGGGGGCCTTTTACATCAGCGGCGCCGCCGACGGATTGATTCCGCGGTGGGTTTGGGGTTCCTGGATTGTGGTAGTGATGGCCGCCATTTCTGTCAGCATTTTGTGGATTTCGAATCTCTGGGTCGAATTGTTCAGAGCCAGGACTGGCGAATTGGAAAAGAAAGCTAGATGAAACCCAAGATTTTGGGTTTTGGGGTTTTTGTTTTTCACCAATTAGAGATTTGAAATTGAAGATTTGTGCTGTTTCTCAAAGCTTAATAACAATTTGGGTTGTTCTTATTAGTGGTTATATATGTAACAATTTGCAACATGTATTCTTAATCACAGTTTCATAGTCCTTTAATTAAAATGTCTGTTACAATTTGCTGAGCGCTGTGGCGTTCTATGATTTATAGAGCCACTTATTTGCAAAATGTAATCTTAATCATAGTTTCAAAGTCTTTTCATTCAAATGTTTGTTACAATTTGCTGAGCGCTGTGACGTTTTATGATTCATACAACCTACCTCATTTAGTGGGATAAGATTTTGTCGTTGTTTGTTACAATTTGCTGGTTTCTGCATAGGTTTGCTTGAATTCACTTCACAAAACGACATTCTAATCCACTCTAACTTATGAGAAGGGATTTGAACAAGGGGCAAGCACACTGTCTTGCCTAACTGGCATAACCCACGTCTGCGTATGCATCAATTATTAGGAATGAAATGAATAAGTTGATACTCTTATCTTCTAGTTGAAGCCGGCCAACCACCAAACTTATTGAACAGGTTGGAGCGTTCAACCAACCCAAAATTTTGAGACTTTCTTTCTTCAGCAATATTCTTAGTCCTCCCAACTGCTTTGGTTATGGTTGAACTTTCGGGCCCTGTTTCGCTGTCATGCTGCATTTTGGTGAGATCGTCGACATTCAACCATGCCAGTACTTGGTTGGCTGTCGAAGGCCAGAATCCCTACCAAAGAAAGAGACTGATGGAAAACCCGATTTTCATACGTCTTTCGTGGTACTTATTCATCACAAACTCTACTGGTTTGAGTGCCAAAAGTTTGTTAATTGTAGAAGTGCTAGTCCTTGGCCTGAAGTATGATATTCCGTAAACCTCCGATAGGCGATAGGATCATCAGTAGGATGCCGACCCAGTTAATAAACCAAGATAGGCTAAACTTGCGCGGTTGACGCACGGGAGCTTGAAGAGCGAAATCAAACGGAGACTCAGTGAGTGAGATTTAAACTTAGTTTTGACTGCAAATAAAGAGACGGACTTATGACTTACATAGTGTGATGCTGGGGATAAGCAAATTCTCCGAGGAATCCCATGAGACGATCGAAGAAGGGAAAGGTCATTCCGACGACCATTGTGAACGCTGAAATGCAACACACGAAGAACATCGATTCAGATGATGTAATACACTCAGTAATCACATAACACTCAGTAATCACATAACGTCCCAAGAGTGTAGGTCAGTCCGTTATCAAACTTACCAACGTATATATTCCTGGTAACGAAGCGAAGCTTAGTTGTGGGCTGGAACTGCAGTTTCTTTACCAACACCGTGGTTTCTATCATGTCAAATACTGGCATTGCAACAAGATTTGTTTAAAATCCGATCGAATGACCAAGTTTACCAAGAGCTGTCGACACCAACTTTGCATAAGCGCTGCTGAGGCAGCACAATTCAGAAGCCAAGCTTTATGCCAAGGCATGTTGCCCTAGTTCTTGGTACCTATCAAACCGCTTTCCAGGAACCATTTCATGTATCTCAACAATTTGCCATTACGTGAACAAAGCAATCACCTATGAGAACACCATTACAATTTACAACACTTCCAAGACGCCAGAGATGAATGAAACAAGCAATTAAAAATTTTTCCGAGGTTTAGTATAGTTGTTTAAGGCAGTGTGTTCGCTGAATGTACCATCCGAGATTGGACACAGGCTGAACGTACCATCCGAGATTGGACATGGCAAAGGGAAGACTTAGGACACCAGCTGCAACCATGGAGTTGACATTGTGGAAAGTTGAGTACGTACCACCATTTTGCGTTCCTTGAAGAAGTAATTGGAAGCCAATCATATATTTCCTTCCGCCTCCTTATCTTTTCCTCATCAATGATTGCTTCTCTGGTTTCTCGTCCACCAGCGACTGAGTACACAATTCCTAAACAAAATTGAGTCACAAGCCAAATGTATGTCACCCAAATGAATCAAAATCCAGGAGAGAGGGAGAGAGAGAGAGAGAGAGAGAGAGACTTACATTGTTGGGGGTGGAAGAATTTTAGGGTCGGAGCTTGAACTCCCATTGCTGCAGAGAACAGATATGGCTTTGGCTTCGAGTCTAACAGGAATTGAAGAATTGTTTTGTAGTTTTGTCCAACGAATAAGCCATTCGGCCATGGTTGATTTTTTTGAGCTCACTTGATGTTGATATATTTATTGTTTGCTTTGGTGCCGGAAATTATTCTTGGGCCAAGAAGATAGTTCTTCCTGAATTATTTATAAACTGATGTGTGCATATTGTACGATGCCATTGTTGATTGCACGCTACAAGAAAACCTGACTCGTTATAACCACTGCTATTAGTTGCACAGAATAAAGCGCAGCGTAGGCCTATCGCAGAAGATTGAGAGACTCGAGAACATAATGGCGGAAAAATGCGAGTATCTTCGCATGGTTTTGGGTTTAAGGTTGATAGATTTTAGTTTTTTATGGCTGAAAGTTTATATTAGCTTTCAAGATGTCAGAAGAGTCATGTCCCATTGAAACATTGTTCTTCCCACCAGTGTCCAGCAATATATGCAATCCACTAAAGTGATATCTCTATTTCATTGGTGCTGAATATAAATGAATCAAGGTTCTGAGTTTATGCATACACATACTGACATACAATACAAAAATACACACCGAGATGACTTGTTACATAAGTTTTTCTTCTGGTTAAGTCCGTTGGCACCTCGTTACATGCCTTAGAATCGTATGTCTTCATTCATGGTACTTATTCGTAACATATGCTTGCATTTTCATATCTACCGCATTGAACTTCAGGGCAAAGTACTTGTGTTTGTGCCAAGTTTGTTACTTAGTTGTAGAATTTGTAGGTACTAGCTTGAAGTATGATACTCCTCAACCCTCCAATAGGTGATAGAATCATCAGCATGACGCCGAGCGTGATGCAAATCTGCAATTAAGGAAGACGATTTAGAAATGAAGATGGTTATGGAAAGAGTGATGTTATTAGCACTCCGAAAAAACATGTAAGAATGGAATATGAACAAACACACGTACCCAGTTAATAATCCAAGATAGGCTCCACCTGCGCGGTTTCTTGATGGCAAGCCACATAACGCAAGGGAGCTAAAGAATGAAATCAGATGGAGATCGTGAATCAGTGAATCAATAGTTTAGATTAGACTACTCTATCGCTTGAACAAATGAAAAGTAAAACTTAAATTTGACTGCAAAGAAAGAGATTAAGGACTTACAAAGTATGTTGTCGGGGAAAATGCAAATCCTCCAAAGAATCCTAGAAGACCACCGAAGAAGGGGAAAGTAATGGCGACAAACATTGTGAAGGCTGAAATCAATCACACAAGATCAAATCATATACTCAATATTGTTTGGGAAATGACATTCGTAACACCATTTTCCCCTTCTGTACGCCATGTATATCATTTTTGTTTAATCTCCTTTAATTTGTTCAACCTAAAGATCATAAATAAATAAACAAGGGTGTGCATGGAGAGAAAAGAGTCAAGTTATGGCGGTCACTCAAATCGATGAGGAGCTGAACTACTTACCGACATAGATATTCCGGGAAACAAAGCGGAGGATTAGGGTAGGCCTGAAGTGCAGTTTCTTCACCAACAAGGTCTCTATCATGTCAAATACTGGCATTGCATACAGCTGCATTGCAATATGGTAACACAGCAAAACCAAGAATATTTGATTAAAATCCAATTGAAATTTACCAAGATCAAATATTCTAGTTTCTAGTGCAAATTTACCTGATAACTTCCAATGACATGGACGACAACAAACATGTTTGCAGTTATGATGAGCCACTCAGGTTTCTCTAACGAGATGAGGATATTGTCCTCCACTGCGTTCCCAAAAGTGTGATATCCAATGAGAGCCACCGGAAAGTAGCACAGGGCCACGACGAGGTAGGCCAACACAACTCCTCTCCACATAGGCTTCTTCGATGGCTTTTCGGGCGTCGAAGGGATTGTTGCTTGGATCTCCAAAACCACATTGTGGCCTGCATAGGCAAAAGCTACGTCCCCCAAGGCAGTGAAGAAGTTGAAGACTGTTCCTGGAGTGCTACTGGCTTTATACCCGTATGCTACGTCAGGCTGAACACCCTTGTGGAGGGAAGCAGTCCATGCAATAGTAGAGTAACTGAAATCAAAATCAAAAGAGAATGAGTTTAAGAATCTCTGTGTTTCCCAAAGTTCTACTTTCGTTGTTGTATACTCAATTACATGCGCGTAACATGGGAGGATAGACAAATTCGTGTTGACAATACTGATTTGCATTCCAAAGTACTTGCCCAGCACGTACGTGACACTATTTGCCACAAAATTCAGCTAACGAAGTACTTTTTAAATTAATGATGTACCTTAATGACATGACTGCAGCAGCTAACGAAACGCCCGCGATGGAGTTGAAGTTGGGGAGATGGGCGAGGACAAAGTGACAGGAGGCAAAGATCATGATGAAGTAGGTGAGTTTGATCGGATCCTTGTCTTTCTTCACCGTCCTGTAAACTTTCTGCAGCGATTTTCCACCCGTGACCATATACACAATGTCCACACCAACTTCACATATGAGCTGTTGGGGCACCACAATCCAAAGCCCTAGCTTTTCACCAAAGGCATGTTGCCCTAGCTCATGGTACCTATCAAACCTCTTTCCGGGAACCATCTCATGCATCTCAACCATTTGCCATAAAGTGAATAGAGTGATCACCCAAGATAGTACAAGAATCACACAACCAGGACCCCTGAAAAATTATAGAAGCAATTAAAACCTTATCGGTCAATTAGACCAGTTGGCCAGGACAGTGTGTGCCTGCTCTTGCATCTAAATTTGAAATTCTCTCCCGTAGATTATAATAGTTTGAAATATCATTAAAAAACAAGGCCAATGACTTTAAAACTCATATGTTAGCTTCCTGCAGCACTTCTGTGAGCATAGATAAAATTATAAAGTATTTAGTTCGAAGTGCACTAGACTAAAAGGGGAATGAGAAAAGTTGACATACCATCCGAGATTGGACATGGCAAAGGGAAGACTTAAGACGCCGGCTCCAACCATGGCGGTGACATTGTGGAAAGTTGAGTACCACCATTTTGCATTCCTTGAACCAGTGATTGGAAGCCACTCATCTATTTCCTTCTGCCTCCGTAGCTTATCATCGTCAACAATCTGTGATTGCTTGCTCCATTTCTCGTCCACCTGGGGTTCAGTAACAATTCCACAATTCTCAGAAAAATTAATTCACAAGGAGAAAATAATCCAAAATGAATCAAAATCTAGTCAAAATTTTACCTTTGAGCATGTTCCAATAGGTTAGGTAAACCAGTTGGCAATAAGGAGAGTTTTCCCATCCAGAAAGTAAAGAAACCTTGCACAGGCTTATATGGGGTTGAGTTACTCCTGTTATTGCCAACTAGTTTTAGGTGAAACCTTAACTTCTTTACGCGTGTGTGTACTGTGTAGCTGTGGGGAGAGAGAGAGAGAGAGAGAGAGAGACTTACATTGCTTGGGATGGAAGAACTTTGGTCGGTTGTAACTCCCATTGCTAGCTGCAGAGAGTAGTAGCTAAGGCTTTGGCTTCAAGTCTTGCAGGAAATAGAGAATGCAAAATAAACATAAATGGGAAAGATGAAACTTATTATTTATCGGAGTTGACAAGAATGTGAAGATCCAGGAAACTCCGCCTACAGTAGTTCGAGCTAGTTTGAAATTGATATGTTTGTTTGCTAGTTTTTTTTCTAAGGAATATGTTTATTCGGCCTGCACGCCAAGTTTCATCCAAATGCTAAATATCTAATTTAAAGTAATTATAGAATTACAATCTTATATGATATACTAATGGTTCTTTCTGCATTACAATCTTATATGATATACGCCAAGTTTCATCCATTGTTTTTTGTTGGTGGGGAAAAGAAAATGACCTCCTTAAATATTTATATTATGAACATACTAATGGTTCTTTCTGCATTATTGACAAGTTGATGCGGGATTATATATGATTACATATTTATATTGGATTAGGATCTGAGAACACATATTTTGAAACACGTGTTTGTAACTCCTATTTCATAATTTTTTTCAAGGATCCGAACGGTATATATTGCAATTTATTATTCATAGATTATCCTTACATAAAATTAGACAAATTCAAAATCATTAAGACATTAATTTGTAGTGAATTTAATCCAATGGTCATATGACTTCGGATTTGAGTGAATTTTGGTAGATATGATCTTTGAAGGATGACTAAAAGATAAACGGTTGGATCATTGAAATATATTACGGAGTGAGCCCCACTAAATGTGTGTCAAAAATGTGTTTTTTTTTTTAGTAAATTAAGACTTGTGTTTTCAAGTCTTGGCTTGGGGTAAGTTTTCAATAGTCTGGACTATCAGGTAGTTAAGTTTTATAAGTTTATATCCATTAGATGGCAAGTAAGCAAAATAATATTTTCTCAATTGAATTATGATCGTTCATTTTTTGTACTACTGAGTAGTACGGTCTATTGAAGAAAAATTGATTTGCTTAGTCAATTACGTTTGATTAGTTGGTGCTTGGCTTAGTCAATTACGTTTGATTAGTTGGTTAATTAGGTGCTAATATGGCTACAGTAGTCTCCTATTTTCTTGCAAGTGTACCTTAATTAGTTGTAGCACAAGTCAGTTTATGACTTGCACTTGTTTCTTTTGTGGCATTTGTTGAGAATGAGTCCCACATTAATGGAAGGAGGGACCTTGCATGGGCTTATAAGAGGTTGTGCTACTCCTCATATTGTCAATTGGTTTTATGGTGGAACCTTAACTTTCTTCATGGTATCAGAGCAGGTTGTCCCACGTGTGAAGCCAAACGGCCACATATGCTCCACGTCACCCCGTTGTGTTGTCCACGTGTTAGGCTCGAAAATTCGCCACATGTGAGGGGGCGTGCAGCAGCTATAATCATCGTAATATTATTGTATCAAATAAAAAATACTCAAAAGTATGGGAGACGGATTTGCATCAAACAGAGATTCGTTAAAGTGACAATGTTTTAACTTAATCATGCGACAACATGTGAGAAATTTAAACCACATGGTGTCGTATTATTGATCTAGGATGTCATAGAGATGTCTGAGGGTTGTAAGTAAGTCATTCTTACAGTGAGGAAAGCAGATTGATGCTTTAATTGTATCATATCAAGATTATTTTGACTATTTATTATCAGTATAATGAGAATGCTGACAACATATCATAATAAATTAATAATGGATGATATAATGCGACTATTTACGAAATTAGAAAAAGTCTATAAAAAAGAAAGTGATAAAATGAGTCAACTGATCAACAACACAAAGCATAAGTTACAGGGCAAGAAGAGTTTGAATGAGTCCGAAAGGTAAATTCTCAAGGTTTTTGGGGAATCATGACTCATGCATTGTTTGTCTGCCTGTAAGTAAAACATCGCCATTTCATATAAGTCCTTCTCCGTCACATTGGGACAAGGGATTACAGTGTGCATATGAAGGGGAAACTGGCCTGTTTTGTTTGTATGGATGCACACTGCCGCTTCATTTGTTTATTGTATAAGATAACAAAAATTGGAAACCTCAGTTGTCACTGATATTCACAATGTTGCTTGCTGCCATTGACTTGAATAGTTGTACACTGCCTAAAGGCCCTTTGTTGTCCGCGAAAGAGCCAAACCTAAATGAACTGTCAGATACTATTTCTTCCTTTCTTTTTTAAAGAAAAAAACTCCCTGTTGTTACAGCTGCATATCTATGTCATATACATAAACATAATCGACCTACCTGCCACTTGGGGAATGATGATATCTTCAAAGAAAAGTTGCAAAGGCCAAGCTGGGCAAAATTGTTAGCTAGTCTTTTTCTTTTTTTGGAGTGTCCCCTAATCGGGCGTAATAACAGTCGAATTAAGAGGTTTTTCTTAAGAACAGTGATTTACATGTTCTTTAATATGAAATAGAAATTTGAAGAGCTTGTCAATGAAGAACTCTGGTTGCTGATAATTTGGATATACGTCACATTATAACACTAAAACACAACAATTCAGAAATTTCAAACCTTCGTTGATAAATATATGAAAAAATGTATTGCACACCAAAGAGATTAAATTAACACCAAGCCACATAAGCAAAAATGTAGTTCCCAAATGCTCTTTTCCTAAGCCCTACTAAGAGTGGTGCTAATTACACAAAAAAGTAGATTTGTTCTCATGTATTTAGGATTTGATCAATCTTTATTAGAGAGATCAATTAAGAATGCAGAAAAACAAACACAAAAGAAAAAAAATTGAGATGATATATATATAAATACATGCATATATATTCACCATTACAAACGGAGAAAATGAAACAGAAGAAGAATCCTTTGGAGAAGTTCCTTGAATTCATGGTCTTCTGGTTTCTATTCTCGTTCCCATGAACTGATACAGAATGCCAATCCGTACTTCCACAAACAACCTTATTTATTTTCAGATCTCCGATTATCGCAAGACCCTCAAGGTACATAGTCCTAATTAAATTGATCTTCATCATCATTAACAGCTTCATTTTTTTTGTTTTTTTTTAGGTTTTTGAGATTCTTGCAGCAACCTACTATCCTTTTTTGGGCCGGGAAGGATGGTGAAGGACTTAAGAGTAAAATTTGTAGGTCTTGGCTTGAATGATGATCGATCTCAATCCTCCGATAGGTGATAGAACCATCAAAAGAACACCCAAAAAGATGCAGGTCTGAAAATGAAGTAAAATAATTATTAGGTTAACTAATATAAATTAAAGAAAATGTAAACTTATGGACAACGAAGTATGAGTACGAATGAACATATACATAGTTGCACCACCAAGACAAGCTGAACTTCCTTGGCTTGTAAATGGCAAGCCACATGACACAAGGGAGCTGCATATAATAACAAGATTCAATCAAAATGTACAAGTAACGTTACGCTATGCTTTGAATTAGGTGTGGAGAAAAACTGTGGGCTTACGAAGTAAGTTGTTGGAGCGAAAGCAAATCCTCCGAAAAATCCAAGGAGACCACCGAAGAAAGGGAAGGTAATGCCAATGAACATGGTGAATGCTGCAATACAATGTCAATTAGAACTCATTTATCCACCTTCAGGTAACAACATGCGCATTTAAGCTCATGTTATAACTTGATGGAACAAAGGGAAAAGGGTATTTACCGACATAAATATTACGCGAAATGAAGCGAAGCGTTGTAGTAGGTGCGAAATTCAACTTCTTTACCAACACAGCTTCGATCATGTCAAACACCGGCATTGCGTAAATCTGATAGCTTCCGATGACATGGATGACAACAAACATGTTGGCCACTGCAATGAGCCAGGCAGGTTTTTCAAGTGAAATGAGGATGTTATCCTCAACTGTATTGCCAAACATGTAGTATCCGACCAGAGCAACCGGGAAGTAGCACAAGGCGACAACAATGTAGGCGACGATGACTCCTCTCCACATGGGTCCCTTGGATGGCTTCTCAGGTGTAGATGGAATTGTTGCTTGGATTTCCAGAACAACATTGTGACCAGCATAAGCAAAAGCCACGTGACCCAAGGAAGTGAAGAAATTGAGCACAGTTCCTGATGTAGACGTGGCTTTGTACCCATATGCGACATTGTCTACCACACCCTTGTCCACAGAGGCTCCCCAAGCGATGGTAGAGTAACTGCATTCATCACAAGATCAATTGAAAGATATTAATTAAACATTAATTTGAAAACACTTGTAACTTTTTTTATGCCAATTGATGTGTTGTTTTTGGTTATCTAAGAGCACTAGCTTGTCCGATTACGTTTGTAGTTTTTATTAAATATATATTTGCCTCCTAAGATGCACTTGAAAGTGAATTCTAAGAAACATATGACAGGTGCTTCTCCAAAGAGATTTTATGATCCACAAGTAATTTTAACTGTTTCTTTCAAACGTAGTCAGAAAATTTTAGATTTGCATATAATGATCTTTTAGCCCCATCAAAGTAGTTCCAAACAAGTTAATCGAATTTTTTTAATAAATCACACTTTTTAACCTTTTTCCTGTCAAACCATGTCATAAGCATTTTTATTACCTAAAAACACTTTGTCATTCTAAAAACACTTTCAAACAATTTAGGTTGAGAATATATACCTCAAGGACATGACTGCAGCAGCCAAAGACACACCAGAGATGGAGTTGAAGTTGGGAAGGTGGGAGAGGACAAAGTGAACAGATGCAAATATCATGATGAAATAGGTTAACTTGATATTTTTACAGTCCGAGCACACAGAATTGTGGACCTTCTGCAGTGATTTTCCTCCAGTAACCATGTAGACGATGTTGACGCCGACCTCGACGATGAGCTGTTGAGGCACAACAATGTAAAGGCCAAGCTTTTCACCAAATGCATACTGCCCCAGCTCGTGGTATCGATCAAAACGTTTGCCTGGAACCATCTCATGCATTTCAACCATTTGCCACAGTGTGTACAATGTGATGATCCATGACAGCACCAGAATTACCACACCAGGACCCCTGAATTACCACAATGTGGAGGCAAAATAACAGCAGCAAAAAGTAAAGAAAAATATTTTCTGCACACATTCTCCTTTTTCATATGCTTACTAATTTTTGTCCGAAAGTAAAAAGTAAACAAGGGCTTGCAGGGAGAATTGTATGATTATTTAATATTGTCAGAAGTCTAGGGTTGAGTTAATCAGGATTAACATACCATCCAAGATTTGCCATGGCGTAAGGGAGACTGAGAACACCAGCTCCAACCATGGCAGTGACATTGTGGAAAGCTGAGTACCACCATTTTGCATTCCTTGAACCAGTGATTGGAAGCCACTCTTCGATTTTCTTCTGCTTTGCTAATTTTTCTTCTATCTATCATACACAATAACATATGTTGTTTCAGCAGCATCAATCACATATTGTCACCCAAATCCAGGACTGATATCACATGGAAAATTGACATATCATTATTCACGAAATCAACATTGTCGGGGTCGGTTAGCTAAGACAATTATTGACATGTCATTTTATCTTAGCTACAAATCACATTAGAGCACAGTGTATAAAACCGTATTTTAGTTATGAGGAAGAATAAATTTCTGCATGTACAGAGCTAAATATCTTCGGCTAATTAAGGACGGATGAGGAAAAATTAAAAATTCTCCCGTAAATAAAAAAGGCCAATGGTGTAATTGGAATTCTAGGGGGAAGAGAAGGGAGGGGGAAGGGCCCCCGGGGGGGAGGTTGCGGGTTTAAAGTCCAACGAATCTTGGTATCCGGTATCCGGTATCCCTGATTTAGGGGAGGAATCAAGAATCCGGATCCTTCTGGATTCTCTTTGAGGATTTCAGAGATCTGTGAATCGTTTATGTTTATCGTACATCGTGCGATAAAAAATTATCTTAAATTTTTTTATTTAAAATTAAACAGAAACAATACTTGATAAAAATTAACTGTACGATATACAATAATCAAACATAATTCACCGATTTCTGAGATTCTCACAAAAGTATCCGGAGAGGATTTTGTTGGAGGAATCAAAACTCAAAAGTTGAAAAAGCTTTTCATCCAACTTTATCAACTGTCGTAATTGAGTTGCTTCAAGTCTTGTTTGAGCAGTGTCTTATTCTCTGTGGGGCGTGTAGGGGCCAGCACTAGCTACTTCCTGACGAACCGGTCAAGCTTGGTTAATAGCAGTGCATCCCATAATATATTATTATTTTAATCTTTTATTTTAGAGATGTAATATACACACACTTCATTTTACTTCTTACACACATTTTTAATTTTCGACCGTCGAATCAGATAAATTGAAGAATATCAACTGATATAAATTATCAAGTGTGTGAAAAGTAAAATAAAATGTGTGGATAGCACATTCCTTATTTTATAATGATATAAAAATCCACCTGAACCTAGTTTGCAAAATAATATCTCCTTCTGTGGTGATGTTGATATTATAAGCACACAAAACTTCAAACAAAAAACAAAAAACAAATGATGTTGCTTGAGTCAAAATATATCAAATAAAAAAATTATGACAAGACCAAGAAATGAACGTATTTGGAGCGTTTATCCTGCACACGATGCTTGTTTTCAAATTCATTCTCAAGTCGCTTGTATAGTTCAAAAATGTTTAGTTCACAGACATAGAGATTGAGAGAGAGAGAGAGAGAGAGAGAGAGAGAGAGAGGGAGGGAGGGAGACTAACTTCGTCAGTTGGAGCTTGGGTTCCCATGGCCGGCACAAGATTGCAAGGATACACGACAAAGACGACGATCACAGAGAGAGAGAGAGAGGAAAAAAACAAGAGGAATTCAATGACAAACAGACAGAGAGAGAGAGAGAGAGAGAGAGAGAGAGTGGAAAAAAAACAAGAGGAATTCAACGACAAACACAGAGAGAGAGAGAGAGAGAGAGAGAGAGAGGAAAAAAACAAGAGGAATTCAACTCGAGTCTCGAGCACAGAAATTGACCAGGGGTCGAGGGTGCTCTTTCTATATATATAATACAAAGATCCAAGGTCACACGTGAGGATTGGACTAAATTACCCTTCCAACTCAGTAGAAAAACTAAGTAATTATCTTGCTTTTGTGTCCATTTCATTCCAATACTCTCTTTTTTTGTGCGTACGTATCACTCAAATTTCCTGGAAACATCCACCTTAGACAGAAAAAAGAAAGGGAAACAAAAATGGAAAGGAATTTTGAGGACGAATTTTGAGGAGGCGTATAAGTTTTATATTTCACAAGTATACTACCCTAAAAGATATATAATTGACAACTTAGATGAAGGTTTCACAAAGCAAAAGGGAAAATAAAAAACAAATAATATTGCAAGGTTAAAATGTTAAAAATAATAATAATAATAATAAGGTTTCATTTGGAAGGAGAGATTTCTGGAAATATGGGTTGGAGAAGGCTTTCCCTAAAGAAACGAATGAACGTGCAGGAAAACCTCAAATAGTAATACCAAATAGAAAAGAAATCCCTACATATATACAAATAGTTTAGGAAAATATCAACAATAAGATCCATTTTGGATGGATAAATTTAGAAAAATTGCAAATACATTCTGCAACTTAAAATGACAATGTTCCATGTGATATTGTGTACTTTAAAAACGGTTGAGTTCATTGAACCATTTTTAAAATTCATCTGTTTCTTCTGTATTTACCACACTATTAATACAAAGTTTAATGTATTTTTAATTATCACCATTAAAGCATTTAAATTCCTGTATTTTTTTTTTGCCTTAAATGTTAAAATGGTCTCTGTGTTTTAGTCATTGAGTCAATTTCGAATGAAATATCCTTAATTGGTTAACAGAGACAAACACGAAGACTAAATTAGCCAAATAAAAAATACGGGAACTAAATTCGACATATGGCTATAACACAAAAACCATTTTGATATTTGAGCTTTTTTTTTAAATGTTACCATAGACAACGAAATATGTATATAACTTTAAGGATGTCAAGGGGGTCAAACCAATTTTTTTTTTTTAACCACAAAGTCTATTTGGCTCTATCATTATTATCATGGAAAGTGACAATGAGATAGATTTATAGATTTATTAAAAATGATGAAGAGTACAATTTTTCAAAGAAACATAAAGCCTAACCTTGACCATAATAGCAACCATAACAAACAAAACCTTCAATAATCAATACAAGATAAAATAATGCCAACAAAAGATAACCTATCGAAAGCAATAGTGTGGAAGCTCTATATAATCATGATGATAATACAGGAAAATGAAATCATGAGGAGAATCCCATCAAAGAAGACCAATAAGTATAACTTCTCTTTTCGTCTTCGATAAAATTATTCTCGTACTGCTGAAGTTTTATAAATAAACAAAAAATATTAGGGTTAGGACCAAAAGTTGACATTGCCAGCAACACATGCATGCATCGATATCCCTAGCTAGATTCATATAGCAGACAACTTAAGCAATTTGGAGCGCAACTAGCGGTAAGCTTGCCAAGTTGTCACTGCCCATAATATTGATTTGATCTATCTGTCTGTCGGCTTCTTGGCCATTTGATTCTTCATATGAAGACTTTTATTTTCTTTTCTGTATATGTTTAAATTCCAACTTTATTATTCTCTAAATTCTAGTATGTATTCTATCAATTATTAATTGGCCTTTTACATATTATGGTCTCATTAATTTATAATTCGAGATCACGACATGGCCTGTCCTTAACACGAAATTGGAATGATAGAGTTGTTTTAACTTTTAGCTAATCCCTTCATCACATGAGAGTGATGATTATATACTCTTCATTTGTCCACAAAAAACTCATGTCAATAGTTAATTAGATTTGAGAGTTGAGACATTGTAATATGATGACGTGCATTTACAACTGATACGCAAATCAAGATACAAAGTATTTCATAAACGTGACTTAGTTCGGTTGATTAAGATAATGTCCCGTCTTTAATTTGAACCCAATTTTTTTGAGAAACATGTTTATATATACTTACATTATAGAGACTCACATCTGATGGCCACACGAAATATGATAATGTGCATTTATAATTAATAAGCAAATGAAGATCCGAAGCATTTGACAAATGCAAGTTAAATCAGTTGGCTAGAATAGTTTACTTGTTTCTTATTGAGATTCAAATTCCTATATTGTAAGAGTTGTGTAAAATACTGTATTAGCAAATACAAAGATATAAAGTAGTTCTTAACAAAAAAAAGAAGAAAAAAAGAGTCAACTACATAATTGGTCCCTAAACTTTTATCATAGTTTAGATTTCGTCACAGAATTAAAAAAGCGGTTTAATTTTCATCCTTCAATTTAAAAAAAAAAAAAAAAAAACTGTAGAGAATTGGTCATTCCATAATGGGGATGAATTTTCTGTTATTTTACATGTACTTGGGTACGAGTGATCCCTAAATAACAGATGCAGGCTAAGCAGCATGGAGTTCAAATTTTTTACACTGATTTTGTGTGTGGTATTTCTGTTTATGGACTCTGCAGCATGTAGTGTGTTACCGTGTTATATGTAATAGGTTTTGCTACTAGAAAAAGGTATAATGGTAATTTGTGGTGATTGTTAGGGCATTGGGTAAGGAGACGGCAAGGCAGTGCTGGAACAATCATATCGTGGTTGAAGAAATAAAATCAATACAAACATTCATGAAGGAATCGGAAAAGGATTTCGCTGGGGATCTGGGGATCCGTAATTATGTTCGTTCATCGTATATTATGCGGTCATAAATTAATTAAAATTTAAAATTTAAAATTAAATAATACCTAACGAAAACTGACTGCATAATGTACGATGAATGAACATAATTACATAATCGGATCTCCAAGAAAAGGATCCGGCGAGGATCCTATTCAGGGAGTTGAAGTGGATGGTGCCAAAGGTAGATTCACTCGATTATCTGGAAACGTGATTAGAAAGTTAAAAAGGGTGAGACCAATCTATACTGTTCAGATGACATATCCATGGAGATTTGATGAGTGTCCCAGATATAGGAAGAGGATCATATCGGATTCATTTTGTATGGATCCTAGTGATCTTCACATCCTAGCCGTTCATTGTACATCATGCGGTCAATTTTGATCAAATACTATTTGTGTTTAATTTTAAATAAAAAAAAGTCAAATCATTTATAACCGTACGATACACGATGAATGATTAAAATGTGTGGATTCTTAGAATCCCCACAAAATAGATCCGGATGAAATCCAATCCCTTAGATATAAAGATTTAATTATATTTTTGTGTACGACATGCAATAAAATAATGAATGGTTGAATATGTGGTAAATGAACTAATATACAAGGATCCAGCCAACAAAAATCTTCAATCCCCCAAATCAAGAGAATGATTTATCTACACTTTTGATAAATCATCTAACATTTCCGACCAATAATACGATATCACGTGTTTTAACTTTTCATCGGACTTACGTACACTGCATTTACACCATGACTCATAATAACATCCAAGACTAATAATGTGATATTTTACATAACATCGTCTAATTCGTCTGTTATCGCAATGGGATATTAATGGTGTAGAAAAAATCTTTCTCCATAATCATATATAGTGTTTTAACTGTTCACCTGGCATACCTACACTGCATTTACGCCATGACTCATAATAACATCCCAGACCAATAATGTGATATTTTACATATCATCGTTTTATTCGTTTGTTATTGCAGTGGGATATTAAAGGTGTAGAAAATATCTCTCTCCATAACCATATATAGTGGCATTACATAGTGTCTACTTTTTGTTAGTCATCATTGATCAACCACATTTTAATTTGCTAGGTTTCAACTTTCAAACACTGAGATTACACCGCACTTATATCTTTTTTATCCTTAAGCTACCCAAATTTGATTTCTCAAGTGACAAAATGATAATATTGACCTTAAAAATTTGCTCTTCTTTTCGATATAATTTGACTTTTTCAAGAGAATCTAAATGTGTACTCATTTTCCTTATAAGATGAACCGGAAATGATATTGTCATAAGCAACTATTATTTCTAAAGTATTACGCGTATAATATATAGTATTTTTTTGGTAAATTACATGTATACTATTGGGGAGAATCATATGTTGATGTAAGACATTATACACTTTATTTTACATTTAAAAAAAATCTATTTTAAACATATCGTAATTTTAACTCATTAACACGCATTCCTCTGATATGTTAACGAATCTATATATATGTATGTGCTTACTGCTTGCTATGAAAACACCATTTTCTTTAAGTATTTTAGTTTAAAATAAAAGAATTGTAAAGAATTCGACGGTGACTCACTCATTCAATATTTATAAAATAATAAGCAATGGTCAATGATTCAGTGGGTTCCTAAAGTTGCGTTTATGAATCTTGTTAGTCATCATTGATCAACCACATTTTAATTTGCTAGGTTTCAACTTTCAAACACTGAGATTACACCGCACTTATATCTTTTTTTTCCTTAAGCTAACCAAATTTGATTTCTCAAGTGACAAAATGATAATATTGACCTTAAAAATTTGCTCTCCTTTTCGATATAATTTGACTTCTTCAGGAGAATCTAACTATGTACTCATTTTTCTTATAAGATGAACCGGAAATGATATTGTCATAAACAACTATTATTTCTAAAGTATTACACGTATAATATATAGTATTTTTTTGGTAAATTACATGTATACTATTGGGGAGAATCATATGTTGATGTAAGACATTATACACTTTATTTTATGTTTAAAAAAATCTATTTTAAACATATCGTAATTTTAACTCATTAACACGCATTCCTCTAATATGTTAACGAATCTATATATATGCGCTTACTGCTTGCTATGAAAAGGGAAAGGATCCTTGCCAGATCTTTTCCTAGGGATCCCATGATCTCACCCATTCATCGTATATTGTGCTGTCATAAATAATTTCAAAATTTAAAATTTAAAACTAAATATGAATAGTATCTAATGAAAACTGACCGCACAATATACGATGAACGGATGAGATCACGGAATTCCTAGGATCCCTAAGAAAGGGATCCGGCGAGGATCCTTTTCCCTATGAAAACACCATTTTCTTTAAGTATTTTAGTTTAAAATAAAAGAATTGTAAAGATTTCAACGGTGACTCGCTCATTTAATATTTATAAAATAATAAACAATGGTCAATTATTCAATGGGCTGCAAAGTTCCTAAAGTTGCGTTTATGAATCTTGCTTTCCTGGTTCTTCCTCCCACTCCCAAGTTGTAGGCGTGGGTGGGACTTACACTCTTGATTTTTTATTTTTTTTTATTGGGTCAGGAACAAATTTTTCCAGTCAAGCTAGTTGGCTGCTAGGAAATTCCCAATTTTTACATCGGATGCTGACATCCCATGACTGCAAGTCTACTTTTGAGGAAGAGCAAAAACCATAAAACATATGGACTATGATTCTCTTTCCTTCTCTTTCTATTATTTCTTCTCAGGCTTTTTATTTTGTCTTTCTTTTTTTATAAAAAATAAAATAAGATGTTGACGTGGCTTAACCATGACCGTTTAAATAGGAGAGGAAGGAAAAAAAGAGGAGAGAGAATCCTTCTCCGAAACGTGTACAAACTGAAGTCGATATTTCGTACATAGTCCACTTAGTGTACCAAAATAACGATAATCAAAGCTACATCAGGTTTTATTTAAAGGGACATCTCATACTTAGATATTTTCTGTTTGTTGTGACAGTTGTAAATTTAGTTAGAACTGTTTTGTAACTAATCATTGTGTTAGTGATCAATCTAGTGTTATTAGTCACTAAGCTTATTTAGCAAAGTGTATATAAACTCAGTTGTAATTACTTCCTCATTAAGAAATGAAATACAGATAGGATTCTTTCTATCTTGGTATCACTCGCCTCTCTGCTTAACCGTCTTTCGATCCTCCTTTCTCTGCAATTCGATCTTCAAGTTCTTCATCTCGATCTCCAATTTCTTCTTCTTCTTCTCAACAATGGCGTCTTCAAGCTCTTTGCCTACGCATCTTGAAATTGTTCCTCTTCTTCCTACACCACAATACTATTCCTTTTCACAAGCTTATGCTGCTCAGTTTCACGCTCCTCCTAGATTTCAGAACCATCGTGGCAAAGGATAATTTCAGCATAACAATCGTGGTAATTCTTCCAATTATTTCACCAATTCTCGTGGTAATTTTCATAATTCTGGCAATGGTTATGGTTATTCTCGCCACAATTCTGGAAATCTCTATAACTCTGGTGGTTTTAATCGCAATAACAACAATTCTGGTGGTAAAAATCCTTGCCAAATATGTCATTCTTTTGAGCATGAAGCAATCGATTGCTATGAAATAATGAATCATGTCTTTGCTGGTAAATACCCCTTGCCAAGTTAGTTGCTATGTGTGTGCACACAAACTCCAAGGCTTCCTCTTTTACTTGGCTTATTGACTGTGGCGCCACATCCCATATCACAAATGACATCTCTGCTATTAATTCTCATATTCCTTATTCTGGAGAAGAGAATGTGTATATTGGTGATGGACAAAGTATGTCTATTCATCATTTTGGCAATTTTATGCTTCAAACACCATCTGCTACATTTAGATTGAATAATGTTCTGTATGTTCCCATGATGAAGTTCAATCTCCTATTTGCCTATCAATTTTTAAAAGATAATTCTTGTGCGTTGACTTTTGATTCTAATGGTTCTACAATCAAGGATCGCTTTACGGGGATGATGCTTTTTCAATGACCAGTTGAAAAAGGTTTACATCCTCTCCAAAGCATCCCCTCTACTTCAGCACATTCGACTTTTATCAGTACTAAAGTTACACTTCAGACATGGCATCAGAGGCTTGGGCCTCCCTCTATAGCTATGTTTAGGAAAATTTTAAATAAAGCTCATCTTGTTCCCAGTAGTGACAAGGTTGTAAATTTCTTTTGCCAAGATTGTGCTATAGGTAAAAATCACAAGTTACCTCCCTTTTCTAGTACAAGTCTTGTTTCTGCCAGTTTAAAGTTGATTCACTGTGATGTTTGGGGACCAGCTTCAATACTCTCTGTTAGTGGCTACAAGTACTATGTTCTCGTTGTACATGAGTTTACTAAATACACATGGTTGTTTCCATTGAAGACAAAATATGAGGTTTTCTCTATATTTGTCAGTTTTAAAGCATATGTTGAAAATTTGGTTGGAAATAAAATCAAAACCTTCACATCAAATTCTGGGGGTGAATTCACCAGTTCTGGTTTTAATTCATTTCTTATTAATCATGGTATTTCTCATCAATATAGCTGCCCTCACATTCCATAACAAAATGGATGTGTTGAGCGCAAACACAGACATCTCACAGAAATTGCTAGAACTCTCTTAGTAGCTTCAGGTGTTCTTCACAAATTCTGGGTTGAAGCTTTCTCAACAGCTTTATATCTTGTTAATCGACTGCCTTTATCTAAGTTGGACAAATCTCCTTGGGAGTTACTCTTCAAAAAGGCTCCAGATTATTCCAAACTTAAGACTTTTGGTTGCAGCTGTTATCC
Organism: Heteromeles arbutifolia; assembly: GCA_024362995.1. NCBI lineage: Eukaryota > Viridiplantae > Streptophyta > Magnoliopsida > Rosales > Rosaceae > Heteromeles > Heteromeles arbutifolia. Next base: position 1,000,614 of record JANCRC010000007.1, read on the forward strand.
CTGGCTTAAACCATATGTATCTTCAAAACTTGATGACAAAAGTACTCTTTGTGTTTTTCTTGGTTATAGTTTGCAACACAAGGGCTACAGGTGTCTAGATATTCAAACACAAAGGTTGTACATCTCCAGACATGTCATTTCAACGAAGACCATTTTCCTTTTCACGGTTTACAACAGTTTCAAGGTACTACAACATTAGGGTTTGCATCCACATAATATACATCAACTTCTTCATCAACTTTCACTCTTCCATTCCCTGTTTCTCACACCAGTCATTCTCAGCATAATCCGTCAGCAATGCATCCTTACCTACTTCAGATCAGTCCGCACAGCAATCATCTTCTCCAGCACCTATTCCATCACAAGTGCATGTTGCTTCACAAGATAATTTGTTCTCAATGCCTACTACATCATAACATATCCCTCTTGTCTCCACAAATACACATCCAACGGTCACAAGGTCAAATGCTGGAATCTTTAAACCCAAGGTATTGGCTGCCACTAAGCATCCAATTAACACTAGCAATTGTGTCCCTACAACTTATTTACAGGCTTCAAAACATGACCATTGGAAACAAGCAATGTCTGAAGAGTTTCAAGCTTTGCAAAACACTGGCACATGGACTCTCGTACCATCATCTCCTTATCATAATGTTGTAGGGTGCAAATGGATTTTCAGAATCAAGAAAAAACCAGATGGTACCATTGATAGATACAAAGCTCACCTTGTGGCTAAGGGATTTCATCAGTAAGAATGAGTTGATTTTCAAGATACATTTAGCCATGTTGCAAAACCAGTCACCATTCGGATTTTGTTAACACTTGCAGTCCAACACAACTAGTTCCTCAATCAATTGGACATAAGCAATGTTTTCCTTCATGGCAATCTAAAGGGAGAAGTCTTCATGTAGCAGCCACATGGTTTTATTGACTCCACAAAGTTCTTATTTGTTTGCAAGCTCAACAAGTATCTCTATGGCTTGAAAAAAGCTCCTAAAGCATGGTATGATACACCTTTTCATACTCTAATCTATCTTGGCTTTGCAAACTCTCAATCAGATTGTTCTTTATTTGTTCAACACAAACCTTCTCTGATTATCATCCTAATGTATGTTGATGACATTCCAGTGACTAGTCCAAATGATTCTCACTGTCAAGCTTTTATTCATCAACTGAGTATTTTATTTCCTGTCAAAGACTTGGGATCCCTTCATTATTTCCTTGGGTTAGAAGCTCACAGAGCCCCAGAAGGCATATTTTGTCTCAGGGTAAATATGCACTTGATCTACTTGTTAAAACAAATATGGATGACAGCAAACCATGCTTTGCTCCACTTGGATCAGTTAAGTTGGATCACACTGGGCCCTTACTCACTAATCCCAAGGAATACCGATCCATTGTAGGTGCTCTTCAGCACCTTACTTGGACAAGACCATATATTTCCTTTGCTATGAATCAAGTGTGTCAATTTCTCCATTGTCCGAGAGAACCCCACTTTCAAGCAGTCAAACAGATCTTGAGATTTCTTAAAAGTTCTGTTAATCAAGGTTTGTGGTTCAAGAAAGGCTCCTTACATCTCACAGCCTTTTCAGAAGCTGACTGGGCTGGCTGCACCTTTGACAGACGATCTATAAGTGGTTATTATGTGTATTTGAGTAATAACTTGATTAGTTGGAGTGCAAAGAAGCAACACATTGTTGCTCGATCCTCCATGGAAGCTGAATATCGTTCTCTCTCCCACATTGTTGGAGAATTGACATGGATCTACAAAATTCTTAAAGATATCACCTTCCCACTTCGACATGTTCCTCAACTTTGGTGTGACAATGTTTCAGCAATCTCTTTGGCATCAACACAAACCCTCTTTGATTATAACATAGGTAAATTATTTTGCACAACATATATATAATAACAATATAAGTTCCTAGTAAATTATGTAATGATACATGCAAAATAATTTACCTACAAAATAAATAAATATTTTTTATTCAAAATTAATTAAATACCAATATTTTGCAAAAAAAATATAAAACAATTTACCTACATGCAAAATAATTTACCTACAAACTAAAAGAATGTTGATTGATTGCACACTCTATATAATAATAACAAAATGTGGCTAGTATATATGTAATATCACATGAAAAATAATTTACCTACAAAATAAATAAATGTTTTTAGCCAATTGATTCAAAATTAATTAATTACATATTATTTTACATAAAAATATAGATAAATTATTTGTACGCATATATATAATTTTAACAAAATGTGCCTAATACATACATGCAAAATAATTTACCTACAATGATTGTCAAACAAATAAAAGAAATGAAACATATGATGGTAAGAGAAGTATAAAGTAGATTGTGGATGCAAATTTCCGCTGCTTTCTTCTTGGACAAAATTGCACCTACAAAACAATTAACACATTTGGTCAATGCCAAGTGCCTCATGCGCCCACGATGAATGGGGGGTGACACACCCTGACCCGGAATGTCCACTAGGACTCCGAATCGAGCTGTGCTGGCCATCACCTGGAAGGTGACGAAGCCATAAAGTGATGATATGGAAGAAAATGAATAAATTTAAACCTAAAGGTACCTAACTATCAGAGTGCGCTGTCAATGGGTATGGACCCATTTCACACGCGTTGTCAGAGCATAAGTAAAGTACAGTAGTGTGGGTAAAGATCATACCCTCAGAAGTAGCCACCTGAACTGAGATATGCCACGAGTCCTTGTCGATAAAGAAACTATGCTACTAGAACCTGGAGGGGCGCAAAACAAAAAGCGTGAGTGGGCAAAAACAAGCTTTATCAAAATCATTTCGATATAAAAGTTGTAACCCCTCTCTGTAAAACAAGTAGATTTCCCAGAAAATATATATACGTACTAATATAGAAAAACCATTAATCAACCAATCTCATCAATTAAGCAATGCCATGCCCGAATGAACCATAAACAATAATCAACATATACCAAATACCACTAAGTAATCAGGTGATATCTCAACTCAAATCATGCCGGCAATATATATCTAATAGTCAGCCGGAGTCACCTCTAGTGACCTGTACGGCTGAATCTATGGCTCCTCAATCAAATCCTCAATCCATCTCTCAATCAATCATCAATAATCAATAATCAGTAACCTGCACCCATGACGGAACCACCTAATGTGGTCTGTACGTCAAGCTGGGTAAATACGCTCTATGCTACGATCACGTGAAGGCTGGCGACGAATCGCAAGTCACCTACGAGTCGGAACCACCTAATGTGGTCTGTACGACAGGCTGGCACCTGCCTTGGATCCAAGGTCAGCGTACGGTGCGGGAGGTGAACGATCACGTGAAAGCTAAGCCCTCAGGCATGCACAACCCCGATGTGCAGGTAATTAGCCATATACCAATCTCATCGATATCACCTCAATCATCACATCACACACACACACACTTACCTGACTTACCTGGCGCCCGCGATGCAACAATATATAATCACACAAATATATATATATATATATATATATATATAAATATATCTATGGCATTCGACATGGCATTCATTTCATAAAAGCATTTTAAAACGTATTTCTGGGAAATCAATAAATTTTATATATATATATATATATATATATATATATATATATATATATATATATATATATACTGAAAACAAAAGCCCACTCACCTGGAGTTCGCCCTACAACTCCCTAGCACAACCCCTCAAGGCGTCATGACGATCGGCGCCTAGAACAATCATCAAATCATGCCTCAGAAATCATATCGATAGAATATATAATTTATATAAAACACGTCACTATGTAGTTCGATCCAGAAGATCTGCAACTCAGATTTCCAATCCGTAACTTTTCATGATTCACATTATGCTTCTAGGACAACATACTAAAGTTTCGTTATGATCCAACGGTTGGATCTCCGCCAATTTCCAAAACCATGTGGCGATTAACCTTTTATTTTATAACTTACTAATCCAATTCGGGAAGATCCATACGTCGGATTCCCAATCCGTAAGTTTCTACATTCTTCAAATATTAAGTACTACCATGTATCAAAGTTTGGTGACGATCCAACGGTCGGATCGTCGATTTATATTTTTACCTAACCCCGAATCGTAATGAAACTAGGTTCGAATGATCATCAAACGTCATTCAATTATCAAAATTGAACTCAGGACATGAATTATGGCCTAAAAATAGCATTGGCGGCTCGCTGGCCACGCGCCGCCGTGGGTGGCGGTCGGCCGCCCCGGCTCGCCGGAAAATCCAACTTTCTCCAAAAATTACCAAAATTTGCAGAATTGAAGATCTCAAAGAGTAGAACAACTTTCATACCTGTGACCAAGGCCAATTCGGTCAAGAAAGGCTCCAATTCCATCAAAACCCGTAAGAACCCTAGAATTTGGTGTGCTCCAATTCGACCTCCAAAGCAACTCCGACGCCTCCAAACTTGTTTGGGCTTTGTTCCAGACCTCAAGAGGATGCCATGGGTGGTATTAATTGGAAGAAATAGCTTCGGGATTGGTGGATTGCTACCCCGAAGCCGTCGCACCCACCGGAGCAAAACCCCACAATTTCAAGTCCAATCATCTCAAATTTGAAGTGGAAATGGTAGAGGAGGAGTAGAATTGATGATTGGGAGTGATGGCTTGGTCCAATTCGTGGGAAATCCGGTGGAAAACCACTGGAAATTATGGTGAAAACGGGTCGCGGTCGCGGGTCAAGGGAACCCGGCCGGTTCCCCTCATTCTCTCATCCTTCCTTTCTCTCATTTCTTCTGTTTTTGATTGGGCAGTGCCCATCCATCATCCTCCTTTTCTATTCTTATCTTTCCATCTCAGCCATCCATTTTAATTTTATCTTTAAATCTGGGCCGCCCACGTGGTATTCCAGATTTAGCTCCAAAAATCTGGGACTTTCTAGAAATTAATCAATTTACCAAACTACCCCCAAGTTCAAACGTTAATAACTTCTTCGATATAGCTCCAAATCACGAACTGCTTGCGCCCACGCGTCCGTAGCGACGAGTACTACTAGAATATGCCAAGAAAACAAATCTTAGATGGCACGACACAACGATTAACCTCGAACAATGCGCGTGCCTCAAAGGGCATTTTCGTAAAATCACTTATTAAAAATTTATACAATTGTAAAATCAGGGACGGACTGTCACAGGGGGGCTTTGGCCGAAGAACCTCCGATGCCAAAGTTAGAATTTAGAGAGAAAAGTGTTTAGAGAATTTTTGGGATTTTTGCAAGAGTGTTGGCCTACCTTTTTGGTGAAAATGGGAGCCTATTTATAGGGATAGGCCGGCCTTTTTTGGAGCAAGAGTGGCCGACCATTAGGTGGATTTTTTAGGTTTAATTTTGGTTTAATTAGCCAATTTAATAGGTACAAATTGGCTAATTCAACAAAAGGGGAATGTTTTGGTGGTTATGAAATAATTAGCTAGTTAATCAAAATGATTCCTAATTAACATAGCTAATTATTATCATAAAGAGGGGAAAATGTGGTGGAAAAGGTAGAAAGCATGGATGACTTTCTTGGGGTGGAAGATAGCCGGCCTTGGTGGTATTTTTTTAGTATAATGGAAAGTTTAATTGATAATTAATGCGTTAATTAGGCAATAAATCCATTAATTAGCCAATTATTGTGATTTTAGAAGGAATGTCTCAAGAGTTATGGAAAGAACAATACAAATAGCTAATTGATTAGCTAAATAATATAGTAGGAAATATATGGGATGAGATAGGTTTTGGGAGTTACGTACTTTGGGCACTTATGCCTTGGTTGAGGGATGATTGCCCGCTACTCGCGTGTAAGAATCCTGTGATGTCTCAAGGGTATTTTTGTCATCTTTTGTCCAAAAATCCACGTGTCGCTTAGTGAATATTTTTGGCTCCGCAAATGCCCCCACACCTGTTGGGCTGCTCGCAAAAAAGGGCAAAAGGTGTAGAGATTTTCTTGCTTTAGGAAACTTTGAATTGTTTCCTATTTTGATGTTGATTATCTCTTTTAATAGGAAAGTAGATCCCTCTAGGAAAAGGAAATAAATTTCTCTCAAAGCTTATTTAAGTCCACCTTAAGTGGATTATTAAATCAACTTTTGAGAGAAACTTATTCTACTCTACAAAAGAGAGAGAGAGAGAGCTTAGAGGATATTTGTTCCCCCTCCTCTAGCCATCTTCTACATCTTGCCCGTGCAAAGGATCGTCTTCCGTAGCGTGCTTTATCTTCTCGTTGCTTCTAGGTAAGAAAAAAATTAATTCCTTGTCTTCATAAATTTTTTAGGAGCCTCAAGGCCTAAGATTGACTTGACGGGGGTCGAGGTGGTTTGGAGGAATCTCGGCAAGTTGCTGCCGTGGGTGGCTTTGGGTGCTGGGGCACTAATATTTGGTCCGTGGGGGCAGGTAGGCCAGCCCATGGGGCAGTCTGCTGGGTTCCTGGGGCTTGGTTTTCTTCTTTTTTTTCTTTTTTTTTAATTGGGCCAAGTGGCCTGCTTGTGCCGAGAAATGAGAGAGAAACCAAGGGTTTCTTTTTTAGGCCAAGAGGCATGTTGTGCCGTGGCCCCTTTTTTATTTTTATATTTATTTATTTTTAAAACAACTCTTTAACGAATCCCATTTGTGTTTTTGTAGAATTTTCAAGCATGTCTTCCTCGAGCCACAAGAATGATGATGGTGTGCCGCCATTGTACCGTCAATGCGGGTCTTTAAGCAAGGTTGGCTACTTCAAGGCTACTCACTTCAAGATTAGCTCCGATGACTTGTTTAGGCACTTCCTCGAGGCATACTGGCATGCCATTCCGACGGGAGTGCGTGTAAATCGTGTTAAGGATGGTAGTAGCGGTGAGCCATCAAGTTCCACCCCTATTATTTTGTGTTGGGATTTACTTTTCCTATGTCGCGATTTTTCCAAGAAGTGCTCTGCTCCATGAAATGTGCCCCTGCTTAATGTTCTCCAAATGTGATCTGCGTGATGGTGGGATTCCACAATCTTAGCCAATTTTTTGACTTAGATTTGACCGTCAACGAATTTTGGTATTTCTACGACATAGGCCACATTGAGGTAGTCGGCCAGCTGAGATCTCGCCATAGGCTTTTTGACAATTCAAGCAAGGGAGATCATGACTGGGCCAATGAGACTTTAGAGGTGAGTGGAGAATGGGAATCTGATTCTTCTCCCGAGCTGCGCATGCCAACAGTCTTCATCTCTGGTAAGTAGGCTACTCAACATTCCAGCTGCTTGGTATTTGTGCTAAACTGCTCTTTATTTTTCTAATCACCATCTGCTGCTTTTGTAGATTCGAAATTTGGCTCAACTTCTAAAACTTCACCGGACATGAAGAAAGTGCATATCGCTTTGGGTATTCCTTCCAAGTATCGTGAATGGCGCTGGTTGCTCAGTCTTCTTCGTAAGGAAAAAGGTGAGCTGCCCCCGAGAGAAGAAATAAAACGAATCAAGGCTGAAGCGTTGACTCGTCCTATTACTGTGCTAGAGCCAGCTGCCAACGAAAGTGGGAAAAAGAGGCATTCCCCGCCTACTCAAGAGACACATGTTGAGAAAAAATTGAAGACTCCTTCCACTACCCACAGGGGTTCTAAGGCTGCTCAAGAGAAGCCTGTTGAGAAGAAATCAAAAACCTTATCCGCTGCTCACGAGGACCCACCAGCTGCTCATAAACTTGTGATTAATTTGACTTCCTCCAAGGGCAAAAAAGAAGAATCTGCTAGATCTATGCCCATGACCCTTGTAGCTCCGAGGGCTAGATTTGTGCCCGTGACGCCCGTAGTTCCGAAAGCTAATTCGATTGCTGATAGGATTGCCCAGCGTAGAAGCTCCTATGTGCCCCCGGTGCCGAAATTTATGCCTAAACGTCTGTTAGAGGCTAAGTCTGGTTTACCTTTGGAAATGCTTGCTACTATGAAGAATAAAAAAGCTCTCTCGCCCGCTAAAGCGGTGCCAAAACCTGTTCATTTCGCTGCTGAAACCGATTCGCCTGCTGAAAGGAATGAGACTGCTAGTATTGGCAGCCGTGAAAAGCCTACCAAGACTGTTTCTAAGGAAGTTGCTAAGATTTGCACGTTTTTGAAGCCAGATTTGCTTGAAGATATGGATGTATGTGCCAAGTTTGTTGATGGCGTTAGGAGATTGTTGGCCTGAGCCTCTTCGCAAAGCACACACCCGAGTACAGGAAGACTGCTCTGCTAGCCATGATACAAAAAACAATGATTCTAACAACCGAGTCTATGTTCCTTGACCAAGAAGATACTAAAGTTGCTAAAGAAGTGGCAAGAACCATGGCAGCCGAAGCTTACTCATCGACCGAAAAAGTCAAAAAACTGGAATCTGAGCTTGCTGCTTTGAAGGGATCTAACACTTCTGCCCTCACTCCTCTGCAGCTTGAGACCGCTCACCGAGAGATCGTGGATTTGAAAGCTAGGCTAGACGCGATCCAAGCAAAGTATGAAAATGCAGAGAAGGAGATCGAGTGTTACATACCTCAGATTCAAGATCTTGAGCGTTCCATCTTTGAATTCCGCTCTGCTGCTTATGCAAAAGATGAGAAGTTGATTGCTAATTATAGCCAAGTGATCCACTTCAAGAAAGTCGTTGATAGGCTCGAGCCTCAAGTTTTAGAACTCCAAGGTGCTTTGAAGCTCAACGATAATTTGATGAAAGAAGTAGAGGAGTTGCAGCGGATCCGTGCTGGTCTGCTTGAAGAGAATGAGCAGCTAAAGGGTGAGAAGGTTGGGCACGAGGCTTTGCTTACTAAGAATCAAGCTGATTTCTACAAGTTGGGTTATGTGGATCATCTATTCGGAAGACCGTTTGACTTTGAATTTTCTGGTAAAGACTTCGAGACTTTTTCTATTTCTCTGGAAGATGTGTTTGCTTTCACCTTCGAGTCTTCTATTGGTGAAGTGGTTAGAGAGGTTAGCGCTCAGGCCGGGGCAGCTGTCAATGAAGCACAGGATGACTCTGCTACTCAGAATATTGAAACTGCTAAAAGTGTGGTGGCCGAGTAGCCGTGGAACATTCAAGCTGGTGAAGAGTGGTCTTTTAGGTAGCTTTTAGGATTTTTCTTTATTTTCCTTGTCGCTTTTGCTTGAACTCATTGGATCTTTGCTAGTCGTTTATCAATTTTGCTAGAAAATTTGATAAACTTGCTTCCTTCGCTTTTTTTCCATATTCGCTTCTTTTGTTCTTTCTTCTAACCTTTAGACTTTATAGGCTAGTGGCGAACATGCTACTTTTATATAAGCAGACAAGTTCACATAGCCTACGCAGCCGTAGGTGTTGGTGAAGAACTTTTTGCAAAATTGTTAACCATAGGATTGACAGCCGGATGTGTTACTTACATAAGTAGACAAATCCGCGTAACCACTAGGTTGTTAACCTTGGCTATTCCCAATTTCGTAGGCTGTGTAACAAGTATCACAACACTTTAGGACTTGGGGTAGTTTGTTCTGCATCTGGCAGAGATGAAGTTTATCGACTACGTTGCATGTCAGTAGTGGATAGAACTTCGTATATGCACGCTAGCTTGTTTAACCTTTCACAAAAAATGTGTAGTTGTATAAGTCGAGCATGGCTTCACTACTCGAAGGGCAAGCCGTAGGCAGTCTTCTGAAAAATCGTAGACTACCATAGTGCACTCGATAGCGGTTTTAGGTTTCCAAGGCAGCCGTTCATCGGGCGTACTGCGTAATGTGCCCCCTCCGTTTCTAGAGCCCGGTTCCCCACGGATTAGGCCAAGAGACCTGAAATCCTTCAATTAGCTAAGTCTTGAAAAAAGACCATTATGGCTACTTCTAGGAATCCCGGCTCAAGCCGTCGTGCATCTAGCTATACTAGGGCAATCCGGCTCATCCACGTCTGGATATTCAAAGTGTAAGTTTATCTTCCCACCTTGGAGAGCATGGTTGGTCCCTTGGGGGATGCAATTCCTGCGATGATTCCCTAAGAAGGGTGTGATCTTCATCTGAAGTGCATGAGAGATAAGTTGTTGTAGACATGCAGTCAAGCCAAGTTGTAAATTACTTATGAATTCCTTATTGAAAAACGAGTGAAACGAACGAATAACTTAACTAAAAAATAAGTGCATAACAACAAAATAGTCCTTAGCTTGCGAGGTGGTGCCTATTGAGCTGTTTGAATCTTCGGGTCTTGACATAGTGGGAGGTTACACATGGTACTTCCTCAGGTTGCAGGCGTTCCATTGCTTCTTGATCTCTTTGTCGTTCATGGTGGCGAGAGTGTAATTTCCCTTGCCGCCTACTCTGCTGATCTTGTATGGGCTTTCCCAGATGGGGTCCATCTTCTTGGAGCCTTCTCTGTGAGCAGTGATGAAGGCTTTTCTTAGGACTAGATCTCCAAGTTGAAGCTGCCAGATCTTGGCCCTTTTGTTGTAGCTTGAGAGGAGCTGCTGCTAGTAGGCTGCGATGTGGGTGATGGTTTGCTCGCGCTTTTCCTCTGCCAGATCTAAGCTTGTGGCCATCTCCTTACTGTTCTGCTCAAAACACCGCAACAAATCTCTGTCAAAGGTGACTGAAACTTGGAAATTGGATGAAGATGGATGAGAGACAGCATAGGGGAGAGAGGAAGGCAGATCAGCCAAAAAACCCAAGGAAGAAAACATCGGATGGAAGAAGAGAAAGAGAGGAAGAAAGAACCAAAAGAAAACCCACCGATCCTAGCCGTAGCTAGGATCGGCGGCAACAGAAAGGGACTCGATTGAGAACCACTCACACAGAACGGTGAGAATCACCCTCAACCAGAGGGAAGGTCTCTCACAAGGAGAGGCTTTTTTTTTCTGCTGTTTTTTATTCATGTATTTTGTGGCTTGTGGACTTGGAAAATCATTTTTCCTTGTTCGTCTGGCCAAGTGTCCGTGCGTTGTTCTTATAACTTTATGTCTGGATCAGAGACTGGGCTGTCTGATTGAAAGAAATAAAGGAAAGAAACCTAGTAGGAGTAGGAGCAGAGGTTGACAAGGCCGTACGCAGTACCCAGAACAAGAAAACCAAAGGGAGCTTCTATTCGGCCCCGTCTGCGCACAATATCCTTCTTGTCGAAGGACTTCTTATATTTGGTAGAACAGAAGCAAATATTTATCTTAAATTTCATTAATATGTTGGGTGTCGAGAGATAAAAATGAGTGTGACTGAAACTTTCAAATAAATCGATAGTGGTATACAAATCTAGACGGCCTGAATTGGGCTGGTTTCTTAATAATGGCATTGACAAGCCAATGATCCGTTACAAAATTTGCTTGTCGAAAACATGAGTAAATGAGATCAACTCGAAAGAGCACACCAGCAGTGTCCAGCTTGTGAGAAATCATCGACACATTCCTTGTTGAATTCAGTTGTTTCAACAGTTCCGTAATAAATCGTACATCTTTTGAATTTATGAAATCATATACCATTGCTTATTGATCTTTGTTCATCTCATTCAAGGAGTGCATAAGAATCTATAATTATGCCAGTATCCTAATTAGGTATTGGAGGTGAATGAGGAACAGAATCTGATGTTCCCATGATTACGGTACCACATTATTATTATTATTTTTTCCGATAAAGGCGATATTGGGACTGTGAGAATCGAATTAGGGATCTCTGATGTGCGTAATGGATCCTGACCAAGTAAGCTACAAACTCTTGCACAATATAACATTATTATTTTTTATACAATCCTTAACTGCAGCAAGATGTTTGTCACAGATGACTTGAAACCTATTGAATTGATGCAAAACAATTTTTTAACTAGTTTTTTTTTTTCATTTATTCAAGTTAAAACAACAAAACATGCTATAAAGTAAAAGAAAGTAAAAGTTAAAAAAAAAAAGAAAAGAAACAGATACAAGCTATTGAACTTAGGGATCTTCTTCTATGTTAGTGAGTTTGCAAGGACCAAACTCTTCACATAAAAGTCAAATCAAGCAACTGAAATAGCAGGAGGTTGCTTGAAACGCTGCTGCTGCCTGTGAACTGGGGTTTTCACAGACAATCCTGATGCACCAAAACAGAAATAATGGCTCCGCAACCTTCTACGAACCGAGCCTTGTTTTGCCAAATTCGGTGTTTCGTCATCAGCTACTTCATTCGACCAAGATGGTCCTGCAATGTCGGTTTCCATGCAAACGCTTTTCTGTTTATCCAGAGAAGTAGGTGAAGAAATTGAAGATGATTTCGAAAATGAACTAGACCGAGAACGACCTGGCACAGTTATGTGCGGAATTGCCTGCATTACGCCGTGCCTTATGCCGCAAGCAAACCTCTTTTTCGCTGATGGACTTGACTGGTTGCTCCTCACGGAAAGTGTCCGTTTGTTGCTGGGAACTGATGAGACTGAGGGCTTTGAAAATCTCTGTCGAAGTGGGGTTGGAGCTGCATCATCTGGGCTTTTGTTGCATATCTTAATAGACTCTACCGATCCCAAATCAACCGATTTCTTGAACCTTTCGTGCTTTTTCGCTTTCATTTGTGGCCAGCCTATTACACGTTTTAGTTGTGCTGCTGCATTATTTACAGTACCAGGTTTTTTACTAGAGAATGAGCTGCCGTTATTCTCAGCAGTTGGATCATACGGACTGATAAGTTCGGGTGCAGGTGAATTGGTTCCTATGCTACCGCGATCAGCAGTAGCATCTGATACATTTTCAATGCCAGTATACAAGAAGATTTCCGTGTCAGAGATTCTAAATGATGTTCCTGGACTACCTCCATCTCCTTGCATCTTCAAGCGTGAAGCAATTGCTTTTCTTGCATTGTAATCCTCACAACCAAATATTCCCCCAGCCGAAATCAGCTGCCTGATTAGTATATCAGATGACGCTGAACGAGGCCATTGTCTAAGGTAATCAAGCGCTGTCATGCCATCCATGTCGCGGGCGTTCACATCAATCGATTGTGCAATCATCAGAAGTTGGACTAAATCGGAATGCACATCCCCAATGATTGCCGTGTGAAGGGCTGTCCGTCCTTCATTGTTTTTCGCATTGATGATGTGTTCGATATTGAAAGCTTTCTCGCACACCAGTTGCTTCAGAAGCTGAATTTGTCTATCCAGTCTTCGGAAGGCAGGACTTTGGAAGCCGGATATAGCCTTGTGGAGAAACGTTTCTCCGGAGTTGTTTCGTGCAGAAATGGATGACGGGGATGCAGATATAAGCGCTTCGGCTGCGGCAAGTTGGCCCCTTGAAGCTGCAACATGCAATGCTGTGTTGCCCCGGATGTCAGTGGAGTTTATGATATCAAAGGATGCCACAAGGTACTTCACTACCTGCATGAAAGAAAATATTGGTCAGGGAAAATCGGGGAGGTGATAAACATTGAAAACAAAGACAAGGTAAGTCTCATTAACTAAAAAAAGGAAAATTATCAAGGAAAAAAAAAGTGGAATAATGGATTTCCTTTCTAAGTAAATCCATAACAAGAGTGATTTGAACTTAGGAAAAATAATATGAATCGGTCATCTAGCATTGGTCCGGCTAAGGAGTAGACATTCAAACAGTTGTAGGATAATGATATTGTGTTGATGTCATTGCCACCAACAAAATGTACCGATATGTTACCATGCATTTTTGACAATATCGATGTAGCTCCGTTCTGCGTAAAGTAATATATGCATCTAACAAAAATGCCTTAAGAATTTATGTTAAGAATTATATAGTTGTTTTTGCTATAAGCAAAAAGGTTATCAAAGCATCCCTTAATTTTCTTTTCGTCTAAAATTTATGATTTTCGACCAATACGGACCAATGGATCTCCGTTCCGCACAGAGAATTTATGCATCCAACATATATGGTAACAAGAATGCCTTAAGAAATTCGTTTTAGTTGTTTCAACAAAACCAACTAAAAATGAAATGATTATCAAACTGACCTTGGTCTTCGCTTTACCCTAAATTTCTATGATTTTGAGTCATCATCCTCACCAACTATTGTTATCAGGAGCCACTTGACTAATTTAAGCTGATACATGCTTGTAAAAGTGTAGGAAAAGAAAGCAATTGGAAAGGAAAAAAAAATTGAATCTTTGCAAAAGCACTTTTAAGAGAAGTGGAAAGCTTCTCACCTCTACCCGCCCTTTCCCGGCCGCTGCATGGAGCACAGTTGATCCCTGAATATCCCTATAAGCCAAAACATCCTCACAATCCGAAAGAAGGTCCTTCAAAATACTCAAATTTCCGCCTCTCGCCGCTGCATGAACCGCTCTGTTAACCACCTCCCGTTTATAAACACAAGGAATCTCCCCAGTGTGCTCCTCCAGCTCTCCGCGGCTCCCCGTCATAAACCTCGGCGAAACCGCAAAGTCAAAAAGCAGCCTGAAAACCTCAACATTCTTGCTCCTTGCAGCAGCATAGAAAATATCAGTCACCCCGTATTCTCCTTCCCCGAAAACAAGCAGAGGGTTTCTCTCGAGAAGTTCTTGGACAAAACCAAGCTCCCCGGCGGAGGCGGCGGTGTACATAAGCCAACCGCCGTATCCAGCCCTTATGAGAGAGTTTGTTTTTTCTTTCTTGGACTCGCATTCGTGGAAGAGCTTCCGCGCAACACGCGAACGACACTTGGCTACATCATCATACTGTGCTTCGTCGTCCCACACTGTCTCGAGGCGGCGGATGCGGCGGAGAGATGTGAGCTTGATGAGGTGGTTGCCGTCCATGCGGAGGAGCTCTCGAACCAAGTCGTAGTGGCCGTTAGCGGCTGCGTAGTCGATCGGAGACGCGTACCACCATTGGTCTCCGGTGCTCTCCCACCGCAGAGGAAAATATGTGGGAGGCATTTTCTAGTTTTGGGAAGATAATAGAAACTACCGAGCAACAATATTATCTAGAAAAACTTTGATTTCTTGGCGGAAGTAATGCAACTAACAACCAAAAAATGGGTGAGAGTTAAGGAAACCAAGAAGAGGAAGATGAAGAAATGAAGGAAGATTTAAAGCAGTTGATCAACTACCAGCAAGAACAGAAGAAGCACATCAACTAATAGCACGGAGAAATTAAATAAAGAGGAATAACTTTTTTAAGGGTAGATGGGAAGTTTAGAGGGATGAGAGAAATAATTAATAATATCAAGTAGGAGATAAGGGATGGGAAACAACAATCATGGCTTACACATATGGAATTATGGAAGACAGAAAAAGGAAGAGTCCCTTTCTTGGATGAATTAAAGTTGTAGAGAAAAATAATGTAACAGGCGATTAATATATGAGAAATATGCACATATATTTTTAACTGAAAATAAAAATTTTGAGGTGAAACGAGGCCAACTTGACTAATTTAATAGCCATTATAACTAAAAAAATTGTGAAACGTGAGAAGCGACAAAAGAATTGAGCCAGCACTCTAGAACTTAAAGAATTCTAATTCTTAAAACTAGAAATAGAATTAGAAAAACACTAAATAGGCACTATAGGAGCACTAAATCTTATTATTTATAATACGGCTTATGGTCTGTTTAGTGTTAAATGTTCTTACATTCATAATCAATTTTATTTTAGCATATTTCATATTAATAAAGTGTCTGATAGGTTTTGGTTTTGAGAGATTATATTAATTCACACATCCTAAATTACTTCTCTCATATCTTTTTAATTTTTTAATATTTTCTACATATCACTAGCACTTGATAAATAAATATTAAAAAATTAAAAGAGTATGGAAGAAATAATTTAGGATGTGTGAATATAATCTCCCTTGGTTTTTCATGGTCGACTGGTGGGTAACTAAGAAACCCCTATCCCACCAAAGTAAATTATCCTGTGGTGAAATGAGATTACTTTTGTACTGAGAAAGTTAGAGATAATGATGTGTGATGTATAGAAAGAGATTAAATTTACTGATATTGGTTGAAGTAATGATAGAGGAGAGGACTAGTGGGTTGAAAGGTTTTTACTGAGCACTGAGGAGGAAGATGGTCGGAGTGATCATAAAAAAGCTGAACAATACAGAACGCAGTGTGCTTTTAGAATTGGAGCTTTTGAGAGAGTTTATGACATAACAAGGATGCTCATGATCCTTCATTTATGATTTATATTTTAGTTTTGACCATTTGATAACTTTTCAGTTTTCGTAAAAAGAATTACCAACAAGTTTGTTTTAGGGTTTTAAAACAAGAACAAAAAAAACTAAAAAATAATGACGAAATAATTGTCAGACAAGTCTTTAATTTTGATTAATTAGCTAATTAATTAAGCAAACATTATTAAGCCCGCAGCGGTGAGAGTGGTGACTCTTAGACTAGGATTCTCTTCCTTCTTTTTTCCATCCCTTTTTATCCCCTCCTCTTATATTCTTTTATTTTGTCTCTCTTGCTATAAAAAAATTAATATAAAATGTTGATGTGGCTTAACTGTAACCGTTCAAATAGGAAGAGAGGGAAAAAAAAGAGAGGAGAGAATCATACTCTGTGACACTTTACCTGACTAATCCACCTTCTTGTCCCAGTCAACTACTCAATCAAAGATGAGACTGATTAGGCCAACTTATCTCCCATCACCAATGCTTTATCAACATTCAACATAATAATATATGACGAAGCTGAAAGTGAACATGGAGATCTCACGAATAATAGTCAAATATTATTATTTAATGACAAGATAATTAATCAGGGAACGAAAATATCAAAATATATTTAGGAACTAATCAACTTGAAAAAGAAATTTAATTTTCCAGAAATTTAATATTGGGATGGACGGGGTGTGGCTGGCTACTCATTCCCCAATTCAACGTCTAGAATAAGCGCTGACCATAAACTGGTTCACCTTTTTCAGCTGTTCATAAAGTTCCGTCGGTGGAATGCCAATGTTGCAGATTACTTGCAATATTAACACCCTTAAACCAACCATGCATGATATATGCAGGTTTTGTTAACCGGTTTAATTCGAGAGTTTGCAGACGTTAGATAGTCACGTTAGTTATAATATGTGTGTCTTCTTTATGCACTCAAATTCGAATCTCTTTCTTTCATACTAAGAGTCAAGTAGAGTAGAATTATTGTCTGCATACAAAAAGGAAAATCATGCGAGTTTGATGAACCCTCTATATGTATGTATATATATATATATATATATATATATGCATGTGATTGTGTGTATGCAGAATACATAATATATATATATATATATATCAGCAGAAAGGGATGCGTATATAATAATATATGCACACATCATACATGCTTAATTACCACGTGAGTTTCTTGAAGTTTACTCACATATCATCGAAAAATTAATACTAAAGCACGCGGACATGCTAAAAAGAGATGTTGTAGATCCTTAGTTGTGATTGTTCATCATTCCAAGAGATGCTAAAGTATATCACATGTAAGATTGGCTAAGCTCTGTTGCCTGTTTGCTTGAAGAGAACCAAACCTACAACACGAATGTTGCTACGATCTTATTTCAAGTCAATCAAACATTATCATATATTATTATTATTTTATATAATAATATATTATTAACTTGAGATACCGTACAATATCATTAAATATTGCAAGAAAATTCTTCTTGTTAAGTTGGCTATGTAGAACCCCCAAATACTCCGCACTGAGTCTTACTGGAAAACACACAACACAACTCTAGCTAAAAGAAAAGCAGATTAAAGATGGCACGGCCATGTGAGAGAGGGAAGGCAACTTTTTAACTTTTGGAGGAGTTCAACATTCAAAAGGTATATATAATAGATAGGGGGTGGGTAAAGCTAACGAGTTTACTCACCTTTTAACAACAACAATGCATGTTTGCATGTGACATGTCATATCAGTTCCCATTCAACTTTTTTCATCATCTCTCCAGGCTTCCTTCTTGGCTTTGATACTTTCTGTGCTTTGTTGTTCTGCATCCAAGCCACTCCACCAGTAGTCTTTTTCTTTGCTTTAAAATAAGAGCCATGAAACCCTAAATCTTCACATGGGATATATTGCAGAAAGAAAAGCATATGATAATTCGATGGTCTCCATTTTAACACAACAGACCTAATGGTCAGCAGCTGCATGCAGCTCGGCCCCAATAATATTGCAGTAGTGGCAGTCTCTAACTCTTCTTAAGGCACTGTCGCGCTCACTATCGATATCACCATCACTAACGTAGATTCATATGCTCTAGCTAGAAAGCGTACAAACTCATAGAGGACCACCAAATCACCATCGTCGTGTATACTTAAACATAAGCATATACATGTATGCATACACACACACACACACACACACACACACACATACTATTTCATTTTTCAAGCGATATCCAAGTTTTACTTATGATCGCACCTATTTTGAGTTTGACAAGTGAAATCTACATTTATGGTCTATAGAGTACTCGAAAACAAAAATTGAGATTTCATCACAAAATTAATTGTCAACATGGGAAAGAATCAAACTTCTTATAAGGACTTGCAAGATTGAGCAAACTTCCTATGTGTGACGTTTCTTTACATACCTTCACGACAACAAATGTCCCTCCAAGTTGACCTAAGAACAAAGGAAAAAAAGGAAAAAGCATGAACACATTTGTAAAGAAAAATAATTTTCACACCCACTCCGATATCATGGAGAGATTTTTTAACATGCCCAGAACACGGAGGAGCACCACATATTATTATACAATTGAAGAAATTTTTTTTTTTAAGTACTCCAACAATATTGACACATGCTGTTCCGCCTCGTGCTCCAATCCTACCAAAAAATCTCTCGATATCATGGGCTTTCTAATTAATAAAACACTATTATTTTTATGTTGATTTTTCTCTAATTTATTAAATTTAAATGTCATAAATAAACAAAAAGAAGAGAGAAAAAGTGTGGAGAAATCACTCCCTTTGCGTGAATCAGTAAGTATGAGATTGTAAGATCGAAGGTCCCCCACCCCACCAGTGTTAAGATGGGTGGTAAGACCTAATTAAGGACGACGGCAGTAGGACATGAGATGAGATGGTGCTTTGCTTTCCACCACCACCAGCAGCAGGTCCACCACCAACATTTATGATCTATAAACTATAAAATTAATAATCTTCTCAAAAGTATATGGACCCTGCAATGATTCAATCAAATATCCTTCATATTAAAGTGTATATCTTCTGCAAATCTGCATATTAACATGTAATTAACTCAAGGATAACATAAGCATTTCATTCTACCTTCATATATCGCTTGCATTTCATTTTAAGAAGTGATTTTTCTTTGATTTATTCAATTTAAAGTAAAAAAAAAATGCAAAAAAAAAGAAAGATATGTGCAAAAATCACTTCTCGTCTTTGTAAAGACTGTGAACCAACAATGGATGCCCTTCATATATCCAATATTCTTAAAATGAACTCGGTTAAATTAGGTTTTTCCTTTCCCTGTGTATAGAGAGCTATTATCGGCACTCCCATACAAAAAATGCAGGGAATTTTGGAGCGCTAAGTAGATAAAAGATAATCTCCTTTCAAAGGCCCAATAATATTAAGAATGTTCAGCCCAAAATAAAAGCCCAGGCCCATTTCGTAGTTTTCCTCTCGACCAAGTAGTTAGGGTTTTGACAAAAATCACATAAACCCTACACCCCTCACTCCGCGAAAACCCATTTCCCTTCTCTCGAATCTTCTCGTCGTCACCAGGATGGGAAGCAACCAAGCTGCCGTGTCCTTCCTCACCAACCTCGCGCGCGCCGCCTTGGGCCTCGGCGCCGGCGCCACAATCCTCAACTCCGCGCTCTACACCGTCGACGGCGGCCAGCGCGCCGTCCTCTTCGACCGTTTCCGCGGAGTCATCGACGACACCGTCGGCGAAGGCACCCACTTCCTGATCCCATGGCTCCAGAAGCCCTACATCTTCGACATCCGCACCCGGCCCCACACCTTCTCCTCCGTCTCCGGCACCAAGGATCTCCAGATGGTGAATCTCACCCTCCGTGTCCTCTCGCGCCCCGAGGTCGCTCGCCTCCCTCAGATCTTCAAAACCTTAGGGCTCGAATACGACGAGAAGGTCCTCCCCTCCATCGGCAACGAGGTCCTGAAGGCCGTTGTGGCGCAATTCAACGCCGATCAGCTTCTCACCGAGCGCCCCCACGTGTCGGCGCTGGTGCGCGAGAGCTTGATTCGCCGCGCCAGGGATTTCAACATCGTTCTGGATGACGTGGCGATCACGCATTTGTCGTACGGGCTGGAGTTCTCGCGCGCCGTGGAGGCGAAACAGGTGGCTCAGCAAGAGGCGGAGCGGTCCAAGTTTGTGGTGGCCAAGACTGAGCAGGAGAGGCGGGCTGCGATTATCCGGGCACAGGGTGAGAGCGAGGCTGCGAAGCTCATCTCTGATGCGACTGCATCGGCGGGTATGGGACTGATCGAGCTCAGGAGGATCGAGGCATCCAGAGAGGTTGCTAACACGCTTGCCAGGTCGCCCAATGTGTCTTACCTGCCTGGTGGGAAGAACATACTCTTCGGTCTCAACCCTCGTTGATTGGTAATTTTTCGTTTCGCTTCTTCTTCTGTGTTTGATTTGCTTCCTGTTTTACTGTTACATTGATTTGTTAATTCATTCTGCATCTGTATGGGATCATCCGTAATCAATGTATATTTTCGAAAGTGCACGTAAACCATTTTAGAATTGAGACAGTGCCGTGTATGAGTAGTGATTAAACCGAATGACTATTCGAAAAGAGCTCACTAGCGTTCTAAGAGTTTAGGTTTTCGGCACCAAGAGAGGTAATTCATCAAGTTTTCTAGGTTATATGCTCAAGGGACTCAGGTTTTTCATTTTGCATAGTTTTGTGATCTATTATACCGCATTTCACCGGCACCAGACCACTAGAAGTTGCATGCCAACTCAGTTGAACTGCGACCGTTTACATTCATTTTATTGTGGTTCTCTTACATTTTTCTATCAGAACCTTCTTGATTACTGTAGATCAATGCGGGGCAACTCGTAGATCAATTTTACTTAAATTGTCTTAAACCTAGACATGGATGATCCTTGATGTACATGTGATTTGCAATTAGATGCGTTGTCTTCTATAGTTATTTGTTTTCCCTGAGGTTTTATTCCTTCGTGTAACGGTAGTTGAGCTCCACATTGCCAATGTATGTTTAGGTGTATCTAGTGAACCTAAGTTTAAGATGGAATGAGGAGAATTTAGCGAAATTTTTTTAAGCTACAGATCTCGATTATGCATATTGAGGATATTGGAAAGCTAAACATTACTTTTAATATACAACAGAACTAAACATGTGTGTGTACTCTTTTAACTTGGGTTTTGAACAAAAGTCCGAAAATTCAATTATTTGGTTTTATCCTATATACACGAGAAATATGAATGAGGTATTTTATGTTTCTTTCCACCTCTTATGTATCATGATACATTAGTCGTTGTAGATTGTGAACTTTTTCCGGTGCAATTTGTAGGGTTCCAATTGTGGCATAACAAGAAGACCGGATCATGAATACAGCGAACTTCTGAGTGGTTTGTTTCTCCGGTATTTTTTGCTTTTACTTGGGAAGACGTACTATCTGGAACTTCTTCAGAATGAAAGTCGGTTTTTAGGAACGTTCCATGGATGTTGCGTTGATAATGCAGTTCTGACTAAATTCGCTGTGCGTTAGTAGTTGAATACAAATGTAGCACTTCTGTTAATATGTTGATGGATCATGTGTTTACTGAATTTTGCACCTATTTCAACGGTTTTTTCTTGTAAGCAGTTTCTTCCATTTCGCTCCAGTATGGCTTCGCATGTTGCTGTTGCATATTCTTGTGCCCATACTTGGCAATGCTTGGGGCGTGACACATCGGAAGCGAGATGAAAGACCGTTGAGGTTCATTGTGCCTTTTGCGTGTTTTGGGATGTTACTCGATCTTCAAGTGACTCGATCTTGAGTTGAAAGCCTTTTGATTTTGTGCGTCTCTTTTACTCGCAATCTTCTGCTTCGGAAAATACTCGAAGACTTACAAATGCTTCATGTAGAAGATGCGGCATTGCGGGGGGTCAGGGCAAGAGAGGTAGAGGAAAACAGAAGGATTGCGTAAAATCAGATACAGTGACATTCTAAGATTTATACAGCCAATCTTATTTAGTTAGATAAGGCTTCTTCTTGTTGTTATCATGGTCGGTTTAACCGCAATCAAGAAAATCTCCGTAAAGAGATTTTGAGTACTTGGTATCTCTAAACCCATACAATAACCAACCCCAAAACTAAAGCCAAAGCTTCTTAACACTCTTGGAACCAGTCCCCTACAATACTTGATCACCCGCGAAGATGATTGATTATTCCGAAAAACTGGCTTAAGCCGCCCTGCCTCGTAATTAATCCCGAGAAATGGTCGAGTCGTCTATTTAACCGAGGCAATGTGACGGATCAAGTCAATTACTCGCGAGCTGCAACAAAATCATACCGCGTTTTTCATTACAGATCAACACGAGATGACATTTTAGAGCGCAAATAACAACTTTCCTTCGGAATTCATAATTCATAACGAAGTAGATTGTGAGGAAATTACCTGTAACCCCACTCGTTGTCATACCAAGACACAAGCTTCACAAAGTTGTCGTTCAAAGCAATTCCAGCCTTGGCATCGAAAATGCTCGACCTGTTGCATAATTTCCAAATACATATATCATCAACCCACAAAACACAGAGCAGAACTGAGAACAAAACTGTCGAAAGTTCTCACCGGTGATCGCCCACAAAGTCCGTCGACACCACATCTTCGTCAGTGTACCCGAGGATTCCCTTCATGCTGCCCTCTGATTCTTTCCTACAAGCAATGTAAGCGTAAAAACACAACGGAATCGAGAAATATAGGACCATGCCATGCCAGTTATACCATCAGTTCAAGGTCGTAGCGAAGAGAAGAATTTTTGTGTTGCTTACTTGATGGTATTTTTGATCTCGTCGTAAGTGGCCTTCTTCTCAAGTCTCACCGTGAGATCAACCACCGAAACATCCACCGTGGGAACGCGGAATGCCATTCCCGTCAACTTCCCGTTCAATGCGGGCAGCACTTTCCCCACGGCCTACACAAAAATCAAACACCGCAACGAATGCAAAGGATGGTTTAAGCAGAAAAATCTGTCAAACTATCAAACAATGTATCATCGTCCAATCAATACCTTGGCAGCTCCAGTACTGCTGGGAATGATGTTGGTAGCAGCAGCTCTGCCACCTCTCCAGTCTTTCATCGACGGTCCGTCAACAGTCTTTTGAGTGGCTGCATTCCGTTGAGAAAAACCAGTCAGCAGCGAACGACCGATTACATATACGCATACACACACACACACACATATATATGTATATATACATTCACCAGTAATAGAATGGACGGTAGTCATAAGACCCTCCACAATACCAAACTTGTCATGAATAACCTGTTAATTGAATCAACATGAGAAACGCTTATGCTAGAAGTGCTTTTATTAGAAACACGTTAAAGTTATTAAAAGTATAACTGCTTCTTGAAGAAGCATATGGCAGACGCTTCTTCAATCAACCCTCGTATGACCCAAAACCACTTCTAACTTTTTTCTACCGAAAGTAATCAGAAGCAGTTTTGGTTGTCAAAAAACGCCTTTC
Source organism: Heteromeles arbutifolia (assembly GCA_024362995.1). Classification (NCBI taxonomy): domain Eukaryota; kingdom Viridiplantae; phylum Streptophyta; class Magnoliopsida; order Rosales; family Rosaceae; genus Heteromeles; species Heteromeles arbutifolia. The sequence continues at coordinate 1,024,172 of JANCRC010000007.1, forward strand.
GCCCTTTCAAAATCATTCCCAAAAGTGTCCCTAAGAAATTGAGACTAGGTACCTTTGCCAATGGGGCAAGACAGTTGGTAGTGCAACTGGCATTGGAGACAATGTCAAGATCTGGCTTGTACTCCTTCTCATTGACACCCACAACAAACATTGGGGCGTCCTTACTTGGGGCAGAAATGATAACCTTCTTTGCACCACCCTTTAAGTGCAGAGAGGCTTTTTCCTTATCGGTGAAAACTCCGGTGGACTCGACCACGTATTCCGCTCCGGTCTCCCCCCACGGGATCTGTTCGGGGTCCCTAGTCACAATGTACAACCCCAATCATTGGAAATTTCGCTCTACTAACTAAGCTAGCTTAATTAGCACTAATTGATGATTAATTAAAAGTAAATCATACCTAGAAGCGAACACTTTGACTGGCTTGTCACCATAGAGAAGGGTCTTATCATCCTTAACCTTAAGCTCGTGGTGCTTCCATTGCCCGTGAACCGTGTCGTACTTAAACATGTAGCTCTGCATCCATGGATTTTTCGAATTATTTCGTTGGTGTTTCACTCAAATTTTACGTTTAAACAAAACACGTCATGCAATTACAATTAACGCGCTCATAATCTCATCTCATCACCGTGCTTTCATGGACAAACACATACATTAGTGTTGGTGTAAAATGCATAATACATTATACGTACCATGTATTCGATGTTGATGAAAGGATCGTTGACAGCGACAAGCTCAATGTCGTCTCTCTGCAGAGCAACCCTGGCCACCAAGCGACCAATCCTTCCGAATCCTTCATCACATAGAAAACAAACAACAACAACAACAACAGTTTTGTTTAGGATTCTTTATCATAGGGATTGACGGAAAAACAAGGTGCCGGTTGTTGGCTACATAACGCCTTCCCCCTCCTCCTTTTTCCGGACTTGAAACCGGCAGCTTAAGGTAAACTTATACAGACGGAGTTCTACAATATATAAGAAGCAATGCAAAATTAAATACAGCAACATACCATTGATGCCAATCTTGATCTTGGACATCATGATGAGCAATTTGTTTTGGTTAAAGCGTAAAGAGAGTGAGAGTGGAAGGACTTGTAATTGTGACAAGGGAGTGAGAGTTTGAGTGCTACTTATAGGCTTCAAATCTCAAATGCTATTTGTCCACGTCGGAAACTTGTGCTGACATGGATGTCATTGACCGTTGAGGTGGCGGCGTCACCGTTCTTTTCGGGAAAGATGAACGGAGTTGAATTGGTAAAAACGAAAATTAGAACCTGTAAATGTTGGGTTGTTTTCTTAAGCAGTTCCGTTACAGAAGAGTACTGACCGCAGTAACCACTTGAAGAGGGAAGCAGTTACAATGAGGCTGTGTAACGCAGTCTCTCCCTTCGTGAAACGGATTAAAAACTCGTGTTTCGGAGTTTTGGAGACGGGAAAGAAGCGGGTTTCCTTGACACGAATCCCCGGCAGGCAATCGAAGAAGTACTTAACTGGTACAAAGGATTCATTCAGATGACATAACAGGGCTACACAGAACTGGAACATTCCTTTGAATGTACAGATTACATCTTTACAATGTTAACAAAACTACGAGCCAGACGAAAAGCTAAATACAAAAGTTTTCAGTCCACCAGAAGTCGCACCCCCTGGTACATTGCACCAGAATGAAGATCATCTAAAGTATCGATGCGTCTGTAGCCACTTAACTCTCTCAAACCCATCAAGCCTCGGCGTGCAAGAAAATCACGAAAATCATCCTCAGTGTACAATGTTATTTCTTCAGTTCGAACTATGCGGTCAGAGTCATCGTAGAGGCAAAGTTTAATTGTAATTCCTGCCAGAAGAAACATAAGGCGACTTACTAATTACCATGGATCCCGGAAACCAAATTTAAGTTCCATAAGATTAAAAAAAAACACGTATGCTTATGATTCTAGGATACCTTCATCAAGGTGGAGAGTGTAATTTCCCAAAGGCATATCCCTATCAAGACTTCGAACAACCTGATCTTCGTCCTCCAACCAAAATGCCCGCTTAGTTCTTATTCTGAACGCAGACTTGATCGCCTCCTTAATTGCTTCACCAGTCCCATCAATTCCAATCCTTCTGGTGTATTCCCCCAATTTGACAGTTATAATCCTTCCACAGTATGAAGAGTGGTCCTCCCCTCCTGCAATTAAAAAATTGCGTAAAATCTACAATAAATATCCATCAGTTAGGCTAACGCTCAGCGTCGTTTAATCCACAGATGTTTCTGAGCCTCAATGAAGGAGATATGCAATATGTTGACAGGCGGTAAAGCTTACAGAGGAAGTGCCATGAATGTGATTGACAATGACACAGAGAGAGAGAGAGAGAGAGAGAACTCAATCAATGAGATGAAAAGCAGAATGAACATGATAAGCAAATCGATACTCATAAAACTGAAGCTCGTTTTGCTGTTGGTATTTCGCAACTAAAATCAGAATACATCCTATACTAGAAAGATCCTAAATCAATGCAATGCAATGTAGCATGATTGTGAGGTCGTAAAACTCGCAATTCTTGACGAAGGCTGTTTAACATAGACGAAAGGTGGTGGCTTTGGATTACAGGTCTCGAAAACAGGTTCCTCACAGCGAATCGAAGTATTGTTCCCAACATGCATTACCAATATTCTTTCAAATTCAAAGGGAAAATTTTGGCAACGCAATTGTTTCGTCGAAAGAAAGCTCACCATTTTCAGGACCCTCCCTCCAGTTCCAAGGAGGAACCCCATTGACTGCAACCGCATCCGCTGCAGTAATAGCAAGCGGGTCACCGCCGTCGTGATCCAGCTGCCTCTCCAAATTGAGCGCCGATCGGTCATTAGCTACAAACAGAAAGATATCAACAAGCATTCTTTTCACAAACCACATTCAAATTACAAAACTGCAAACTGCAGAACACACAAGCAAAGCAAAAGGAGTGTAATGGTGTTACCTTCCATAGGCCCAAATGGAATAGTTGAATCCTCAAGACCTGTAATTTTTTTCCAAATTCAAGTAAAAATAATCAAATTTACAAAAATGGGTAGGCATAATTCTCAAAGTTATCAGCAGAGAAGTAAAATTAACAACAATTCGAAGGGGACGAATTGGGAATTTCGGATTTTATCAGTCCCAGCTCACGAAATGTCTCACCTTTATCAGAAAATCGAACGAAAGAATCCAACTTGGGAGGAGTGGCAACGGCGGCGGCGGCAGTAGAAACAGAATTGTGGTTGCTGTTGGCGGTGGCGGAGTTGGAACTGGTGGTGCGATCTCTGAGCAAGTCCTGGAGGTCCTCGTAATAAGACATCTTGGCAGAGCGAGAACCGACTTTAACTTGGTGACGGGCCTTCTTGAACTCCTTGAGCAAGTTCCGCCACTTGTCCGTACACATGGTGGGCGATCGGTCGAAGCCCTTTTCCCTCATCCGCGCCGAGATCTGGTCCCACAGGTGCCTGTTGGACTTTGACGTGTTGAAAAGCCCGTCTACCTCTCTCCTAAACCCTATCAGGCTCCGGGTCTCCTCCTGGACCCACGTCTCCGCCCGTTTCTTCGGCCCGGCGGCACCGCCTGGACCGCCTCCTGCTCTGCTGCTCACAGCCGCACACAATTCCTGCTCCTCCCCCTCGCCTCCGCTGCTCTGCTGCTGCTCTCGTTCGTTTTGGTTTTGGTGGTGAGCTGGCGCTCTCCCGTTCACCGCAGCCACCTCCATCATCATCTCTGTCTCCGTTTCTTGGTCTAGTCCTCCTCCCTTGTATTAGTCAACGGCGCGGGCCTTCTCCGAGAGGTACATGTCGGATTGCTACTGGCTCGGGTTTGAGGGTGTAGGGGAGTGGATTGGCATGCGGGAGTAGCGGATAATACGGAGCGGAGGAGGGAGATGGGACAAAGGACAAAAGGGGGGGAATCGGCTGCGGGAAGGCGCGCTCGTGTGAGCGAGCTTAGGAGACGAGCTAAATTTAATATGGAGATGATCTCAGCCGTTGGATTTTCTTTTATATCTTATCCAAAGTGCTTGCCACATTGCGCCTTTGCCTTGGAGTGAACCTCTCTTCTTTTTTTAAGGGTTTTAACGAAAAGTTTCTTGTATTGTTAACGTTAAGGAAAAATTACATTTTTACACTAAAAAGTCAATCATGATACTATTCATTTTACCCTTTATTTTGTTTTTATCGTTAAAACTCAAAGTTTTCAAACCTTTTTCATTAGTTTTTTTTTTTTTAATCATGGTGTAACTTGAGTTGAGTCAACCTGAACTTGCACGAACTCTATCCAGGTCACTCAATTAAATCCGTATTATTCTATACGATTCCGATTGTTGAAATACATTATAACCTTAGCATAGAAAGATTGAATTCACTTTGGTTGGCTTGGGTGAATTCACTTTGGTTGGCTTGGGTTCATATTTTTATAATTTGACGAAACCCCAACCAAACCAAATTTCTAAGGAACGAGTTAATGTTTCGCTGACCTTCCAACCCATCCAACCCTGACCTTCCAACCCATCCAACCCGTCAGGTTGCACCTGTACCCTCCATTTATATCACAAGTCAATCATGCAATATTATGCGTTTTTAACTTTCTTGCATAACAGTACGTGACTTGCTCAAAATACGAATCAAAATTTCCTACTATCTACCAACCTTAATATCCAGGATACACTTGATAATATGTAAACTATACGCGTTTTAATCAGAAAACTATATTTCGTCACATTGTATATGATTCATTAAAAGCAAAACTACATATCATCAAAATGTTGAGGAAAAACAAGAACAAAATCTCGATATATGAAGATGCTTGGTGTAGCCAATTCACCTATGCATCGTTGTCGACCAACATTGTAGATATTCCCTGGTTTTTCATCATTTTATCGACGATTTTCTTCAGTGCAGGTGCACTCACCCCACATTTCTGATCAACAAAACAAGATCTACCTTCTTCAGCCGCCTTACAAAGCTGCGGGTCCAACGGTACCTTCCCCAGAAAGGGTACCCCCATTTCCCCGCACATTCTTTCAGCTCCACCGCGACTACTATCAAACACTTCAGTAAAGGCTACTATGTTTGAAAATTCTGGCGATCTCTCTTTCAGCTGCTCCCTAGCCCATTCCGTGACATCTATTTGCTCACCGGTCTCTGTCATCCTCAAAAATTTGAAATCCATCACTGGCTGGGACAAACCACTCATGTTTTCAACAACCCCAAGGACATGCACTCCGACTTTCTTGCAGAAACTCACTTCTTTCCGAACATCAATCATGGAGACCTGTTGTGGAGTGGTGACTATGATTGCACCATCTATTGAGCCAGCATCAAGGTATTGGACAATTGAAATATGCTCGTCCGAGGTTCCAGGAGGAGCATCCACTATCAGGAAATCAAGCTCGCCCCAATAAACATCCTTCAAGAATTGCTTGATGAGCGCATTTTTGCGCGGCCCCCTCCATATAACAGCATCATCAGGATCCGGAAGCATAAACCCAATTGACATGACCCCAAGGTTTTGCTCAACATAGACAGGAGACCAGCCAAGGTTGCTCTGGTGGATTTCTTGGCCTTCTAGGCCGAGCATCTTTGGGATGCTCGGCCCACAAATATCGATATCAAGAAGTCCCACCTGGAAGTCCATAGCTGCTAGTGCAAATGCAAGCTGGGCAGAGAATGTGCTCTTGCCAACTCCACCTTTTCCTGATAAAACCAGTATCTTATGCTTTACAGTGGCCATCCTTTCTGCAATTGCAACCACGTCTGTACCAAAATAATATACAAATCATCGAGACAATAAAGCACATCATTCTTGATTCATAAAAGATACATTCTTATAAAGAGGAAAACGAACTCACAGAGTCACACTAACAATGAAAATCAAACACGGGTTAGTGATACAATATACACTCACATCAACTGGATGCCTTGCAACAATTACCTAATAAAACTTTGAATAAAGGTTGCAACCCAGCTACTGAAAAATGAAACGTAAAGGTTCATACTTTGATCAACCATCGAGTTCTATATATAATTTGCTTAACATACATTTGCTCGAATATTTGAGCAAAGAATTCACAATAACAAAGGAAGACTAATTCCCGCAGCTTAGAAAAGCAAGGTTTCGAAGAAAACTTATAGTCTCTGTTTTTATTTTGTATATTACACCCTCTGCCCAACAACGCCGCCACCATAGATATAATAAGGTATAAGCCAAATACCTACTCAAGTCAGTTTGGGGGCAGAACATAAGAAGTAATAAATCCGAGATTATTTTGGTACAAAAATAACTTCTAATCCATAGCTCCAAAGAATAGCCAGATACCAAGTCCTACAAATCTCTTTTAGAACATAAATAGCTTGAAACACATTAGAGATCAAGCGCAACAAACAACAACAACAACAAAGCCTTATCCCACTAAATGGGGTTGGCCGTGAGAATCCTAGAACACCACTGCGCTCGGTTTTGCGCCAAGTCTTCCGTTAGTTCCAAAGGATTGCATGTCTAAACTATTGTATTATTCAGGCAAGATTATTCATGATAATCACAAAAAAAATTCATGAAATTAACATAAACCATCCGCTTTGGCTTGTTCTTCAAAATTATACTCATACTAAAACAACGAACAAAGAATTTACAGTAATCGCAGGCTGAAATTAACTTAAAAAACAGTTGAAAGCTGCTGATAAAGGAAGAACAAAAAGCAGAGAGCTTTAGGAGCAAGAGAGAGAAAGGAAACCTGGGTCGGGGCCCTTGGGAGCAGTAGCACAAATCTGCTGGTTCGGGCATCCTTCGCAGGCGTCGGATTTTCCAGCCGAATCGGACTGCGGACCCGGGCAATCTAAAACCCGTAGTATCCCACAAAAATTAAACCATAAGAATCACGACGAACAAAAAATTAATGAAAAACTCCGGAGAATTAAGAAAAAAGGGCTTACGTTCGTTGGCGTCTTCGGGAATTTCACCGTTCTCCATGGCTGACAATTTTCCGACGGACTTGGGTTTTGCTTTTTTCACGTAAGTGCAGTCTTGAGGGAGAAGAGAGAAATGAAAGAGTTGAACCGGGTTTAGGTCAAGCAAAATATCAATCTTTTTTTTTTTTAACAAACTATATTATCTAGCTTGAGGGAGGGAGGACGCTAAACCAGCAATAATATAGTTCAAATTCGTTTTTAGGAAAATCGAACTTAAAACCTCACTTACAAGTGAAAAGAAATACCGTTCGATGTTCGATCGTAATAATAAGTGTCAGCAAAATATCAATTTGAATTGCTGGACACCGATTCGGTTTAGGAAAAACCAACACCGACCCACAGTTGTTCTAGAAAATTCTTAACGTATCAATAACATGATCACGTCACGTATAATTTCATTTCAATTATAACATATATTTATTTTTTTATTAAAAATTCGGAGAAGTGAGACACGTCAACCTGTTCTATGTGAAAGTTTACATCAAGTGAAAAGTGCAAAAATGTCTCCAGTTTTGTTCCCGAATTGTAGAAATTCATGTCAAACACCGACCCCATCATGATATTCGAACTAACAGCACAACGTCAAATGAAAAGTTAAAACACATAACATTAAGTATTGATCGTAATGTCACGTGCCCAAATTACAGGTCGTAGTTTTAAAAATAATAATAATAATCAGCCAGTAACTTTACCACGACAATCCATCCTTCCAGAGGTCAGAAAGATTCACATAAACGTTTGAGCCTCCCCTGTTCACCATCGTATGATTTATCAGCACTAGGAGTTGAACCCAAAATGTGACGTGTGAAATACAGGATTATGCAATAACAGATCTAGTAATGGAAATTTAGTAACAGAAATCAAGCACTTGAAAATGTGCATAGCGGCAATTCTCAAGAGGATGAAATGAGAAGAAATCACATTAGCAACATAGAAACAAGATAAACACTGCATCTGTATTATCTTCCCAAAGAGGAAGAGAAAAACAGTAAATCTGTAGCTTTCAACTGAATTAGTACTACGCATTCCACCAACCATGGCACAAACAACCTTCGAAATCATCCAACTGTAGCATCCTACAGGCAGCGGTGGTGGCACGGGCAGTAGTATTTCACAACTCCGTCCAACTCTGCCGTGACTTTCTGCTTCTCCCTGTACGGCTGCTGCTCTTCATCTTCACCCATAAAACTTCTCAACTTTTGACTATGGTATCTGCTTCGACCAACAGTCGACGGCTACTAACACCCGCTGCTTCCACTTTCCGACATCTTTTCTTCATCACCCTTGGGTAAGTCTCCAGGACAGGAACCAAACACAGAACGAGCTAAAACATGTTCAAAATAAACTTCTGGATCTCTTATGTGTCCCCTCCTGTTTCTTTTCCAATCAACCATTCTTGTGTAACCTCCTCTCCTCCTCACAGTTCTAATCTTCACCCTCTTTTGTTCCCCTTTTTTCTCTTTTTTTTTTCTATTTTTTTTTATTTTCAATTTCGTTTCCCGGGAGATTATCTCTAGCTTCACAAGGTGCAGCTTCCTCATGGTAATACAAATCCTTACTGCCCCAACCAAGCATCCACTAAACAACTTCTGCCCACTTTTGAACACCCGAACCTTGTAGATTCGAATCCACAACCAACAGCATATGAATATTTGATGTCTTTATCTTAGCCAAAAAGGCAAAATTGATACCTGTTCTCCTGACAGAATATAGCGCACTTGGGAGCGCCCTTTTCTCCATGCTTCTCTTGACTGTTAAGTAGATTCTCCAAACAATGCAAGCAAAGCAAGTCTAGACAAAATGTCTCCTCATAATCGCAGTCTTTAAGGCAGCACCCGCAACTAATACAGCGAGCTATGCAGAGCGTGCAAGCCCTACATGTCTGATCAGCAGGTTGTTTCCCTTGGCAACTCTTTGCAGGGCAGTCATAAACTAAACTAAGTCTCTGGCACCTGGGGCATGCTTCGATGTCAATGGGACAATCATCATCACAAGAGCCATAAAACAACCCACCTTTAAAAAACTGAGGTTTCGGGGCTCTAAACTGAATGTGGTTATCTGCACCAAGCAATAATTTCAACTCTTCGAACTGCTTGTCAGTTATACCAGAGAGACCAGCAATTCTTAACTGCTTTATTCCAGGGTTGCCTGCAGACTTCAAGGTCCTTATGTTTAAAAAGATGCACTCAACACTGATTTTAAGACATCCGGGAACACTTAACTGCACAGGCAAAAAAGTGTATGTATATAAGTTTAATGCATTCGAAAGAACATAAACTACATAAAAATAAGGCATAACACACTCCTGTAAATTTCATACATTTAAAATGATAAATACAAGATGCAAAATATCGGTAAACAGCAGTACCAGGTTTACAAAATAAAAATTAGCCGGAATCTCAGCTAAATGATCAAAAAACAAAAACTACAACAAAACACTAATCATGTTCAGCATCAAGAGCTGCGCAAATTGTCAAATCTATTGATATTCGTATAACATCCAACTATTAAGACCCAAAAAAACCATTACAGAGATGATATAGTCTTCAACCTACTTGCTATAAACGACAGAAGAGTTCAATTTCAACAGGGTTGTAAGCTACAATCACTTCATAAAGTTATATAGCCCTTATGTTCGATAACTTACAGCGAACGAGAAGTCATAGTAAGAGACGCATAAGAAATGTTTTCACAAAAATAAAATAGGGAATGTAACTTCAGAACAGTTTACTCTAAGGGAAAGCAACATAAAAGCATCTTTTTTTTTAAATGTCACAGAACAATAGAGAGGTATCCTGTTATACAAAATCATAATCAGAAAAACAAGCAGGAATGTCGAAAATACAAAAGTTCAAATACTCACCTTTGTCAACCTCGGGTTGCCGTCAAACACACCCTGCAGCCCACTGTCAGTGATCCTTACGCAATGCACTAGACCCAAGGTTTGAAGTGTGCCTTGAGCCCTGCTAGTTAATTTTACAACAACATCATCGGTGATGCACTCATTCAACGGCCAATCGATGATAATATTCCTCCATACAAGAGGGTCACTTCTAACTGCATTACGAAAAGACTTGAAACCAACCAGCGATCGCCGTAAACGTAGACCTAATCTCCATTCCAAAGGGATCGACAGGCAATCGATCCACAATATCATCAGCAGAACGGTCACCAAAGCCAACCAATTCACTCTTACAATGGGTATTCTTCAACTCCAAATTGGAACTCCAAGAACTTGACGGATCATCACAAATACCATCCAAATCCTTTTCCTTGAATTGATCCATCACATACCCATCAGGGTACTTCACAGAAGAACACAAACTACGCTCCGATGACGGATACGCCGGCACGATTGAGCCACGAGAGAGATTCAAAGCCATCCTTTGCAGCTAAGAGATAGAATATATACAGAAATTTATTCCAAGAAACCTGGTTCTTCTTTAACACAAGGCAAAAATTCCATAGATAGAAGGCAAAAAAAAAAAAAAAAAAAAAAAAAAACAGAAAGGAAGCAAAAAGCACCTGAATTTCTGGATTATATGAAAAACTCAACTTCCTAAATGGCCGATTCTCAAACAAAAAGCAAAAAGTTCACAAATTTTATACGACTTAGGAGTACCAAACGAGCTGAATTCAGAGAAACCCTAGTGGAAATTGGGAATTAGTTATGCAGAGAAGCAAAATCCTAATGTGGGTAGTAGATAAAAGAAAAGATTGAAACGGATACGGAGATTAAAAGGAGAAGGATTGAAATTTACCGAATCTGATGCGGAAGAGGAAAAGCAGTCTGACCCAGCGATGCAAGCAACCGACCGACCAATCACCCAACTCAATGAGGACAGAGGTAGAGAGAGAAAGTTAGAGAGAGAGAGAGAGAAAGGAGGAAAACCAAAGAGGAGGAGGAGAAGGAGAGGGAGGGAGGTAAGAGAATTTGGAAGGTGAGGGTCAGAGAGGGAGATAGCAACAGAGCGTGCGTGCCAAAAATGGGGGGCACAGAGAGTAAGAGCGGGGAAGGTTGGGAAAAGGACGCGTGGAGGGGGAGAGAGAGAGTGGCGGCCGACAAGTCTGCCACCTGGAATCGTGATTTGTTTTGGATCAACGTATCAAAACATATCATCATTATTTGATCATGACAGCTTGAAAAAAATGTAACATGCGTAGTACAATTAAAAGTTAAAGTAATTTTTATTTATGTACATTTTTCTTCATCTCATCACGCGTAAGTACATCCATATCTAGCTTCCTGCTGCTCCTACTTTTGGTCATTAACAAGTACAAATAAGATTAAAAAATAACGAGGTGAAAATAATATCCCAAATCTAAACTCCTGGAGGAAGCTCATTATTTTGTTCAATGGGTTCCGTTGCGGAATGTCGGATGATCATGTTCAAATAGTCTTTCAATTTGCCAAATGTATGAATAACTGATGCAACTGCATTTTCATACAACGTTTTGAGGTATTCGCATGCATACTCAACCACAACATTCACAAACCAAACAACCCAAAAGAATCCGGCTACCAACCCTAAACTTGGCACAAGGATCACCACTTCTAAAATCAAGGAAAGAGTTCCAAGGAGGAGGCTAATCTTATTGATGAATGATTCTGCCAAATCCGAATTACGGCGAGCTTGCACATGGAGTATTCTAGAGCCAATTAGTGATCCGATATAAGCAATTAGAGCAACGATTAGGGATACCATAGCCAGGTAGTTTGTGTTGAACAGAGACTCATTTCTGGCTCCTTGCTTCAGTTGGAGGAAACCACCTAGCATGGCGATGAGGGAACATATATATTTATGCACCTTTGTAGAATGTTCTTCACTTGTGCTGTTATATATATAGTTAATGAGAAAATTAAATGGAATTGCATTAATGAATCATCTACAATATATTTTGTAATCTCAACTAATAAGAAAATGCTAGGGAGACCATATTTTTGTATCACATTTGTGTACTAATATGACGTGATAAGTGATGTGTACATACCACATCAGTTAATGAATTTATCTCATTGGATGTTGGTTGTACACATCACATGCCAATATATCTGTAAATTAATCAGGTCAATATATGATCTGAAATCAACTAATTGAGAACGTATGATAGATCCATAAATTAATAAAGTCAATATATCATCTGAAATCAACTAATTAAGAACGTATGATATATTATAAATTAATCAAGTCAATGTATCATCTAAAATCAACTGATTAAATAGGTACGTTGTAACAGGTTACCTAGCAAGCTGTTATTTTCTTCAATGTTTGTTAATAACGAATATATCTAGCCATTTGACGCTCTTAATTTGTCAAAAAATTGCCTAGGGTTATCAAGAGCTGAGTTGTATAGATTAATTGCTAATTAATCAGTTCTTTTTGGTCTCCCCATCATTTTCCCCAAGTCAAAGGCAAAAAAATAAAAGTACACACTTACCCTTCCAGTTCCGAACGTAGAGAGATGCTAACAGCAGTCCCTGCGACACGATCCATCTGCGTATATATGAAACTTCTGTACAGAGGAACACAAAAACAAAATTCAGATCAAAGACTCGTCACACCTTCACACACACACAGACGCAAGAGCTCTGTTTTTTTATTCTTTTTGTTTTTGAAATTCCGGCAAAGGAGAACACTCCAAAACAGAAATTGGCGACGAAGAATACGGCCAATAGCGGCCGTCAAGCTTAAGACGGTAGTTAAGGTCGCAAGCAGATATTCAAATGGTAACGAATGAAATGCGAGCTAAAAAACGCTGTTACTTGAGAACTACACACACAAAATGAAAGCACAAAGAATAAAAGGGACTTGCTTCTTCGAACCAGAAATATGATCTTGTGAGTGAAAAAATGCAACTGGGTGCTGTGCGGCGGTGATGTTGGGCGGAAGTGAAGGCCCTCTCTCAACATATATATATATATATATATATATATATATATATATATATATATGGTGTACTGTGTATGAATAGGAAGCAGGACTACTTCTTCGAAACAGCATTTTCCCAGGGTCTTTTTATCCTTCTTCTTGCATAGACCAACGACTGGAGTGGGGAGTCTCTTGTACACGGTTCCTAACTTTGGGAATGAAAGGGACGTGAAATATTAAATATATTGCAGAAATATACCAAGTATTTATATGATCAGATATAACAAATCAAATGTATAGACCAACAACCGGAGTGGGGAGTCTCATTTGCACGGTTCCTAACTTTGGGAATGAAGGGGACGTGAAATATTAAATATATTGCGGAAATATACCAACTATTTATATGATCAAATATAACAAATCAAATGTATAATCACTATCAAACTTATGAAAATTAAATTAGGAAAAGGAATAAGAATATCTGGCATGTGAACCAAAGAGAGGCGCGATGTCGTTGCCCTAAAGCTGTAGACGCCTCTCTACGTGCAGGTTATGGCGGTGCCGACAACTCCAAGATACAAACCCAAAGCCTCACAGGATGTCTGATCCGATATGCACACCAACGACAGACGGGATTGCCAAGTAGTGATCAATTGCCCAAGAATTATGAAGTAGGAATGTAAATTGACTGATAGAGATGTGAGAATTGAGGGAGACAGAAAAGTTTTAAGCATATTGTTTTATGTCTGAGGTTTCTCATTTAAAGAAATTCTCATACCCTTTTAGAAAGGATTTAGAAAGAAATTCTCATACCCTTTTAGAAAGGATTTAGAAAGAAATTCTCATACCTTTTTAGAAAGAAATTCTCATACCCTTTTAGAAAGGATTATGACTCTTCAAATAAAACACAACTCTTAAATATTAAAAATAAATAAAATAAAATAATAATAAGTTTTGAATCTTTAAAATAACCAACAAGGGATAGAGGGTTGCTTGCTTCCATAGTGCTTAACAAAGGTTGAAGGGCGGAATGAATGGGATAGAGGGTTGCTTTCTTCCATAGTGCTTAACAAAGGTTGAAGGGTGGAATGAATGGGATAGAGGAACGTCGCTCACGATAAGGTATGACGATTGACAATGTATTATATGTTGTTCTAACTTGTCTCATATCTGATTTTAAAATCCATTCTTGATGTTGTTTATTCTTTTCATTTCATTTTCTGTTTAATACCAATTCAAAACCAAATCCAATCTTTTTAAATGCGTGTGTGTGTTGACTTGCAAAGTACTAAACAATCTTATGTGCCCTTGCAAGGTTAAAGCATATGATAATTCGATGCTCTCCATTTTGACACAACAGCGAATCTTTTTAAATGCGTGTGTGTGTTGAGCTGCATGCAGCAGCTCGCCCCAATAATATTGATTTCACTATCACAAACCCAAAATATTGATTCATGAGGACCACCAAAAAATCAATAAAGCATTGCGAACTCATGAGGACCACCAAAATATTGATTCAATAAATCAGTGCTCTATCTAGAAAGCGTTGTGAACTCATGAGGACCACCAAATCAGCAGAAAGTGAGCTCACATGAGAAGGCAAGATTGATGCGAAATTTTTTGTTGCAGCACGATAAAGATTAAAGAGCTTATGAGCTAAATCATGTTTCACAAGCTAAACAATTGCTCGGCGGAGCTTTATAATTATACAAGTAATAATCTGACTTTTCTAAAGCACGGATAATATTAAAGAGACTAAATTTTAAAATTAAATTTACAAACCAAATGACGTGTCACAAATAAAAAATAAGCACGTTAATCAATACTTAAATAATAATTCAATCATCAATATTCACATTGTTTGGTTTACAAAATTTAACTTAGAAATTTGACCTCTTTATCAATTACCCTTCAAAGCATATATATAGTTCTTAAACTAAATTCGGTACTCTCATACAAAAAGTGCAGTGAATTTTGGAGCACTAAGCAGATAAAAGACAATCTCTTTTCAAAGGCCCAATAATATTAAGAATGTTCGGCCCAAAATAAATCTATTGATGAGTTGATGGGTTTAGGCCCGTTATCCAAACAACAATGAAAGCCCAGGCCCATTTCATAGTTTTCCTCTCGCCCAAGTAGTTAGGGTTTTATGACAAAAATCACATAAACCCTACACCCCTCACTCCGCAAAAACCCATTTCCCTTCTCTCGAATCTTCTCATCGTCACCAGGATGGGAAGCAACCAAGCTAAAACCAGTAGTATCCCACAAAAATTAAACCATAAGAATCACGACGAACAAAAGATTAATGAAAAGCTCCGGAGAATTAAGAAAAAAGGGCTTACGTTCGTTGGCGTCTTCGGGAATTTCACCGTTCTCCATGGCTGACAATTTTCCGACGGACTTGGGTTTTGCTTTTTTCACGTAAGTGTAGTCTTGAGGGAGAAGAGATTAATGAAAGAGTTGAACCGGGTTTAGGTCAAGCAAAATATCAATTTGAATTGCTGGACACGGAGTCGGTTTAGGACCAACAGGATCTTGTCCGGATCTGAGAATACTGGGATCCATGAATCGTGTCCGTTTATAGTACATTGTGCGGTCAATTTTTGTCAAGTATTGTTTGTGTTTGGCCTTGTTTGGCAGCTCGAACTGTACTGACTATTTCTGTCGGATGGGATAAATAGTCACCAGATAGTACTGACTAAATTAGTCGGGCGTTTGGTGCAGTATCGGATTAATGATTGTATTATTTATACTGTGTTTGGTATTATATCGAATAGGAGGAATCACACTTAAAATAAAAAAAATAAAAAAACTGAAATCTTGTTCCAGATCTCTCCGCACCCCCCCCCCCCAAACTCCCTCCCTCTCTCTCCTTTCTTCTTCTTCCCTGACCACAGAAGAATCCCAAATAATTGTTTCCCAGATCTCTCCTCCGCACCCCCAAACTCCCTCCCTCTCTCTCCCTTCTTCTTCTTCCCCGACCACAGAAGAATCCCAAATAAATTCAAACAGCAAATTGAAATCATCTCTTCGCCGCAGAAAACCCGACTGCAGAAAACCCAGTTGCAGGGGAGGACGACGAGTAGGCGATGAGGAAGGCCACAAGGAAAGGACGACGAGGAAGGCGACGAGGACTATGAGAGCGAAGATGGCAAGAGAAAGCAACGACGACAAAGCGATGGCGAGAAAAGGCAACAGTGAGGACAGCGATGGCGAGAGAAGGTGACGGGGAGGACGACGACGCCAAGAGAAGGCGAGAGAGAGGGGGTCGAGTCTGCAAGCGGAGAGGAAGCGAGAGCGAGGCCGACTAAATTATACCGTGAAAGGATTATTTAATCCGGTGCCTATTTAATCCAAACGGCCACCAAACACCGTACACCATATTATTAGTACTATCCGGTGTCTTATACAGTGTGCCAAACAGGGCCTTTGTGTTTAATTTTAAATAAAATTTCTGACCACACAATGTACGATGAACAGACATCATTCACGAATCTCCTAAATCCTCACAAAGAGGATCCGACAAAAATCCGGATTCGGTTTAGGAAAAACCAACCCTAACCCACAGTTGCTCTAGAAAATTCTTAACGTATCTATAACATGATCACGTTCCGTATAAGTTCATTTAAATTATAACATATATTTAATTTTTATTAATAATTCGGAGAAGTGAGACACATCAACTTGTTCCATGTGAAAGTTTACATCAACCGAAAAGTGCAAAAATTTCTCCATTTTTGTTCCTGAATTGTAGAAATTCATGTCAAACACCGACCCCATCGTGATATTCGAACTAACGACACAATTTCAAGTGAAAAGTTTAAACACATATTTTCCAAAAAATTAAAAAAAAAAAATTAAAACACATAGCATTAAGTATTGATCATAATGTCACGTGCCAAAATTACAGGTTGTAGTTTTAAAAATAATAATAATAATCAACCGGTGACTTTGCCACGGCAATCCATCATTTCAAAGGTCAGAAAGATTCACAAAAACGTTTGAACCTTCCCTATTCACCATCGTGTAATTTATCAGCGCCAAGAGTTGAACCCAAAACATATCGTGTGAAATACAGAAGTATGCATTAAAAGATCTAGTAATGGAAATTTAGTAACAGAAATCAAGCACTTGAAAATGTGCATAGCAGCAATTCTCAAAAGGATGAAATGAGAAGAAATCACATTAGCAACGTAGAAATAAGATAAACACTGCATCTGTATTATCTTCCCAAAGAGGAAGAGAAAAACAGTACATCTGTAGCTTTCAACTGAATTAGTACTACACATTCCACCAACCGCGGCACAAACATCCTTCGAAATCATCCAACTGTAGCATCCTACCGGCAGCGGTGGTGGCACAGGCAGTAGTATTTCACAACTCCGTGCAGCTCTGCCGAGACTTTCTGCTTCCCCCTGTACGGCTGCTGCTCTTCATCTTCACCCATAAAACTTCTCAACTTTGACTATGGTATCTGCCTCGACTAACAATCGACAGCTACTAACACCCGCTGCTTCAACTTTCCGACATCTTTTCTTCATCGCCCTTCGGTAAGTCTCCAGGACAGGAACCAAACACAGAATGAGCTAAAACATGTTCAAAATAAACTTCTGGATCTCTTATGTGTCCCCTCCTGTTTCTTTTCCAATCAACCATTCTTGTGTAACCTCCTCTCCTCCTCACAGTTCTAATCTGCACTCTCTTTTGTTCCCCTTTTTTCTCTTTTTTTTTTCTATTTTTTTTTTATTTTCAATTTCGTTTCCCGGGAGATTATCTCTAGCTTCACAAGGTGCAGCTTCCTCATGGTAATACAAATCCTTACTGCCCCAACCAAGCATCCACTAAACAACTTCTGCCCACTTTTGAACACCCGAACCTTGTAGATTCAAATCCACAACCAACAGCAAATGAATATTTGATGTCTTTATCTTAGCCAAAAAGGCAAAATTGATACCTGTTCTCCTGACAGAGTATGGCGCACTTGGGAGCGCCCTTTTCTCCATGCTTCTCTTGACTGTTAAGTAGATTCTCCAAACAATGCAAGCAAAGCAAGTCTAGACAAAATGTCTCCTCATAATCGCAGTCTTTAAGGCAGCACCCGCAACTAATACAGCGAGCTATGCAGAGCGTGCAAGCCCTACATGTCTGATCAGCAGGTTGTTTCCCTTGGCAACTCTTTGCAGGGCAGTCATAAACTAAACTAAGTCTCTGGCACCTGGGGCATGCTTCAATGTCAATGGGACAATCATCATCACAAGAGCCATACAACAACCCACCTTTAAAAAACTGAGGTTTCGGGGCTCTAAACTGAATGTGGTTATCTGCACCAAGCAATAATTTCAACTCTTCGAACTGCTTGTCAGTTATACCAGAGAGACCAGCAATTCTTAACTGCTTTATTCCAGGGTTGCCTGCAGACTTCAAGGTCCTTATGTTTAAAAAGATGCACTCAACACTGATTTTAAGACATCCGGGAACACTTAACTGCACAGGCAAAAAAGTGTATGTATATAAGTTTAATGCATTCGAAAGAACATAAACTACATAAAAATAAGGCATAACACACTCCTGTAAATTTCATACATTTAAAATGATAAATACAAGATGCAAAATATCGGTAAACAGCAGTACCAGGTTTACAAAATAAAAATTAGCCGGAATCTCAGCTAAATGATCAAGAAACAAAAACTACAACAAAACACTAATCATGTTCAGCATCAAGAGCTGCGTAAATTGTCAAATCTATTGATATTCGTATAACATCCAACTATTAAGACCCAAAAAAACCATTACAGAGATGATATAGTCTTCAACCTACTTGCTATAAACGACAGAAGAGTTCAATTTCAACAGGGTTGTAAGCTACAATCACTTCATAAAGTTATATAGCCCTTATGTTCGATAACTTACAGCGAACGAGAAGTCATAGTAAGAGATGCATAAGAAATGTTTTCACAAAAATAAAATAGGGAATGTAACATCAGAACAGTTTATGCGAAGGGAAAGCAACATAAAAGCATCTTTTTTTTTAAATGTCACAGAACAATAGAGAGGTATCCTGTTATACAAAATCATAATCAGAAAAACAAGCAGGAATGTCGAAAATACAAAAGTTCAAATACTCACCTTTGTCAACCTCGGGTTGCTGTCAAACACACCCTGCAGCCCACTGTCAGTGATCCTTACGCAATGCACTAGACCCAAGGTTTGAAGTGTGCCTTGAGCCCTGCTAGTTAATTTTACAACAACATCATCGGTGATGCGCTCATTCAACGGCCAATCGATGATAATATTCCTCCATAGAAGAGGGTCATTTCTAACTGCATTACGAAAAGACTTGCAAACCCTTTCAACTGAAAGAAGGTCCTTAACACCAAGAAAACGCAGTGCATAATACATAGCATCATGCGGAGCACTCGCCTCACTATCAGGACACATGATGCTACAACCCTGTATTTCCTTAGTTCCAACCTGCAGTTGCTTAGCTCCATCAAAAACATCTAAGTCCCCCACATAACTAAAACTCAGAAACTCCTCCACATTGTCATCCAATACAAAACCTCCATCACTGATCCCGAACCCATCAAAGCTATCATATGGGATTGATACTCCATCAAATTTCAGGTCACAAACTTCCGGCTGATACCATACAGCGCTATTCCAAACCCAATTCAGACCAGTAAACAATCCGCCATCAACCACCTTTGCCTTTCCTTCATCCCACCCAGAACTACAAGATTCATCATCCGGTTCAAAACCTTGAAACCAACCAGCGATCGCCGTAAACGTAGACCTAATCTCCATTCCAAAGGGATCGACAGGCAATCGATCCACAATATCATCAGCAGAACGGTCACAAAAGCCACCCAATTCACTCTTACAATGGGTATTCTTCAAATCCAAATTGGAACTCCAAGAACTTGACGGATCACCACAAATACCATCCAAATCCTTTTCCTTGAATTGATCCATCACATACCCATCAGGGTACTTAACAGAAGAACACAAACTATGCTCTGAGGACGGATACGCCGGCAAGATTGAGCCACTAGAGAGACTCAAAGCCATCCTTTGCAGCTAAGAGATAGAATATATACAGAAATTTATACCAAGAAACCTGGTTCTCCTTTAACACAAGTCAAAAATTCCGTATATAGGAGGCAAAAAAAAAAAAAAAAACCAGAAAGGAAGCAAAAAGCACCTGAATTTCTGGATTATATGAAAAACCCAACTTCCTAATAGGCCGATTCTCAAACAAAAAGCAAAAAGTTCACAAATTTTATACGACTTGGGAGTACCAATCAAGCAGAATTCAGAGAAACCCTAGTGGAAATTGGGAATTAGGAATTCAGAGAAGCAAAATCCTAATGTGGGTAGTAGATAAAAGAAAAGATTGAAACGGATACGGAGATTAAAAGGAGAAAGATTGAAATTTACCGAATCTGATGCGGAAGAGGAAAAGCAGTCTGACCCAGCGATGCAAGCAACCGACCGACCAATCACCCAACTCAATGAGGAAAGAGGTAGAGAGAGAAAGTTAGAGAGAGAGAGAGGAGGAAAACCAAAGAGGAGGAGGAGAAGGAGAGGGAGGGAGGTAACAGAAATTGGAAGGCGAGGGTCAGAGAGGGAGATAACAACACAGCGTGCGTGCCAAAATTAAGGGGCGCATAGAGAGTGAGAGCGGGGGAAGGTTGGGAAAAAGACGCGTGGAGGGAGAGAGAGAGTGGCGGCTGACAAGTCTACCACCTGCAATCGTTTAACCTTCACCAACGCCAACAACGACAATTTTTTCATTATTATCCAAACACACAAGTGATATATGTGAGAAGTTTTATTTTTAAGTTATTAATTTTTTATCATATATATTCTACTATTTGTATAATCATATTCCATCATTTGTATAGTAACACGTAGAGGTGCAACTTGGGTTGGGTCAATCCGAACCCATCCATGTTCAAACCGATTTTAAACCCGAACAAGTGGATTTTTTTATAGTTATAAACCGTTCGAACCCAACCCGATTTTAACCCGTTCATTGATTGGGTTGAGTTTGGTTGATTATTTGCCCAACCCGACCCAACCCAATTAACTAAACCTGAATATGGCTCATATCAATTAATACTCATATAACACCTAAATGGGCCAAGTCCAAAAACCCACATCCTTTCTAATATATATTTTTTAATAAATTACCACTCAAAACCCTAAAGCTATATATTAAATTGTTACTCTCCAATCTCTGCAACTCAGTCTACCTATTTCCTCTTATTAAGAAGTCAAAACTAGGTCTCAAGGCTACAGGTCTCCATCTCTATCTGAAAGCCTAATAAAATTTGCAACTGCCCCTTTCTTTTTGGACAATGGAGTGTTCCTCTTTTTTCTTTGGGACAATGAAATGTTCCTCTCTATCTGAAAGCCCAAGAAAATTTGGACAATGAAGTGTTCTTCTCTTCTTTTTTTATTTATTTTCTTTTGGTACTAGCTTTGGTATTTCTTGTATTTTAATTCAAACTTTGCATGGTTGAAACATTCATATTTAGTTTAACTTTATAACGGATACAATTTGCGGAATTGAATTTTAATTTTGAAAAAGTTGGGCCAACCCGAACTCAATCCAAGTAAACCTGAACCCAATTAAACCCAAGCCCGGATGAACCCTATTAAAACCCAACCCGAACCCGAATTGTAAAAGTTGGGTTAGGATTGAGTTGACCTTCCAACCCGCCCGAGTTGCACCCCTAGTGACACGTAATATACCACATCGTGTTTCAGTCACTTTAAAAAATCTCTCGCAAACAATGACCTTCCCTCTCTTTTAGCCAAAAATAGTCGAGATTGACATAACTCTTTACTCTCATTTTCAAGATTCAAAATCGTTAAAAATGTTCTTTGAGTTTGTCCACCATCAATTATTTTCATTAAAATTTTATTTAAATAAAAACTAAAATGACAAAATATTCTCAATTTAATAAACGATGGCAACGCCCCAAAGAGATTTGTAGATGTCGAAATGAAGAATGGTTTCTTATAATCCACGTCAAAAAATTTGAAAACAAGATACAAATCTAAAGGTATTTGAATTTAAATAAAGTAACGTAGAAGGAAAAAAAATCAATAAAAAAAGAAAAAAGGAGAAAAAAAAATTTAAAATTTTGAAAAATATACTATCAGTACTTTTCTAACTAAGTCGCTAGCTTCATACCGGTCCTCGCTAACTTCATATTGTATTTTCACTTGTAAGTGAGTGGTCTTAGGTTCGATTCTCGCCAAATGAATTTGAATCACAGCTAGTCCATTGTGAGGCTAAACCCACCATCTCCCCTTAATGTAGATAATATTGTTTGTAAAAAAAAAAAAAAAAACTATAATATTCATGTTTTTCAAAGTATGTTTAACTGTAGAAAATCTATTATAATTCATATTTAAACACTTGAAATCAACGATTTAAAATCTAAATTTAAATATATATTTTTTTTTCAAGTTTAAAAATCAATAAAAAATTATTCCGAGACCTAATAAATGGTAGGATGGCGTCCAAAGGTCTTGCAAGATCTTAACTCTGACGCAAAATATTTCCTAAAGCTAAAAAACACAAAAATTGTGAGTTACCCACAATTTTCTAATCGATTTTGAAAACTTTTACAATAGTTGTTATAAGCCAAAGTTGGAGTCATTCTACTTACACCACATGTTTTCTAAAATTAATTCAGGACATTTTCAAGATTTCGAACACCTACAAATCTCTTTGGAGGCTCCACTATTAGCTTTCATTATTTTTTTTCTATTTTCAACTTTAAAAATTAATGAAAAATAGGTTCGGAACCTAATAAAGGAAAAATCACATCCAAAGGTCTTGCAGCATTTTCGTTAATTCCCACACAAGATATTTCCCAAAACTAAAAATTTCAATTTTTTCACAAAAACTGTAAGTTATAACCCACGTTTTCCAATCGATTTTAAGAACTTTTACAATATTCATTATAAGTCAAAATTTGAGTCGTTTTAGTCACACCACATGTTTTCTAAAATTAATTTAGGACATCCCAAAGATTTTTCAACACCTACAAATCTTTTTGGTGGCATCGCTATTGGTTTGTACTATTTTTCTAACTCAGAGTAACAACGAAAATTTTTCCCAACATGACAATGATTGATGGTGCATAAACTCAAAAAACTACTTCTATCGATTTCAAATTTGAAGGACCAAAGTAAGGAGTTATGCCAGCAAGTGGCCCTCTATCACAGTGGTGGAAAAAAGTATTGCCCTTACACTACGGTGGGGGTTCAAACCATGTCGGCTTCCTAATCTAATATCTAATTTAACAAATCTATCATTTGACAAATAAAAAAAAAGTAAAGAGTTATGTCAATCTCAAAATCTATTTTGGCCCCTTAACATGGGTGGAGGGTTTCAGATTCCTTGTTACGACCTTTTAGGGGTGTTATTAAATTCTATGAAATTTTTTGGTGGTATATTTGAACGTGTCTTTAAAATGATTAAAATTGTTTTAATATAATAAAAAAAAAAGTGTTTATGATGACATTTTGACCAAAAAAAAAAATGACTTTATGGAGAGGTCTATGAGTAAAATGCAACTCTTACTATTTATTTGTACTACGTCACTAATAGAGATGAGACCCACATGTGTTGACGGGCCCTACCTCTATTAGAGAGATGATACAAATAGATGGTAAATATAGCGTTACTCGTCTATGAGTGTTTTCAACGGAGTACAATTCTCTCTCATCCTATTTCTATCCCGTTCCCTCTCCTCCTCTCACACTTTGCTTTTTATCTTAGTATCTTTATAAAAAATCAACATAAGATGTTGACATGACTAAATCGTAACCGTTCAACTCTTTTATTTTTCTATGCATCCGAGATTCTGTACTCGGGTTTAGGGTTTCTCCCCTCCCAACATTTGTTCAGGTTTCAATAGGAACAAAACACTCTTCAACAAGTCTATTTCGTGTGACCCCTATCGGCAAAGGGAATTCCAACATTTCACACCCTCGTAAAAACGCCGGCGTTTAGGTCTTTTGAATACACATATCATACTGCACTCTTATTCTGGTTGCATAGCTTATAAAAGCTTGCAATGTTAAAACAACACTTTTCCGGCACACTGCGTAAGGGCACGCCCGAGCTGGAAGTTAGAAAGGCGAGCATTCTACAAGGTAGGAGGGATCCATATGTAGCCGTGTGTTTGTACGTAACCAACTTTTTCTAGCAGTGCATCTGCTTCTGCAGGACCCCGACTGCCTGGTTGGTATGGAAGCGGCTTTACCTCACCATTGTCAATCCTGTGCAGAAGAGGGGTGAAGATTTCCCACGCCGCCTGATGATTGATTGACACAATGAATCAGTCAATTGGGAAAATGGCAGCATGCCAAGAAAATAAGTGTACAATGTTGTAACCGGAAAAGAAAAAGTGTATGATATTACCTTCAACTCATCTCGTCGCACAAAATGTTGTTGATCGCCTCTTATTCTGTCAAAACAAATACCAATTGTCATGATTGATTAATCTTATGGCGTTGTCCTTCGTTGAGTGGAAGAATTAGACGTTCATAAGCCTAAAAGATTTTGAAAATAGAAAGGTAAGTGCCTTACGTGTCAAGAATTAGACGTTCATAAGCCTCTGGGATAGTTACCCCTTGATAACGTTGCCCATATGACAAGTCTAACTCACTTTGGACAGTTGACATCTCGAGTCCAGGCTGCTTGACCTGCATAACAGACATTGAGCTAGTAAGTGAATATGCTTAAGGCGACGGACTCTCCTAGCGTTTCTCTGCTTAATGAACGAGACACATAAAGCGTGGGTTCCTATTTACTTGGATTGGGGACCTTACAAAGTATTCTAACAAGATTGCGCAGCATTTAAATTATTATCCAAAACTTTCTCTAAAGTGAATTAGTAATAGAACAAGAAACTAGAGCACCATATGAAAGCTTTACCCGATGACATATGCACATGAAATCTGAAGATATCAGCTCAAACATACTGTTATTGGACTTGACAGTGAACACATTACCGTAAGTTTCATGTACATGGCTTCTGAAGGCTGCAAGCGTATTACAAACTCATTCCTCCCCTGCTTCTTACCTAAAAAAATGAGACTACAGTGAACAAAATATGGAATATAAAAACTACCAACAACGAGATATGGAACTAAAATCATATTGAGTCAATGAGCCGATGTGCTTATCAACTATCATTATCTTTTACAGGAATGACTCATAGCAGGAAACCATGGAATTTCCCTTTTGGTGCCAGAATTTGAAGTTAAAGGAGAACAAATTAGCAATAACATAATAATATACATTTAATGGAGCAATATGTTGAAATTAAGCCCTTCAGAATTATAAAGGTCTGTGCCTTACATTTGAATATGTCACCAGGAACATCCTTAAATTGAACTCTTATTTCTGCCTTCCTTGAATTTAATGCTTTCCCGGCCTTTAGTATAAAAGGAACACCTGAAGAAAATCGCATTGATGGTGAGTAAGTTCAACGCACAATGTAAATTCATATAAAAAGCAACCATTATATTTTAGTCGAATCTCCAAGACAATAGTACTTCCCAAATGGGAGGCTAAAAAATTAGTTCAAATAAAATGTAAATGAAATGGAAATTTACCATACCTTCCCATCTTTCATTGTGGATTCGCAGAATAACGGTTGAAAAGGTTGGAGTGTTTGAGTGGTCAGGAACAGTTGGATCGTCTGTGTAGCCATCATATTGTCCAAGAACAACTTCATCATCCTTAATTGGCATTACTGATTGAAGAACCTAAATTTACATTTGTTAATCATCAATTGATACAAAAGGGCATTCTGGAACCAAGAGCACATAATGAAAGAACATTACATATCTCCTATGGGGACACGTTTCAAATTGATTATTTCCTTCTGAAAACTATTGAAAGTATATCATCATAAATGAATTGGGGATGCACATACCTTTACTTTCTCGTCCCGTATATGCTCAGGTTTTAGGGAAATAGGTTTTTCCATGGCAACCAAGCATAGAACCTGCAGAAAAAATTGAATGAACAAATCAGGTCAAAGTTTTAATGCCTTTTTCCTGGTGAGGAAAGGTAAGAAGGTCTCACCTGCAAGAGATGATTTTGAATAATATCGCGGATAATTCTGCCGAAAAAGAAAATTGATTAATCAATGTATCCAATTATATTTCCAGATACAATTAGCAACATGTGATCTCAAAACAATGTAGTCAATACAAATAATTCCCCCGAGACAGCAGGGAATATGGATTCTATTAACAAAGAATACAAAGTTCAAGATAATTAATAATAAATAACATTCTAGAGGATGAAAAAGTTCTTTTTCAATTAAGTTATTGGTTAAAGAACAAATTGGGACAATAGAACTGGTGAAGCATACCCATATTCGTCAAAATATCCACCTCGACCTTCAGTTCCAAAATCCTCCCTAAACACAATCTGCCAAATAAACATAATTAAAAGAGAAAAGACGGGGACGAAATTTACTGCACGTTAAATGTCTTGAGGTACCACATGTACTGTATATTGTCAACGTCATACTGACATCCAATCATCAGTACTGAAGCAAGGATTCTCACCTGTACATTCTCAATGTTGTCTCGGTTCCAAAGGGGCAAAAAGAATCGATTTGCAAAACGAAGTACTAACTGCAAATTTACATACAAACAAAAATAGAAGCATATTTCATTGATATTAATAACCAGAAATGTCTAAGCAAGTATATGCAGACATTATAATATTACCAGATTCTGCACCAATTCCTTCCCCAAATAGTGATCGATACGGTAAATTTGTGATTCCTCGAACAACTCCCCGATCTGGTTACTGAGTTGTTCTGCAGAGTCCAAATCATTGCCAAAAGGCTTCTCAACAACAATACGAGTCCATCCACCAAGATCAGCTGATATGATCATAATCAGACAATTGTAAATATTAATATCCACCTGTCATTTAACTTCACTCTGGAACCATTTAAAGCCAACATGTATGACTGTTAGAAAGAGTAGCTAATTGAAATTATCCAGGTTGATACAGCGTTTTTGGTGAAAACCTAAATTGTATTGGGGAAAAGCTTACATCTATTCATGCAATAATGCCTGATCATCCTGCAGACAGAGGGGTAAACTGATGGAGGAAGTGCAAGATAAAAGAGCCTGCGGGATGATCCTTCCGCACTATTCTTTGAGATTTCATTATCTGAAATTTCCTTATCAAGCAGGCGAAATCCTTCCTCACCATCGTAAGAACCACTTACATATTTGATCTACAAAAGAAAATTATTATGCAATTCAATATCTTTACAGAATGATATTATATGAATGGAACTGTACAAAAATGTTGCATAAGGCACTGACCAGTTGCAAAAAATTGGTTACATCCTCCACGTCCTTGGGCGAGGCTCCTTTGTCACTGACAAGATACCTGCAGAGCAGTCCAGAAAAGATGAGGAAAAGAATTGAACCTAGCATTAGTTTAAGTGAGCTAAACGAAATGTACAGTTATGAACTGTTGTAGGAAACTTAACCATTACCACTCGTACGAATGAAAATGGAATTGCAAAAAAGATCACAGAAAAGAAAGCTCACCCATGTATGCGGTTTCTTAGCTCATCATCAGAAATCTTAGTCCTCGCATATCCAAAAATGTGAACTTCTTCTGGTAGCAGAAATCCCTAGACAACAACACACCCAATAGTAACGTCACACTCGCATTGCATTGTTCCGCAGCATACTCTACCGATTTTTTTTTCATCAAATTTTAAGTGCAATTACACTTGGATACAGTAACCAGAGAGAGTATTGGAAGTGTTGCGATTCACATAAGTTCACGATCGATCATATTTAAGCACGCAACTACAAAAAACGTAATATATACCTGCCGATAAAGGTTGAAGAGTGCCGGAAAAGTCTTTTTCTTGGCAAGATCACCGGAAGCGCCAAGCACGATAATCGA
This sequence comes from Heteromeles arbutifolia, assembly GCA_024362995.1. Taxonomy (NCBI): domain Eukaryota; kingdom Viridiplantae; phylum Streptophyta; class Magnoliopsida; order Rosales; family Rosaceae; genus Heteromeles; species Heteromeles arbutifolia. The sequence continues at coordinate 1,052,001 of JANCRC010000007.1, forward strand.
GAGAGACCCATTTTCAAGCACATTGTCAATGTCTCTAACGGGTTCGACTCGGAAGCTGTCTCTTTTCTCCATGTGCCATGATCCCGATCCCATTTCTCAAGCTTGTATAAGCAGCTCAAAAGCTATTTCTCAAAAACCAAAAAAGCTCAAATCTTTTAGTTCGATTGGATCAATGGCAGCTTGATGCATAAGTCAATGAGGCAAATCACTGTTCCGGTATCAAAACGAGATTCGCATATATTCGCAATAATACAGCATTTGAACATTAAGCACATTCCACTGGAGCGACTAATCTCCACTAATTGCGATTAACTGTAATTAATTAAGAAAATTATCCATTTTTTCGGCCCCCAAAATATTAATTTAAAAAAAAAAATTATATATGAAAATTCACATTTCACAACAACGAGCTTGTAAGAACCGAATTGCATGCTAGAAAATGAAGCTGAAAAATAAAAAACAAAATATTAAAATTTTGAAGGGAAAAAAATTGATCTGAGCTATCAGAAAGCGATCAAATTTACCTAAGTACTTGCAAATTCAGCAAATTAAGTAAGAAAATAAGAGATTAAGAACCTGGTTATTGAGCAAAGGCGGATCGAATTCGCAGAAACTGAGATTTTGAGATGCAGTGAGAGAGAGAGAGAGAGAGAGAGAGAGTGGGAAGTAGGAGGGAGTCAGAAGTGGGTGTTGAATAGCAAGTGGAAAGCGACGGAGGAGGGGGTTGGTGGTTGGTGGCGTTTCGTTTTTAAATGATTTCTTTCTTCTGCTTCTCTCTCTATCTCTCTCCGGTGTAGGCGTTGGCATTGGTGACATTGTTTAATGTCGACTCGATTCGATTCGTCGTCACCGGCCACCGAACTTAACAACAATACTTTTATACATTTTTTTTTTAACTTTAACAATAGTTTATTTAACGAAAAACCACATTTTTCGTTAGTTTTTCTGTTTTTTATTTAGAAATTTTAACAAAAAACTCTTGGTACTGTTTATTTTAACGAAAAACCATATTTTTACACTAAAATGTCAATTCTCGTACTATTCACTTTACCCTTTATTTTTTCTTTATCGTTAAAACTCAAAGTTTTCAAGCTCTTTTCATTAGTTTTTCACTTTTATTTCATTCCACGTCACCTCACTTCCTATCTTCGGGATGAGAATCATATCCGTTCATCGTATATCGTGCAGTTTTTTTGTTAAGTATTGTTTGTGTGTAATTTTAAATAAAAAAATTCAAAATAAGTTCTGAATAAACGATGAACAAATCAGATATAAGAATCTCTAAAATCCTCACAAATTGAATCCAGATACGATCCAAATCCCTATCTCTGCATGTTTCTATTTTTGTCGTTGTGGCTTAATAAATTGTGGGGCGGTATGGAACGCATGGACGTGCCTATGCAAATATACATGAGAAATTGCGAGGATGTTTAAACTAGTCACGAAATTGTTATTTTTGTTAACATCTGAAAAATAAGGATCTATATGAAAGGAAATAGAATGCAAACTTTACTTTATATCGACAAGATATAGGAAAGTCAATAATATTGATAATATTTTTCGATTTCGCTACAGAAATTTGTCATTACTCATTGCAGATTTTGAATTTTCATAATTTCAATCGAAAGCAACCGATATCGATATATCTATTATTATTTTTATAAATTTACATATAGATATTTTAAGCACTGGTTATGATAGACGAAACAGACGAGTTACTCAATACATTAGGATTATTAGTGATGAAAAATAAAACAAATCGAATAGGTGAGATTAAATTTTGAGATCTTGAGGTATTAGTATTGTACCTTTGTATCTCCTTACAAAGAATACTATATTCAGTTTCTCAAAACGTTAATTACATCTTTCATGCATATCATAGCATATAAATTAATAATCTTTTTGTTAAAAAAAATGACAACTTAAACTTTGTAAAATAATGACTCTGATCTTTTTTAATCGTACGATAAAACAATGATACAAATTATCCTATTACATATGAAGGACTCAAGAGGCAAAAAACGGCATGAATCATATGAAAGTGTTAGGTGACCGATTAAGTACTCGTTTGAAATTATTTTTAAAATGATTAAAAGCGTTTTTGAGAAATCGCGTATCAAATAAGCTTCCCTCCCACAATTCATATGTTTACCGCCCGCGCCATTTCTCCACTCTTCTGCACACTCTCACTCACTCGCGCCTTTTTCTTTCAGACACAATTGCTCAAACTAAACCTCCGCTGTCTTGCGCCGGGGCCGCGCATCTTATCCCCGCCGTTTCTCTGAATTCCGACCTATCCCCGCCTCTAATTTCGCCACCAGCGCCGCCTGGGGTCGTCACTCTCCGTCGAACTTTCAATTTTGCACGCGTGGAATTAGGGTTAGGGTTTTTTACTTTTTTCGAAATTGTCCGCGATGGGGAAAAACAAGGTTACGGACGAACTGCTGTCCACCGTCCGATCAATCGTCGACTCGGGATACTCCGACATGGACATTATCAGAGCCCTCCACATGGCCAACAACGACGTCACCGCCGCAATCAACATAATCTTCGACACGCCCAGTTTCAAATTGAAGGAAAGACCACCGGCTTTTCGGAAGAATCCCCAAATTTTGAGCTCCGAGGTCGTAAATTTGAAGCAAAACGGGGGTCTGAAGAGTAATTGCACTTTGGGTACCGAAGGAAATGGGAGTAGTTGTCCCAGTAATTCAGGGGACGACGTGGTTGAAGAAGTCGCCATTGCACGGTGCGAGAGCTCGGCTGGGAGCCAGTGGTGGTTTGTGGGCAGCGGTGAAGTTTCAGGTTTATCAACGTGTAAAGGTAGGAGGCTTAGGCCTGGAGACGAAGTGGATTTTACTTTTCCAACAAAGAGCAGTTCGACATCTCCGTCACCCGGCAAGGTTTTTGGGAGGGGACGGCAGGCAGCTGCTTGTTCGGAGATTGTGAGGTTTTCAACGAAAGATTCCGGAGAGGTATTCCTTTTTGAGAATTGGAAATGTGGTTTAATTGGTTGGTTATTTGGAATTTGAATTATTGTGTTTGAATTAATGGTTTTTTTGGTAGATTGGTAGAATTCCGAAGGAATGGGCTCGGTGTTTATTGCCACTTGTGAGGGATAAGAAGGTTAGAATTGAGGGGCATTGCAAATCTGCTCCTGATGTGTTGAGCATTATGGACACCATTCTTTTGTCAATAAGGTATACTCTTCAGGCAGGCCAATACTTTTCGATAATTTGTTAATGACAGTTCTGAAGTGTAGTTTGCATGATTTTGTATTGATTAACACATATGGTTGATAAATTTGATTTTTAGTTCTTGTCTTTTGTATTTTTTATTCGGGTGGTTCAGTGTGTATATCAATAGTTCAATGTTCCTTAAGCAAAACAAGACCTCACTTAAGGCAGCCAATAATTCCACAGACGAAACTGTGGTTCATCCCCTTCCAACATTGTTCCGGTTGCTAGGACTGACTCCTTTCAAGAAGGTAATAAATTAACACATATGGACACTTTTTTTGGAACTTAAGTATTTGGCCTTGCTTTCAACTTGTTTCTTTTGGTTTAGAGGTGGTGATGTCGTTATTCCTTTATTTTTATAATAGGCAGAATTTACTCCCAGTGACTTGTACACGAGAAAGCGCCCCCTGGACCCAAAGGTATTGGAACAGTAATTCTATTTCCTCCAATTACTTTCTCAGGTTTTCAGTGGGTAATTTTTACCTGAACAGGATAGCTCTGGACTTTGTGCCCCAATGTTACGTGCCAATAAGCCTAAAATCCCTGGTCAAAATGGAGATGAAGTTGAAAATGAGGAGTCTATTTCAGATGCTGATCTTGAAAACATTGTTGGTGTTGGTGACAGCTCTGAGCTAGAGGTATTTTGATGCTGATGTACATATATGGAGCTTGCTCCTGCATGTAGCTGAAAATTCACCAAGGAAGTATTGTGTTTCAGGAAATGGATCCCCCAGGTACACTTCATTGTGAACTTCGTCCATACCAAAAGCAGGCTCTTTATTGGATGATCCAACTGGAAAAGGGACACTGCATGGATGAAGGAGCAATGACTCTTCACCCTTGTTGGGAGGCATATCGTCTAGAAGACAAGTACGCTGGTTTGTTAATCTTGTATTATCCTACTTTATGATTTGATATTCATAGGGCCTTTTGCATATAGGAGGGACCATGTTATCTATTTGAATGCATTTTCTGGTGATGCAACAACAGAATTTCCAAGCACACTTCAAATGGCCAGAGGAGGAGTAAGTCTTAAGTTGGCTCCACCCTTAATTATATATATTTTTTCAATCATTATTATCAAGTTTGTTGATTGTGTTGCCTTTACCATGCATTTGAAGATTCTGGCTGATGCTATGGGCTTGGGGAAGACCATTATGACGATATCACTCCTTCTTACTCATTCAGGACATGGATTATCAGTTAGTTACCCTACAAGCCAGTCTTCCAGTGAAGATATTGAAGTCCCTGACATTTCAGACCTACCAAAGAAGGTCCCAAAATTTTCAGGATTTGATAAGTTGTTGAAGCAAAAAAACACTGTTGAGGATGGTGGTTGTTTGATTATATGTCCTATGACTCTTCTAGGCCAGTGGAAGGTAGTTATTGTCATTTTGAAGAACATTTATTGTAGTTCTGCTTACTTGCACGAATATCAGTTTTTGACTTGCACAGTTATAAATCTTCTATATTCAAGAGTTATCTAAATGTTTGTCTGTATTGTCAGGCAGAGATCGAAACTCATGCTAAACCTGGGTCTCTATCAGTATATGTTCATTATGGACAAAGTAGACCGAAGGATGCAAAAATTTTAGCTCAAAGTGATGTTGTAATCACTACATATGGAGTGTTAGCCTCAGAATATTCTGCTGAGGTATCCAAACAACTCCTGTATATCATGCAGATATTTTGAGTATCGCACATCTCAACAGAAAATGAATTTCTGCATCTTTTCTTTTCTTTTTAACTTTACCCCACTTTCTCCTTCCATCTAGAATCCCAAGGAAAATGGAGGACTTTACTCGGTTAGTTGGTTTAGAGTGGTTCTTGATGAGGCGCATACCATAAAATCCTCTAAGAGCCAAATTTCCATTGCTGCTGCTGCTTTAGTTGCTGGTCGGCGATGGTGTCTGACTGGCACACCCATACAGGTAAAGTACTTTTTGAGAAATTTGTTTAAAGAGGAGGCCATAAATATTTTATGTTTCTAACCTTAAGCAAAGGGAGAATCTCTCCAAACATTCTCATTATTCTTGTGAGGTCATTTAGTTCCTTGATAGACTTGTAAAACCCTGATCTTTGAATACGTTTTATCTGTATTGGGATGAATGTTTTATTCATATAAGATTGGAGAATTTGTTAATTTTAAGGGCTTAATTTTTTGTTATGTATCCTGACATTTTTTTTCCCCATAGAACAACCTGGAGGACATTTACAGTCTTCTCCGGTTTTTAAGGGTAGAACCTTGGGGAAACTGGGCATGGTAAGTTCTACTTTACAATCTTGTCCGGTTTTTCTTTTCACCTTTCCCAGAAATTTCTTTCTGAGTTTACTCTCTTTTATAATCCAGGTGGAATAAACTCATACAAAAACCTTTTGAGGAGGGTGATGAGAGAGGGTTAAAGTTGGTACAGTCCATCTTAAAGCCAATCATGTTAAGGAGAACAAAGTTTAGCACAGACCGCGAAGGCAGGTGAGTTACTGGCTCAGGACGCGTCATTTTTTCAGTTTTTTTCTTTTCTTTTCTATTTTGACTCTTAAGGTTTATTGTTTGTTCCAGGCCAATTTTAGTTCTTCCTCCAGCTGATATTCAGGTGATTTACTGTGAACTCACAGAAGCTGAAAAAGACTTCTACGAGGCCCTCTTTAAAAGATCAAAGGTATATATTCTGATTTAACTGATTGCATTTTGTGTATTGTATTGGTTTATTGTATCTTTGTTGCATTATAATTAATAATTCTCTCTTTATTTTCAGGTGAAGTTTGATCAATTTGTTGAGCAAGGACGGGTTCTTCATAATTATGCATCCATATTGGAGTTGCTTTTACGCCTTCGCCAGTGTTGTGATCATCCATTTCTTGTGATGAGGTGTGTGTTTTTAACCCCTCTTTTATCCGGACGTAGCCTTAGGAGCTTTATGATGCATATATGATGGCTTGTGCTTTGAATAGGCAATCATTTTTTCTATGCCTTTGTAATTGTTTTTCCTTCTGGACTTGCTAGATAATATTTTAAATGAATAAAAATGTATACTGGAAAATGTCTTTTTAAGTTTTTACACCTTAGTTTTAAGTTTGTTTGATTTGTTCAGCCGAGGTGATACACAAGACTTTTCTGATCTGGATAAGCTAGCTAGACGTTTCCTTAAAGGAAGACAGAATTCTGTGGAAGGGGAAGCCAAAGATCTGCCTTCACGTGCTTATGTTCAAGAAGTTGTAGAAGAAATACGTAAGGGGGAACAGGGAGAGTGTCCAATATGTCTTGAAGCCTTTGAAGATGCAGTGTTAACACCTTGTGCTCACCGCTTATGCCGTGAATGTCTCTTGGCAAGTTGGCGGAACTCAAGTTCTGGTCTATGTCCTGTTTGTAGGTATTTAAGTAATGCCTTATGTTTCAAATAGGATTTTTATTTTTATTTAATTTATGGGCAAAGGTTCAATTTCTGTTCTTCTTGAAGTCCTTGTATTGAATTTTCCTATTATGTTCTTAAGGTTTAACGATTTGTTTTTTGCAGGAAGACCATCAGTAAGCAAGATCTTATTACAGCACCCACTGAGAGTCGGTTTCAGGTCGATGTTGAGAAAAACTGGGTGGAATCATCCAAAGTTGTCATTCTTTTGCGTGAACTTGAATCTCTTCGCTCATCAGGCACAAAAAGCATTGTCTTCAGCCAGTGGACGGCTTTTCTGGACCTCTTGCAGATCCCTCTTTCTCGGTAAAAATTACCATATGAATAAAATATTTAAAGAAAGTGCCTATGGTGTAACGAAGCAAGAAATATAACTATACTCTTTTGATCACCTGCTGTTTGTGAGTTATAGTATCTTGGTACTTTTTTGCTCGAGAGTTGTGATTGAATTCTTTTCCATTTTTTGACCAGGAGTAACATTCCATTTCTTCGCCTTGATGGGACTCTGAATCAACAGCAGCGTGAGAAAGTGTTAAAACAGTTTTCAGAAGATAGTGACATCCAGGTTGTGACTCCTGACATCGTCGTATTCTATCTCGTGCTGTTTTTGAACGAGGGATGTGGTTTTTCATTCTACTTGACAGTTTGGGTGTAACCATTGGAGCTTGGTTGTTGCATCAGGTGTTGCTAATGTCACTGAAGGCTGGAGGAGTCGGAATAAATCTGACAGCAGCATCAAATGCCTTTGTCTTGGTATGCATATACGTGAGATTTTAAGATAAAGTTGTGATTTGGTGTCGTTTATTTGATATGAAATAAAGCTTTAAGATTTTGGTAAATTTGGTCGGTTTTGTTGAGTCGCACGAATTTTGTTTGCAGGATCCATGGTGGAATCCAGCAGTAGAAGAACAAGCTGTCATGCGTATTCATCGCATTGGACAAACAAAAAGGGTGATGATCAAACGGTTTATCGTGAAGGTACATTTTCTTCCGACATTTTTGAATGTCTTATTATTTTGTGTTGGAGACTAATGAATGTCTTTCAAGGGCATCATCACCAATGATTGCCGGATGTTATTGGATGGCAGGGGACGGTTGAGGAACGAATGGAAGCAGTGCAAGCACGTAAACAGCGACTGATTTCCGGAGCCTTGACGGACCAAGAAGTTCGAACGGCTCGCATAGAGGAACTAAAGATGCTTTTTACTTGAAAGCATTGGATAAAATCAACTGGTTCATTTATGTCACTTATTAGAATTGGTTTGAGCATCAAGAGCTCGTTCGGCGGTGTCTAAACCGAGAAAATTGAGATCCTTGTTCTGAGGTTGCAGGACTCCGAGGAAGATCGGTTGAGGATATTTGTATTGTAATTAAGCTAACATGGTTGAGGCAATACGGGGTTGTTATTTGTGGTATCCATTTACCTTCCGGCGCGTGTTTGCTCACCGGAAGGATTTGGCACATCCAAATGTAATTTTGGTATTGTTACACCCAAACATGATGCTAAAATTCATACATTGTTTTGTTCCAGAAAATACAAATTATCTTAGCAAAGAACAAAAGTATCTCTTGAAACTCCTAACAAGTATCCGAAGGCAAGTTGCAGACAACAAATAACTGCGAGAACCAGCACAATCTTAAAGGTAACAAGTTGTGCGCGAAGATTCACAGATCATGTGATGATTAATAGGGTACAACTGGGAAGTTACTACCGCGATTCATGTCACATTTTCAGCCACTTCGGCTTAGCAGGTTTCTTCCCCTCGGGCTTCTTCTCTTGGACAACAGGGGGCGGTGCCTCCGTTGTGGTTTCTGGTGCAGACTGAACAGGCGGCTCTACAGGCTTCTTGATGAGTTCCAAACCTTTCAAAGACATGACCTCTTCCTGAAGAAAGGGACCTGACACGGCATCTGCAGCATCATCCGCTGGACATGAAATAGGAATACTTAATCACTTAGCATCAAACGTTGTTATTTACAATCCAAAGAAACGTATCATGGAAAACCCATAATTATAGAAAACGTGCCAACCTTTCGGTGTGTCATATGAAAAGTACACAATTGCACCCGGAACAAAGCCAGCAGTGTGAAAATCCTGTGACATGTCTTTTATCTGCTTCTTCGGAGGAGTAGTATCTGCACAGGTAAATGTTAGACTCTACTCTGAAATCAAAAATGGAAAACGCAATATTTTGACTCGTATTTGCATACATATATAGAATGGTAATTCTGGTCGAGCAACCACTTTGACGAGGAGATCGACCAAGCTCTGAACTGTTTCTGATGGATTAAAAGTGGCCTCCAATGTGTGATTATCAGGAAAACTAACCCTAATCACCGTCTGCATACATGAGCACAATAACTTAATAAATGGGCAAAAGCAACTATACGACTAATTAAAATCGAACCCTGATCACAGTTTCTATCTGATGATAATGGAAGGAGTTGATCATATATACAAACAATCACTACAACAAGGAAAAGAAAGTCAGAGAAAGGGCATAGCAACCACCTTTGTTATCCTTGACCTGCGGGCAGCCTTCTCTGCCTCTCTTAACTTTCGTGTTTTAAGAGTCTTATCTGTTTATATTGCAACGTCAAAATATAGTCAGTATAAATAGAATGTGTTTGAATAAATGCATGTGTGTTTTTTAGTTGCTGCGAATACAAGACGTGATTCCCATTCATATTTACTTGCTATAAGATTTACAAGCAGATTATGTAGCTTAAAAAGCATGCAAAAGGTTTTATATTTCCCCTACAATTACAGATGATACAGTTTCTGTCAATTACCTTCTTTTTTTGCATTCAAAACCCGATAATAATCTTCTGCAGTGAACTCATAGAAATCCTCTGTCTCCTCTGCCAAACAAAAAATGACACAGAAAAATTCTATCAGATGTCTAAATGCACTTGCTTTGGAAAAAAATATGGGGCAAATTAGTTGAATTGCTTCATGCCAGTATTAGGTTCTTCACTTTGTGAAGAAGAAGATGCTGATGTTGTTTCAAAAACATGGATTTCTCTCCCAAACTTTTCTTTTGCTGCTGTGAGCTTGGCCTGAAAAGTATATGTGATATAAGATATAGCAGGAACAATCTAATCTTGAATACAGAATGATCTCAATTCGAAAAGCGGTATTTCATATCCTCATCCACGACAAAAATAGCAATATTTTGCACCTACTAACCTATTACTACAACATGTAATTCGGATATCGTAGTTACAATGCTACTAAACAACAAATTCATCGAAAACACGAAGTAGAACCACGCAAAACGGTAAAACTGTTCTTAGAATCCAAAACTGCAAAATCTTCCGCATTTTTGCTGCACATAAACTCAAGTTATCCTTTTTCAAGAAATTCAATCTCTTGATAAGAAGTAATTATTCCCACAAAACTGCAAAATCTTCCACATTTTTGCTCCACATAAACTCAAGTTATCATTTTTTCAAGAAATTCAATCTCTAGATAACAAGTAATTATTCCCACAATTAGATAAGTTCTTAAAGATTATGCAAAATCCTGTAAATCTTTATCTAATTGTGGCACTAACCCACAACTTAGAAACAGACAACAATCACTAATCAACAATTTAAACCCAAAAAAAATCGATTACACAGAAAACCCAGATCGACCCAGCAGCAAAAACGAATACCCAGAATCTGAAATCAAGAAAATACGAATGAGAGTGAGTGAAAGTTTGGGACTTTTTGGGTTAAAAAAAACCTGAGCTTCTTCGGCCTCCATGGGATCAATGCTTCCGAACTTCCTTCTTTTCAAGGGTGTGTGAGAAGAAGCATCAACGATCATCAGCGAGACTCCGAGAAATCCCACGCCAACAGAAAAGGAATCAGAGGGATCCGATTAAGTTATACGATTCTATTCTTTTATTTGTATAGGGGATTCGCCGTTCACTGTGTGAGTCGTATTTTATACGTATGGCAGACTCTGTTATTCCTTTCTTTTTGAGTGCCGGAATGGGAAAAGCAAGGTATCAAATAACGGGTGGGCATAAAAATCGTCAAACCGGAAAATCGAATCGAACCGTGATAAAAATAAATATCGTAAAAAACCGAGTTGACCACAAATGTCAAAACCGGAACAAAAATCGAACCGAACAATTTCAAACGGTTCAGATTCTAGTTTGGAAATATTAAGAACCGGACCAAACCGGTTTTAATATAAATTATTGTTTTATTATTATTTTTATATAAATAAGACATTTTGCCAAGAATACCATGTGCATAAGACCAATATTTTTCTTCACTTTTCTCCCCTACATTATTTTTCTTCATTCTTTTCCAGGATATTATGCATTATGTACATTTTAGTTTTAGTTTAAGATCTACACTTTGGTCTTGATATGAGCATTTCTATCTTTTGATTTATATTTATATGCACACTTTCTATCTTCTGATCACAAATCTTGTAGATCTAGTAGTGGAAACTCAAATTTACTTGAATTTGTGGTTGAAATATGTGTTTGGTATTAGAAGTAGAAAATTAGAAAAAAAAAACATATATATAATTTTGGTTAGAACCGTAAACCGTCATGAACCGAACCGTATGGTTTTAGTAATAAATTTAAGTGGAACCGCACCGAACCGAACTATCGAAATTTTCCGGTTTCGGTTCCATTTTGAGGGTGGAACCGAGCCGAACTGGACCGTGCCGCTAACACTCCCCTTAGAAATGAACCATTTATTAGTACAGTCTAGTAGTCTTCATTTTTAGTTATAGTTATAAGTAAGAAGTTTTAAGTTCAATTATCGCAAATTTGAACCATATTATTATGACTAGCCCATTATAAGGCTTTAGCCCACTCCCTTATCCGCTTAGGATGCGTTTGTTGCACTGGACTATTTCGGATTGGACTAACTTTAGGGATTAAGCTGGACTGGCTTAGACTAGACTAAACTGGACTGATTTAGTGAAGTGTTTGGTGCAGTGTCAAACTAAGAAGTAGGATTCTAATATTATATTATTTAATCTATATCTATAATAATTTATTATTTACTTAATATATATTTATTAATATTCTATTATTAATTTATCTTTTTCTTATTTTCTAGAATCATTCTTTCCAACTAACCTTTCTTTTTTTCCCGTGCCGTCTCTCTCCCCTCTCCTCTGTGTATCCAAGTTTCTTCGCTCATTTTCTCCCTCTGTTGCATAGACTATTCGAATTAAAATCACAAAAAATGGAGACTTGCCTTCCCCCAAAAAACCCCAACCCCTCCCTCTCAAGCTTAGCATCGCCAATTCAATGGCATGCATGGTGAGTTTTCCTGTTCAAATCCCTCTATCTCTTCCCTTTGCCTCTTTTCCCATCCAACTTCACTTGTTCTTCCATGGGTGGGGATTGAAGTTGCAGAAGGTACGGGTGGGTGGGGCTGGGTATGGGCGTGGGCAGGGATTAGAGTTGCAGACGACAAGGGGTGGGTGGAGGAAGACGAGATGAATGAACCCAGCCATCAAAAATTGAGGTCGAGGTCAATGCCGTCGAAAATTGAAGACAGAGATGGATGAACCAGCCGTCGAAATCAAGGTCGAGGTCTATGCCGTCGAAAATTGGAGACTGAGATGGATGAACCCAGCCGTAAAAAATTTTCTATCTTCCAAGTTCCAGCTTTCATTGAAGCCCATGCCGTAGAAAATCAAGGTCGATGAACCCAGGGCAGTGAAGCAGGCGAAGGCGATAAAGGATGTAGCGAGAGTGGACGAAGGCGAGAGATGATGATGGAAGGTCTTAGCTAAACCTGTGGGTGTTGGGGTCTCTCACTAAGATCGGCTAGTTAAGTCGTTTGTGAAAGGGAGTCCCACCTAGTGCTATTAATGTTAGTCTCGCAAGCCACCAAACACAAGACTACAATCCAATCCAATCCAGTAAAGGTTAAGAAGGGTAAACAAACGCCCCCTTAGTGTATAATTTCGTTTGCTCAAAAAAAAAAAAAAAAAAAAGAAAAAACTTTGGAAGGGAAAAATGAGGCATTGGTAGACCTGTTAGTGAATCAGATTTTGACTCGAATTCAATTTAAATTCAATTAATTAATAGGAAATGGATCGCAATTTTCAATCTAACTATTTGAATAAGATCGAAATTTGATAATTCAATTATAAATGAATTCGAATAATAATCAAGGCTGATTCGATTTGATAATAATATTTTTTTTAAGTACATCGATATTTTAACATTAAGGGAGAGAGAGTTCGGCTAAGTCACACAATGGGCAGCCTAATTTGGTATCGAATTTGTCATCCAAGAGAGTCGAACCTAAGACCTCTTACTTCCAAGTGAAGAAGAATACTACCGGACTGTAATACTGAGTAGCAATAATTCAATCTAACTTAATATAACATATTATATTATTTGATAATTTTGCACATGTGAAAGTTTTCCAAATTGTTACTGCAGTAATTTTGAATTTACAATGCAACATTTCGTGGGCCAAAACCCCACATTGATATTGGGCTACAATTTGGGTGCCAACTGATTTGCATGTGGGCTTCAAAGAAGAAAATAAATAAGGGAGACCACAGAGGCTGTGGCTTGTGTATGGCTTGTGTATTGGACCAAAAATACAAAAGGCTGTGGCCGCCTGTGGACATAAAATGCATTTCAAAACAAATGCGGAGCAGTCATGTTAGTTGGAGCGGATACGCTCTTTTTATGCATCATGATATAGATTTAAACTCAAACTTCTTAGTCACTAGTAATACGATTTAATAGTATTCGTCCTTAAAGTATTCTTTCTTATTTATACGTCAAAAGTTTCAAGTCTAACTCTATTGAAAACAAATATGATCCCTCAATTTCACTTCAAATTATGTTAAAGCACAGTGTTTGGCATAGTCTGAATTCCCTTCTCCTCTTTTTATTTTTATTTTTTATGCATAAAAAAATATTATTATTAAGGGGAGTGGAAATGTTCCAAAATATTACAATAATTTTAGAGAGGGGAGGTTTCGAATTCGTAAAACATGGGTGGAAACCCAAAACCCTATTCAATATAATGTAGGGAAGAGATGCTTAACCACGATCTAGTGGCTCGGTGGTAAAGGATGGATAGCGAGACTTCTTTCAAACTAAAAACTAGAGGTCTAATGTTCAAAATCCGCTGTTGAAGTGGACGTCTAAATTGTGGCCAGGAGGAGGCTGAAATGCCTATGTGAGTCTTCCCGGCCCTCGGAACTTGAAGAGATGGATAACTGTGATTTGCCACCAATTGTTTCCCTTTTTAAAGAAAAATAATAATAATACAATGGCTCTTGAAAATTGCTTTTATGCAAAGCCAATTTCGCCTTTATTGGTGGGCTTTGGGATGAATGTGATAAAGATTATATTTTAGCCGCACAAGCATGTTCAAATTTGGGTGGCCTGCTTTAGGCATCATAATTTTGCTGGATAAAGCAAAAGGATTTCTAATCAACTAAAACTTTGGAATTGAATCACCATATTCACTACACTTAGAAAGAGAGGGATGCCTTGGGGAATGCGGACACAGATGATGCATGGTTGTTGTTAGCTCGTGTCCTAAGGTGTTGGGTCAAGTTTCACAACAACGTAATCTTCGTGTTTAGTTGTCATCGTTGAATTTGAAACTCTAAACGGACTCTCGTTAGAAAAGCATTCTAAAATAATTCATATAAAATGGCTGCATCCCCCCACCCCCAAACAGTCTATTGCTCACCAAACCTACTCTTTTCTTATATAAACCTTTATGTTTACTCATTCATTTGTCTCCAATGAAGCTATCACTTATTTAGTGGTTAGTTGGCACCCAAGCTAAGCAAAATCACAAATCTAAGCCACTCCAAAGGATCACATATTGTGGTTCAGTGTTACTAACTAGAGGTGGCCCTCAAACTGGCCAAAAAAACGTCTAAACATACTTATCCAAATTTTACTATGCGATTTGGTTCGATTTCTGCCGCTAGAAAGCCAAACAATCGTAAAAACCAAAAGAAATTGTATATCTCGTTATATGATAGTCAATCAACTCAATGTACATTTGACTCCATTGAACACAAAATTAAACTATATGGGCAAGTTAAAAGGCAACATGAGTTAATTCTCACAGAACGTTATAAATCGAACTTAAAACACTACGTGTGAACACGAACAAAAAATTCGTCTTAACCATTGGACCACCGTAAAACAAATGATCCAGTGGAGCATGCTATCATCCTCACCAAACTACAAGACGTGACGACACCTAACGCTTTCGGAGCTGGCCGGCAATACTATATCATTAGCCCACGTCAGCACCTTTCAAATTCTTCAAAACGGCATCAAATAAAGCACAAATCCCCTCCAATAAAAATATTTAAAAAATAAAAAAAATTGAATTTTTTAACGCAGGTCCCTTCACATTTCCCTATTTTCAAAATAACCCCAACTTATTCAAAATCTGAAAACTCCCTCAGGGACCTGCATTTCAAGAAAACCCAAAAAGTACCCCAAAAAATTGAACCGGATTCAGAACGGAGCAGAGGAGCGAGAAACAGAGGAGAGAGAGAGGGAGAGGGAGAGGGAGGTTGGTGATGACAATGGACAGAGAGAAGGAGAGAGAGATAGAGCTAGAGAGTGCAATGTACACTAACTGTTTGCTGTTAGGGTTGGATCCGGCGATTATCGGGCTCGGAGGCTCCAGTGCCACTCCTCGGGTCGGGTTCTTCCGCCACTCCAACCCTAAATTGGGCGAACAGCTCCTCTACTTCATCCTCTCTTCCCTCAGAGGCCCAATTCAATCCGCCAAGGTAGTACAATCTCTCGATTTCGTTTCCTTCATCTATATTTACACTATGTATATATATATATATATGTATATGTATATATGTTTGAATTTCACTTCTGTGTATGTATATGTGTTTGAATCTTTGTTGCACTATCTTCTGCTATGGATCACGTTCGTGACGATTTGAGATCTTTCAGGATTTCGATAAGGTCTGGCCAATCTTCGATTCTGCGCAATCGCGGGATTTTAGAAAGGTAAATTCGAGGATTCCACTTTCTTTGTTGCTTCTGGTTTGATATTCTCTTAAAGTTTGAAAATTTGGATGAAATGGGATGATTTGTTGTTGGTGATCAGGTTGTGCAAGGGATCATTAGCGAGCTCGAATCGCAAGGGGCGCTTCCGAGGAGCAATTCGAGGGTTTCATCACTTGCTACATGTTGCGGACCCAGGTCGGTTGATGATGCTACTCCTCCCATTGTTTTATGAGTTTGTTACATTTGTTTATGTGCATTTCTGCCTTTAATTATTCAACTTTTAAGGTGGAGTTGGGCTTGCTTGGCAAGAAAATTGACAGAAACCCGAAATTCACATTTACTAACAGTTTGCTTCTTAATTTGACCGAGGTTCGTAGTTTTGTTGGGCTCACTTGGCCAGCCATTTTGCATTAGAGTGAGAAATAATTATGAAGTGAATGCAAGGAACATGTAGTTATATGTGACAGTGAACTTGTTTCCCCCCAAATCAACCATTTGATGATATAGGAATTAATGCTTTCTCTTTAAATGTTGTGGTGGTTTTTCTTAGTTAAAATGACTATGTCTTACTAATGCGCAACAAGTTTATGGGTTTGGGTCCTTTATTCATAAGCTTCACTTTTTGACTGCAGGTTTGTGGAACTTCTGTGGCAACTTTCTTTGCATGCTTTGCGAGAGGTTCATAGGCGAACATTTGCAGCTGATGTAGCTTCTAACCCACTTCCTGCATCACTGACTGATGTAGCTTTTTCACACGCAGCCACTTTACTTCCTGTCACGAAGGTAGGCTTGAACTACATGTATAATGTTGAAGCATGCATAATTTAAATTTCCGATGACATCTTAAAATTGTGGTTCCCAAATTATTGATATGCTTAGCTATTGGTATGGTCATGTTGGTTTTGCATCTTATTATAGCATGGAAGTGTTTCACAAACATAAAACGTTGTTCTCTTTCTGTATAACTCTTAAATGAGTTTTCATGGTTGAATGCACATCTGCATTTTTCTGTGGAGTTTTCATCTTTGACATGCTTATTCAGTAGCGGTTATTTGAACTTACTATCTTAAACAGGCTAGAATAGCACTTGAACGAAGAAGATTTCTTAAGAATGCAGAAACAGCAGTACAGAGACAGGCCATGTGGTCGAATTTGGCTCATGAAATGACTGCAGAGTTTCGTGGTCTTTGTGCTGAAGAGGTATATATGGCTAACAATTCAGATTCTGATGATTAACTTATTTTGGTAGAAGCTTATTTGATAATCTTGGAAATCAGCTACTACGATACAATTTGTATTCTTATGTTTGTCTTTGCATGAATTTCAGGCTTATTTACAGCAAGAACTGGAAAAATTACATGACCTTAGGAACAAAGTGAAGTTGGAAGGGGAACACTGGGATGACCTTGTTTCTAGTTCGAGTCAGAATTCCCATTTAGTATCGAAAGCTACTCGTTTGTGGGACTCTATATTAGCCCGTAAAAGTGAGTACAAACTTTCATGGTCCTTTATAAATTTCTTAGGTTTTTACGTATTATCAAATAATGTCATGTGATCGCACCTTATATGTTTATGTAGTAGCTATTTAAGATCCGATTACATATGTACCCAGTTTGATGAACTCATTTAAATCTCCATCATGTATAGGTCAACATGAAGTTCTTGCTTCAGGCCCTATTGAGGATTTAATAGCTCACAGGGAGCATAGGTAATCTACCATTAAATATCATTTTAACATCACTTGAAACCCTTCACCCACTTACTTTTGCATGCAATTCTTTCTAGGTACCGCATCTCTGGATCGTCTTTGCTTGCAGCTATGGATCAGAGTTCTCAGGTTCCTTATGGAGATGTCTTATCTGTCCAGTCCGGTGACTTTACTCCAACACATGTGGATGGCAAGGAACAAATTGATGGAGCAGATTCATCCCATTCACAAGTAAATGATGAAAGAAGTGGAAGAGTGCACCCAACCGTTGACGTGGCAGAAATTATCAGGCGCTGGACGCATGCATTGCAGCGTATTCATAAACAATCGCTTCACATGGTATGCTACTTTGTATATGTTCATGCCAATGTTGGATACAAGTTTAGAAAAACGTAGTGAATTGGTGTTATGCAATGTTAATTTGCAGGCAAAGGCTAATGAGGGAGAGGGTCCAGAAATTTTAAGAAGTGCACATGATGGTAGTTCAAGTGGTCATGCAGAGTCTTTAGCTGCAACTCTTGCTGAACATCAGCAACACTTGGTTAGCTTTCAGGTATTGCTTATGCCTTAGCTAAAAGTACTGGTTATTAGTTATTACATATGAAGTTATAAGATGAAGGAACCAGTACGTGAGGTAGCCACAATGTGACTGTATTTGATGGTCAATGGAAAGAGATTGGCAGGCATCAAGCTTAAACTTTAAATGAGATTATGCATTCAAGTCTTTGAAATCTGGCATTAATTCTTTGCTTTTGCGAAAGTGGAGTCAGCTTATATAGTTTGAACTATTGGAATTTGCATTAGAATCAACTGATTTCTAATTTCTTCAAATGCTTTTTGAGCCATTCCTGAATATATGTGTTATTTGAGTAGTCTGTTGTTTACGAGGATCTATTAATACTCTGATATTCACCATGCTGATATTCTTTCATGTATGAAGTATTTCAAGTTGAGCTTCTGTTGGTAGGAAGTTGTTGTAATATGGGGTAATGCATATTAAATTGCTTGAAATTCTTTTAAGTGAATAGTCATTGTAGAACAGTAAATAATGAAAGTGAGACTATTTGTCCATACGCCTTTCTTTAGTTCCCTTCATCTCTTTTGCTTAATTTATTTGTCATGACTCATGACTATGATTACTTGATACTATGCTGAGATTCCAATTCATAATTTGTGTAGGTTCTCATTAACCAACTGAAGGAAGTTGCTCCGGCAATACAAAAGTCAATATCAGAATGTACAGATAAAGTAGATAGCATTTCGTCTAGTCTACCTCCGATGATCAAACAACCTGGTCGATCAAATTCACCTATTCAAGCACAGAGCAGTGGAAGGATATTGGTAATTTTGAACCTATTTCATGCAAACCTTATGCTTACTAAATGTCTAGACTTGAATTATTGCAGTGTAGAATTGATTTAACCTGTCTTTATTTCCTTTTGAACGATTCAGGAAAGCAACACTGATGATGTGGCTGAGGTGACTTCAAAATTGTCTACCTTTCAGCTCGAAAAGGTGTCATCCAGCCCTACTTTAAAGCTCCCACAGTTGTTTAACTTGACCCCTAATTCTTCTGGGAAAGGTGCAAATATGCATAAGCGCCCTGCTTCAGTTGCTCAATCAAACCAAATAGAGAACTTTCCTGAAAGGAAGTCCGTGGAGCAGCCTCTTTCAAGTAATCACTTAGATAATCTACAACAAGGTCATTTATCTGTGCCTGGCTCCTCCAATTCTCATTGTGTTATAAGCGTATCCACTTGCTCGAGGCATTTCATTCTATATGCGGATTATTGGTGGATGAACAGCTTTGAAGAGGACTCTGATTTTTAGTTTTATGTTGTGCAGATAGTGACAATTATTATGTCCAGAATCTAAAGAGATCTGTTAGAGAAGCTGCTCTGTCACGGAACTCCTTAAGTTCCAAATCATCACAAGGCAGCCATTCTGATGAAAGCTCTGAGCATTTCTTTTTACCTCTTTCACCATCTGGGTTTTCTCGTCTAGGCCAAGAATCTAAAGGGGCTTCACTAAGGAGTAAAAGGTTTCCATCTCAGACGGAGGCTTCCTTTCATGAAAATCGTGCTCCTGATGGTAATGTGGGGAGCAAGTACGCTGAATTATCTGAAGTATTGAATGGTTTAGATTCACTTGATGATTATGACCAAATAAATGGGTTTCTTTCGGCTGCTGGTTCAAACTGTGCTGTTTCAGACACACAGAGATCATTTTATGACTTCGAAGATGCTCAGGAGCAGGTTTTCTCACCTCCTTTGCTAATGGACTCATCACTATTAGCAGATTATGAGGACTTACTTGGTATGTTTTTCTGGTCACCAGCTAGTTCTGTTATATTGGCTTTTATATGTAGACGTTGCTATCAGTAAATGAATTAATTTTATTATTGAATGCTTTCGTCATTCCAAGTATATGGTCATCTGTACTGGTTTAGGCACTAGGTTTTGTACCTTATATCGTTAAACCTTGGGGATAACCATTATAGCCTTGAGGTCAATCACCACATGACCTATATCATACACACAAGATTGGCTTTATCACAACTAATACACACGCACGTCTTTAGTTTCCTGTGAGAACATCCTCCACTAAATTTTAAATTGTTAGTCAATATGAAGTTGTCGAAAATTAATCTTTTGTATCTTAGCTGGCTCCATTTGTTGCCGAAATTTTTTATGAGGGAGATCAAAATATATTTACATTTGTGTACCAGTGTGATTAATATATGTATGCTACCTAGTCGAGCTATAGTTTTCTAGCTTCGTTTACACTACAATTCTTTATTTTTTTCCCGCCATATTTTCTTCCCGCTGAGAATTTGTTCGACTCTTTTTTGCAGCACCACTTTCAGAAACTGAAACAGCCTTAATGGAGCACTGAAACTGAATTTTAAGCAACCTGACTTATTGGTCGAAGAGCTATTTGGTCACTGCGATGGTTTTGTTTCCATTTCCCGGGACACTTTCCACTTTCCCAAATTACTGTTGACAACTTGACATGCGTGTGTCATTTCTTTGATGTTCTGTACATTTCCCCCCTTCATCTCAGTGCAGTTCGTTTGTTTGGAAGAAACCAACCTTCCTAGCAGTGCCGTTGTACATGCTTGACGATGGCTCAGAACCAAGACGATTGTAAGCTACAATGTGGCGCCTTACGCGCGTGTACTTCTTAGCCCGACCCTGTGCAGTGATGTTCGAGTTTCATGCTTCGGTTAACTGACAAGATTGATTGTTGGTGGTCTGATTTTTATGTCTATGATTAATCTGACCTAAATGTAAGTTGCTGATACGGCATAGATGTGAGAAATTGTTGTTGGAACAATAGGGATTTTACCCTCTCTTTTTTTTAACGTTAATATTCTTTTAGTAGGGTAATTATTTCTTTTGAAATGATGGAATTGTGAGTAAATGTCGTTGTTTAATCAAGTAAATGATGAATGATTACACAAAAGTTAAGTTTTCTGTCCTTTTGTTTTCCAAAAAAAATAGTTTTCTGTCCTTTTCTTGGCCCTTTTATATGGAAAAGGATCATCGCCGGATCATTTTCCTTATTGATCGTAATGATCTTGCGATTGTGACCGTTCATCGTACATTGTGAGGTCAATTTTCATTTTAAAATTTAAAATTTAAAATTAAATATAAATAGTATTTAATGAAAACTGATCGCACGATAAACGGTCACGATCGCGGGATCCCTAGGAAAAGGATCGGACAAGGATCCTTTCCCCTTTTATATAAGTTTGGACACTCTCCGAAATCTTACTGTTCAGAGTCTAAAGATAAGGTAATTCGGACCCTTTGGTTTGTATGAGGGAGAGATCATAATTGTTGTTTTGTGTGATGTAAGCCAGCAGAATGAGTTTTAATGACCGTCAAATTTAACGAGTGGTCCAAATTGTCTGATTCTTGAACTCCGGACAATTGGGATCTCACTCCCTTTTATACATGTCATTTCGCTTTTTATTTGTGGAGGAAAATGGTTGCCCTCTTGACTGGGAACAAAGCAAGTCCTAAGTCCAGTCGAGACAAAGAGGCTTGCGGAAGAAAACGAAAAAGGAGCTTCACATATGAATTATGATAACTAATGAGTTCTTCTTCTGGCAGTCGTGAACGGAGTTACATTGATAAAAATTGTATATATGCTTGAGTTTGAATTTCATTTTCGTAGTTTAAATTAGTTTAAAGTTGAATATTGTATGATGAAAATTATATGGAATATTTACTTACCTAGAAATGAGCAAAGTAATTCATAGGAAAAAAAAAAAGAAATATGAATATCAACTACTCTCGCTAATCATTTGAAATCTGAAAATTTTAAATATGAATTATAGATTGTAATGTGGAAGCAGAGTAATTTTTTACTTCGTAACTGTATGTATATAACTAAACGCAGAGTAAATCATGAATCAAATTGAGAATATACGTGTTTTACTAACATGTCCTTAAGAGAGATCGTACAACACCATTTTTCTCTAAAAGAGTCTGAGAATTCAATAAATAAACTATAATTTACTAAAAACAGACAATTTTATCGAAATTTCTCGTTTTACATTTAATTCCAATGCCAGCCCATGAAAGATAAACAAAAGAGCCTCGACCTCGGCGCTCGGTTAAAGTGTACACTGCACAGTGACATCTCATTCTGCTTTGGCAAATGCCAAGTACTAAATTACCATTCCAACCTTTCACTTTCCTCCCCAAAGATTTTAGAAGGCTATTTTAGTCAAATGCGACCTCTCAACTCTCGTCCTCATCTGGAGTGAATAAAAGAGAGGGAAAGGGATCTTTTTCGGATCCCTTCCATCTAATCCATCAAGTTCGGAGATCTGGACTATTAAAATTTAATTCAAAGGTTAAAGTTATTATAAATTTTAAAGTAAGCTTCTGTTTGTAGTCGTTGGATCAAATTTCAATGGTCTGGATCCCCGGACTTAATGGATTAGGAGGAAGGGATCCTCTCTGGTGAGTAGGATTCTCTCTTCTCTTTTTTCCCCTCCCCTTCCCTCCACTTTTATTTGAACGATTATGGTTAAGCCACGTCAACATCTTATATTAATTTTTTATAAAAAAATAAAGACAAAATAAAAAATATAAGAAGAGGGAATTGAAAAGGATAGAAAGATGTGGGGAGAGAATCCTAATCTCGTCTCCTGATCCCTTTCCAAAGAGAGAGTAAGGATGAACAGTTTTTGAGGTTTAAAATTGAAAATCCCCACCAAAGTTAAAACAAATAAATAAATTAATTAATAATAATATTTATTTTACAATGAATTGTTTTGTTTGAATTTGGTAGCGTGATATAAGTTAAATACAAAGTTAAAAATGAGACTATGCGACAGTTATGGTGGTTTGAACATGAAAAAATATCCTCTTTGAATCTCTCCCTCTAAAGTTCAGGGATCAAATGATTTGAATTTTTAAAATTTGATCAAACAGTTAAAAACATAGAAGTTAGTAAAAACTTTTAAAAATTATAATAATTTTTAGCCATTGAATTAAATTTTTAAAGACCAGATCACTTGATCCCTGGGCTTTGGACAGAGAGATTCGGAGAGGATCTCTTTCAGTTTGAACATATAGACATAAGACTAACATATACTCCGATTAGAAAATTAGACTGTGTGACGCAAACTCAATACAAAATGGGTAGAAAAAGAATTAAAAAAAACTTGGAATAAGACTCTAAGAAAAGATATAAAGTATTTGCAGCTAACAAAAAACACGACACATTTGCTTCAAGAAATAAAAAAAACATATCACAAAATCAAGTATAATGACGTTTTAAGCACGGTTATTGTTCTGTTGTACTCAAACCATATTATTATTTATTATCATTATTATAAAGGAAAACTAATTGCAATTTTCATCTGAAAATTAGAAAGAAAAATCATCCAACAAAAACAACTGCTGACGGCCGCCAAAGATTGCTGTTCTTCAACACCCATCCCACCCACCATTTTTCTCTCCATCTCCGAAAAAACAAGACAAGAACCAATAGCTCCGACCTTCTCTCTCTGTAAGTATCTCCGAACAATTCATTATTTTCTCCAAAAATTGACCTTCATTGCGTGTTTTTCCAGCTCTGCAATAACTTTCCACTTTCTGGCTTTGAAATTTGTGCATCTTAATCTTTGTCGGAGAATGCCAAATGGGTTTTTCAGATCATGTCCGGATCTTGTTCTGTCATGATCCAGCTGAATTTCTTGTCAATTTTGGCGAAAAGGGGCAATTTTTCAGTATTTTTTTCTTTTCATTTTTTTATGTGGGTTTTTGCGTAAGTCAAACTTTCTAATCTTAGAACACGAATTCGATTGTTTTGAGGTTATCTACATCTGGGTTTCCCGATATAGGTTGTGATGTTAGATTGTTTCTGGTTAAAAAGTCAAGGTTTTACTGTTACCTAAGAAAAGTTTGAATTTTGGCTTTGACTAATGGATCAGAGATTAGAAGTTTAGCAAAGATGTTGTTTTTGCATTGTTTAGTTGATTAAAGATTGGAAATTTCTAGAATTCTGTTTAATTTTCGGCTCCGAATGGATTTTTATATGCAGCTGTGTTCTCATTTGAGGGGGTTTTGATACTTCTGCTGCAGATTTCCCCGATTGGGTTGGAGCGTTTGTTTGTAATTAGGGGGAAGTCACTGTCTTTACCAAGGAATGACATGAGAAGTTTATAGGATCGGGTTCTTTCTTCGTTGTGCCGGATTTTGGGTTTATGTTTCTGTGGTTTTCTGGCCTGATTGGAGTTGTTTTTCCGCTATCATCGATGCTGTGTTTGCTCTAGGAGTTTGATAATATTGTGCTGTGAAGTGCACAAAGTAGAGGTTTCCTTTGTCGATTGAGTTATGATCAATAAGATACTTAATAGGCTCCCGAGGAAGCCCAAGTCATCCGAGCATCGTGAGGGAGGGTCCTCTAACACTAATTCAAATGCTTCCACCGGTTCAAGAGGCAACTCTATATCAAGTAACAAGTATGCGAGCTCGAGTACTACTTTTTCGAGCGCTACTTCTACTCCGCACTTTGGAGTAAATGTGAATTCGAAGCTTAATGGGAACTCATTGGCTTCTCCATATGAGGCATTGCCTAGTTTCAAAGATGTCCCGAATGCGGAGAAGCAGAATTTGTTGATAAAAAAGTTGAACTTGTGTTGTGTTGTCTTTGACTTCGGTGACCCAACTAAGAACATCAAGGAAAAGGAGATCAAGCGACAGACATTGGTAGAGCTTGTGGATTACATTGCTTCTGCTAATGGGAAATTCCCAGAAACTGTCGTGCAAGAAATCGTAAAGATGGTGTGCATAAATTTATTTAGAACACTCAGTTCTCCTCCCCTTGAAAACAAAGCATTAGAGGCCTTTGATGTAGAAGAGGAAGAGCCCTCGATGGACCCAGCATGGCCGCACTTGCAAGTTGTGTATGAATTCTTCCTGAGGTTTGTGGCATCACCTGAGACGGATGCAAAGTTGGCTAAGAGGTACATAGATCACTCTTTTGTTCTCAGGTTGTTAGGTCTTTTTGATTCAGAGGACCACAGAGAGAGGGATTACTTGAAAACTGTTCTGCACCGCATCTATGGGAAATTTATGGTGCACCGCCCATTCATAAGGAAAGCAATCAACAACATCTTCTATAATTTTATTTTTGAAACTGAAAAGCATAATGGGATTGCGGAGCTGTTAGAGATTTTGGGAAGTATAATAAACGGTTTTGCTCTGCCGCTGAAAGAAGAGCACAAGCTCTTTCTTGTTCGAGTGCTTATTCCACTTCACAAACCAAAATGCATACCCTTGTACCACCAGCAGTTATCATACTGTATTACTCAGTTTGTGGAGAAAGACGGCAAACTTGCTGATACAATAATACGTGGTTTACTAAAATATTGGCCTATTACAAATAGTTCTAAGGAGGTCATGTTCTTGGGTGAACTGGAAGAAGTTTTAGAGGCAACTCAGCCTGCAGAGTTTCAGCGCTGTATGGTACCGCTGTTTCGCCAGATTGGCCGTTGCTTGAGCAGTTCACATTTTCAGGTTATTCACCCCTTTCATCTGTTTTCTACTTTCTAGTTTCCTTTCTTTTGTGGAGTCCTGTTTTAATCTTTATTATGTAAGACGTAGTGATGGGAAATAGCGGTATGTCATTGAGTTATATGAACTTGTGGGTGGTCAATTACTGAGCTTTATAGAATGCTTGCGTTGCTTGTGTCCTTTGTTGAAGCATCTCAAATTTATGCATACAATATTCTTTAATGCCATCTGGAAATTGTTGTACGATGGAGAGAGTGATATTTTGATGTACTTTATTGGTATATATCTTCGTAAAGATGCAACTGAAGAATTTCAAAATTTAAAACCTTTACATCGTAAATTGCTGGTTTGGGTTATTTTCTTGCAGTATTTTAATCTGTTCGGGAGTTCTATATAGTTTTCAGAATTAAATATTGAAACCTGTAGAGAAAATGAATTGGTTAGTATTGCCTCCTACTTCAGTAGGAAATTTCTGGTCATAGCTAAGTCATTTATTAACGATCTACAGCTTTCCTAATATTCGAAGAAAAAGTGTGTTTTAATTTTCAAATGAATGGAAACAAACAGAAATATATATTTTCCTTCTAGAGATACAGTTTATGCTCTAAGCTGTTGTCGGCGCTTAATTTGCAGGTGGCAGAGAGAGCACTGTTCTTATGGAATAATGATCACATTGCAAACCTAATCAAACAGAATCGCCATGTCTTACTGCCAATCATATTCCCTTCATTGGAGAAAAATGCAAGAAACCACTGGAACCAGGCAGTACAGAGCCTGACACTAAATGTCCGTAAGATTTTCTCCGATATTGACCCTGAGCTTTTTGAGGAATGTTTGCTCAACTTCCAGGAAGATGAAGCACAAGCGACTGTGAAAAGTTTGAAACGTCAAAACACTTGGAAACGTTTGGAAGAGATTGCGGCAAAGAATGCTACAAGCTATGAAGCAGTGCTTGTTTCCCCAAGAGGAGCCTCCGGCAAAACTTCTGGCTAGCAAGTTTGAGATTCCCCCTGATGTGATTACAGTGAGTTCGATGTTCAAATTATTTCGCAGATGGTAAACTGACATTGCTGTATAAGTTTGATCAGTCTTCTTGTTGGCTCCTCCCCTACGTGCAAAAATTTGGGTTGTCCGGTGATCAAGTCACAGAGAACACGAACGGCTGCTCAATCTGGAATACGATTAGCCCCCTTTTGGTTGGCTGTATATATCGGGTTGGGTGTGGAAGAATAACAACGGGGGTGTTGCTGCCGCGACACAAGCATGGTCTCGGCAGGTGTGTTGAGTAAAAAGCTGATCCTTCGTCGTCGGGGTTCTAAAGGTAACAAAAAGGCTTGAAATTGACATATCAGTGGTTACATATTTTGGATTTGGTTTAATAGACATGCTCTCCTCAATCTTTTCAATTACTTGTATTGTATGTATCACCCTCAATTCATCACCATCGGACTATGTTGCTTTTGTGAAATGTATAATCCCGCACCACGTAAATTCCGGAGTTCGTCCGGGTCTACGAGGGAAATGTACTTGCACCTGGAATGTTGCAGTGACGGTGCATGATTGGTTTGAAATACCGTCATCCTGACATCTCGGGGGTGGGAATTTTCCTCATGTGGCCAACTTGTTTGCAGCTACTTTGAACAATATTTCATGTTTGATTCCAATTGTTAATGGTCTATCTGTTACTGACGAGGACATACTAATTGGTCCAACTATAGAATGAGGATCCTCTCCGGATCCTCTTTGTGAGGATCCCAGGGATCTTCTAATCATATCCGTTCATTATATATCATGCGATTAGTTTTTATCAAATACTGTTTATATTCAATTTTAAATAAAAAAATACTTTAATTTATGATCGTACAATGTACGATGAACGGACGTGATTGAAGGATTCCCGGGATCCTCATTCCCAACTATACACTTGGAAACAAATTGAATAAAGGAGATGACAGAATAATCCTATTATTATATTTATATATATGATTCGTTTGGAATTGCTTTTAAAATGACAAAGCATTTTTTAGAGAAAATAATTTTGGATTCCAAAAGTACCTAAAGTGCTTGCAAAAAGTACCAGTTATGTGTTTCATTTAGAATATACTTCTAGGTTTTTCTAAGATTCACTTCTGTTCTTATTAAAAATTGGTTTCAATAACATGCTTATCAAAATCACTTTCAAAACGCTTCCAAACAAGTCCCTAGTCTTACGCTTCCAACCAAGTCTCTAGTCTTTTGGACTCTATAACTCATTGAATTTAAGGAAAACTAAAGAAAATTGTTTAAAAACTTTGAGTTTTAATGATAAGGACAAAATAAATGGTAAAATAAATAGTATCAGGTTTGACTTTTTAGTGTAAAAATATGATTTTTCGTTAAAATAAACAGTATCATGAACTTTTCGTGTGGACTTTTCGTTAAAACTCTGTTGAATCTACCCTTCAAATGACGCACAGAAAGAGGGACAAATAGTAGATTATGAAAAGTGAGAGAGACACCGTCCTTATCTCTTCTTTTTCATAGTCCAACCGTGATTATCCATTTGTTTACTAGTGAATATTTGCTTTTTACCAATCATGGATTGAATCAAACTTTGAATCTCTCCCGATATTAGAAGCGGAAAGCAATAAAAAAAATGTATTGAAGGAGTTGTTATTAGCGTTCTGAAATATTTATTTTAAGGGATTGCATAACGGTTTTTTTAGTCATGCATTAAAGAGGAGGATGTAATGACTATTTTGGAGCACTAATGCTAAATCATGTTTTTATAGATAGTGCACTACTCATAAGTTGTAGCACTCAGTCACCATTCAATTCAATATACTAACCGCTCGTTTTAAAGTGTCTTTGAAATGGCTGAAAGCGTTTTTTATGAAAGTGGGTTTAGATTTCGAAAGCACTTGAAGTGCTTTCTGCAAGAAGCACAAGAATTTAAGTTTTTTTTTTTTTTTTTTAGAATTCACTTCCAAATTTACTAAAAGTTGCTTTCAAAAGCACTCTCATTAAAAGTGTTTTCATTTGAAAACACTTCCAAACGAGTTCGTCACACAAAAAATAAATAAAGATATATTTTTAATGATCTTAATTCTTCCAGTGACTTCATTAAACTCATTTTGTTACTTTAAGTTATGAAAAAAAATGGTTTAAATAGCAAAATTCTTAAATAAATGCTAATTGACAGATAAACAGCTTTAAAACAAATCACAAGTGTGATTGGCTTGGTTAATTCAGAACCTTACAAATATTAATGTGAACAGTTAATTTTATAATTAATTAAGGTGAATTATTAATCATTAAAGTACAATTCTTTTGTTAATTAATTAATTTTTAATACGTGATTAAGAATTTGGTTTCATGTTTGTATCAGTCCCCTTCTCGAAGCAGACCCGCCGCCCGCCCACAATCCGCTGATTGATTACCTGCGTGCAACCCTATTTTACCAATCCTACACCTTCATCACCTGTCAGCAAATTAGGCACAGACTTAAAATTGTTTTTTTTTGGGTACATCGATATTCTACACTAAAGGGAGGTGGAGTTTGGCTAAGCCACATAATGGACAACCTAATCTGATATTGAATTCGTCATCCATGAGACTTAAAATGGTTTTAAATCCAATTTATAGAAGGGAATTGTTATTGGTACTCCAAAAATCTCATTCTACACTCCAAACTTTTTATATTTGGAAATAAAAATACACTTGTAAGGAGTGTAGAATGAGATTTTTGGAATGCCAATAACACTTCCCTTAAAGAATATCCGAATTTAGATTGGAGCCGTTAAAATATAAATTCAAATCTTTCGGACAGGGTTTAGACTCTAATTTTTCATTTATCATTGATTGGTTTTGCTTTGATCGTCGTTTTTCCAACGCCCTTCAGATTTGTCCTTGTCAGATTTTTGAGCAAGTTTTCAAGATGTTTTTGGACGTTGAAGAGGATGTTACTGATGAGCGGTCACGATTACAGAATTCCTATAAAAAAATTCAGCGCCACAAACAAACATGTTTCGCCCACAACCTTTTTTGAGAAAGTTCAGCGTACAACTTAAACCTACAGCGAGTCCCTCCCTGGAAGCGTAGATGAAAAACAGACGATAATTGCCCTTGCTAATTAATAATTTTTTTCTGATTTCAGACAAATAAATTAGAATTCAAAAATATTCCTTAAAAAAAAAAAAATGGAAAACATAGAGATTAAGAAAATACAAAAAGGTTTTTTTTTAACTAAATTGTTCGTGAGATTGTTATAACTTTCATGATATTTAAAATCGGTACAAGTGGTATTTGATATCATTTTGGATAAAAAGCGAATAAAAAATGAAAAAATTTGAACAAGCCAAAACAGACAGCGTAAAGTTGCATGTGTGCCCCCTCACGCACCTGCCTCTCTCGCTCCTCTCTCTCTCTCCTTTCTCTCTCTCTCTCACGCCATTGAAGCCATCAGAATTCAGATTCAAGCTCTCTCTCAGATTACAAAAACCCTAATCCCATGTGAATCCGATTTTCACAGGGATATTAATTAACCCTTAATCTCAATCCTTAATCCGCCATGAATTTACACTGACAACCCAGAAAATCCCACCCCCCATTTCTCATTTTTCCGGTCTCTGCAAATCTCCCAATTTGTAGAGAGAGAAAGAGAGAGGAGAGAGAGATAGAGAGAGAGAAATGCCAAGCGTAGCTGTGAAGCTCTACAGCGTGTTCTTCAAGTTCCTCTTGAAGCACCGTTTGCAGAACCGGATCCAAACCCAACCCGACGAGTTCAACCCGTTTGGCGTTACCTCCCGACCTGAAGAAACCATCGCAGCCCCCAATCCGATATTCGACGACGGCGTCGCCACCAAGGACATCCACATCGACCCCAACACTTCTCTCTCGATCCGAATCTTCCTCCCCGAGTCCGCCCTCACCCCACCCGAACCCGCTTCCAAGCCTAGGGTTAACAATATACCGAAGCGATCCCATCTCAATAGAGAGCCCAACCGGGACGATCCGACTCGCCAGAGCCTTAACAATTTACCGGCCACCCCTTCTCGACGCACCAGCTATGGCAATCCGGCGGTATCAAATTTGGCGAAAAGCGAGCAGAGGAGGAACAGTTACGGGTGTAGCAATGACATGGAGGGATTGAACTTGATGGCGAACGCCGGCGTGGGAGTGTACAGAGGCTACTCGCCGGCCAATTCGACCAGGCCAGGTCGAAAATTGCCGGTCATGTTGCAGTTTCACGGCGGCGGTTGGGTCAGTGGGAGCAACGACTCGGTGGCCAATGATATATTCTGTAGGCGGATCGCGAAGCTGTGTGACGTCGTCGTTTTGGCCGTGGGTTATCGTCTTGCCCCGGAGAATCGGTACCCGGCGGCGTTTGAGGACGGGTTGAAGGTGTTGAACTGGCTTGGGAAGCAGGCCAATTTGGCTGAGTGTAGTAAGTCCATGGGAAGCGGAAGGGGAGCTCTCGGGGGCGTTACGGAGTTTAAGAAGACCGATTCTCATCGGCATATCGTGGACTCTTTCGGGGCGTCGATGGTTGAGCCCTGGTTAGCTGCCCATGGAGATCCAACAAGGTTATAATCTTGTTTTAATCACTTTTACCTTACATTTCTAATAGTGCGTTATGATTGATGATGATATATGAGTTTACAGTTTCTTAGCTCAGTTTGTAGATATTGATGTATTGTGGTTTGCATAAAAGTTCATCGGCGTTTCTTTGGATTTTATCGTTCCTCGTAGCTGGGTTTTGTTACTTGTTTGATTGCCAATCGATTTCACGATGGAGATATTGTTAGCCAAATCTTGGGACCAGTTTTCCCAACTTAAAATAATTGTCTAGGCCGGTTGCGGGTGGCAATGCTTTAGCTTTTGAGTTCGTTTCCATCCCACGATAACTTCGATTAATGTAAATTGGGTCATATGTATAAATGGATAACTAGGTTGGTGACGTTGGTCAATTCGGCTAATTTCAACTTAGAAGGGCAATGTATGACATCATTATCTTAATGATTCCTCTTCAGAGAAGAAACCGTCTTCCTTTCGTGTTCCCTTAGTTTAAATGAATAAGTTGGTAAGTTTTCGAAGATTTACTTAGTTGTCTTTAAGTCGGTCAGCATTCTGCATTTTGCATTCTGCATTTCATTCTGCTATGACATGTCCAGTTGATTAGCGGTTGCACCGTTTTGATTCCGTTATGTCTAAACTGAATAGCTGTTTGCCTACGTTAGAAATAGAGTTTAACTTAGTTCGCTGCATTTTCTTGTTCTGTAAATATAGTTTCTTCTGTTTGTTTTTGTTTTCCTCTTTTGGAAAATACTCTTCAAGAAAGCTACACGGGAATTTCTAACTTGTTCTGATATCACAAACAGATGTGTTCTCCTCGGTGTGAGCTGTGGCGCGAACATTGCAGACTATGTGGCCCGGAAAGCTGTAGAGGCGGGCAAGCTTTTGGACCCTGTGAAGGTGGTTGCTCGGATCCTTATGTATCCATTCTTCATTGGAAGTGTTCCCACCCATTCTGAGATAAAACTGGCAAACTCCTACTTCTATGACAAGGCAATGTGCATACTAGCATGGAAACTATTTTTACCTGAGGACGAGTATAGCTTGGATCACCCAGCTGCCAATCCCCTAATCCCAGATAGGGGTCCACCTTTAAAACTCATGCCTCCGACCCTTACGGTGGTGGCAGAACATGATTGGATGAGAGACCGCGCCATTGCTTACTCAGAGGAACTTCGGAAGGTAAACGTTGATGCACCTGTACTGGAATATAAAGATGCAGTTCATGAATTTGCAACCCTTGATATGCTTCTCAAGACACCTCAGGCCCAGGCTTGTGCAGAGGACATTGCCATCTGGGTCAAGAAATACATCTCGCTTCGAGGTCACGAGTTCTCATATTAGGTAGGAGACAAACACCCCAAGAGATGTTGCCACACAGCTCAACCATCTCCGCCCATCTCCGCTTGTGTATTCTGTTAGAAACTGACCAGAGAAAACCGGTTTTGCTGTCATTACCTGGAATCATACGACATTGTTTAGGTGGTTTCTTCCTCGATCTCTCAGGTTGTTTCAGTTTCGAAATTGTTTCCTGTGACTATCGTGTTGTGTCTTTGTAAGATAGAGAAGTTGCCTGAGAGTAGATATTAGTTGAGCCTGTGAAATGTTTACACTCGTTTTGTAGCAAGAAGCGCCGCATTAGGACGCTTTCTTGCGCCATTTTTTCCCTGTGCATCATGATGTACTGTTTCTCATGAATATAGTGCTCAGTTTAATTAAATACTCACTCCCTAATTTTGCTTTATGTATTTTGGAATGGTTAAGCCCCAATTTGGGGTTGAGGTAATTTTAAAAAATGCTGTTATGAAAAAAAGTTGGGAGAGTTTTTGGTGTTTGGTAAACATTCAGTTTTAGTTTTTTTTCACACTTTTGGATGAAAAAAAGTCAAAAACAAGAAGCTGCAAAACCCAGTTTTGAAAAACCGGCTTTTTTTCATATATGTTTCACATAAAAGTTTACCAAACACTATAATACTGTTTTTTTTTATTTTCAAAAGCAATTTTTGCAAAAAAATTTACCAAAAATTCTGCTGCTTTATTTCACAGCTACTTATTCTCACAACACAACAGACGTAGTTTTTTAACAAAGCACAGCAATACCAAACCAGCCCTAATTCGAACACGGCCTATTTGATCCTGACGGGAGTGCATGTTGACTTTTCGGGAGCGCCAACAACTTGTTTTTTAACTTTTTTTTGTTGGCGATTATGGTAATGAAACAGACAAATGGGCACATTGCTCTGAAAAATTCCATTTCAAATACTTGGAGTCACGGAGTCACATGTTAACCTGTGTTCTCCCGATTTCCAAATTCCAAATACTTGGGAGTCACGTATTTGATGTTGGGAAAGTACAATTGGCCACTCAGGATTAAGGTCAAAAGGCTTTTTTTGGGGAAAACTTCTTTCATGCTACGAGCATGAGATGCCCTAAATTGATTTGAATTATTATTTTATTGTGGTTTCGTGAATCCATATTATTCAATGCTCGTAGCATTAATGCTGCATAGCACCAAAATGGAACCTGTTTTTTCGACCTACCGTAAATGAGAGACGAATCAAAGTTGGTTCAGATGCAAACGTGGATACTTTTAGTTAACTGAGCTACAATCTATTTATGATTTCACAAAGACTTAATCGAGAAATAAATTTACTTACATGAGAATGCTTTTGTGACGATATTCTAGTTGAATTGCATGAAAATCTTCTCTTTAATCGGGCCAAGGGCGAAAGTCAAATTATATTTTTGGTGATGTTATTTACACACGTATTTTTACCTCTCACACCCTTCTTAATTTCCGTTCGTCAAATTGAATAAATTGAAGAATCTCAATTAATAAAAACTTAACAATATTATGCGGGAAGTAAAAAAAAGATGTGTGAATAGCACTACCCTATATTTTTCACTTATGATTTACTTGTTTTCAAGTATAATACATTTAGCCCCAATTTGGAGTCGAGGTGATTTTAAAAAAAACTGCTATGAAAAAAAACTGAGAGAGTTTTTGGTGTTTGGTAAACATTCAGCTTCAGCTTTTTTTCACAGTTTTGGGTGAAAAAAAGCCAAAAGCAAGAACCTGCAAAACTCAGCTTTGAAAAATCGATTTTTTTTCACATCTGTTTTACATAAAAATTTACTAAACATTATAATACTGTTTTTTTTTTTCAGAAGCACTTTTACAAAAAAGTTTACCAAATACTCAGTTGCTTATTCTCACAGCACAGCAGAATCAGTTTTGTTTCAAAGCACACCAATACCAAACCAGCCCTTACCCAATTACCTTTTCTCCAAAAAAATCCGACTTTTCCACCCGAATCCGACCCGTAAAAGCAGTTGCTCTGTCTCTCTCTGTTGGTTTCTATTTTGGGTGTTGGATGCCAGTGTTCTCTCTCAAATCAGAATTCCGAGCTCGGAGCTCCGCCAGTCCAAATCTCCATTGCACTCCGATCCGACTAGCCATCGCCGTCGCTCCTTCAGCTCCTCCTCCCAGGCCCGTCGCCTCACTCGTAAGCATTTTCCAATCCACTTTCTTCTTTCCCTCTCTGTTTTTAACCAAATTTCTGTAACGGATCTCTCTCTTTTTTTAATTATTAAGGAAATTTCGCTTCAATTTAATGCCATCGTCTTGTGATTAATTTCCTAATTAATGTTTCAGTTAATTTGTTTTTACAAGGAAATTAATCATCGAATTGTGGATGAATGCGGGGATTAATTAATCGAGCCGCAATTTCCCGCTTTCACGATGCAACTGCGAGGATTTAAAGCCAAATCCAGAGCAGCACTGCTCGTCGCCTTCGTCTTGTGTGTTGGTTTCGCGGGTTTATATGATTTGTTAAAGCCCGTCTCCAATGGCTGCATCATGACGTACATGTATCCCACTTATATTCCCATCCCCACCACGACTCCGGTTTCGCCTGCGAAATACAGCTTGTATTTGTACCACGAAGGATGGAAGCAGATTGATTTCGAGGAGCATCTCAAGAAGCTGAGCGGCATTCCCGTTCTTTTTGTTCCGGGAAATGGCGGTAGCTACAAGCAGGTGAGGAAATGGGAGCTGGGTTTTCGTTGAAATGCTTGGTTTTCGTGTTTTTAGTGACGATTCTTTTTGGGAATGCTTGTGCCTTATGACAGTGGAATCTTGTTTTTTGTGTTTGTTTTGCATTTTTCGGTTTTGCAGGTTCGATCACTTGCAGCAGAATCTGATAGGGCATACCAAACGGGGCCTCTAGAGCGTACGTACTATCAGGAAGCTTACTTAACTCCTGAAGAGGGAGGGGAGGAGATTGATGTGACTTCCTTTAAGTTGCCCAACCAGTATGATTCCAGGTTGGACTGGTTCACTGTGGATCTTGAAGGGGAACATTCTGCTATGGATAGTGCTATTCTTGAAGAACATGCTGAATTTGTTGTCAACTCCATTCACAGGGTCTGTCTCGAACTCTCATTATTTTCTACCAATTGCATACGAAGATGAAACTTTTTATCTATTTGTTTGATGGGCCTCAGGTGTCCCCCCTCCTAGGGGACGAAGGTGAAACTTTTTGATGCATGGTAAACATGTCTTTGGGATCATATTACATTTTCTTAATATTGCATTATGAGGAAGTGTTATGAAGGAGTAAATGACACAGAAATACTACGTGCACTTCTTTACGTTCAACAGAATGTGTTCTGCAATGTAAATACCTATATTGGAATTTCACGTTTCAAATAGTCCGAATGGTTGTCTTCATTCTTGACATGATCCAGTCCCATCCAAATTATTTGGGGTCACAGAAACTGTCAACAATAATTAATGCTCTTGTAAAGAAAGACCTTAAAACACGTAACCATCCTGTCAATAATTTAGGCATGTAGTTTATTCAGTTTTCTAATGTTCTTTTAGTTTATAAGATGTTCAACCTACAACCTTGTGTGCAGATTTTGGATCAATACAAAGAATCTTATGAGGCTAGACAAAGAGAAGGTGCAACCTCTGGGAGTTCTCCAAAAAGTGTTATATTGGTTGGTCACTCTATGGGTGGTTTTGTTGCTAGAGCTGCAGTTATCCATCACCGTTTGAGGAAATCAGCAGTTGAAACAATTGTTACTCTCTCTAGCCCCCACCAGTGAGTTTTTGGCTTCTATGATAGATCTCATTGTCAAAGTGAATGCGTTAATTAGTGTTTGATGAAATGTACCTATTTCATTCAGATACCCTCCTGTGGCATTGCAGCCTTCCTTGGGCCACTACTTTGAACGAGTTAATGATGAATGGAGAAAGGGATATGAGGTCCAAACAACTAGAGCAGGACATCACGTGTCTGGTCCTGTTCTCTCCCATGTTGTTGTTATATCCATTTCTGGTAGTTATAATGACTATCAGGTAAATACATTTTTCTTATTTGTCCTGTGGTATATAATTCTTGGGGAGAGACTGCAAGGGTGTTATAATTTTTTTTGTGTCACTGTGGGGTTGTTCATAACTTAAGTTGTACGTAGACATCGGTGTATAAATATATTGTGTTTGCTATAATATAAATTCTTGCTATGTGCCTTAACTCTGAGTGCTGTTACTCTTGTTTTTTGTCTTTAGGTAAGGTCCAAGTCAGAATCCCTTGATGGCATTGTGCCTCCCACTCATGGTTTTGTGATCAGTAGTACGGGCATGAGATATGTGTGGTTGTCAATGGAACATCAAGCTATTTTATGGTGTAATCAATTAGTTATCCAAGTAAGTGGGAGTAACTTCTTGAACCCAGAATTAATTATCATAAAAGCAGTTCTGAATACGTATGTTCTTATCTAGGTAGCGCACACTCTCCTTAGTTTGGTAGACTCCGGAACAGGCCAGCCATTTTCTGACACTCAAATAAGAATGGCGATATTCTCAAAAATGCTTCGTAGTGGGATACCACAGAGCTTCAATTGGAGGATGCAATCTTACTTCTCTCAGAAGTCGATACATGTTCCTACTAGAGATGTGAAAGATAAAACTGGTACTGTATTGTCACATTGTTTGTTTTGACAAGATCCATTGTATTGCTCTGTATAGTTTGCTAAAGTTTTGGATCTTTTTTTTAATAGCTGTTTTAGCAATGTTTGACACATGAAGAGAGAAAGTAGTCATGATGTTATATCATAGAATTACATGTGTAACATGATTGCAGAATCGCTGTACACTTCCGCTGCATGTCCTAGCAATGTTCATTGGAGTGATGATGGCCTTGAGAGGGACCTATACATTCAGACGACTACCGTCACTGTTTTAGCAATGGATGGTCGAAGACGGTGGTTAGACATAAAAAAACTGGTCAGCACCAGCAAATTTTCCATCTACTCAATACCGAAATCATTATAAACTTTATTTCAAGCTTATTGCTGAGTTAGCTACTTTTTCCTGATTGTTCTTGATCTCTCCTTTTCTCAGCCCCCTCTTTTACTTTTTCATCAACCTTGCTTCCAAGCTTGGTTCTTAAATTGTTGTCATTTAAAGAACATGATCTGGAGATTAGTTTGTTGTATCTTGTGCATGTACGAATTCATTGACATAGTAATAGGTACTGTGTTTGCATGAATATGACTGGGGCAAAATACTTTTGAAGCATTACAAATGATATTGGACCTTGATATTTTCTTTTCCTTTCCATGTGTTCTTGTCACGCTGATAGAACTTGTTAGTTTTCTTTTATTTTTTGAATTTCCAATATCTGATAGTGCTCAGACTTTAACCAACACGTGCAGGGGTCAAATGGAAGAAGCCACTTCATGTTTGTGACAAACCTTGCTCCATGTTCTGGGGTTAGACTTCATCTGTGGCCGGAAAAAAGAAACTCAACTTCAAAATTGCCTATTTGTATAAGAATCCTCGAAGTGACGTCGAGGATGGTGCGCATTCCATCAGGACCAGCACCAACACAGGTATTGAGTGTTGCATTCATGACCGTGTTTTAATGGGATAATTGTTGCATGCTCTTATTTGTGGATGTGCTCTATCTTATTAGATTGAACCTGGAGGCCAGACAGAGCAAGCTCCTCCTTCTGCTATATTTCGCTTGGGACCTGAGGACATGCGTGGTTTCAGATTCCTGACCATATCAGTTGCACCTCGTCCGGTATTGCTTCCCCTCAATGTTTTTATTTTTTATTTTTTTTAAAATAGATTTATTTATATATATATATATATAGTTGGTTCGCTTGTTATGTTCTTGTCGTAGGCCTTGCCTAGGTGAACTGGCTGTCATCTCCCCTTGTCTTTCTCTTCAGTCCTTTTCACGGTTTTTTAAATAAAAAAGTTTTGAACTAGTTGGTTTGGCTTATCTTGAATAATACTTCCACTCTCTCGTAAAATGTGATATTTCAAGTGGTTTGATTTTTGTATATGAGTGGTGACAATCTATTGATCAGACTATTTCAGGCAGACCTCCACCAGCAGTTTCCATGGCTGTTGGGCAGTTTTTTAATCCAGAGGAAGGGGAACGAGAGTTCTCCCCTTGGTCTATGCCGCTATCTAGTTATTCTTATAAGGTTAATATCTCTATGATGCTGCTTTATTCTGGAATATTGAAAATTGATGAAACTTAAAATTCAATTCGAACGGTTTGATATTGACTGTGCATGACTTGGTTTCAATGCAGGACATGTCTTTGAAGGAGAATCATCCTCTTGCTCTGAATCTATCATTTACCACGAGCTTGGGTCTTCTGCCTGTCATATTCTCTTTGAAGACTGCAGGTTGTGGGATAAAGAATTCTGGACTTCCAGATGAACAGGCTGGAGATGAAGATAATAGCAGTAAGGATTTATATAAATAGTAGTTTTTCAATTAATGTTTTTTGGTTCTATTTGTTGTCATGGATTAATGTAAAACATTATTGATGAAAAAAAATAGTTGTAATATGTTTATATTCTTGCACAATATTGAACCTACCGTTCTTTCTCTTCTTTTTGGCTAAGCTAGTTCTTTCTTGGTATAACAGAGTTGTGCAAGCTTCGCTGTTTCCCCCCTATAGCATTTGCTTGGGATGACACGTCAGGTCTCCACATATTCCCAAATATGTACAATGAGAAAATTGTTGTTGATTCTTCACCGGCACTATGGGGTTCATCCAAAAGTTCTGAGAAAACCTCTGTTATGTTGCTGGTAATAAGTCACCTAAATTTTCATATTATTATAATATGATATTGGCACAAGAAATTTTTAACTTACAGATTCTTTTCAGGTCAAAAATATGGGATTCTAATGATTTATTCCAATCATTTGTTAAATTTGATGGTGTTTATGTTTGTCTACGTATGCTTCTTTTCAGGTAGATCCACATTGTTCATATAGAAGTTCCATGACTGTTTCTGTCACTGCAGTTGCGAGTAGGTTCTTGCTTTTATATAATTCACAGGTAATGATTCTCAACTCTCTCTCATTTTTTAATGCTTCTTAATAAAGAAAGAGGCATGCTTCTGAGTTTATTGATGCTCTCTTGCAGATTGCTGGTTTCTCCCTTGTTGTTATCTTTTTTGCACTAATGCAGCAAATATGTACGTGGGATCTTGATCAGCACATACCTTCGATTCTTACGGCTGTGGAATTTAATTTGAGAATCCCATTGCCATTTCTCTACCTTGCCATTGCCCCGATCTTGCTTTCTTTTTTCCTATCCTTTTTGACTTCACAACCCTTTCCTTCATTTGCTAGCTTCACCATGGTCTCATTGACTTGTTATTTACTTGCTAATGGCTTCGTAATTGTTCTTATTTTGATATCCCAACTCATCTTCTATGCGGCCGCTGTTGTACATATTTTCATCAACACAAGGTCAGTAGGCTTTCTCAACCACTCTTTATTTTCTTTCCATGACTTGAAAATCAATTAGCTTGAGTATTCTCAGCCAGTGCATATGCACATGTTCACTGGTTTTGTGCTGAATAACAAGAATTAGTCTGTTGCAGGTTTCAATTGGGGGAAAAAAGTGTTCACTGGTTTATTAATCTTTCCTCCGGTTTCTTTTCATTGAAGGTATACTTTATCCTGTGGTATAATGTAATCGTTACAAGCTCATGTATCTTTAGGCAAGTTAGCTCATTCACTTTCACATGGTTTTTTTAAAGAACAGGTGGTAAGGGTTTTAAGAGCCAATCCAGTATTCGTTACAGCACTTGTTGCCATTACTCTGGTGTGCTTGGTTCATGCAGCATTCGGTCTATTTATAATCTTGTTATTTGATGCTTTGAGCTGTCACAGTGCACTTTGCAGGTATGTCCTCACTTTTTTTCTGATGGACTTTTATTGTCATTGTTGTTTACGTATTGATAAATAACATGTAAAGCTTCTTGTGTCATATTACATTCAGGGTATGTGTGATAAAAAAAGATCCTAAGAGTTGCTTTATGTCTGTGTAACAGTTTTTTGACAGCTTCATTTCGCAGCTATACACGAAGACATGAATTATTTGATAGTAAAAAGGAAGGCAATGACCGCTCCTGTCAACTTCCATCCAAAATTGATGGTATATCAAACCAGAATATTCATTCTGAAGATTGCTGCTCCAACAGTCCAGTCTCTTCGAAAAGTTTTGGTGAAACACAGTTAGAGTTATTCCATCATCGGCATGGGCTGTTTATTTTGCATCTTGCTGCAGCACTCATGTTTGTCCCGTCACTTGTCGCCTGGTTTCAGGTACAGTAGTCCAAATATCGATATGTTTAGACTTTAGATTTCAAACCTTCTGCCTAGTTCTTCGTCTTTTTTTCCCCGTTGTGCAAGTGAGCTGGCTTTTCACAAAAGGACATTTTTCTGGCTGCAGAGAATAGGGATGGGTCATAGCTTCCCGTGGCTCTTGGATTCATTTCTTTGCACAGGTGTGATCCTTCATGGAATCTTCACCGCGAAGCCCAAGTCCAGTTCCTTCTTGGTTTCTTTCCCTGGCTTCCGAAACTGTGAAGTGAGTCTGAATTTTCTGTACCTGCTAGCTGGATACTATTCCTATATCTCTTCCCTGGCCTTGGCTCCATACAGAGCATTTTATGGTATGGCTGCTATAGGCTTCACTTGCTGTGCTTTGACGTTCTTACAAAGACGGAACAGAGAAAAGGGAGAGCCCCATTTTGTTAGCCGGAAGCACTCTCACAGGCACTAACTTCGCCAGAAACACGCATTTACTGAGCAGCCAAATCTCCGGTAAGGTCCCTTGTACAAATACAGGTTGAGTACATTCTATTGTTTTGAAATCAGAATCGTCACACGCACAAGCGACCCTGTACGTTGGTGTAACACGTAATACAGAGCGAAAATTTTGCAGCGTGACAATTGTAAGAGTTGCCCCCTTTTTCCGTCGGGGCGGTTTTCTTCTTATTTTTCTCCTGGCACCATTGAGTGGTATGAAGCTCCTGTTCTGATGAGGAAGATCAAGTAGTTTGCCTTACTGTTTCATTGGCTCGTCCTGTGTATGGTGTTACTGATAGAAAACAAAAATTGGGAAATGAACATTCAAATTTGTTGTTGTGTTTGATTAATTTAGTTCGCAATTTGTGTTGGAATTTATGTGCAGTCTCCATATTTTGGAGGAAAAGGAGAGCG
Source organism: Heteromeles arbutifolia (assembly GCA_024362995.1). Taxonomy (NCBI): domain Eukaryota; kingdom Viridiplantae; phylum Streptophyta; class Magnoliopsida; order Rosales; family Rosaceae; genus Heteromeles; species Heteromeles arbutifolia. The sequence goes on from JANCRC010000007.1 coordinate 1,093,494, forward strand.
AACGGTCAATTTAGTTTTTAAATTATCACCTGAATAAAAATTAGGTTCCTAAACTACTTTTTTGGGTAAAATAAGTCTAAATTTTTTCAAAATTGTTAATTTCATTACTACTGGTATATTTAAAGTTATTATATCTAATTTTTTGTTAACTTAAGTTACTTGACACATTTTAAAGGGTAGCTGTCATTTTCTCGCCTATAAGTCCATAATGCTGTATATTGGTTGCGAATCTAATTTACGCTTCAAAGTCAACTCCATACACTCTTATTTTTAAAAAAATAAGTCTTTAAAACTCATAAAAAAAATTACCAATCTAATTGTATCACATGACTTAAATTGATGAAAAATTGAATAGAATAACTTCGAATCTAACATTAAAAGTGTAACCGACAGATTTTAATTAGTTTAAGAAATAATTTTTCCTAAAAAATCATTTAGAAATCTAATTTTCACTTGTTCGATAAATCGGCACATTACTCTCAAAATTAAACACCAACCAACCAACCAGTGAGCTCTTTCCATCCGTCGAAACCAAAAAAAAGGAAGAGGGAGAAGGGTTTTCCTTTCACAGTCTATCTTGTGGTCAGACCAATCTTAACCGTTTCAAATAATGCTAGCGATGAGTGTCACGTCATCTTCCTCGCTAGCATTACTGAAGCGGTTAAGGTAGCATGGTTCGACAACAAGGTGAAGACGGAAGCCTTGAAGGACAATCAAAAGATAAACCTCTAGTGAGAGTTTATGTCGCATACAGCCAAGCAGTTGTTCATTTTGCCCTGCTTTTTTTACGTCCTCATACATTGCCGTCCAGTCCACTGAAGCTCAGCCACTTTCCCGAAAGTCCGGTGAGGCACACATGGCGTATGATCTCATGTAGAAGCAAAGCATCGGCCAGAATCTTCCTCTTGCAGGCTTTCGCCTCCTCCAGATGCTTTTCAACCACGCCGACTCCATATCCTCTTCCTCCTCTCGATGGTTGCCAACCGGAGACCTTATCCAAGGGAACCAATACCTCATTCGTGAGCTGGTTTAGGACTATGTCAGTGACTCAGTGTAATCAGCCTCCATAACACCCGGTATTTGGCTTGTAAGAAAAACTTCCGCGCAATGCTCGTGGTATTCTGCCGTGTAGAACGCTTCTCTATAGGCTTTTCCAGTACTATAGGATTTTCCAGTCATTCTTCTGTTTTTAGGAGGTTCCAGTTGAGCTTCAGAGTGGTCAGGGGATTGTGAGACCAGGCCAGCGGGAGCGGTCGCTTCAAATATCTGCAGGAAGTCTCCACATCCGCCAAGGGGCTGTTTCCGTCTAGTTTAACCACGTTGAAATATACTGTCATCGTCTTGGCTGTTCTGTCTGCAGGCTGTTGAAAGTGGCATCAGCAAGAGTTGCGCCATCGCAGTCATTCTTGTATCGAGTTGTGAAATGCAACTCTTGAATTGGATTTTGTTTGCTGCTTTGGAAACTTGCAGGGTTTCCATCAGCACTTTAAGTGCTTTTGGAACCAAAAAACATTTCCTCTAAAAACGCTTTCAGTCATTTTAAAAGCACGTCCAAACGAGCCCTATGTAGCAGTCACTCTGTTGTTCTTATTTAGTTAAGAATTAATTAATCGTGTGGATTTGATACATTAATATTAATTAATAGTTGTTGGATGTTTTACTTGTTCCCCAAGACTCTAACATCTTTTCCAATCAGTTTCAATGGATTCTAAGTTTCATAAGCACTGGAACAAAATGTTTTCTGCTCTCCTTCCGTTGAAGCCGTTCTCAGATTTTTCGCTTCTGAAATGCAAAACAACTTCGTAGTAATAGGAAAATACTTGCACAAAGCACCTTGTATGTTACTTTACGAAAACACTGTTCAACCAAATAAGGGAGAAAAAAGCTAGACTACCAGTCAGTAGTGTCACCAGAAATGGAAATTTCGAAACCGAAAGAGAAGCTAGACTACAACATATGTCGGGTAAGACGATGGTTAGTAACTCTAGATGCCATGGGTCTCATGTTTGCTCTTGCCGAAGAAATCAAAGAACTACTGGACTGATCAGGGGTTCCCCTAAAAGCCTCCATAAACTCCTCCCTCTGCAATCTTAGAGCTAATGCAGCATCCTCATCCTGGCTTGGGATCCTTCTACTACTCCTCCTCACATTCATCTCTCTGCTTGATGCCCTTAAAAACCGAATGCTTCTGTCAGCAGTTTGTTCTTCGTTTCGATGCTCAGCTTCATCCTCTTCATCTTGGCTTAGTATTACCCGTCTTCTCCTCATGGTCATTTCTCTGCTGCTGCTTGTGCTTGATACCCCCGATGCCCTTCGACTTTGAGCATTCCTTGAGTTATATACCGCCTTTCCAGGGCTTTGACGATCAGTTTCTCTGCCATTTGAGGCTCCAGCAGCTTTCCTTGCTTCAACTTCTTGTGGAAACAGAAGCTGTATTGTGTTCCAAAGAACCGTGTTGACGGTGCAGGATCTACTATTGCTGCAAATATCAAGCGAGATAGAGATAAATCCAAAAGCACATTGCAGCATTGAGCATTAGCCGATTAATTAACCAATTATCTTGGAACTATGTCAGAAACATACCTGATTAGCTGCCTGCACTTGGGGCACCTCTTCCCACATTTATCAGCAGCGGACCGCAAGCACTTCTTACAGAAACTACAATCAAACAGTTGTACAAATCAGGATAAATTTATCTGTTATTCGAAGTCAAGCGGCATATGATTCAATCATTCAAGCCTTCATTTGGATCATCGAATGGCAATAAGATCGATAAACACAAATTTTAAGCTGTGCTTTGTTGGTTTCGAAATTACCTGTGCCCACAAGGAGTAGTACTTGGTTCAAAGCAAATCTCCAAGCAGATCTGCCAAGAACATCAGACCCGCTACGTTAGAAAACAAAATTCAAAGAAGCACACTTGACTTTGAGTACATCAAAGTTCTAATTGCTAACTAGGCATGCAGATTAGAAGGTTCTTACAGCGCAAGAAAGTTCTTCCCTGAGCTTATCCAAGCAAGGAAGATTCGTACTTGGCCGGCAAGAACCACCAGAGCTCTCGGCCATTTTATCTTCTCTTGTTTCCTTATCTTTATTCGCAACAATGTTCGGTTCTATCTTCTTCTCCTTCCCACTCTCTGCACATCAAAAATATTACCCACAAGTTTTCATACAAAGTTTCAGAAAAAAAGGTGCCGGCTTTCTGTAACCCAAATACCCAATAGATCAAATGGAGAAAATCAGTACCGTCTTTCGCAGTTTCTTCGGCATCATCAAGATCAAGGACAGCTACAGGGATTGAGATCGGGCTCCTTCTCTGTGCTCTGCGCTTTCTAAAACACAAATCACATTCACAATTAAATCTTGTGCAAAAAAATCAAGAAACCCTAATGACCCAAATCCAATTTCAAAATTAAATCTTGTGCACAATCCAAAGATTTAAAATCCAAATCCAAACCCAAAACCAAATTGTTTAATCCAAGCGGGCCCGAATAAGATAATTTTCAAGAAGAATTGAATAACCAATATTATTTGATACCTTCTTGATGAATTGGTGGGTGGGGTCTTGGAGTCCAAGACAGAGCGTTTCTTGTGTTTAAAATCTCTCTCCGGTGTATCGTCGACCACCAGGCTTGCGACTAGAAGGCTCTCTTCGTCCCAACCGGCCATGGCGGCGACGGATTTGAATCTGGGGCTGAATATAATCGCATTGCCGCTGGTGCCACTGATTTCGACTTCAACTGGGTCTGATTCTCTTTGCTGGTTTTTCGGGTTTATCGGACTCTGTTTTGGCTCTTCTTCTTTCCTCGCCATTTTTGGTTGTGCCTTTGGGTGGACTGAAGGGGAAGGGAAGAATCGAATTCCAGGAAAGAAAGAGGCTAACGAGTAAGGGATTTTGGTCTTTTTGCTAACGGTCAAATGTTTTGAATCTTATGTTTGGTTTTGAATTTCCAACGGCTACAGATCCGGGTTTGAAAATTGTGCACGGATTTTTAGTGTGAGACTCATTATTAATTTTCGTGTTATAATATGACTCGACAATATAGTTGATAGGTTATGGACTTGGCGTATATTATTAAAATCTATTTCAATATGTTGTGATGCAAGATTAAAAGTATAATTTCATGATTACAAACACAACAAAAAGACAATATAAAATCTACCTCACATAATTTATACAATTCTAATTGAATATTTATATTCAATCAGAATTGTATAAATTATCAAAAGATTTTGATGAAGGATACCGCATATTTATTAGAACTTCCATGCATCCACTCTTTTCACCTTGTTTCCCTGCCACCTGTGATCGCTCTCTATTGATTTCACTTTGGATCCGATCTGCTCCCACTTTGTTCCGCCGTATTCAACGGCTTTATCAGAAGGTACGTAGAACTTCAACTCAGGTGTTCGCACCACCACTTTCCACCTGTGTGTCGGTCTCGACACTGTTGTCAGTGGTTCCACTAACTTCCTCCCCGGTTTTAAACCATTTGGTGGTGACAGATTGGTTATGTGTGGAGTTCGATGGAGGATGTCGACGTCTACTTCTCTTTTTGTTGTTGGGGCTTGGTTGGTCTTCACCTCTGGTGTTTGTTGGGTTGTTGGTTCATGGTCGTCGGAGCTTGCTTTGATGGCGGCAATGGAACTAAGCGGCTAGGGTTTTCAGTTTTTTTCTGTCTATCTTTTTTCGGGCTCAACCCTTGGGTTGGGTTGCGTTGTTGTTGTGCTGGCCCATTTTTTTGTTTGTGTTTAGTTGTGGGCCTTTGTTTTGTATGTAAGTTTCTGGTAATGAAAGTTTACCTTTTATAAAATAAAAGAAAATGACCTTTTTAACTATCCAACCTTCATCCCTATGCTTGGAATTCAATACAAAAGAGGAACAGTCTTCCTCCATTATTAGCCGTGCTTGGGATTCGATGACCATCTTGCCACATGTGTATTATGACACTTGATGTATGAGGTTGTGTTTTAGACACCACGTAAAATCTCACCCACCCAAAGGCAAAAAATAGAAAAAAAAAGGTGAAGGTATATATTTTGTCCTCGTAGGCACCTGTCCATGGCGTTTTTAATCAGTGTTAACTTTGTCAAAAAAGGTGGCACATACTTAAGGGGACAGATCACTATTATATGCTTTGATTATCATTACCTTACCTTTGGCAAATACTTTAGCAAAACAGTTACGACATTGTGTTTTTTTGTTTAGGTCGTGATACGACATTGTCTTTATGCATTCAATTTGGGAAGGCCAACTTGACCCATTCTTTACATTTCGGCCCAACCTAAAGTTGATATAATCTTAGAGGGGCTAGACCAATTGGAAACCCAACTATTTTGAAGACTGTCAATCACAGTAAAAGCTCGTTTGAGAATTGCTTTTAAATGACTGAAAACGTTTTTAGAGATAATATTTTTGAAATCAATTCTTAATAACACTGCAAGTTAATTCTAGAAAAGGACTTGAAGTGCTTTCTGCAAGAAGTACATAACTGGTACTTCTTGTGGGGACCTAGTACTTCTGAAACCCAAAATATTTTTCCTATAATTTTCAGTATTTTAAAAGTACTTCCAAACGAGCCCTAAGAAACCCCACTTGAGTGATATTCGAATTGAGTTGGTTTAAAAACTAGACTTTGGGTTGTAGTTTGAGCTTGATTGGCAATTATTACAAACGGTATTACTACTTTAAATTATATTAAGAAAAATAAGATCAGTTTGAACCTATGACACAATAATTTGAACATAAAAAGTCTACTCATCAGGGCATTCCACCACTTCCGATCTTGATTGACATGGAATACTACTTCATTCTTATATATTGAAATGATAAGGACAAGTACGTTAGTTATCGTGGTCATTAAGCATTCGATGACCAAGGATCTAGATTTTAAATAGACGGTTACTTGCTATTCATACTTTTAAAACGCAGAAAAAATTAATGATCAATCTATACATGCGTACATGACTGATGCTAGTAATTCTCTCTCGTAAAAGATCTAGTATTTGACTAAGAGCAAAATGGTGAGACTTGAAGGTTCCTTTTTAACTAGTCATAAGGACGCTAGTTGTACCTAACCAAGATGCTAAATTCTCAAGAAACAAGTGATCAGTTAAGTCATCAATTATACATTGACGTAGTTGTCTTCGAGATTTTTTGTCTGCAGGTGTGCACTTCTTCTGTAGAAACAAAACAAGCATCACCTTAGAGCTTGGCTTTCTTCTTACGAGTCAAAGATACCTTTTTGGTTTTTCCCAACATTAATTCCATTGGATACATTGGTCATTTCTTAATCTGTTTTTTTACTTGTTAATTAATTAAAACTTGTTTTCATATTTTTGTCAGCATCAAAAGCTCATAAATCAGCCAACTTGAACTACTTGGTAAGTGCTAGTGACCACTTAACGATACGTTTTTTATCAGTATTTTTGCTACACATAAGGCACAAATATTATTTTCTGGCAGCTAGGGTGCTATTGATGATGCCTTCCAACTGGACGTCAGTTTTGTCACCAGCTACTGGATCCTTGTTCTTGACTTCTTTCACCTACAATGATGTCGTGGACTGTGATTGGTCCATCCAAACCTCTATTTAAATTTCATCATATTAGAAAAACAAGAAGATATATACGAGAGTATAGGGTTGTATAGAGATTCGCGATTCCCAGTTGTTGACTAGTTGTCATATGATGAGAGAGATAAAAACATGAACACATACAACATAGTGATATAAATTTATAGATATTCTCGATTGACTCAAAATGATCTATATATACTATTAGTATAAGGCTGTATAGAGATTCTTGATCGACTCAACCCTAAACTGGTGATAAGACAAATTTTCTCAACGATAGTGACCTAAAACAAGTGCGCGGTAAGCGTAGTAGCCCCCTCGGGCATGTTTCCTTGTATAACCAAGCGAAGAGCTAGTGAGAGCCGGAATTGAATATCGTAAGTAGTGTAAAATTGGATCCAAAGCTCTTTACTATTGAAAGGTACTTCGAATTGTTAATTCATCGTCCAAATTGAACATAGTTACTGTGTATAGAATACTTTTATTTTAAGATTAAAATAAAAGTATAGACATGAATACAACTATTGTCAAAAGCCATGTGCCATTTGGGGAAGTTCAAAGTTGCATGCACCTCTCCAGGCCTTGGCATGGAAACATTATAAACATGTCGTGCAGCTGTGTACCTGCAGCATTCAAACAAAATTTGCGAATTTAGGGTTTTTCCCCCCTTCTTTTTCCTTTTTCTTTGTATTTTTTTTCCAATTTTTGTTAACTAAAACCCTATTATTATTTGTTAATTAGATGTAATATAATATTTGACAATCGCAAATAGTCATCCTTGGAACACCAAGATAATGTTTCCACGCCTCAGACGTCGGCCCCGCCGTCCCAAATGTTTGTGTTTCTGATGACTCTGCATCTCCAGAAAGATCATGGGGAATATTCCTGTGCACGAACCCAATTTAAGGACCATATATATGATTGCTCATTTGGTTAATAATATTATTCAATATTCATATTCTAAAAAATTGTCAACTGGCAGTGGAATTAATCCATATTTAATTCAGCAGCATTGTTGTAATTTCATACTTTTGCATGTACATGGAGTCCATCTTCTGGATTCCATCAAAGTCGAGAGAGATTTTTCAGTATGACCAAAACATGAGCATATACGCTAAACAGTATTAAACAAGTGGAGGGACATTTGAAAAAAAAAAAAAAAAAAACTTTCCTCCACTTGTATAATAACGTATGACGTACTGCTCCATGTTTGAACACATTGAAAAATCTCTCCGAAGTCTATGTGTTTCTTCAAATTCGTCCAAAACCAGACTTCTAACTTGTCAAATACGTTGGAAAACATATTTCCTTCTTATAATAGCTCATTTTTTTTGGAAGTTTTAAAGATTTTGCACATAAAACCATCACAAAAAAAGTTTACGTGTGTTAAGCCAATTCGTAAAATATAATCATGTTTGTACATAAAAGTAGTTTAGAATATCACGAAAAAAGGAAAAAGGAGAAAACAAAATGTGTATGAGCAGGTCAGCACATCATATTGGTAGGCTCTGTACTCAAATTATCGATCAGACACAAGTGACCTCGCTGTCTAGGAATTATGGAGATTGTTGGTTACCCCATTGTGTTTTTTTCAAATCTTTTTATTGTTTGCTCAGAACGTCTTCATGGACATGCTTATATATAATTAGCTAGCATCAATGCTTTCTCAAAAGAAAAAAAAGTGTAAAAAAGAAAGGAAAAAAACACAGGTATCATTGCTCACAAACTCATCAGTGAATTTGCAGCATGCAAAGCATATATTGTAGATGTAGACTCACTGGCTTGCGACCATACATGATTTTGCTTGCTAAACAATGCTAATTTGTGCATGTATTGATAAATTTCAAATCATGGTCTGACATGTATACAAAAGTTTATATCTCATTAAAATAATAAAAAAAAAAAGTTTATGCACACATGTGAAACCCTAACTTTTGTTTGCAAAAAGGAATGAAGACGAAAAAATTTCCGGGCTAATTCAGTAATGCAACTGAGTTTAATTTCATTTTTGCCAAAACTGATAATAAAAAAATTGTGAAAAGGGAAGTGGAAATGTTAATAATGTGAGTTAGAATCGTATATTCTAAATATGAGATGAGAGATTCCAAGAAGAAACCCTTTGTTCTTTTTTAATTTTTGTACTTTTTTTTGTTAAATTAATAGATATTTAACTCATCAGAACTTAACCATGTCATGTCATGTCATGTAGCCAACTTTAATTGATTCATGTTTGGAAGTTTTATACTTTGATTCAACGGTGAAAGCATCTGTGTCTCTCTCCCCCCCCCCCCCCCCCCCCCCCCCCCCCCGCCCCCCTCCTTCTCTCTCTAGAATTCGTATAAACAAAAGAGTTGCCTCCAACGACAAAAGTGGCCAGCCCTCAAGCAATAAGGACACTTTCAATCTCATTATTATTGGCTTCACGATTAAAGCCAATGAGAGAGAGAGACTTGGGTTGTTAAAATTAAAAAATAATCATTTGAATTCAATAAAGGCGATCCACGTCTGTTTTTTTTTTTTTTCCTCTTTAATTTTATAACAAATAGGACTTTGTTCAATTTTGGGGTGGTGCCATTTTTATATCTAGTTAGACTGAAATTCTTTTTTCCAATTCAATCATTTATCTCCCCTCTCGAACAACAACGTTCTGATATTTTAATGACTGAATGAACTGGCAAGGCATCTTTGCTTGGATTATAAGGCTCCCTTTTTCAGCTAGCCCTTCCACTTTATTGTCCACTTAGGAATTCAGGCTCTCACTTTTGCTGCTCGGCTGAGTTTTGTTTGGTTTTGTTTTTGTTTCGAGGAACCTCGACTGTACTAGGGAAATTGAGTTTGCGACAATGGGAAGACAGCCTTGTTGTGAGAAGGTCGGACTGAAACGAGGACCGTGGACTATCGAGGAAGATCACAAGCTCGTGAATTTTATTCTCAACAATGGCATCCATTGCTGGAGAATGGTACCTAAACTTGCAGGTATATATATACTACTATTTAATTTGCATTTCGATCACGATCTTGTAGATTTCCATTCCCTTCATCCCTTTCTCCGTCTCGACCCTCATTGATAAATTTGTATGGTGGTCTAGGGTTGCTGAGATGTGGGAAAAGCTGTAGGTTAAGATGGATCAATTATCTAAGGCCAGACCTTAAGCGAGGTGCTTTTACTGAAGCTGAAGAGAAAGAAATGATTCAACTCCATTCATGTCTCGGTAACAGGTACACAATTTGCCTACTTTTAATCCTCCATTTCCTTCTCTGAAATAAGTGTGATTAGTAGTGAGCCGTTGGTCTCTGAAATCTTGACATTAATGTCATGGCATGTGTACTAACTGGTAGAGATGGTGTTTCTAATATTTTTGTGTGCAGGTGGTCTAAGATTGCTTCACATTTTCCTGGTCGGACCGATAATGAAATCAAGAACCACTGGAATACCAGAATCAAGAAGAGGTTAAAGCACCTTGGCGTAGACCCTTTGACCCACAAACCAATTGAGGAAAAAGAAAGCACTGAAGAAAATAAAGAGACAATTACTCTACACTCAAACATTACTTCTTCATCGTCGGAAGAAGGACTACACGAGTCACAAAGCAATGGCTTGGAGGCTAAGCTACTGCAGGATAGTTATGGAAATGAAGGGTTTCCAGAATCAGATGAGAAATTGCAGAATCAGGTTCAGTTAGCCCCGTTGGATGACACGAACGATATCTTGAAAAATTATGAAGTTTTTTGTGGAAGCTTGGACTTGGGAACATTGATGTTGAACCAAGGAATTATCAACACCAGCAGCATGTCTAATTCGTATAGTACTTCTTCGTTTTCCGTCGAAGATTCTAACAACGCTTCGATTTCAATAGGGGAATCCATGCAGGAAAATTGTCTGCAACAGTGGGTTGACACTGTCGATTCCATGCTCTCATGGGATGGTTTCAATAATCTCGAGCAAGACCTTTTCTTTTTTTGATCAAAACCGCCATTGATGAACATTATTTCCGATCACTCAAGCTACAAAATTGTTGAAACAGTTAAATAAGATGATATGATGATTTTGGTTGAGAATATTGCATTAATCAAATATGAAATTTCTAATTGTCTAGTCTGTTCAATGACTGTTAATTTCATGTGTTTATCATTTGTAATTTCGACCGATATTTTAATCTAGGGAACTTTAACAAAAAGCTTCCGGTATTATTTACTTTAACGAAAAACCACATTTTTACATTAAAAAGTCAATCTTGTTACTATTCACTTTACCCTTTATTTTGTCTTTATCATTAAAACTCAAAGTTTTCAAATCATTTTCATTAGTTTTCCTTCTAATCTAAGCTACATGCAGAGGGTTTGTACCTGGGTGCTGCCATCTTAGCCAACTTTACTACATCTATTTCTGTTTTTTTTAATGACAGGAGGAGTAAAGTGTGGGAAAAATTAACCATGCAATTGCTTATTGTTTAGGTCGTGCTAAGCACCGAGGATTAAGTGCAGTAGCTCTCAAGCTCTTATGGTGTATATATAGAGTGAAAGTTGTTATTAGCGCTCGAAAAAAATCATTATACATTTCAAATATTGAAAGTAGAAATAATAAAATGCACTTGAAAGAGTACAAGATAACTTTTTTAAAGTGCAATAACAACTTCATTTCATATATAAGACTTTTATGCGTGTTATTTTTTTACTTAGTGATGCAGCACGAGCGTAAAAGGATACCAAAGTAAGCCTTGTAGAACAATGTTCTAGAATCCACCGTTTGGCATTAGTTCATCAGCTGACCCTATTACTTAGGGCTGGTTTGGTATTGTTGTTCTTTGAAAAAAAGTTGTTTTTGTTGTGCTGTGATAATAAGCAGCTGTGAAATAAAGCAGCAGAGTGTTTGGTAAACTTTTTTGTAAAAGTGCTTTTGAAGAAAAAAAAGCAGTATTATAGTGTTTGGTAAACTTTTATGTAAAACGGATGTGAAAAAAAGCCGGTTTTTCAAAGCTGGGTTTTGCAGCTTTTTGTTTTTGGCTTTTTTCACTCAAAACTGTGAAAAAAAACTGAAGTTGAATGTTTACCAAACACTAAAAACTCTCCCAGCTTTTTTTTAAATCACATCAACCCCAAACTGGGGCTTAGTATAAGAGCTCGTTTGAAAGTGTTTTGAAAATAGCTGAAAGTGTTTTTCGTGAAATTTTTTGGAACTAATCTTTAGTAAAAATGTAAGTAAATTATGAAAAAAAAGCACTTCAAATTCTTTTGAAACCCAAAACGTTTTCTCTAAAGGGCTTTCCGGCATATAAAAGCCATAGATTAGCATGTATTAAGTTGGTTGTTAGGGTTCTTGATTCGATAATAAGATGGTCCACGTATGTTTGTCGTTCATGTCATGATTCCACACATATATTTCATCAAGTCTTGGCCAAAGGCCGACAAAGGTATTATATTTTATTAAGTCACTAGCATCATCATCTTCAATTCTCAATATAAATACAACCAAATTGACAAAATAAATAAATAAATATTTCCTTGCACCAAAATTTAATAAGTATATAAGCAAAACCAGACCATCGATATATGGGAACTTTAACGAAAAACTTCCGGTATTGTGAACTTTAACAAAAAACCAGATTTTAACACTAAAAAGTCAATTATGGTACTATTCATTTTACTCTTTATTTTGTCCTTATCGTTAAAACTCAAAGTTTTCAATCACTTTTCATTAGTTTCCTTATATATATTTGTGTATGGGACCTAATATATTGGTATAAAGGTAATGCTAGAAAGACCATAAATGTAGATCAAGTTTCGTGAATTATACGACATGGTTGTTAATGATTGAATTATTACTTAAGTGTTGATTAACGCACTTACTTCTTATTGGCACATCACATAATTTGTAAATTTAGTCTAAAATGTTGGTCTCGAGGAGGCTGGCTGATCAGTTTCTTTATACTTGTTTTTGGCCTAGGTTTGTTTTGTTTTGTTTCTATTTTTCTAGCCAGGCGGTTCCAATTTTTATACTTAAGTAGCTATTTATATTTTAAAAGAATTAGGGTAACAATTGGAAAAATAAGTTTGTAACTAGATGTTTGGCACTTCTACGATTCCTTTTTGTTTTTCCTCTTTATAATTTTACACTTTGTATGATACCTTGACTCAAACGAAAGTTACAGGCTACTGATTCTAACACCTTTTTAAAATACGCACTAATGAGTACAAAAAAAGAATCGTAACGCATAGCTCATTGTTAATGTCACAGGGTTCGACAATAAATATTCAGTATGGAATGCATATGCTCAAAATTCAATAACGAGTACTAAATTTGGAGTGCATATGCCTAAACGAGAATGCATATTTTTATTTTTAGTTTTCTCTCCCTCAATCCTTATAATAAAGGGAGATTTAATAAAACACTCATCGTACTGTTCACTTTTAACGAAAAATCATATTTTTTTCCTTTACCTGACACTATTCATTATACCTTTAAAAAAGGTTTTTCTTTAAAAGAGAAGTTTTTTTTTACTTTTCGTTAGTTTTTCTTATAATAAACTCGAGATTCCGAGCTCCTGAGTTCGAATCCTACCGTCCAATTGTATTCCGTGGCTTGTAGAAGGAAAAGGGCAAAAAAATCCTCATGGATAGACCAAAAGGCCTACAAATGATCAGAACCCAATAAGCCCGTTAGGCCGGGTCAGAGAGAAAAGCCCAGACAACGTTCAGAGTCCCAAGTCACTAATAGAAGATCGTGTAAGACTTTCACTACATAGCTTTTTATTAGCGGTTTGGTATGCCACGATGACGATAAATGCGTGAGCAATGTTAGGTAGATCAAATTTGTAAATCATATGATGTGCCATGAACATGAAATAAGTACGTTAATCAACACTTAATAATCCAATCATCAACCACCAAGTTATATGATTTACAAAATTTGGTCTAAATAATTGATCTCTCTAGTATTACCCTAAACACGTTCCACCTAGGTTATTCCTTTTCGTTTGTGGGAGCTCCATATGGTTTATTGACCATTCGTCATCAATTGAATACGTTTTCACTATCTTGCTAGCTCTCAAACTATCTTTGACATGTTATTCAAAATTTTCTCTGCGCCAACATGTTGATATCATAACTTAGTTGTGTGAGTTCGAAAGATCTAATCTTGTGTTTCCACTCATCTGTCAATTGATGCAGGTGATATCAGGGCGGCGTCACGTCGGAATCATGTCTCCGGAACCTGTAGGAAACTATGGGGTATGGTACTTTTAAGCTCTGAATTCAACGACGGTTGCAAATTGTATATCGGAAGTGTTATGCGACTGTGACAGTGGAATGGTTGGGTGGATGTTTCAGGATTGTGTTTCGATGACTTGTATAACACGGGAATCTATTTGTGGGATTACTTGCATCATTTGGGAAGTAACAAATGAGAGATTATGTCAAAGGGGTGTGCTATCCACACATCCCTTTTTACTTCTCACACACCTCTTGTTAATTTCTGTTCTTTGATCTTTTTTAGTTCAGCCGATCCGACGACTGCAAATTAAGAGGGTGTGCATGAAATATAAAAGAGTGTGTGAATAGCATGCTCCTATGTCAAACGCTTAACAAGTACGGGTTCAGGCGCAATCCACCTACAAGAATGATTCAGACTTTTGCTCCATTGCTCTTGAGAGAATTGAATACCAAACTAGGGGTAGTTTCGGTTCCATTTGGTTTGGTTTTTTGCCGAAACCAAAAACCAAACCATTTCATTTTACACCACTTAGTTTCTCTCTTAATGCTAAGCTGCTGCAGCATTCCACACCTCCCTGCTCTCTCTCTCTCTCCCTCTCCCTTTTGCAACTTTCAGAGATGACCTGTGGCTGAATAAATTTTTCATTGTGTCAAAAAAATGGCCCGTTACAGTGGTTGGAATTTTTTTTTTTTTAAGAAATACAATGTGGGCCGTTTCAATCAAAATTTGCCACGTAGTAGAGCAGCTTACTTAAGGTCCGATTTGGGCCTTTTCAAGCTCAACTTAAATGCCATTTTCAGCGAGGTCCAACTCAGTAACAATATTGAATTCTTTTTTGAGGAATAATAATTAAATGAACTCTACATATGACAATCTACTGTACTGGCAAAAAGTAATAAAGTTTTTGCCCATTTGATTTATTTTTGCAATTAGAAAGAGAAATAAGTATTATTCATTAAGAAAAATACTATTTTACGTGTCACCAATCATTTGATTTGGTTCACAAATAAAGGTGTAAAGATCATAACTCTAGTCTCTAAGGCAACCAAGCTATTTTGTTCACTTCGTTCTTGCTGGATCTTCAAGCGGGTAGGTAGATTGGTTCTACAGTACCTTTAGTTCCTATTAGGAAAGCAGGGGAGGTATTCTACTCGTGTATGAAGTATGCTGATCCAATGCAAACGGTGCTAGTTAAAATTAAGTGTCTTGACCGATACAACCTAGCATTGGCACAAAGACGAGACTAAACACTAAAAAAAATCCGTATGGTTGACGCATGACCATTATTTAACGAAAATGTGGATAATCGAACCCCAAAATTTTCTTAATAAGTATAATGAGAGATTATGTCAAAGGGGTGTGCTATTCACACATCTTTTTTTACTTCTCACACACCTCTTGTTAATTTCTGTTCTTTGATATTCTTTAGTTCAGCCGATCCGACCACTGCAAATTAAGAGAGTGTGCATGAAATAAAAAAGAGTGTGTGAATAACATGCTCCTATGTCAAAACGCTTAACAAGTATGGGTTCAGGCGTGATCCACCTACAAGAATGATTCAGGCTTTTGCTCCATTGCTCTTGAGAGAATTGAATACCAAACTAGAGGTAGTTTCGGTTCCAATCGGTTTGGTTTTTAGCCGAAACCAAAAACCAAACCATTTCATTTTACACCACTTCTTTTCTCTCTCTTAATGCTAAGCTGCTGCAACATTCCACACCTCCCTGCTCTCTCTCTCTCTCTCTCCCTTCTGCAACTTTCAGAGATGACATGTGGCTGAAGAAATTTTTCATTATGTCAGGAAAATGGCCCGTTACACTTATCAAAGTGGTTGGAAATTTTTTTTATTAAAAAAAATACAATGTGGGCCTTTTCAATCAAAATTTGCCACATAGTAGAGCAGCTTACTTCAGGTCCGACTTGGGCCTTTCAAGCTCAACTTAAATGTCATTTTCAACAAGGTCCAACTCAATAACAATATTAAATTCCTTTTTGAGGAATAATAAATAAATGAACTCTACATATGACAATCTACTGTACTGGCGAAAAGTAATAAAGTTTTTGCCCATTTGATTTATTTTTCCAATTAGAAAGAGAAATAAGTATTATTCTTTAAGAAAAATACTATTTTATGTGTCACCAATCATCTAATTTGATTCACAAATGAAGGTGTAAAGATCATAACTCTAGTCTCTAAGGCAACCAAGTTATTTTGTTCACTTCGTTCTTGCTGGATCTTCAAGCAGGTAGGTAGATTGGTTCTACAGTACCTTTAGTTCCTATTAGGAAAGCAGGGGAGGTATTCTGCTCGTGCACGAAGTAGGCTGATCCAATGCAAACGGTTCTAGTTAAAATTAAGTGTCTTGACCGATACAACCTAGCATTGGCACATAGACGAGACTAAACACTAAAAAAAATCCGTATAGTTGACGCATGGCTATTATTTAACGAAAATGTGGATAATCGAACCCCAAAATTTTCTTAATAAGTATAATGAATATGATAGCACATGTAGCAAACATTGTAGTATCATCCTAGTGAGTGTCACGCAATATCCATAAAAATGCACTTTACATCCAAAAAATGAAGTTAAAAGCTACATTATGTCATAATCTGTGTCTAAAGAGGAAAGAAATTTCGTATTATTAATTAAAAGTTAAATTAATCCATCACGTACTAACCAAAACCAATAATTTGGTTGAATAATATTTCCAATTAATTCAATGATTATTAAAATCCCATGTCGCACCAAATCTGTTAGTTACGTGTTCCCGGAGAGTGTCCATGAACAACGCCAAAGCTCAGATTTTGACTTTCGACTGCATGATCTATCCGTCCATGAAAGTTCAGATCTCTGGCCTCGTGCCCTTTTGAAATCGGACCTCCAATTGAGCTGCAATGGCCGGATTCTTGGTCTTGGTGGCGGCGGCGTTGGTGGGTCTGTGCATTGATGGCAGTTGGGTGGCGGAGGCGGGTAGGGAGGCTCCGGGAACGACGGCGAGGAGGGTGCACACGCTGTTCTCGGTGGAGTGCCAGAACTACTTCGATTGGCAGACTGTGGGGTTGATGCACAGCTACCGGAAAGCCCGGCAACCTGGCCCGATTACCCGGCTCCTCAGCTGCACCGACGACGAGAAGAAGAAGTATAAAGGGATGCATTTGGCTCCCACTTTTGAGGTTCCTTCCATGAGCAGGCACCCAAAAACTGGCGACTGGTGAGCTCAACAAAAAAAAAAAGAAAAAGATTTTGTTTCTTAATTTGATATAAAGTTTGGATTTTGAATTCTGGGTTGGATTTAATTGTTCAGTTAATATGATGGGTTTGGTTTAAATGGAAGGACTTTGTTTAATGCAGAAAATATTTTGATTAATTTTAATTAAGATGCTAATTTTGCAGGTACCCTGCAATTAATAAACCAGCTGGAGTTGTGCACTGGCTTAAGCACAGTAAGGAGGCTGAGAATGTTGATTGGGTTGTGATTCTGGATGCTGACATGATTATCCGCGGGCCGATTGTTCCTTGGGAACTTGGTGCTGAGAAAGGCAAGCCTGTTGCAGCATATTATGGGTATATTACTACTACTACTACGCCTTTTTCCCTTTCATGTATATTATACTAGATTTTAGCTGAGACCACATTGTATCAGACAAGAACATTGTGAATGCCATGTGAATTCCCTATGATCGGTCGTACCTTGAGTATGTTTATGTGGGCAACCTATGTTAGCTTGGAATGAGAGGCTAGTTAAGTAGAGTTGCAGTTTGTACCTGACACGGTGACACCATTTGGTGGTCGAAGTGAGAGATATTCTATGTTATTGGTCAATCACTCGTAGGAGAAGAACAAGATCTTGTCAACTTCATAAAATGCAGAGATTTCTTTTCCGGCATTTGAAATAATAACTTTATGGATCTTTTCTTTTGATGGGTTTATGAACAGAAAATACATTTTGCATTTGTAGGGACTGTGGCTATCAGCATATATTTGTATAATGAATTTCTCCTTCAGGTACTTGGTTGGATGTGATAATCTTCTCGCTCGACTGCACACGAAGCACCCTGAACTCTGTGATAAAGTTGGTGGGCTTTTGGCCATGCATATAGATGATCTTCGAGCATTGGCACCCGTGTGGCTTTCAAAAACAGAAGAAGTGCGGGAAGATAGAGCTCACTGGACAACTAATATAACTGGTGACATCTATGCGAAAGGATGGATCAGTGAGATGTATGGATATTCTTTTGGTGCAGCAGAGGTAAGCTTCTTTTCTTTTTTTCTCCCTTAAATTAGTATATCCTTTAAATTAGTATATCCTTTAGTAAACTATAATGTTGGATGTTTTACAAACTTTCAATCCTTTACATTTGAGCGTCTTCTCTTGGTGTGTGTGCGTTTTCTTGTTAATTGGTATTGGTTTCCTTATTTCCCTTTTCAGGTAGGTCTTCAGCACAAAATAAATAATAACTTGATGATCTACCCAGGCTATACTCCACAGGAGGGTGTTGTGCCTATTCTTCTTCACTACGGCTTGTCATTTAGCGTAGGGAATTGGTCTTTTAGAAAATTAGATCACCACGAGGACGCTATTGTTTATGACTGTGGCCGACTCTTTCCCGAGCCTCCATATCCAAAAGAGGTATGTGATAACTTTTCTTATTCAAGAGAAGCCTGTACATTTTGTTGTTGTGGTAAATACCTGTACATTTACTTTATGGTGTATGTCTGCATAAATTATCCCACTGCTAAAACGCAATTGCTTAGATATGGCATACTTGGAAATACTGAATGGAATGCTCATTTGGGTTTTGTTATGAACCTGTATTTGAATATTTTTTTCGAAACCTCAAAATTCTGCACACGGAAGATCATGTTCAAGGTCTTGAATTTATTGTTTCTTTATCCAGGTAAATATGATGGAACCTGATAAAAATAAAAGGCGGGCTCTTATGTTGAACTTAGAGTGCATTAACACTTTAAATCAGGGTCTTTTACTACAACATGCAGCAAATGGTTGCCCAAAGCCAAAGTGGACAAAATACACGAGCTTTCTGAAAAGCAAAACTTTTGCTGAACTGACTCTGCCAAAACAGCTGACTGCTGCTACTTTACGATTTGAGGAGCCAGTACATGTAGTACAGGAAGTGCAGCCGGAGGTTGTCGATGAACCTGGAAAACCATATCCAAAAATCCACACCCTTTTTTCTACAGAGTGCACCCCTTACTTTGATTGGCAGACTGTAGGACTTGTCCACAGTTTTCACCGGAGTGGCCAGCCTGGAAATATCACACGATTACTCAGCTGTACGGATGAAGACTTGAAGCAATATGCTGGGCATGATCTGGCTCCCACCCATTATGTTCCTTCCATGAGCCGACATCCATTAACGGGTGATTGGTAAATCTTTTTCTTCAAGTGTTTTCTTTCCTTCTTATAGTTTATTCTTGGTGGTGGTTTGATGTTAATTTCAGCATCGACATCCTATCTCCCAATCTTTAAGAGAAGCAAAGATCATTCTTTTGTTCTATCTACCAGGTATCCAGCAATTAACAAACCAGCGGCAGTCCTTCATTGGCTCAATCATGCAAATACGGATGCAGAATACGTAGTGATTCTTGATGCTGATATGATCTTGAGGGGTCCAATTACCCCATGGGAATTCAAAGCAGCACGTGGCCGACCAGTTTCGACTCCCTATGGGTAAGCAATCTGATTGTTTATTCTTATTATTTTATGATTGGTATCTCAGGACCCAAAATGTAATTAGGGGTCCATATTTCTAGTTTTTAGTTGTATAATCCATACGAGGACTAATTTTTCCTAATCTGTATATGGTAGCTATCTTATCGGCTGTGACAATGAGCTTGCAAAACTCCATACTCGACATCCTGAAGCCTGTGACAAGGTTGGAGGTGTTATCATCATGCATATAGATGATCTTAGAAAGTTTGCTCTACTGTGGTTGCACAAAACCGAGGAAGTCCGGGCAGACACAGCTCATTATGCCACAAATATCACTGGAGATATATATGCATCTGGTTGGATCAGTGAGATGTATGGTTACTCATTCGGGGCAGCAGAGGTAAATTGTTATGCTGTGTAAAAAAAGTGCTTCAGTATTTACCCTGAGCATCATCAACATTATTTAGGAAAGTGTTTCAGTGCTGTTATGTGATAATGATTCTATTTCCCTCTGTTTTTCCATGCAGTTGAAACTACGGCATCAAATAAGCAGCAAGATACTGATATACCCGGGGTATGCTCCTGCACCAGGCATCAAATACAGAGTATTCCACTACGGTTTGGAATTCAAGGTTGGAAACTGGAGCTTTGATAAAGCAAACTGGAGGAATGTTGATGTGGTTAACAAGTGCTGGGCCCAGTTTCCAGACCCACCCGACTCTTCAACACTCGACCAGACAGACAATAACAAACTGCAGACAGATCTGCTTAGCCTAGAATGCATTAAGACACTAAATGAAGCGTTACACCTGCATCACAAGAGAAGGAACTGTCCCGACCCAAACTCAGATGCAGCAGAGGAAGTTGTAGTATCAAGGAAACTCGGTAAGTTGGATGGAAGTTTTGGTCTAGGAAGCAACCGTGTCCAAACGAATCATTCTGAGGAGATTCCAGAACCTACATTGACTGATGGGATGTTTAGTTCTGTGAGGTTCTTGGTTATTGCTCTATGGGCGTTATGTGGCTTGGGCTTCTTGACGATCGCGTGGGTGCTGTTTTCAGGTCGTAAAGGGAAAGGTAAAAGAGGTAAAAGTTATAGAATCAAGAGAAGAAATTCTGGTACAGGATTTATGGATATTAGCAGCCGTGATAGGCCTTTATGACATTCTCTTGTGAGGTAAATTCAAAAACTCCATCAAAAGTTGAGACCGAGTTTGCCTTTGCCACGAGTAATGTAGTGACCAAACTCGTCCATACAACATTGCATTTGCAAAGACAGGCAAGTTTCAGTTTTGAAGAAAACAGAGTCGTTGTCGCAACAATTTCTTGCGAAATGCTAATTTAGGGTTTTGTTTAAGAGGAAGAGGAGAGGCTGTGTGGTAATTTCGATTTTTGATATCACTTTGTATTTTACTCGTATTCTTTCCCATATGAAATCGTATACGCATATTTGGTTGCTGATTTCGCATGGTGTTTCTTTCCTTCTGTGCATAAGTTGTGTCTTCTTTTCGTATTTAAATCTTACACATGCACTTGAAGTTCTGAATTTGATTCCTCCATCCTCAATATCGATTTTACAAAAAAGAAACACGCATTTAGTTATACTATTCATGTTATATTGTAAGATTGTTAAGATTCATGCAAATGCGTTTTCCTCCGTATCCTTCAACCATAATGTCATTGGCTCCATAAATGTCACCTGTTATTGATTTCTGACGAATGAAGAGAGAGATTATAGAGAGGGGTAAATTATCTATTAAACGGTGAAATCTCTCCTAAGAAAGGGTTTGAGAAAGCCCGTCTCCTCGGCCCAATTTGCTTGGATAAGAATCCTAACCAAACTCAATTGCTTGGAAGCCAAGTTAAGGTCTATCATGCTTCTAGGGTTCTACCATTACAATTACATTCAAGCAAGCACTAAAGAACTGAGCAGCCAAAAGGGTCCTATCTTGTGCGTAGGCTTTCTCTCTCTTTAATTTACTCTTATAATTTGATTTTGAATTGGATAACTAGACATGTTTGAGAAGGAGAGAAGGAGAGAAGGGGAAGCGACATCAATCAATTCAAAATGGCGCCGCAGGAGATGAACGAGGACTTCGATCTTCCCGGCGAGGAGAAGGAAATTGGCAGGCAGGGCCTGCAGAAGAAGAAGAAGAAGCGCCCCAAGGTCAAGGACATATCCCAGAACGGCGACGAGGTTCAAGGTGTAAGAATATGAGTATGGGATAGAGAAGTTTTGGGACCGGCTATATGTATTCAGTTTGATAGAAAAGTCTTGTTAATAGGAGGAATGCTGATCCTTGACAAAGAAGGATTTTGTATAGCATTGAGATCAGTTCTTATGAAACAAGGAAACAAGTATTTGTTTCCTAAGAGATTTTAATAGGGAATCCTATCTGTTATGGAAAAGACTATATATATATATATAGTGGCCTCTCTCCTCACAGAACACACGCTCATATTGGGACTTAAACCTATTTGTAAGTCGAGTTCTTGGTTATCTGCGAGAGAAGAGAAGGTTCACTGAAAAGCTTGGTGTCATGGCTTCAAGTTCTGGAACTGCTGCGGGTATGCTTTTCTTCTTGGTTCTTTCATACATGAATTCTGGTTAGTTCTTTTTATGTCGTAGTTCATTTTTTAGTCTTGTTTAGTAATTCACTGCTAACACAAGGTAATTCCCTCTTTAATTTATACGTACTTTCGTTCAGAAATTTTGAAAATTTCATTTAATTAGTTTTTTAAGTTGCTTTTGAATCGGGATTGATTGCAATGGCTATGGTTAGTTGTGGAGGGATGTTGGCAGACACCACCTTTGGATATCATGGAGAATATCGTACGTCGCCTCGACTTACTTGTTCGGATTCGCTTAAGCGTCCTCTGCAAGTACTGGAGTTCGATTGCTATGCGAAGGGACATCATCAGTACTGCTCCACTATTTCCCTGGTTAGTACTCGCTCAACGTAGTTCCGACTACTTAGAGTTCTCCATCCCGTCTGAGGGTAAAGTTATCAGGATAGATTTGCCTGAACGAATTCGAGGGCGGTTTCATAGTTCCTCCAAAGGTTGGTTGATTATGGTGAAGGGAAAATCCATATTTCTACTAAACCCTATTTCAGGAGACAAGCAAGAACTTCCTTCCTTGAGAAATATCCCATCCCTCCACAACCTTGAAGAAGAGGATGAATTTGATTCGTACCATGTTGGGGGTGGAAAACCTGCCCGATTTCTTCGTGAAATTGCACTATCCAGTTCAAATATCTCAGAATGTACGGTGGCAGCGATTTTTCCTTCCAAGGAAATTGGTGTGTGCCGGCCGGGAGAAAAAAGTTGGAGCATCTTCTCGATGTTGGATGATAGAAAAGGTTCTCCTTTACGCCTATTGTTTTCGTCTTGTGGCATGCTATACGTATTGGTAAAAAACTATGAGATTGAGAATGGAGGTGTTGTAACTCGCATGTTACGCTTCGGAGATGGTGATGAGCTGCAACTGAAGTTGGTTTATGACAAAAGAGAAAAATACCGGAAAAATTCATTCCGAGGGTGGGGTCCCAATGCCTTCTTGGAGATCATCATCGAGGACAAGTCATATTTGGTAGAATCAACAGCCAGCAATGAAGTCTTGTTGATTCATCAGTTTAAAAATCAAGAAGTGACTGATTGCGGTCGAAAAACAAGGACTCTTGATTTCTTAGTTTACAAGATTGATCCGGAGAATGACAAAAGCTTTATCAAGTTAGAGTTTGGGAAACCAAATATTATTTGTATCAAGCCGAGGTTGCTCCTTGTCCTTTCCAGCGAGTAATTCCAAAGGGTTGAAAGTGAATTGCATTCATTTTGTGGAGTTAGGAGTAGGGCACACCTTTTTTGGCCTTGACTATCGTTCTGGTACCGGTACAAGCCGCGTCTTCTACTTAGATGGTCGGAAATCTGAAAACTCTGTAAATTCAGAAATGGGGGGACTGAGTTGGTGGAGTCCAACAAGTTTATGGTAGCTTAGAGCGAGTTCTTCCTTTCTGTTTCCGTGCATGCAGTAGTACTTCTTTCTTTGTTTTGCAAAGAGTTATGTTACTCCAACAATTGCCCTAGTTAGTCTCAAGTTCTTAGTTCTATGATGTTCCAGCGGCTTGGTGGAGAGATTTTTTAGTGTGACCGTCATAATATGGTACACCACGTGTTTCCATATAAATGGTGGGATATGTGTGTTAAAAGATTAATAACTTAAAAATTAAAAATTTCCACTACTTACATAAAAACACAGTGTATTATCCGTGTTTCTGTCACAACAAAAAATTTCTCGGCTTGGTGAACCAAAACGATTGATATCTTTATTGCTTTATGATCTTTTACCAGACTACACTACTTCATCTTTGGTGTACTTTTTAACTTTATAATCAATGGTCTATTATTTGTGCCTTCAATATTATGATATGTTATACTCTAAGACTGTTAATACTCGTCCAAGCGAGTTATTTTCTATAACCCTGCATGTCACTCTTTATATGTTATACTCTAAAACTATTAATACTCGTCCAAGCGAGTTATTTTCTATAACCCTGCATGTCACTCTCAATAAAGAGGCTGAGAGGAGAGAAGGAAATAAATAACCAGTTACATTTCCACAATCACTGTATTAATGCCTTTAGTTTCGTCCAGGTTCGCAGGGGTCTAGTGCCTAGGATGTTTTTTAAATTTTAATATATATATCATAAATAAATGATTACTTAGAAAAAAGAAATACATAATTATATTAGGATACATAAATTGTAAAAAAAAGAATGACATAATAGATTATAAAGTATTAGAACGTATTCAAAGACCTAGAAATTAGTCGAAACAGTGACTAGCTGCCTAAGCCGAACTTTAGAGGTGCTAAGTAGGGATTTTTAGAAGAGTGAATTTCATATGATTAATATAGGATGGCCTAGGCGAAATATTAATCATGCAAAAATTTATCAAGTTGGAGTTGCCTTAAGTGAAATGAAGGGTGGTTTCTTAGTTATTCCAAAGGTTGATGATTATGACACATCGCCTCACGCCATTCGTAAGCATCAAACAAATAGCCTTCAAGGGTCATATTGTCCACTTGGTCTGAAAGGGCGAATAGTTGAGTTCTCAAACTTTGGTTTTTGTGACAACACGAAGATTTTGTGCTCCTCTAAGATATATTAATATTTAATACTCTAGTGTTTTGGGTTGATAAATATTAATCATTTGTATATTGAAACAAGAATCTAACTACTCCCATGGTAGACGAATGATACTAAGATCATCTCAAATTTTTGAAGTAAAATCTAAAATTTTTAACCCAGAAGAAACAGTTTGTTTGCTCTAACCCTTCTTGCCTAAAATTTTAGTCCCAGATTATTAAAGAATGAATTTCACCCGTTAGATTTAAAGGAGATGGAATTTGGAGTCGGCATCGGCATTGGTATTGGTATTTGCATTGGCATTAGCATTGGAATTTAGAGTCTTGCATCCACATCTACTTTGGCAAACTCATGTCTGTGTTCCGCCATGAGTTTGACGGTGGGTGTTGGAATTTAGATTATTATTAGTTATCTTGCGGACCAAGGATTAATTACTTGCCTGTTAAGTTTTTGTTTTTGTCTAGGATTTGTTTTAGTATTCTCTATCCTTTAAGGATTATGATTGTGCTTTAGTTTTCTATATCCTTTAAGGATTAGGGTTTGCTTTAGTTTTCTCTATAAATATTGCTTGTAATTTAGTTTGAGAATTAAGTCATTCACAATGTAGTTTCTTGGAGTTTTGTAGCCATTTCGGCATTCTCGATTGTTTAATAAAATTCTTATTATTTTGTAATCTTGTTCGTAGCGCACTCTGATATTCAACTACTACACCCATGGTAGGCGAATGATACTAAGACCATCTCAAATTCTTGGAGTAAAATCTAAAATTTTTAACCTAGAAAAAACAGTTTGTCTGCTTCAACCCTTCTGACCTAAAATTTTAGTCCCAAATTATTAAAGAATGAATTTCACCCGTTAGATTTAAAGGAGATGGAAATCTATGCCGTCTGATAGAAATAAATGAGATGGGTTGGGTGGTCGACAACCCCATCAGGTTGGGCCCCACTTCCCTTTAAGGTGTCCCCTTTTCCTTGCTTTTTGGCACATTGCCATGCTTTTAGTGCGTTAGTGCGCTTTTTCTTTTTTCACAGCATGTCTATGCCATGATATTTAGCCCAGGCCTGTTTCTTGGCTGATATTTGAATTATTATTTTTTTTTTTGAGTTCTAGCACTTAACCCAATTAGAAAGAAAATTTTTAGAATTTGCTCTAAGGATTGAAGTTGGTCTAAATAGTCTAATAGTACGTAGAGTCTAGTTACTTTAGTCTAAAGTAGGGGGAAAGTGGCACTGTGCAATTTTGGTTCAATTTCATTTTATTTACGAGTTTGCCACCGGGCTGATTTTCAGTGGCTCAATTTCACTTTATTTACGAGTTTGCCACCGGGTTGATTTCAGCCCATATTTCGCTTGATTTACAAGATTGCCACTGGGCTTAACAACGGGTCTTCAGTCTTTCGGCTGGATCTGGCCTTTGACTCGGCTCCTTGTTTAAGCCCATTTGGGAGAGAGAGAGATTTCTTGCATGAATTGGGGAGAGAGAGGGTTTCACGTAGGCCTGGCATTTTCAACCCAACCCGTTAACCCGACCCGACCTGTTAAAATTAGCATTCGGGTGGGTGGTTAACAGGTCGGATGGTTAATGGGTCAACCCGTTAAATAACGGGTCAGTTTGGGTGAACACGTGAAACCCGTTAATCATCCGTTAGTAAGGACTTTTGTGTAATTTCAATAGCCCTAATCCAAAACCCTCAGGTTCCTAACTCTCTCTCGCAGCCTCGCACCAAAACGCAGTGAAATTTCTTCTTCTTCGTTCTTCCTGGAAACAAAAGTATCCATTCGTCTCGTTGCCTCGCACCAAAACGCAGTGAAATTTCTGAAAACGTGAGTTTTGGCGAGTCGCACGAAGACAATTCGCTGTGCAACCTGTTAAGACCCGTTAACTTAATGGGGTTTGATGCAGATATGGAAGCCATGGGAGCTCTGGAGTTGAAAAATGCAAAGGGAGAAATGAGAAGCTCGAAATACGAGGAATTGGCGATCAACTTTTATAAAACGAAGGTATTTTGGTGATGCGTTGAAATGGTTTGGGGACTCCGACAGTGGCGACGGAAATGTGTAATAAAAAAATTTAAAAAAAAAAAAACAGGTGACCCGTTAAGACCCGTTAACTTAACGGGTTAGATTTGAGTGATGTGTTAGCTTAACGAGTTAGATTGGGATGATCCGTTAAATTAAAGGATCGAGTTGAACCCGACCCTAACTCAATAAACCCAACCCGTTTACAGCCTCGCTTCACGGCATCATATGGGGGAGAGAAAGAGAGGGAGTTGGTGCATGATTTGAGGGTAGAGAGATGGGGGAAAGCCTCGCGCAGACATTTTGGCTGTGAGCCATGCCGTTGCAGAGAGAGAGAGAGAGAGAGAGAGATGACGGAAATTGAGGAGGAGGCCCATGCCTGCAGAGAGTGAGTGAGATCCGACAGCTACCCACTAATTTAGGCTTCCAACTATCGGTGATCGAGAGATTGCCGGGGTAGCTGATGGCCTGTTTCACATCGAAAAGGTCAGTTCATCCAAATTAAGCAATTGACTCTCAGACTCTGAATCTGATTTCGTCTCCTTGCTGCTGTTGTCCTCCATTCCCCTCTTCTCTCTTTCGTCCATAAATTTAATCAACTTTTTCGATTATTCATTTTTTCTGATTGAATATCTGCGGCTCCACGAAAGATTCAGTTTTTGCCTGATCATTGTCAAATAGTGTAGCAATGGTAAGTTTGTCAAAATTTATAGTTATGGTTATTGATTGCTGGAATTTCGGTTGTAGTGGTTCAAATTTACTTGTTCATGGTCTTCTCATTGCTTTACTGTGAAAAGAAAAGATGGATAATTTAGTGCGAACTGTGCTTAATTCAATGGAGATTTGCTAGGTTTTTAAAACAATTAGGTTAATTGGATATTTTCTCTAAAGGGTGATAATTTGTATAGAATTGATAAGTTTTATCTCTTTCGGGTTACTTTATGTTTAGAATTAGTTGGATTTAGCATTCTTCACAAGCTTAGATAATTGTTTAATTTCTAAGTTTTGTTTCATGCATGGTTGATTTATTTTTTATTTTTTATTTTTTTTATAATTATTGAATCACTTCAATATTTGCTTGGTTCTTAGGATCTGAAGCTTTTTGACTTTTGAAGAGCAGCTGCAGGGAAAGTATGAGGTACCCTTTTCTTCTTTATGTTTTTTTTTTTTTAAATTTTTATTTATTTATTTCTATTTCTATTTTTTCTACAAGACATGATTCATGAAATATATTGCAGGAATCAAATGTATGATTGTCACCAAATGTATATATCTTCTGTGGAATATTATTGGTGATTATGGTAATATCCAATGTGTGGGTATGGTATTGCATAACTTTGTAGATTAAAATCCTGTAAAAGTGTTGTCGGTGGGATGGGGATTGTCTGCCCTCCCACTTCCCATCCCCTTCCCATCCCCTCATATTGGTACAGTCACGGTTAAGCCACGTCAACATTTTATATTGATTTTTTTATAGAGATAACAAGACAAAAAGCAATAGGAATATAAAATGTTGACGTGGCTTAACTGTGACCGTACAAATAGGAGGGGATGGGAAGTGGGAGGGCAGACAATCCCCCTCCGTGTCGGTGAGGGAAAACATCAAGTGTGAATTTGTGTGATTGACACTCAATATTGAAAATAACAATACCTGGTACATCATAAATCCATTGTAACCTACGTGGCCAAAAGTTCCAGACTATCTTTATACCAAGTCCTGCAAAAAACACTATCTTTATACCAAGTGTTGCATAAAAACGATAGTTGTTATCCCATACTAACTTATCAGAATTTGTACAGCATTTCATGCTTATATTTCTTATTTTTGAAACTCTTTATCTCATTGTTTCTTGACTAATTTTCTTGGAGTGAGGTTGAATACCAATTGGTGGTCTCTGTCTGAGATTTAATTCTTTTTAAACACTCCTCATAGGCCATTATGATTGATACTCTAATACGATAGCAGAAATGCAAATTTGTGCTCCTTTAGTTTATGTCTATTAAGTCGCTTTTAGAATTAACAATTACCATGCATCCAATTCTAGGACTTTATATTTACATGTAGGGAGTTGGGTTTTTTGATACAGAATGTAAGTGACCCCACTTCACGTAGTCTGAAAGTATCTAAGCTTGGTAATGATTTTGACGGGCATGCCTGATGCTTTCTCAAACATGAATAGCCTGTGGGGTTTAAAAATTGATATCAATTCCAAATTGTGGAATTGATATCAAAGGCTGATTGTATAACTGATATCAAAGCCAATAGTAAGTGTTTGGGGGCTTCTTGGTATGATAGTTATATGTCTTTTCTGTGTTTGTTTTCTTTCCGTCTGTTCTTAGAGCGTACTCCTTATCCGGTGATGTGTAATTTGTGTTAGCTTAAATGAAAGGTTTGTCTCTTCTCAAAAATGATGAATCCAACATGTTACTCTGTGGTCTTTTCATTGCCCTTCTATTCAATATCTTTTAAATCCCACTGTGTGTTCGAAGTTAGAACTAAGTAGATTTGTTGCACATTCTTCGTCTGAAGATATCCCAAAAGAGCCAGAATTCTATTATGGGTGGGAGAAGCAAAATATATGTGATGAATTTGGATTTTGCAGTCTCTAGATGAGGAGAGGCTCCACTCCTCTTCCTCTAGTGTTGTGGGATTTTAATTTAATTAATTTTTTGGTCATTTGCTTTGCCTTCCATATAGTTTATAGTGTGATGTGCAGCTTTGGTATAGTCTCCAATGATATCGGGTGCTTTAGGATTGATACCAACCTCTAAATTGATTGGTAAATCAAGTATTGGATGCTAGCGTCAGCTAAATCCTCTCAAAAATTGGTTTAGTTAGTTCATATTTGTATAATATTTTGATAGAAAATGTTATATTCTTTCTGTATTTGGTTCGCAAAGGGAGGGCAACATTTTTCGGGCTTTGGATATTAAAGACTAAAGATGGTTTTACTTTGTTAATTAGTTTAATTAGCATGTGGTTTGGTGGGGTCTGGTACGTATGATGGAACTAAAGTGTGTGATAGAAGAATCACAGTTGGTATTATAGTTGACAGTGGATCTTTGCACGATAGACATCTTGCTGGATGGGTTGTGCAAAAACCAACCCTAATAAAATTATATTTGAATCATGCTGTCTTTTGCCTATATATGCAAAAATCATTTCCAACTGGGTAAGTGTTTTGTCTTTGTGTTCATTGTAGGGAACTTAAAATGAAATAAAGGCTGAGTGGAGCAATTATTATGGAAATTTATGAGATTTGGAGAGAGAAAGTCTCTCCTTCTTATTCGTTGAAACTAGAACAGCAGAAAAAACAGGGAAATGATGCTAGAAATGCTTAAGCTTATCTATCTGTATATTTATTTTAACTTTTGTTTTAGAAAGACCTGAATTTGGATTTAAACAATTGTGCAGATTTTTGGTATGATAGATAAGGAGATGGAATACAGGGTTGAGTTGTCCAACGAGTAAGTTTTCTGCATGGCATTGTTAATTTGTTGTATGACTATGTTTACTCTTCATTTTAATTATTCACTTCAACATCGTCAATATGGTTTAAAGTTATAATACTAGACTAAAATAGATTTTATATACAGCTTTCATTTGATCCCAGGAACTGTAGAGTTCGTTTTGGTGGAATTAGAGTTTACAACTTAACTGTAGAGGATTACTATGTAAACATTTTAAATTCGACCAGGTGCATAGACTTGAATTGCAAGTTTACATTTCCACTGTAATTTATAATTGTCCCATAGGGTACCACTGTAATTGTGAATGTTGTTCTGTTAATTAAATGCTTAATAAATTTTGTAAAATAAAAAAATTTGTATATGGTTCCCACAGATGTAGAGTGTGCAAGAAGCTAGGAAAAGGAATTTGTATACATTGTTCGTTCATTTGATTTTGCTAAATATTAATTTTACTGTAATTGTTTTCTTTGTGTTTTAGGTTTTTGGAATTTTGATGTTTGGTGGTTATTTTGTGTTTCGATTAAAGCATTTGGTAATTTGTGACTGTTGGTGCATGATCTCAGGATTCCAAATATAGTTCTCAAACTATATTTTGGGATCCCACTTCATATGCCAATACATTTTGTAATTAGGATCAAAGAAATTAATTGCTAATTTTTAGGTTTTGCATAACCTGATTTCTGAGTTCGACTCTGCAACTAATTATAAAATATAGTATAACCTGATGTCTTAGTGGTTTGGATTTATGCTCATCATCTCATGGTTTCTTTGTGTTGAGCAGAAAGCTTGGGAAGTTGCACAGGTCCCATTCAAGAATTTGGCGATGATGGTTTTATGATGTGGATGGCTGGGAGTATAGTGCATTTGTTTAGCATTGGAATCACATTTTCCGCTCTTTGGCAACCCATAAGCACCTTACATGGTGTAGGGAAGGGAAAAATGATTCTTATTCTGTTAATCGGTCTGTATGTGTTTCATTCTCCACTTCATTTCCTTTGTTTGGTAGTGTTATATATTGTATTCATGCAGTATAGACTAATGCTTAAATTAGATGTTGCTAAAAAAGGGTCTTTATCTTCTAAATCCTTAGCTTGCTCTACCTTGAATACGTTTAGAGTTCTTTTATATAAGATTATCCCTTATGAAGAAGTGAACTAAATAGGGTGATTCTTATATTTCTTAAGATTTGGTTCCCCAAAATGATTGTGATGATGATGAAAAATGTTTATTACGTGATTTTAAGAAAAAGGGTCAGATAATTTCGTAATTTTACATTTTATGAGTTTGTCAAATCTTTTACCTTAAATTTAGGTGGGGTTTCCCTTGAAGGGAAATTTTTGAGAAAAAAGGATAAGATTTAGACATTTTATTGCTTTGAGATGCTACTTCTGAATGCATATGAGATACTCAATTCAATATGGACTTCACATGTATATAAATTTAGGTCTGTTAAGTTTTTTTTTAATTGTTTTTCTGATTTTTAACCGTTAGATTTGTACTCCACAGTACTTTATTCTCGGAATTTTGGTAGTTCCGTAGTTGGGCCATTAGGAAGTAGTAGTTGTTCAGAAGATGTGCATCCATTTTTGGAATATGTGTAATTCAATTCTCTCTTTTTTTTTTTTTTTCTGTAGCAGCATTGCATATTTCTAAATCGGAAAGGAAAAATAAGCACTTTAGCGGTTCATGCAGAAGGAGCATGTAAAAGAAAAGCACAGGTAAAGGTTTCCATGAGTGAGTTTATAGTGCATCAATTTTTAATCTCTGGTTGTGCATCAACTTCTTTGCTGCTTTATTTCAATGCATTCAACAACTGGTTTGGTTTATTGTGAATTTATAGTGATCAAGTTTATTTTTGCTTGCTTGGATATGTTGTTGAATTATCAAATCTGACCAATGTTTTTATCAGTTAGTGAGAAAACAAAAATTAGAAGATTTTCTGTTCGACATCCTGCAATCAATGATTAAGGGTTTTTGTGCCATATTGGTATATACATGGTTAAGGCATTGGAATTCCATCGTTAATACTTTGAAAAAGCCAGCAAATTACTTTTTAGCAAATTGATCTAAAAAAATGTCCAGAAATTTCCATCGATTGCAGCAAGAAAATGGTACTATTTGAAAGGCTCTGAATTGCTGATTGATTTACTATTTTTGGAATTTTTAGAATATTGGGTCGTTGGAGGCAGAAGTTGGTTGCTTGCTTGACATTATGAGGTGTATAATTATACACCCAATTGACTTTGATGTTTATGTTTTTAATAATTTAGAAAGAGTAGTGTTGATAATTGAGAAATATGTGTTAAACATGTTTACATGACAAATTCATCTTAGAGATTTGTTTGGTTTTGAAATTCCATCAAAAGCTATGGATTTTGTGAGGGAGATAAGGCACAACCATCTCTATTGGTGGATTATTATCTGTCCTTAGTCTGAATGCATCGTTGATTCACCACCAAGTACGATTATTGAAAACATATATAGTAGAGAATTTATTTACTTTTTGATGAACATACTATAGAATTCGTAAACATGCTAATAGAAATCACTTTTGATAAGCACTAGAGAATGATGTGATAAATATTCTAGGTCCTATACATATAGTTAGTTGCTGGTGATTTTGTCACTGGAAAACTCAGTGGGTGACATCTTGGCTTGCCAATGGACATGTGATACACTTTTTTAAGACTAAGAGAATGTTCTTATTTATGGTTGGGAGCATTAGTAGTGGTTTTATCTAATTTTAAAGGATCCTTTGTTTGGATGAACCTTATCTGTGTGGTGCTAGGTCATGGTGGGTACAAGAAATGAAATAGAACTGTTTCTTCCTTATGTATAAGTATGCTGATTTAAGATATTGTTCTTTGTTTGTTTTGCCACGCCAACCCTGAAATCTGCAATTCTTTGTGATGGTTCAATTACAAATTTTGATTCCCGTTGAGTGGATTTGTTTGTGATGGTTCAATTACAAATTTTGATTCCCTGTTGAGTGGATTTGATATTGGCGCTTGCGTAGAGGTAATTTCTAACTTATTTTTCTTTGAAACTCGTCTTTAGAAAGTTCTGCCACATAAAACCTGTAAATATTCATATTTGCACAGAAATCGAGTGCTCCCGTTGTACTGTAATTGGTTTATAATGTTGCTTACTCTGATTGGAAATCATAGGTGATAAAGCATATAGAGGAAGATCAAGCATCTGAGTTTGGCAACGTGGTGCCAAGCATATGGACTTGGGTGGTGTTGATGAAGAGGTATTTTGTGGACCTTAATGACCTTAAGGCGTTGGTGCTTGATTGTGCTCATGAGCTATTTTGCAAAGGGGTTTCGTTGCGGCTTATTAGTTTTGGTGAGAATACAACTTTGCTTTCCAGTTTCGTTCTTGATTTGGGTATTTAATGAAAAGGCATATGAATGTGATACATGGATAACAAAGGTGTGCATAACGGATAGTACAGTGCATTGCATAGCTGTAACATGTGTTTGCACTTTCATGATGTAAGATAGATTTCTGTTTCATATTAATTTCTCATTTCATATCATTTTACGTTTAAAGAATGTGGAGTTAATTAAAATAGGAGAAAATCATTTAGAGCTTTAGGAGTTATGATGGTGTTCTGGATGTTCCAGTGGATGCTGAGGAGTGTTGAGTAAGAAAAAAAATAGCCTTCTTTATAAGAGTTAGAATATAATTGCTATACATGGAAGAGTAGGAATATAACCACCAGGACAAAATGTTAAGCTTGCTCTCTTTGAACCTTAAATATATTCTCTTTTCTATTTGACAATTGTTGATTTATTATAATTTTTTGCTTTGCCTGCGTGTTGATGCAGGTTTGTTCTTTGAGATTTTTTGGGGCAAGTGATTTGTTGAGTTGGGATTTTTGTTGAGGTAAGCGATTTGATGCTGGTTTGTTCATGTTGTACAAGTGGTAAAATCACAAAAGATTGCATATTGTAAGCCATTTTAATGGTAGATTGTTACTAGCCTTATCTAATTGCTAAAGTTTTATTTGTTTTTTATTTTTATTTTTTTCTGAGTAAAGCATTTGGCTACTGGATTGCATGAAATCAATATTTAAATAACTTCTTGGATAAAATTGTTCTTGCTTTTTATTTTCTTTTTGGTGTTTCTTTGCTGCTTAATTTGTTTGTTAATCTTTGAATGTGGAGAAGATTTGTTACTTCTATTCAAATAGTCCAAGAAGAATAGAAGATTATTATTATTATTTTTTGGCTTTGAATAAGAATTTTCAAATTTAAGCCTCATCATATCCTAATGAGGGCATGTGCGGATATATGTCCTTATAGTCAAAATATATGTCCTGTCACTGCAGCACGAGGTGGTTTTTGCAACTCGACTTGCATTATTGTCCAGGACTGACAACTGTGATAGTAGAGTGTGGCATATTCTCTTATTTACGTCTAAATTTTAACGGTTTATTGTATCATATAGGAAAAATGAAAAGGGAATATGAGATGGTATTGAAGAAGACCTTGCAAAGCATCGGCTTGATTCAAATACCACAACCTCGGTTATTGTTTAGGTGAGGTTTTCTATTTGTATGAAAATCTTTGAATCCTTGAATATTTTAGGCATTGTGTTAGCAACTTGAGATGATTGTAAGCAATACACGTAGCGTTGATGCCTTTTACGTTACACGCATATTTGTTTCATTGGAATTAAACTTGCAATGTACAAATTGATGCCAAGGAAAAGTCAGAGCCTTTGGAGCCTGATATTCTTTGTTAGAGTTTCTATTACAAAATTAGGGAGCTATCCTAATGAGGGTATGTTCGGAGGTCAGTTGCTTTGGTTGGTTGGAGTTTCATCCCTGCATCTTGCTTCGTTGGCTCGTAGGTATTACGTCTTTTTAGTTCCTTTGTTCGTTCATGATTATGTTGAATTTTTTTTTAGGTTAAATATGTCTTATTCATGTAGTTAAGGCTGGTGCATTCAGGTCTCGCAGCAACGCGCAGGCATATTGACTAGTGAGTACTATTTTTACTTAATTACTCACTTGGAACGAAACAAGTTTATAACTCGTTAGATGAGTAAAATTCATCAATCTAAAACATTCACACTTGTGTGTCGCAAGATTTGAAATGTGCAATTCAAATACATCGTAATTAAATTGCACATTTCAAATCATATGACACACAAGTGTATTTGGGGCCTTGAGTAAGATTATAAACCGTTGTAGATTAGTGCATGTTGTTTCTAAGAATGTTGAAGTTTGTAAGCATGGTTGCTTATGACGTATATCGTAAGCAGTTTAAGATATTACTAAAAGGAAGATCTCATATTCAATTTTGTATTACTAATCAAAAGGTATTAAAAACAACAATACACACAACCTTAAATTTTAGGGAATTCATAGAATAACAATCACATTTGGGAGTGAGTGATATATTAAAGGGAGTTTTAACGAAAAGCTCACGGTACTGTTCATTTTAACGAAAAATCATATTTTTACACTAAAAAGTCAAACCTGGTACTATGCACTTTACCCTTTATTTTGTCCTTATCGTTAAAATTTAAAGTTTTCAAACCCTTTTCATTAGTTTTTCTATCGTAAACTTTTAATATGTTTATCACGTCATGAGCATACAACAGACTCAAAGAAAGAAATTTGCACACTATCTGTAAAAAAATATTTACAGATTAGTGTGTTACTCGACGTATAAATAGATTTCCACATGAATTTAAAGTTTGGTGTCGGTATAAAGAATACGGTCACTGTAAATAGCCTCAAAAACATGTTTTCTAAAACCTTTTTAGAGCTCATGCATGTGTTTTTCGGTGAGTTTTTGTTAATTACGTTGAAATTTCAGTACTTTTCTTTTCGTGTTTATACAACGAATTTTGTATTGAAATTAGCAACTTATATGTTCGCAAGGTTACAAGTTGCTGTGTTCAGAGGCTTCGCAACTGCACTTGAAGTTATACAAGCATGGACATTAATAAATGATTTTTTACTAAACCCTTTCGATCAATTTGAATATTTGCATGCTTGAACTGTAAGGTAATGTATGAAGTTCTCAATGTTAATGTATCCAATCTTTTATTGAATTATATGTCTGCTTGTTCTCTCTGTAACTTGATTAATAAGTTCTTGCAAAGTTTCTCAAAGAAATTTATTGAAAAGGATCAACTGGAACACTTGGTAAAAGAGGATGAAAAGAACCTAATTAACCCCTAAAAAATCATCCAAGTAACGTCATTGCAAAAACAAAAAGGCCGCTAAATTAAATACAACACTTTCACTAAATTATAACTTCAAATTGCACTCTTCAATATCCTTCTTCTCCAGTTTAAAGGGAGCATTGCTTACCAACGGTAGATGCACGAGCTAAAAAGATTAAAAAAACCACAACATGTATTAGCCATAATTTAAAGACTCAAAACTGCAACAATATTATTCATTATGTGGAAGAGTACTTACGGTTTACCCATCAATCGTTCTTCGTCGCTTGATCAATGTCACCCTCAGATATAGCCAATCATACATAGAGTTCAAGAACTTGTAGTATGTGTATCTCCATGACCTGATGAATATCAAACTCCCACAAACTCCCCAAAATCCAACAACAAATCCAAGCGCCAAACTCATGTAAAATCCTGTTGCTATAAGCCCATCATTCTCTTTAACTTGATCCCCAAACATTGGTTGCTCCTCTGGACTTGTTTCCTCAGGAGAGCACAATTGTTTAAGTGGAATTCCACAAAGCAGTGGATTTTCAGCAAAATCAGATGGATCATAGGTTTGGAGTTGAGTCCCCATTGGAATTTTTCCAGACAGGTTGTTGTTTGACAAGTCCAAATCACCAAGACCATATATTTGAAAAAGGCTTGTTGGTATTCGGCCATATATGTGGTTTCTTGACAGATCAAGGGACTCCAAGGACTCCAACTTCCCGTTCGTCGGAGTTATTTGACCTGTTAAATTGTTTCTTGACAGGTTTAAAGAAACCATCCCCACAAGATCGGTGATTTCCCTAGGAATCTTCCCCGTTAATTGGTTACTCGACAGATGAATACACTTTACAAGCCCCAGAGTACTTTTGTATTTGGACATTATGCCTTTCCATATCAAGGATGCTTCCTCTACATAATTTTCTTGTCTGCCATTTGAGAAATTATAGGTATGAATGACAGTTATACTTGGACTTCCTTTTTTAGCCAAATTAGTCCAATTGTTGATGCATTTGGGTATACTTCCAGAGATGTTATTCATCGAGAAATCCAGAATTTGAATGTCTCTCATATTACACAATTGTAGTGGAATGCTTCCATAGAAGTGATTCGAACGGAGGATAAGGATAGCCAAATTTGGAAGTCTAACCCCTAACCATTCAGGTATCAAACCCGATAAGTTATTTTCTCCAACATCAAATATGTTCAGAATTCTGCAATTCTTCAAAGATGAAGGCAACTCCCCCACAAACCCATTCTTGTTTAACTTCAGCGTTTGAAGAAAAGGTAAAGAGCCCATTGTGGTAGGAATTTTCCCAAAAAGAGCATTATCGCTCAAATCAAGAAAGCCAAGATTGTCTAAACGTGTCCAACAATTAGGAAGTTGTTCGTACAAATTGTTGCTTGAGAGATCAAGAAAGGCTAAAAGACTAACCTTGTTTGGAGTCTTTGGACACATAAAAGAAATTAACCCTGAAAGTTTATTGTTGGAGAGATCTAGAGATATAGCTGTGGAAAGGAATGAAGGGATTGGACCTTCCAATCGGTTCCAACTCAAATTCACTTTAACAAAGGAAGATGAGGGAAACTCAAATCTTGAATTTGGAATTGTTCCTCTAATTCGGTTGTTGGAAATATCTATATAAATATATCCAAGATATCCAAGATCCTGATGAGACAGAGGGCTCCAAAACCACCTTGGAAGGATATCAGAAATACTTGCATTAGAAATATCAAGTTCCCGATAACTTTTTTGAGTTTGAAGCCATTTTGGAAAATGTGGACCCACCATGCAAGAGCTCAAATATATATAATCCAATTGGAAGGGAGGAGTCCAATTAGAACTGAAGCTTAAAGATAGTGAGGTATAGGACATATACAAATCCCTTAATCTGGAGAGATTGGAGAAGTGGCTTTCCGAAACCACACCTTCCAAAGCATTCATACCAAGGTAGATAGTCTCGAGCCTAGACATATGCCCAATGCTTTCAGGTACTGTTCCACTCAATTGATTGTCATCGAGACTTAATGCTTTCAATGATGAAAAGTTTGTGAGATTAGGAATTGATCCAGAAAGATGATTGGATGAGAGGGCCAGAGTCTCTAATGAGTTATGATCAGGGCATGCAGACATTAATATTTGAACCAACGAGGAAAGTTTTCCACTTAGAGTGTTGTTCCAAAGGTACAATTCTTGCAGATTACATAACTTGGAAAAAGATTGCGGAAACCCTCCTTCAATTGGGGTGTAAGAGAGGTCAAGATAAACAAGGCTGGCA
The DNA here is from genome assembly GCA_024362995.1 of Heteromeles arbutifolia. NCBI lineage: Eukaryota > Viridiplantae > Streptophyta > Magnoliopsida > Rosales > Rosaceae > Heteromeles > Heteromeles arbutifolia. The sequence continues at coordinate 1,132,067 of JANCRC010000007.1, forward strand.
TTGTATTTGGATAACCACACAAATATGGAAGAAGATGAAGAAAATGGGAGTTGGTTATAACTGAGATCAACATGAGCAAGAGATTTAGAAGAATTTATGTTAAAAAGAGTACTGGGATGAATTGGAGGAGAAGGAAGACTACAATTAGACAGAGACAAGTTTGTAAGTTTAGGGAGCTTATTAACTGCTTCCATCCAGTCAGGAACATTACTGAGATTGCTGGAACTCAGGTCCAAATATGTTAGAGCAGAAAGATGAGGCAGCCATGAATTCAGATTTTCTACATTAGCAAAGTTATTGGATCTGAGATCAAGATAACCAAGGCTGGCATTGTATTTGGACAACCAAAGAAATATGGAAGAGGTGAGTTGGTTGGCACGGAGATCAACATGAGCAAGGGATTTAGAAGAGTTTATGTTAAAAAGAGTACTGGAATGAATTAGAGGAGAAGAAAGACTGCATTCAGCTAGAGACAAGTTTGTAAGTTTAGGGAGCTTACTAACTATTTCCAGCCAGTCAGGAACATTACTGAGATTGTTGAAACTTAGGTCCAAATATGTTAAAGCAGAAAGATGAGGTAGCCATGAATTCAGGTTTTCTACATTAGCAAAGTGATTGAACGTGAGATCAAGATATTGCAAGCGGGTAAGGTTTCCGACCTGACTTGGAAATCGACCACCAAAAGAAGCATCATTGAGATCGAGGTGTATTAAATTGGAAAGAGAACCAATGAAATTTGGAAGTTTGGTCCCAGTGAAGTCAATGGAAGAAAGGTCCAAATATTTCAAATGCTGCAACTCAATTAGTTTAGGACTCATCATTTTACCTTGAAAAGAATATTCGAGATACTCCTGCTGTCCTTTCTGTTGAAGTGAGTAAACTTTACCCATATGTTTCCTGCCAAGATCAAGTTGAGTAACATGGTTGGTTCGGTTGCTGCAATGGACGCCTACCCATTTGCAACAATCTTGCTTGTGTTCTCTTCCCCACGAGGAGAGGAGATCGTAGTCATCCACCAGCCCTTGTTTGAAAGCAAGGAGTGCTTCCCTTTCACTCTCTACGCACCTCGTCACCACCCGGTGGCCAATTGCTCCGAAACCGAACGAAACATTATAGAATCCAGAGGATAGGGAAGGGTTGAAACATTGTAGAAAAAGTAGCACCACAATGGAAGTATGAAAGAGTTTCTTCAAGCACCTGATTCCGTCACTCTCCATCTTAATTCAACAAAATCAAGGCAAAGATGATTGAAGAATGAAGAAGAAGTGTACAATCAGAATTGATTTAGGAGCACAAGGAAAGCTGCGAGTGTATTATAGATTTATAATGACAAGGCCTGCAATAATCAAATGGTCAAGTATGGAACATGTGTGAGTGGACCAGCTACTTTTCCGTAGGTAGGTGTAGTAATCAGAGGATGACTTGTCATTTCAAAATAATGACAAAGCCTGCAACAATCAACACAATTCCGCGTTGATTGTTTCGTTCTGTTTACGTTTTAGAAGTCATTTTGTTTTTTTGTGAAATTAGAAAACAACATATATACCCGTAATTCATATTATTTGGATTAAGATAAAAAATACGGAAATTGTCTCAACTTGTGAGAGAACAAATTTACATTTATTTTACAAACAAGTTGCAAAAAGTCATAATGCCTAATTCATATTATTTGGACCAAACTAAAATACACAGAAAACGCCTCAACTTTTGAGAGACAAATTCACTTCTTTTTTTGTAAACAAGTTGCAAAAAGTCAAAAGTCGTTTTGGAGGATAAAGGGAAGGATGAATGACTCCCACAAAATAGATGATTCTTCTCCACTTTTGCTTGTCATTTATCTTAATCACGCTTCAAAGTAAATTACAAGTTGTGAGAACAACATGGACAAACAAACCAAAATTTCCACGATGCAAGTAGAAATCCATGCGATAGTTCAAGGTTATTGACTCAAATGGTCAAGTATGGAACATGTGTGAGTGGACCAGTTACTTTTCTGTAGGTAGGTGTAGCAATTAGAGGATGACTCGTCTCTCCAAAATAATGACAAAACCTGCAACAATCAACACAATTCCACGTTGATTGTTTTGTTCTGTTTACATTTTAGAAGTCTTTTTGTTTTTTTTGGAATTAGAAAACAACATATATGCGCGTAATTCACATTATTTGGATCAAGCTAAAAAGCACGGAAATTGTCTCAACTCGTGAGAGAACAAATTTACATTTATTTTACAAACAAGTTGCAAATAGTCATAATGCCTAATTCATGTTATTTTGACCAGATTAAAATACACGAAAAACGCCTCAACTTTTGAGAGACAAATTCACTTTTTTTCTTTCCAAACAAGTTGCAAACAATCAAAAGTCGTTTTGGAGGATAAAAGGAAGGATGAATGACTCCCACAAAATAGACGATTCTTCTCCACTTTTATTTGTCATTTGTCTTAATCACGCTTCAAATTAAATTACACGTTGTGAGAACAACAAGGACCAACAAACCAAAATTTCCACGATGCAAGTGGAAATCCATGCGATAGTTCAAGGTTATTGACTCAAATGGTCAAGTATGGAACATATGTGAGTGGACCAGCTACTTTTCTGTAGGTGGGTGAAGCAATTAGAGGATGACTCGTCTCTCCAAAATAATGACAAAGCCTGCAATAATTAACACAATTCCAAGTTGATTGTTTTGTTTTGTTTACGTTTTAGAAGTCTTTTTTTTTTTTTTTTTTGTGGACTTAGAAAACAACATATATGCACGTAATTTATGTTATTTGAACCAAGCTAAAAAACACGGAAACCGTCTCAACTCTTGAGAGAACAAATTTACATTTATTTTCCAAACAAGTTGCAAACAGTCAGAATGCGTAATTCACGTTATTCGGACCTGACAAAAATACACGGAAAACGTCTCAACTCTTAAGACACAAATTCACATTTATTTTCCAAACAAATTGCAAAAAGTCAAAAGTCATTTTGGAGGATAAAAGGAAGGATGAATGACTCCCACATGATAGATGATTCTTCTCCACTTTCGTTTGTCATTTGTCTTAATCACGCTTCAAAGTAAATTACAAGTTAAGGATAATAGGGACTTGCAAACCAAAATTTCCACGATGTAAGTGGAATTGTATTGTCTTGTCTTGGACCCCGTGCGATACTTCAAGGTTATCGACAGCAAGTTCTCAAGAGTTTTCCGTATTTCGAATAATTACGCTGCAATTGGGGTCTTTACAAATTTAGTCTTGGCGTTATTAGATTAGAAGACACACAATAATTGACCGACTTAAATGTATTTGCATAGAAATTATGCTAAATTGCTGTTAGCGAAGAATCATCACTGTCATTTGATCAAGACAATACTTATGGTCTTTTAGCGACCACAGTTCCTTGCGTATTATTCACTTGTGACTGTTCGTTTATCAAGAGGACTAATTCAAAAGACATTACCATTTGAAAACTACACTAAGCAGATAGAGCTTCAAATCACAACCCACGACAACGATGATCAAGCAATCAAAGAGAAATAAATCAAAACCTGAGATTCTCATCAACTTGCTTGTCCCTTATGAGCTCCGCAACTTCCTCAATACCACGAAAAGCCTCCAAAACCTACACATTACACACAAGAAAACAATCCAATCATAAAAAACCCATCACTGCTCAGAAACCAATCACAATAAATTTGACGTGAAACTGAAGTGAAGCTTTACCAGTTGATTAGCTGATGAATCCAACATAATAGCAATCAACGCATCCAAACAAGCTCCTTAATTGCTCGATCGCATTGACGCCAAATATGTGATTCAAATTCCGCACGATCTCATCGCCCGAATCTTTCAGCGAGTGTGTGATAATTTGGAAGAATTGTATATTGATTGTGTGTAAGAAATTACAAGAGGACTAATTCAAAAGACTTTACCCTTTGAAAACTACACTAAGGAGATAGAGCTTCAAATCACAACTCACGACAACGAGAATCAAGCAAGCAAAGAGAAATAAATCAAACCCTGAGATTCTCATCAACTTGCTTGTATACACTAGAGTCGGAGGCAGGGCGACTTGAAATTCAAATTAGCCAAAAAATTAGAACGTTGGAGGAATACCGTTGGTTTGAACACGCGGGTCCTACAAATAAGAAAAAGTGTAAAGCATTTGAATTATATAATGACTAATTTGATATCACTTTGTATTTTACTCGTATTCTTTCCCATATGAAATCGTATACGCATATTTGGTTGCTGATTTCGCATGGTGTTTCTTTTCTTCTGTGCATAAGTTCAGTCTTCTTTTCGTATTTAAATCTTACACATGCACTTGAAGTTCTGAATTTGATTCTCCATCCTCAATATCGATTTTATAAAAAAGAAACACACATTTAGTTATACTATATTCATGCATACCAAACATGAGTTGTGACTGACAAAAACAATGTCTCACTGTCACAACGTGTTATATTATAAGATTGTTAAGATTCATGCAAATGCGTTTTCCTACATATCCTCCAACCATAATGTCATTGGCTCCATAAATGTCACCTATTATTGATCCCTAATGAATAAAGAGAGAGATTTGAGAGGACGTGGTAAATTATCTATTAAATAGTGAAATCTCTCCTAAGGGGTTTGAGAAAGCCCGTCTTCTCGGCCCAATTTGCTTGGATAAGAATCCTAACCAAACTCAATTGCTTGGAAGCCAAGTTAAGGTCTATCATGCTTCTAGGGTTCTACCATTACAATTACATTCAAAGCAAACACTAAAGAACTGAGCAGCCAAAAGGGTCCTATCTAGTGCGTAGGCTTTCTCTCTTTAATTTATTCGTATAATTTGATTTCGAATTGGATAATACTTGTTTCCTATAGGGATTTTAATAGGGAATCCTATCTGTTATGGAAAAGACTATATATATATATATATATATAGTGGCCTCTCTTCTCACATAACATTCGCTCATATTGGGACTTAAACCTATTTGTAAGTCGAGTTCTTGGAAACAAGTATTTGTTTCCAATAGGGATTTTAATAGGGAATCCTATCTGTTATGGAAAAGACTATATGTGTATATATATATATAGTGGCCTCTCTTCTCACAGAACATTCGCTCATATTGGGACTTAAACCTATTTGTAAGTCGAGTTCTTGGTTATCTGCGAGAGAAGAGAAGGTTCACTGAAAAGCTTGGTGTCATGGCTTCAAGTTCTGGAACTGCTGCAGGTATGCTTTTCTTCTTGGTTCTTTCATACACGAATTCTGGTTAGTTCTTTTTAGGTCGTAGTTCATGTTTTAGTCTTGTTTAGTAATTCACTGCTAACACAAGGTAATTCCCTCTTTAATTTATACGTACTTTCGTTCAGAAATTTTGAAAATTTCATTTAATTAGTTTTTAAAGTTGTTTTTGGATTGGGATTGATTGCAATGGCTATGGTTAGTTGTGGAGGGATGTTGGCAGACACCACCTTTGGATATCATGCAGAATATCGTAACTTGGCTAGACTTAATTGATCGGATTCGCTTAAGCGCCCTCTGCAAGTACTGGAGTTCGATTGCTATGCGAAGGGACATCCGCAGTACTGCTCCGCTATTTCCCTGGTTAGTTCTCGCTCAACGTAGTTCCAACTACTTAGAGTTCTCCATCTGAGGGTAAAGTTATCAGGATAGGTTTGCCTAAGCGAATTCGAGGGCGGTTTCATAGTTCCTCCAAAGGTTGGTTGATTATGGTGAAGGGAAAATCCATATTTCTACTAAACCCTATTTCAGGAGACAAGCAAGAACTTCCTTCCTTGAGAAATATCCCATCTCTCCCCAACCTTGAAGAAGAGGATGAATCTGATTCGTACCATGTTGGGGGTGGAAACCTGCCCGATTTCTTCGTGAAATTGCACTATCCAGTTCAAATATCTCAGAATGTACGGTGGCAGCGATTTTTTCTTCTATGGAAATTGGTGTGTGCAGGCCGGGAGAAAAAGGTTGGAGGATCTTTCCGATGTTGGATGATAGAAAAGAGTCTCCTTTATCTCTATTGTTTTCGTCACGTGGCATGCTATACGTATTGGTAAAAAACGAGGAGATTGATAGAAAAGAGTCTCCTTTATCCCTATTGTTTTCGTCATGTGGCATGCTATACGTTACGCTTCAGAGATGGTGATGAGCTGCAAATGAAGTTGGTTTATGACAAAAAAGAAAAATCACGGGAAAATTCATTCCGGGAGCGGGATCACAACGCCTTTTTGGAGGTCATCATCGAGGACAAGTCATATTTAATAGAATCAACAACCAGCAATGAAGTCTTGTTGATTCATCAGTTTAAAAATCATGAGGTGACTGATTATCTTTGCATTACAAGGACTTTTGATTTCTTAGTTTACAAGATTGATCCGGAGAACGACCAAAGGTTTGTCGAGGTACAGAGTTTGGGGAACCAAATATTATTTGTATCAAGCCGAGGTTGCTCCTTGTCCTTTCCGGCGGGTAATTCCAAGGGGTTGAAAACGAGTTGCATTCATTTTGTAGAGTTAGAAGTAAAGCAAAGCTTGTTTGGTCTTGACCATCCTTTTGGTACTGGTACTGGTACAAGCCGCGTCTTCTACTTTGATGGTCGGAAATCTGAAAATTCGGTAAATTCAGAAATGTGGGGACTGAGTTGGTGGAGTCCAGCAAGTTTATGGTAGCTTACAGTTCTTCCTTTCTGTTTCAGTAGTGCAGGTAGTAGTAGTACTTTTTTCTTCATTTGCAAAGAGTTATATTATTGCAATAATTGCAATAGTTAGTCTGATGTTCTTAATTTTTTTTACGTTCCAGTGGATAGGTGATCCAAAGGGATATCTTTATTGCTTTATAATATTTTACCAGACTTAGGTACTATGACGACATGTTATGTCATAAGATTGTTGATATTCGTCCAAACGAGTATGCATGTTACTATCAATAAAGAGAGAGAAGAGAGACTGAAATAAATAACGAGTTACATTTTCACAACCATTTTATATTAATGCTTTTAGTTTTCATATGATTAATATTACCTCTCACACCGTTTTAATTTTTGTTCATTAATCTTTTTCCATTCAATAGAACCGACGACCTGAAATTGAGAGGGATGTGTAAGAGGTAAAAATTGGTATATGAATAGCACCACCCTATTCATCAAATAAAAATTTATCAAGTTGGAAATGGAGTTGCCTAAGCGAGATGAAGGGTGGTTTCTTAATTCTTCCAAAGGTTGATGATTATAAATCAATGTCAGTAGCTTCACTACAATAGATAAAAACAATCGTTTGTCCACAAGACAAAGAAACCTAAATCAAATCATATCAAATCCTTAATTAAATCACATCAAATTACTAATTAAATCAAATATCTAAAATACTTTCCTTTGTATTTTGTAGCTGAAAAAGCCCGTCTACTCAGCCCAATTTGCCTCCCCCTGTAACATCTTACATCGACCAACGGAGAGGGGGTGATGTGCCTTATATGTACATGCCCACATTCATATAGCACGATGCCTTTTGGGAGCTCACTGGCTTCAGATTCCGTGAGAACTCCGAAGTTAAGCGAGTTTGCGCGAGAGCATTCCTAGGATGGGTGACCCACTGGGAAGTTCTTGTGCCGAGTCCCCAAAAACAAAACCGTGAGGGCGTGGCCCAAAACGGATAATATCGTGCTACGGCAAAGCCGGTCTGGGATGTGACAGAATGGTATCAGGGCCACTTTGCCGTGTGGTGCGAGTGTGCCGACGGGGATGTCGAGCCCCTAAGGGGGGTGGATTGTAACATCCCAGATCTACCAATTGAGAGGAGGTGATGTGCCTTATATGTACATGTCCACCTCCATATAGCACAAGATTTTTTGGGAGCTCACTGGCTTTGGATTCCATGGGAACTCCGAAATTAAGCGAGTTTGCACAAGAGCATTCCTAGGATGGGTGACCCACTAGGAAGTTCTCGTGCCGAGTCTCCAAAAACAAAACCCACCGGGAAGTTTTCGTGCCGAGTCTCCAAAAACAAAACCGTGAGGGCGTGACCCAAAGCGGACAATATCGTGCTGCGGCGGAGCTGGTCTGGGACCGTGAGGACGTGACCCAAAGCGGACATTATCGTGTTACGGCGGAGCTGGTCTGGGATGTGAGACCGCCACTTATTTGGGCCAACATTTCGCTAAGCCGCTCTAATTTTGGATCCTTTTTTTTTTCTTAAGGGGATTGAGTCGAATAAAGATTTTCCATGAAATCGGGATGGGATCGAAAGACACATTGAATAAGAATCCTAACTAGGTCAAACTCATTTGCTTGGAAGCCAAGTTAAGTCTAGCGTCAATAGCGGCCCAAACAAACATAGGGTTCTGCTAAATACATACAAGAAACAGCCAAAAGGTCCTTGCTAGTGCGCAGGCAGGAGAGAAAGGGAAGCGACATCAACCAATTTAAAATGGTGCCGCAGGAGATGAACAAGGACTTCGACCTTCACGGTGCGGAGGAGACTGGCAGGCAGGGCCTAGAGAAGAAGAATAAGAGACTCAAGGTCAAGGACATCCCCAAGAACGGCAACGAGGTTCAAGGTAATTCCCTCTTTAATTTATCTGTACCTTTTTCGAAAATTTCATTTTTGGAATTGGGTTTTTAAGTTGTTTTGGATTGGGATTGATTGGAATAGCTATAGTTGTAGAGGGATGTTGGCAGAAACCACCTTTGGATATAATGGAGAATATCATATCTCGCCTCGACGTATTTGATCGGATTCGCTTAAGCATCCTCAGCAAATACTGGAATTCGATTGCTATGCGAAGGGACATCCGCAGTACTGCTCCACTATTTCCCTGGTTAGTACTCGCTCAACGTAGTTCCGCCTACTTAGAGTTCTCCATCCCATCTGAGGGTAAAGTTATCAAGATAGATTTGCCTAACCGAATTCGAGGGCGGTTTCATAGTTCCTCCAAAGGTTGGTTGATTATGGTGAAGGGAAAATCCATATTTCTACTAAACCCTATTTCAGGAGACAAGCAAGAACTTCCTTCCTTGAGAAATATCCCATCTCTCCACAACCTTGAAGAAGATGATGAATTTGATTCGTATCATATTAGGCGTGGAAAACCTGCCCGATTTCTTCATGAAATTGCACTATCCAGTTCAAATATCTCAGAATGTACGGTGGCAGCGATTTTTTCTTCTATGGAAATTGGTGTGTGCAGGCCGGGAGAAAAAGGTTGGAGGATCTTTCCGATGTTTGATGAAAGAAAAGAGTCTCCTTTATCCCTATTGTTTTCGTCATGTGGCATGCTATACGTATTGGTAAAAAACGATGAGATTGAGAATGGAGGTGTTATAACTCGCATGTTACGCTTCGGAGATGGTGATGAGCTGCAACTGAAGTTGGTTTATGACAAAAGAGAAAAATCACGGAAAAATTCATTCCAAGGGTGGGGTCCCAATGCCTTCTTGGAGATCATCATCGAGGACAAGTCATATTTGGTAGAATCAACAGCCAGCAATGAAGTCTTGTTGATTCATCAGTTTAAAAATCAAGAAGTGACTGATTGCGGTCGAAAAACAAGGACTCTTGATTTCTTAGTTCACAAGATTGATCCGGAGAATGACAAAAGCTTTATCAAGTTACAGAGTTTGGGAAACCAAATATTATTTGTATCAAGCCGAGGTTGCTCGTTGTCCTTTCCAGCGAGTAATTCCAAAGGGTTGAAAGTGAATTGCATTCATTTTGTGGAGTTAGGAGTAGGGCACAGCTTGTTTGGCCTGGACCATCTTTTTGGTACTGGTACAAGCCGCGTCTTCTACTTAGATGGTCGGAAATCTGAAAATTCTGTAAATTCAGAAATGTGGGGACTGAGTTGGTGGAGTCCAAGTTTATGGTAGCTTAAGAGTTGTTCCTTTCTGTTTCCGTGCATGCAGGCAGTAGTACTTCTTTCTTCGTTTTGCAAAGAGTTATGTTACTCCAACAATTGCACTAGTTAGTCTCAAGTGGCCTGGTGAGCCAAAACGATATCTTTATTGCTTTATGATCTTTTACCAGACTACACTACTTCATCTTTGGTGTACTTTTTAACTTTATAATCAATTGTCTATTATTTGTGCCTTCAATATTATGATATGTTATACTCTAAGGTTGTTGATACTCGTCCAAGCGAGTTATTTTCTATAACCCTGCATGTCACTCTCAATAAAGAGGCCGAGAGGAGAGAAAAGAAGATAAATAACCAGTTACATTTCCACAACCAATTTATTAATGCCTTTAGTTTCGTCAAGGTTCGAAAGGGTCTAGTGCCTAGGATGTTTTTTAAATTTTAATTAAATTTATTTTATATATATATATATATATATATCATATAAATAAATGACTACTTAGAAAAAAAGAAATATATAATTGTATTGGGATACATAAATTGCTAAAAACAATGACATAATAGATTATAAAGTATTAGAACATATTCAAAGACCTAGAAATTAGTAGGAACGGTTGCTTAACGCCTACGCCGGACTTTAGAGGCGCTAAGTGGGGATTTTTAGAATAGTGAATTTCATATGATTAATATAGGATGGCCTAGGCGAAATATTTGACACGCCCGAATCCCGATGCCGTCATGTGCTGGCTGACACCCGAGGGTGACGAAAGCCATTTAATTAATACAAATACTGAGTGTAAGATCCCACCCCCTAAGGGGGGGTGGATTGTAAGATCTCACATCGCCCAGGGGAGTGGATCCTCTATGCCTTATATGTATATGCCCACCTCCATATAGCACAAGGCATTTTGGAAGCTCACCGGCTTCGGATTCCGTAAGAACTCCGAAGTTAAGCGAGTTTGGGCTAGAGCAATCCCATGATGGGTGACCCACTGGGAAGTTGCCAGTGAGTTTCCAGAAACAAAACCGTGAGGGCGTGGTCGGGGTCCAAAGAGGATAATATCGTGCTATGGAGGTGGAGTGGGCCCGGGATGTGGTGGAGCTCAGGTCGGGATGTGACAATGAGAACATGTGAAACATGCACATAAATTGTGGCAAGATAATAGGATGTGACTATTCATGTAGTAATAAAGTATAATCACAACAACAATATTCAATTGCCAACGATGAATTGTTATGATAATGCATGTTGCATGACATGTTCAGAGCATACATCTAAGCGGAAGGTAAGATAAAGAAGTGCTATTGCAATCGATGTTAATCAAAGGGAATATAGCACAATGTCACTGGTAGGGGAATGCCTCGTAACTCTGGTCGTATTCCTCGTTCCTATGTTCTGAGGGGGTGCAAAACAAACATGAGTGAACCAAGTTGATATATATATATATATATATAATAAAACAGTTATCAACATACTAACCCCCAAAGTTTTATGAAAACTCAATAGCATAATATGTAGTAGGTTTTCTGAAACCCTAGCATGCCATAAAACATCTCATATAACATATCGTATACAGCGTAATCACTAGTGAATGTCCATTCTCACTCCAGGCTCTATGCCAGCTTCTCGCCCCTGCGCCGTAGCCAGAGGAAATTTCTTCAGGCCCTATGCCATTTCGTGTCTCTCAGCCCGTAGCTAGAGATTATTTCTCTCGGCCCTATGCCAACACTGTAATCTCGCCCACAGGCGGAATAAGGACCACTAGGTAAGTACAAAACCATTGAACATATATCTCAAAATCATTTTCATAGTATAAAGTCGTCCATCATCTATACTATAAAGAAGTGTTCAAAAACATGTTCTAAATATTATATCATCACCCATCAGATATCCTATAAAGAACATGGGTTATATAAAAATAGGATAATTCAAACTAGCCTCAGTAAGCATGTTATCTCATAAAACGTAATCAGTAAATCATGCTTTTCATGCATGCATTTCTACTATTAAAACATGCATTTTAGAATGGATCCACTCACAGATACTCCGTCGTAGATGAGCCGTACAAATTAGGAATAACAAAATCACCGCTAGAAATTGCACCTAAGCACATAGAGGGGTACAATTAACAAAACTATACTCAAACAATTGAATTTCAGAAAACGGACATCATAAACGGGTTCATAACATAAAAAATGGACCTCGGGTATGTCTACGTGCCTCCGTGGGTCGCCAGAAAAGTAGTAGACGCCCCGTGGAAAGTGGCGCGTGCACCCGATGCGCCGGCACTGGCAGCCGCCCACGTGCAGGCTCATGTTCGACTGGGCTGGGGTTCTGGACTGGGTTTGGGCCTGGGTCCAAAGGTTTCTGGGTTTGGGGTCTCAGGGCTTGAGCCCAAGTTCACACGGCCCGAAGGCCTAGGGCTCTAAGGGTTTTGGGTTGGTTCTAACGGGCCTTGAACTTAAGGCTCAGCCCAAGTCCTTTGGGTTTAAACATAAATAAAACAAAAATAAAAATAAAATTAAAAGGATTTGGGTTAGGGAGGAACGGGCTAAAGGCCCAATTTCTACTCGGCCCCAAGGCTGGTTCTTTGGGTTTTTGGGTTGTGGTTCCCAGTGGGTTGGGCTGAGAAGCAAGGGCCCAAAGGCCCACTCCACATGGCCTTCAAGGCCTGGGTTCTGGTTTCTCACCGGGAAAGAGGCCAGAGCCTCCCAAGCTCCGGTCGTCGTCGATTGGGCCACCCTAGATACAATCTAGGTATGAAATTGAAGGTAAAGACAAAGGGAAAGTTTTGGTACTTTTAGTTCGCCGTGGAAGAGCCGAAGACGGCCGGAAATTTGCCTTGAAACCCACGGGGTTCGCCGGAGGTTTCCTGGGTTCTTGGGCTTCATCGAGTTCCACTAAGACGAAGGAGAGTGCGAGAATGAGTCTAGGAGGGAGATGGTGGTACTGCACCGTCGTCGAGGTGGCTCGGGTAGGCGTGGGTGTGGATCGGGAAGTGAGTGAGAGAGAAGGTTTCGAGAAGGAGAGAGTGAGAGTTCAGAGCTGAGAGAGAGAGCTGAAAGAGAGAGACAGAGTCTCGGGGTGGGGGAAAGAGAGAGATGGGGAGTTGGGGTGCTGCCACGTGGCAGCGTGTGAGTGGAGAGGAAATCCCAGTTGAGATCCGGATTGGGTGAGGAGATTGAGGACCAAAGTGCACATTTTTATAAAGTTTCAGGGACAAAATGAAATTACGATTTAATAATAAGGGTGGGGTTTCACAGTGTTAATCATGCAAAAATTTATCAAGTTGGAGTTGCCTAAGTGAAATGAAGGGTGGTTTCTTAGTTCTTCCAAAGGTTGTTGATGATTATGACACATTGCCTCAAGCCATTCGTAAGCATCAAACAAATAGCCTTCAAGGGTCATATTGTCCACTTGGTCTGGAAGGGCGAATAGTTGAGTTCTCAAACTTTGGTTTTTGTGACAACATGAAAATTTTGTGCTCCTCTAAGATATATTAATATTTAATACTCTAGTGTTTTGAGCCGATAAATATTAATTATTTGTATATTGAATCAAGAATCTAATTGCTCCCATGGTAGACGAACTCGATACTAAGATCATCTCCAACCCTTGGAGTAAGACTTAAAATTTTTAACCAGAAACAGTTTGTCTGCTCCAACCTTTATGGCCTAAAATTTTAGCCTCAGATTATTAAAGAATGAATTTCACCCGTTAGATTTAAAGGAGATGGAAATCTATGCTGTCTGATAGAAATAAATGAGATGGGTTCGGTGGCAGACAACCCCATCAGGTTGGGCCCCACTTCCCCTCAAAGTGTCCCCTTTTCCTTGCTTTTTGGTGCGTTGCCATGCTTTTAGCGCGTTAACTAGCGCGCTTTTTCTTTTTCACAGCGCGTCTACGCGCACAGTGGGCCATGATATTTAGCCCAAGTCTGTGTTTTGGCTGGTATTTGAGTTTTTTTTTTTAGTTCTAGCACTTAAATCCAATTACAAAGGAAAATTTTAGAATTTACTCCAAAAATTGAAGTTGGTCTAAATATTCTAATAGTACGTAGAGTCTAGCATACAATAGAGTCGGAGGGAGGGGGACTTGAAATTCAAATTAGCCAAAAAATTAGAACGTTGGAGGAACACCGTTGGTTTGAACACGCGGGTCCTACAAACAAGAAAAAGTGTAAAGCATTTGAATTATATAAAGATTTGGAGCGGAAAGTCGGACGTCCACTTGTCACTCTGGCTTTGGCAGCAACAATCCGAAGTCTCATCTCAATCTCTCGTACTCTCTGCGGCCCTGCCGGGGTCCCTCCCAACTTTTCCACGACACTTTTCATTTCAAATTTCAAATTTCGAAACCGACGAGGACGACGACGAACCTGACGATTTATGCGAATCGTAAATCCGACGTTTGATTAAGCAAACGCAAAAGGGTTTTGTTTTTTTGCCTCAAAGTTTGGATCTTTGGGACGACATCGTCGAAATCGTACCAGAATCATGGGAGAATCGACGTGTCTGATGCAGCCGTTCTCCTACGCTGCCGGCATCCCAAACGACGCACACGAGGTCGGTTCTTCGGTTTGTGTCTCTATTTTTTGTGATTTTTCAGGTTGACATTCTATGTGCAGAACACTTATTACTTGCTGGGTAGTTTTTGGATTTCGGTTTTTGAGAATTGGGTGTGAAAAAGTTGGGAACTTTGTGTTGTTGCAGGGGAACCCGATTCATGCTCTTGGGCAGTCAGTGTCGTTCGGGAGGTTCGTGTCGGAGTCATTGGCTTGGGAGAAATGGTCGACATTTTCGCACAACCGGTATGTGGAGGAGGCCGAGAGGTACGCCCGCCCCGGTTCAGTTGCGCAGAAAAAGGCTTTCTTTGAAGCACATTACAAGAAAATCGCTGCTCAAAGAGCAGCCGCCTTGCTTGAACAAGCAAATGCTAATGCTGCTGCATCGGCAAATGCACCCGAACCCAAATCTGAAAGCCGGGATCTAAAGACGAGGATTTCAACCTCTGAAGTGTTCGTCGATGAGCAAAAGGAAGAGAAAGTCGAAGAGGAGGTCTACGAGCCAAATCGAGAAGGAGAATCTATTGGTAAATATACCAATGACCATAAAGCAAACACTGAAATGGAGAAATTTGAAAGCAGTAAGGTGCACCCTGTAGATCATGAGGACCAAGTTTCGGGGGAGAATTCGGTTGTGGTAGAACTTTCGAGCCAATGTGCTGATAAAGACAAGGAGGTAAACGGCATGGAACTCACCGGCGCACCCCAGATCGAAAAGCCTCTGTTAAAGGTAAAAATCTTGATCTATAACCGATAAATTTCACTCTCATTGACTTATGGAGGTTGCTGAAAACTTGTATTGTTGCTTCAGCAGAGTTACAGATCGAATCAAGAAGCTTTGACACCAGTGAAAACGAAAAAAACCAGACTATTTAGTTCCTCCAAATCATCATTAGCATATCATAAAGCACCCAAAGTCCCATCTTCTCCAGCCAAACCCGCAGCTCCCAGTTGTTCCCGAAAGGATGACATTCTCACTCCATTGCGTAAATATCCGGCTGCAGAACTGGAGGACAAGAAGAAATCAACTCCGAAATCACTTCACAAGTCGGTCAAATTTACGCCCATCAGGGAGCTTACTAGACTGACTTCGACCGTCATGAGGAAGATTGAAAACTCAAGAGTTGGTGCTAGTTCTTCCAAGACATCAAAAGATTGCCTGACTCCTCTAAAGACTCCAACTACGGTGCCTCCCAATTTCTTTGAATATTTTGCCAAATTGACCGACGAATGCAAAACTTTGCCAAACTCGCTATCCGCTAAAGAATTTGTCTTTGGATTTGCAGGTATCTAGGAATGAGGTGTGCAAACGTTCTACAACCACCCCGTGTTCAGAAAAGAGAAGGTAACTCTGATTGTATGAAAAAAAGCAAGCGTTCCTTTTTTCAATCGATATGCGATTCATGTCTGATCCTGTTTCTGCTTGTGTATTTCATGAATCACAGGGCCAAAACACCGCTGGATCCCTCAGCCAGTGGAACCAAAACTCCGGTGTCCAAATGGCGTTTACTCCGTACAGAGTATGTGCCTATCTTTTGTCATCTTTCCTGTATAATTCACATGTAGTATCATGAAAGAATATGCAAAAGCAACAAGAATTCTCACATATGGACATAAACATCTGAATTAATGGTTGTGTGGGTCTCACGTAGCGCCAATCGTTTAGGACTCTGAGTTCTTATGATTTTCTTTCTCCCAATTTGGCCAGTTGTTCAAAGTTTTTGAGTGCCTGCAGAAACAAGGCGAGGTCATCCTGTATAATTCACATGTAGTATCATGAAAGAATATGCAGCAACAAGAATTCTCACATATGGACATAAACATCTGAATTAATGGTTGTGTGGGTCTCACGTAGCGCCAATCGTTTAGGACTCTGAGTTCTTATGATTTTCTTTCTCCCAATTTGGCCAGTTGTTCAAAGTTTTTGAGTGCCTGCAGAAACAAGGCGAGGTCACCATTTTCATCGGCCCCTATCACTTTAAGAACTGAAGAAAGAGCTGCAAGTCGAAAGAAGGCAAGGGTTTTGCCTATTTCTTTGTTATACAAGTTCCCGAATTCTAATCATATCTAATTTATGAGATAGAGTTACATATGTGGTTAAAGTTCTAATCGATGTCATGTTCTTGTTCACCGCTTACAGAAGCTCGAAGAAAAGTTTAATGCGAATGAGGAACGAAAGGTGCAGGTGCAAAGAAAACTCAAGGTTGTTCTCTCATTACCAAGCTTCTTCAATCCTCTCTCATTTTTAGTCCGTACAAATTATCAAAACCTTAGGGCTAGAGCTGGTTTTGTTTACAACTTCGGCTTAATACCTTAATCGCTACGGTTATGCAGGAGAAACAAGAAACAGAAATTGGAAAGTACCGTCAAACCCTTTGCTTCAAGGCGAGGCCGCTTCCTGATTTCTATAAGGAAAGAAAATCACCAAAGAACGAGATACATAAGGTAAATGTCTGTCCTCACCAGTTCAAATGCTCCTCACTGAAAGCCAAAAGGTTTTTTAATGTTTGGTTATTTACCCCGCTTCCTTCCTGCAGGTTCCAGTTACTCCTCAGTCAAAGAACCCTGGGAAAAAGCCCACTCCAAGCACAGTTGAGAGCTCAACGTCTCTACCTCCTAGTGGAGCTTCAATCAAGAGCATTGGCTCCAAGAATGTCCAAGGAAGGAATAACCGAACCCCAGGAAGGAGTGACCGAACCCCAACCTGTTCTCTCATTTCACGATCCTTTAAGACTACTCGTGAGAATACATCTCCAAATATTCAGCTTGGACAACATCAGCTTGAAAACAAGTTTCTGTTGGAGCAGAAGTGAGAAGTATCAGTCCTGAATGCTTCGAGCAACTTTCAGATAGTCTTGAGTCACCGCTTAACAAAATGAGTTTGCCTGAGACGCGGAAATATGCATAGAGATTGTGAGCAAATTCGTTCTTGTATGACGAATGTAGTCTGCAGCTAGTATTAGTGGACAAAGATTTGTAAGATCTTTCCATTGTTACTTGTACCACGATCTGTTTAAACTCTAGGAAATGTAAAAATTGTGGAAAGCAGCAAACATCTGGAATTTCTGCTCTTCGAATCTCATAATTTTTTAGCATCGAGAACCCCTACGAATTAAAGAAACAAAAGTCATGATAGCAGAGATTCAAATTATAACCAAGAAAATATAACTGCTGATTGAGTGATATTTGTGCAGCGTTCTTTCAAGTCTTCGGGAAACATTGCGCTGAATTTACATGAAATCAGTCTTATAATCGATTGTATATAACTTTGAGTGAAGAGAAAAATAAACAGATAATTATATACGACGACTATCTCTACCAAATATAAAAATGCTGTATGAAGAAATCGAAATTAAGAAATAAAATTTTCATCATTATCAGTAACTTGTACATGAAGGATTCAATGAGAAAGCAGAAGGAAAGAAGCAAAGGATGTTGACTTCATCCACATTAGAAGGAAAATAAACAATAATCAAGCCACTAATCACGTTTGTGGCACTAAACACCAACCATCATATTCCTCAATTTGATGATCAACCACATAATCAACATTAAAGAAACCCATCACTTCATAATCATCACGATAACCAACATCATCAACATGATCATCACTTCCATCATCATAATATCCAGTTGCATAACCATTGGTTTCATGACCATTATCGCCATCATCATGGTCATTCTCATAATCGCTAGAGAGATGATCCAACATCTCCGTGGCGGACAAACCCAATTGATTATTCAAGCCGGTTTGCCCGTCCACGACCCGCCAAGTGACCAACCGATGATTGGAAACGACGTCGGACGACTTGAGCTTTTGGTTGCCCTTGGTCTTTTCCTTGGCCTTGGAAGCCGGGTGAATGTGACATTCGGTGCACTTGGACTTGCCGCACTTGCCCGTGAACTTGGAGTGGTTGGTGGGCTTGGTTGGCACCTTGGTGAACAACCCGGCCGTGGGTGGAGACTCGAACTTGTTGACGTGTCGGGTTGCCGGTCTTGGGTTCAACAGTTCCGGTAGGATCCGGTATGTCCGGACCATTCCATGTTGGCGACCCTCTCTCTTCATGGTTGACAAATTGGGGTGTGGGCTAATGAAAAAGATGATGGAGGGGTTGACGTTTTGCTTCTGGTTATGTAGTGCAAATGAAAACTTGGGAAGCACGGTGTCGTTTGGTGGGTAGATATTTCGTGTTGGCCAAGCCATTGACAAAGTTGACTACTCATTTGCTTTGACCTTGGAATTTAAGGGGTGGTTTTAAGAGCCTAATTAACATTTATTAATTCTATTAAAAATGATTTTTTTTCATTAGCATCCTACATAATATTGAATACATTTCAAAATTAAAATTTAACATTAAATAATTTATAACCGTAATATGCAATGACAATTTCGACCTTATGATGTTTTTAAATACACCTCAATCACATCTAACGTGCATATCACAAGATTATCTATCGTTTTCATCTCTCAAAATCACTCTCACCTCCATTATAGAACAAAATTGCTAGTAAAACTGGACACCTCCATTGGTAAGAAAATAATCACTGGCTAAACTGTAACGTTGTATAACCCCAAAAACAATAAGAAAAAAAACTCATTCAAAGTATCTCGATTTTCTATCCAATGATTTATCAAGCCTTCTATCCAATTTTCTACATACGCCTTACATTCTTCTTCAACCGGGTTTCATTGTTTCATGACTACACGGAAGTAAAAAATAAAAACATAAATATGTATTTGCACCTAATATGTGGGAGAGTGTTGGGGTGTGTGTTGAGAGTGTTGGGTGAGAGCGTATTATGAGAAAGTATGTAAAGTGTATTAAGATGCATTTTAATTGATCGTATCATTATAATCTAAATCGTTTTTCAATTTTTTTTGTCCATTAGTTAGGATTTGGAGGTGGGCGGAATCGAACCTTTAACGAGGTGGGTATTAACATGGGTATTTACTTAATCAATATTTATCGGTTATTACTATAAAAGATCAATTAAACTGGAGATCCTTTAGTAATTCATATTCATAGAACAAATCGATGATTCATCATCAAAATGCTAGATTTTACCAAATACGTCGATTTATTTTATGAACACAGGCGATTAAATACGGTGAAGATACATTAACTATGAATGAACGAGAAAGAAGGTTCATCCATGACTTGTTCAAAAGTTTTGATGAGATGTGAGCCGCAAGGCAAAGGGAGGTACCTTGAACTGCAATGTTTAGGATTAGTCTCATTTCCTTTTCCAATAACTCGCATAGCTCCTACGATTCACGAACTCTACAGGAAGCAACAAGCTCGTGATTGTGCTTTTCTTCAAAGTTTGAGTGACATGGTTTTTACCAATTAAACCGAAAAACCAAATTAACCACAAATCACGCTTGTGGCACTAACGACTAACCTTAATCTTACTTTGCTAATCTGTCACAAAATCGCTAGAGAGATGATCATCGCCCGCCATCATCTAGTATATAACTTGGGTTCGGAGTTCATGAAAGCTCTCGAGCCTTCGGCTCTCAGTTTACCCCGAAAGAATAACAGTTCAGTAAAACTAGCAGTACATATAATTGAATTGCATAATGTTCATACATTGCGGCTGCTTTTGATGCTCCAAATACATGTTTGTTTTTATTTCCCTGTACACAAAGAAAGTAAAATACAAGAGACAATCGAAAGCGGACTAAATCTTACATACCAGATGTAAGCTAATATCATACATGTTGCGAGGCCAGGCCAAGCCAAGCCAAGCTCATAGCTCTATACGTTTTCTGAAACTGAGTCATCGGAAGACTTGACAAGCGGTTCTGTGCTCTCCTTATTGATGATTTTAGGGGAGATCAGAGCTTTCTTTCACGATACAGCACGAAATGTTGACCCATGAATAGAAGGTCAAAGAATATAGATATCTGAAAGAGTGAAAAGAGTCCACGTATAAGAAAGAGGCATAAATCATTTAAAGAAAGGGGCACAAATCAACTTAATCAAGATGTAGGTATCAGTCCATACCAAAGACAGCAATGTCTTTCCTATATTTCCATAAAAGTTCACCCAAGAATCTGGAAAGGTGCACAAGTTAAAAACAAATTAAGCACGAAGGATTGAGGATTGATGCTATTGAACTGCATATATCATTGGTTGAGGAAGAGATGATGAACCTTGATCTATAGACTGCACGGCCATTTGTGCATAATTAGCCACCCCTCCAGAAAAGTCAAGTAAAATGTTGCCAATGCTGAATCCATCTGTGCTTTTCCGCAAGAAGTTCATGACCGCCTAATTACGAAATGTATTTGAATCAACAGAGATTATTGTTTTTTCATGATAAAATACTAATAAGATACGGGTTCATTCAGCAGTAACAATTCCTTTCTTTTCTTCATTTCATGTACATCTATATACTCTAATTGAAGTGATATCGAATGTATGAAGGCTATTCACAATGACACGGCATGGGCGATCCATTGATAAATGAGTACTGAAACATGAGAATTTTGATAAGGACTATAGAGTATAGAAGTCAATATTAACCTGGGGAATATATTTGATGCATGTCATAAAAACTTGAATTGAGCTGCAACCAAATCAAAGAATTGAAGTTAGAACGAGAACTTTACACAAATACAACTATCACAGAATAGAAGAAACCGGTATGAGCAAAATAAACTGAATAAGTTTTGAGGCAACAAAAAGTAAATAGATCTTGACATCTGCACTGCTACAAATCATTCTAATTTGGATGGGGGTGGTCAGGTTTATCCGTTTATGCATAATGAGGACTGAGGAGATGAAACTATTGACTGTCCCCCAAGGAGATGCAGATAACAGAATTTCCAATTAAGAAAGAAGCTGACTTTAAAATGCATCCCAAAGCATTGATGCGAAATTAAGTGAATGTCATGATTTCAACTGACTACATTGAAATTCGAGGCACTGAAACTTAATGGAAAGAATCTTACTTGAAAATGGAGATCAACCAAAGCCAGGAATGGCTTGGCAAAGCTAAGAAAACACAAACTGCAGCACCTAACCACACGGCAGCAACAATTCCAATGGAAATCTTGGAGACCTTCTGATTTCCGCGCTGCATAAAGCCATCAACGAAAGGTCACATACAAAAGTTGCCATGACAATGACGATATGACTAACATCAGGATTGCTAACCTATAACACAGATTGTAAATCAAAACTAGGCAAAGAAAATCAAGACACGTACTTCATAGATTAAAATTTGGTACAGGGTAATTGCCGTCAGTAAAACAGCATGAATAGAGAAAGCAACATCATTTGCTGCAACAGGTATCATCTGCAATAATAGGACAAAAAAGATTAGTATTTCCAAGTATACACAAATGACCTCTCAATTCAATCTCTCCCATATGTCCTTCCTTTCAGAGAGGACCGACTAATTTGATCATTTTGAGTTTCCAGATGCCGCAAGTTGTGAGTTGAACTTCTACTCTCAGTACTTAGAGTAGGCATGAAATTATTAAGATTTACGTGCTAAAACAGCAAAACACACAACCAACGAAGGGGACCGGACAGCTTTCTGAAATGTAAATTTCTTTACGGACTCAGAATCCAGTGTACCATATGTAACCAATCTACAAGAACCCCAAATAAACCAAGTCTATCGAGTTTCGTCTAAAACTGATACATTACATTCGTTGTGTAATCTACAACTTGCATCAAGTATCAAAATTTAAGCCGAGCTAATTAACCCCTTTGCTATTAGACCGAAATACAACCTACCCAATTGTGAAAATTTAAATTTCGACACGAAAAATCGAAGCTTTGCGGGTGGATACAAAAAACACAGCAGCTGGGAATATCAAAAACAATCATATGAACAAGTAGCTAGTTGGGGGAGAGCGAAAACAGAACAAACCTGTTTCTCGCCGTACTTTGCGAAGTACTGCTTCTGAACGGCGGAGCTGAAGTAGAGAGTGGCGTTGTAAATGAGGTAAGAGGAGTGCTTCGTCAAATTCAGCACCACGAAATCGAAGTTCAGACCCACCACACTGAAATCCAAACACAAATTTTCAAAACCCACCATCCAAAAATGAACAAAGGAAAAACCCATTTCGAATAAATAATCTTGACTGGAATCGAATTCCGGAGAAAAACAGAGACGGGAATTAATCACCTTTTCCGGCGGAAATTCAAAACGACTTGCGGGTAGAAGCTAACGGACCAACTCACGAACGCCGCCCATCCCATCACTTCGTATATGATTTCCAGAGGAATCGAATTCCACGACGCCATTCCTTCTCTCTCTCACCTCCCGATTCCCACTTAGCCGGCGGCGGGAGGATTCCGAGCAGCCTTAAATTTAGTCCGGTCAAAAGCGCACGGAGAGAGCAAAAGAAAGAAAGGGGCTCTTTTTTTTTCGCAATGCAATCGCTTTGACTAGTCAGATTTCAACCGTAATTCGCCCGTCCGTTCCATGTGGGCCCCACTCGATGACGTGGCTCGAGCTAGCGACGTCCACGTAACTTTATGGAGCTACGATTGGTGCCTTTTTTTTTTTTATTCTCCAAAGTTTCTGTAGGATTGGTGCTTTTTTTTTTTATTCTCCAAAGTTTCTGTAGCGACGTACACATAACTTTATGGAGCTACGATTGGTGAATTACGCCATCTTCGCGGGCATGTTCATTGAGCTCTTTCTGCGGGCCCCATGATTTTCTGTTTTTGTTTTTAACGTATAACCCGCCAAATTTCTTCGTCATCGAGTTACCGATGCGAGTGTAGTTAAGTTTGAATTTCTATTTACGGTGAAGTTTGGGTTCGCATATTTTCAGTTAGAGTATATTTTGAGTACCAACATTAGAGAAAGTATTTGGTGTGCCACGAATGAAAAAAAAAGACAAGTAGAAAGGATAATGCTAATGAGACTAATTTGCAAACTAAATGGTGTGTCATTAATAGGAATAAATATGTTTATCAACGTTTAAGAAATAAATCAATCATCAACTTCCATGTCCTTTAATTTTTAAAACTTTGTCTATAAATTTAGTTTCTCTGGTAGTACCCTAAGGAGAAATGATCAAATCGTTTTGTTCGTGAATAAATTCACTACCTTTACCACTTGAGAAGAAGGTTCAAACCCAACTCTTATTTTGTTTGTTGTCCTTACAGTACAAAAAATTGTTCTTAATAACAAAAAAAATGTTGTCAAAGTAATTTTTTAATAAAAAATTGTTTTGTGAAGGACTTTTTATTAGTCTTTAAAGGAAAATGTGTGTCTGAAGTAAAATATGAAAGATCAAAGTCAAAACAGAATAGCGAAAAATACGATGTTCAACAAATAACCTTAAGAAAATGCAAAATAAAACATATTGATTTTAAGACAAGAGGCGTTTTAGGTTTCAATTGTAAAAACGCTTAAAATTGTAAAAACGATTCGTGGGGATGAAACGAAACACTTAAAATTGTAAAAACGCTTTGACTTTTTATATTTCAATTGTAATTCGCCAGTCCGTTCCATGTGGGCCCCACTCGATGATGTGGCTCCCCTAGCAACGTACGCAGAAATTTCCTCGAGACCGATCGTGCCATCAAGTATCAAGTAAAGATAGGTTTGAGAAAGAACTCTATCTTAAATAATTAGTGGTGCATTGTATATGGAGTTGCGATTGTTAGAGAGACTACGTAACATATCTTCCACGCACATTATTTTTCACAAAGCTAAGTACTAGCGCAATTTCGTTAACTCTCATTTCTTTACAACACAAGCAGCCGAAACACAAAAGGTAACCCTTTTTTTGCAACAATGTACAAACGGGGACCAATATTTACAGTTGATGTGTGCTAATATCATGTACATCTTGACATCAAGCCAGGCGAAGACCTATACGTTTTCATGGACTGCGCGATCGGAAGATTGGAGCAGCGGCTCTGAGCTCTCCTTACTGAGTTTCGGAGGGATCAGCGCTTTGGCGGAAGGATAGAGCAGGAAACGTTGACACATGAAAAGGATGTCAAACGATACGGATATCTGAAAGAGTAACAAACCAACATGTATAAGCAAAAGCAGGGGAAAGTCATGTGTCAATGGCTTGATATGTACTGGAATCATTTAACGAAAGAGGTTCAGAACGTTGTTTCGATTCATACCATAGATAGCAGCATCTTCCCCATGTTTCCGTAAAAGTTCACCCACGAATCTGGAAAAGTGAATAAGTTTTAAAGGAAGTTAAGCACAAGGGTATTATCGAATTGCAACTACTGTTCGGTTGAGGAAGAGACGATGGTGGACCTTGATCTATAGACTGCACAGCCATTTGGGCATAACTTGTGACTCCTCCAGAAAAATCAAGTGAAAAGTAGCCAATGCTTAATCCATCTGTGCTCTTCCTCATGAAGTTCATGAATGCCTATATTCCGAAACGTTTTGTATTAACAAAGGGGTGGTGCGTTTCGTGACTTCAAATCGAAACAACATGAACAAAATACTTGAAGGTGAATTGAGTACTGACCTGGGGAGTATATTTGGTGACCGTCATAAAAACTTGAATCAAGCTGCAGCGGTATTAAGTTATTCGAAGTTAGAAGCGAACTTTGCATAGATCGCGCTATGACATAAACCGAAAGTTTCTACTCATCTTCAAGGCAACAAAAAGAAAACTGAAGCTTGATATATTCCAACAATCATTGGTTGAATGGGATGAAGTAAGAAAACGAGTTGACTTCAAATTCATCTTAAAGCATTGATGAGAAATGTAAGGAGGATATTCCTACCTGAAAATGTTAATTAGCCAAAGCCATGAATGGGTTGGCAAAGCTACGAAAAAACAAACTGCGGCGCCTAACCACACAGCAAGCACAATTCCTATGGCAATCTTGGATACCGTCTGGCTTCCGCGCTGCATAAAGACATCAACGGAAGGCCAGACGTAAACATTTCCACGAAAGAATTATGTACTAATTAGCATCAGGATAGAACACAAATGTGAATCAAAATAATTGACTTACTTCATAGATAGCAATTTGGAACAGAGTAATTGATGTCAACAAAACAGCATGGGCAGAGAAAGCAACATCATTTGCTGCCACAGGTATCATCTGCAATTTGCAATCATGTACAAAACCCAAATATGTAAGTTCTTTTGGGATTGCTTATGGAAAAGTCAAAAGCGCTTTCAGACAACTAGAAGTGTTTTTTAGGGACATTTATTAAAAGTGCTTCTTAGTTATGGAAGCACTTGACACTTCGTAGTGCTTTTCGGGAGAAGCATCTATCAAGTAGAAGCGCTTAGACTTTTCTTTAAAATTTTGTTGTGCTTTTCACGCTTATGAGTAGAAGTGCTTTCCCAAATAGGCTAACCTCATTCCCCATGTAACTTGTATCAAAAATTAAGCTGAGCCAATTATGGACTCGTTTTGATATGCTTTTAAAATGACTAAAGCGTTTTTAAAGAAAATATTTTTTGATTTCAAAAGCACTTAAAGTGCTTTCTACAAGAAGCACCAGTTATGTGCTTCTTCCAGGAAGCACTTTAAGTGCTTTTCCAATATTTACTTGCATTTTTACTTAATTCTAAAAATATTTTCATCAAAAACGCTTTCAGTCATTTTAAAAGAACATCCAAACAAGCACCATGACATTTGGTAAGCAACAAAATAAGGCCTACCCAGATGAAGCAATGTAAACTTCGACATGAAAAATGGAAACTTTGATATGGAGGGAAACACAACAAACCTGTCCCTCGCCGTACTTTTCAAAGTACTGCTTCTGGACGACGGAGCTGAAGTAAAGAGTGGCGTTGTAGATGAGATAGGACGAGTGCTTCGTCACGTTCAGCACCACGAAATCGATGCTCAATCCCACAACACTGAATCCAAATCCAAATCCAAATCCAAATCAAAATTCAAATTCCAACCCACGCACCAAAACTCAGAAACTCATTTAGAATAAAGACAAAATCTTGACCGGAATCCAATTCCGGAGAAAATCGAGATGGGATTTAATGACCTTTTCCGGCGGAAATTCAAGATGACTTGCGGGTAGAAGCTGAAGGACCAACTCACGAACGCCGTCCATCCCAGCACTTGGTACGCGACTTCCAGCGGAATCGAATTCCACAACGCCATTCCTTCCTCCCCCACTTTCTTTATCTCACCTCCCGATTTACCACTCGGCCGGCGGCCGTAGGATTCCGAGCAGTCTTAAATTTTGTCCGATCAAAAACGCGCGGAGAGAGCGAGAGTGAGAATTTGCAATGGAAGAGCTTAACTCAGTTTTTCAACTGTAATTCGCCCGTCCGTCCCAGGTGGGTCCCACGTGATGACGTGGTCCCACTGTTTGTTTTTTTTTTGGTTTGGGTGATGCGGGCCTGTCACTTTAGTTGGGCTTTCGAGAAAGAATTGGTATTTGTGAGCTTTAGTGGGCCTGTCAATTCAGTTGGGCTATTGGAGTTTCCAAGTCGATTCAGTTTTGCCCTCTCGCAACCCAAAAGCAAAACTCTAATTTCGAAGAAGTTTAACGAAAAGCTTCCGGTACTGTTTATTTTAACGAAAAATTATATTTTTATACTTAAAAGTCAATCCTGATACTATTTACTTTACCCTTTATTTTTCCCTTAACGTTAAAACTCAAAGTTTTCAAGCATTTTCATTAGTTTTCCTTAATTTCAAATCCGAATAAATCGTAGAAATTGTCTCTTCATTTTAACTCAACTAAACCAATAGTTTCTCAACTAAAAATCCATTACCATTGATCCTTCAACTCATCAAAATGTGGAGTTATGATCCCTCAACTAAAAATCTATTATTATTGGTCGCTCAACTTTAATCCAAGTGGAGAAATAGTCTCTCAACTTTAACCTAATTGGAGTAATTATTCTTCAACTTTAACCTAATTGTAGCAATAGTCATTCTAACATAAATCATTTTGATAAAATTCTGACAAAGTTACGAAAATGATCATAATTACATGTTTTGATAAATTAAAAGATCTCAATTATAGCAATGATAATACCTAATATATTTTGACAAAATTCTAAATAAATTGACGAAAATGAATATCGCTATACATTTTGATAAGTTGATGTACCATTGCTATCATTTATTATTTCAAATCTAGTTCTGAAATTGGAAGCTCACTCTAATTTCAATCCATGGCGAATTTGCTTATCAACAGAACCCTGAAATCAATCGGAAACTCCAAACTGATCGGAGCTCTATCTTCTCGAGCTCGCCACCTCAGCTCAGCCACCACCGCCGAGCAGCCCCCATCCGACGGCCCATCTTCGCTCTTCACCTTCTCCTCCGACGGAAAAGAAGACAAGAGCAACAGAAATGCCCAAGATGACAGCATATACGTCAAGTCGCCGTCGAGTTCGAGTTCCAAGCCCGAATCGGCGTCGTCGGTGACGATGCCGATGTCTTTCATGACGGGGTCCATCGTGGGAAAGAGGTTTTACAATCAAGTGACTACGAGGCCGGTCGACGACGGGAATGGGTGGACTGTGATGCCCGATTACCGGACGCTCAAAACGCCATCGAAGAGGCCCCTAAAGCTTCCTACTTTAGCACCAAGAACATTTTAGCTTGTCCGATATGCTACGATCCATTTTCCAGTTCCGGTGATCCGGGCTTATCTGTGTAAGCTATATTTATAATTACTTGAGGTTGCATTGTATATTTTTTATTCGCTTTTCGTTCGTTTTGGGAGTGGCATGCTTTTGCAGTGAGTCTGTTTCTGGGTCTAGTTTTCAATGTAGGACTTGTAAGAAGACTCACTTTGGCAACGAAACACATATTGACCTGACAACAGCAAGTGGCGCCAAGGACCATTGTACGATCCCACATCGTTCATGGGAGTAGATCCTATCAGCCTTATATGTACATTCTCATCTCTACCTAGCGCGAGGCCTTTTGGAAGCTTACTGGCTTCGGGTTCCATTGGAACTCCGAAGTTAAACGAGTAGCGCATGAGAGCAATCCCACGATGGATGACCCATTGAAAAGTTCTTGTCTGAGTTCCCATAAACAAAATCATGAGGGTGTGGTTGAGGCCCAAAGCGGACAATATCGTGTTAGTCGTGCCCGGGATGGATAATCCATTGAGAAGTTCTCGTCTCGTCTGAGTTCCCAAAAACAAAACAGTAAGGGTGTGGTCAGGGCCCAAAGCGTTCCTAGAAACAAAATCGTGAGGGTGTGGTCGAGGCCCAAAGCAGACAATATCGTGTTAGTCGTGCCCGGGATGGATGACCCATTGAGAAGTTCTCGTCTGAGTTCCCAGAAACAAAACCGTGAGGGTGTGGTCGGGGCCCAAAACGGACAATATCGTGCTACGGCAGAGTCGTGCCCGGGATGTGGTTGGATGTGAGTTCCCAGAAACAAAACCGTAAGGGTGTGGTCAGAATCCAAAGTGGACAATATCGTGCTACGACGGAGTCGGGATGTGACAACTATGGGGAATCAAAGCCCGTTTCCACATAAATGTTTAGGTATTGGAATTGTATTTAGCTTTAATTGTACAAATTATATGCGGTAATCATTTGGTTTTGCAATGAATTTTAAATGGGGTTGGTGAATAAACATGGCCGAAGTAGGGTCGGACCTGAATCCTTTTAGTTTCTCCATCTCTTGGAATATATCTCGCGTAGGAAGAACAAAATTAGGCTCTAGTTATGGGCTTACGGTGCAGAATAACATCCGATGTTTAGTCTATTGATCTTTTACGGCTTGATTTGGTACATATGTTCGGAGATCATGTATCTTCTTTGACTCTTATTATGTGAATGAGATTCTTTCTGTTCTCATAGACCCGTTGTGGTCAACTTTATTCTCTCTGGCATAGATGGGGCATGAACCTAGTTGAACTGAGTGCATCTACCACATTACAATTTGCAAAGCATTACCAATAGTACTTCCTAATACCTCATGAATATGTTGAAACTATGCATCTCTATATGATGATTAGTGACTTTTTGTTGCATCAGGACTCCATTGGTATCGTACCTCTATGAGAGGGGTTGGCGTCAAAGCTTTACTGTATGGGGTGGATTTCCTGGCCCAGAGAAAGAGGTAAGATGATCAGTTACTTTATTTCAGATTTTATCATCTCAATGGCTTGTCAAATGTCCTTTCTAAATTTCAAAATAGAGTATTTGATAGGTTGCGTTGTAACTCATACTGTCATACAACCTTTAGAAAGTTGCAAAGTATGCCGACGTAATATTGGAGTTTTGGACAGGGAACGACATAGTCCATTTTGTTTGGTTACATAGGAATTATGAAGTGAAAATCAATTTTCTATTGAAGTATTTTATTTCGGGCCTAAGGATAGTATTTACTTAAACTAAGAAGCTCCACCGCCAGTTAATGTTTCTCTCGAAAAGAAAAGAAGGGGTAGAAAAAGTGCTCTACTCTGATCAAGGCATCGAAAAACAGATAAAATCATTGTGTTGCAATGTAGTTGTTTGAAAAACTGAAAAAACAGTCGTATTTTACCAGTGTGTACTCATTTGTTTTGCGAAAGGAGGTTGTTGAGTTGCTAACCGCGGCATGGTTTTGATTGCAGTTTGAGTTGATTAAGGAATTCTTAAAGCCAGTCTTGGGTGGTGGAAATATCATTGATGCAAGTTGTGGGAGTGGGATGTTTTCTAGACTTTTCGCTAAGAGTGGATTATTTTCTCTTGTTGTTGCCTTGGACTACTCAGAGAACATGTTGAAGGAGTGCTATGGATTCATTCAGCAGGAGGAGAACTTACCCAAAGAGTACAGAACCTTGAAATTTTCATTCAAATTTAGATGATAAAGCTCAAAGTTTAAAATACCATCCGGTTTGAACTTCTTGGGGATGTTTCAGAAATTTTGTTATCAATTTTGTTTTTTGCCTGATTAAGTTTGTTTTTTATTTGGAACATGATCCTGGTCAGAGCTGATATTTCTAGGCTTCCCTTTGGTACTAGTTCTGTCAATGCAGTGCATGCTGGTGCTGCCATACACTGTTGGCCTTCACCATCATCAGCTGTAAGTATATATATATATATATATATATATATATATATATATATATATATGGTGTTAGAGCTAACCGTGCTGCTTGTGTTGACTACCTGTAAGGCACAAATCTTAACGTATTAGCAGCGGTGAAAAGTATTTACATGTCCTTGATGCTAATAAATTTGTCTCTAATAAGTTAATGAAACATTTTGCATTTTGGGCACATTCAACAACATACCTTTGAGATTTCTTAAAGAAAAATAAGAAAATAGCCAGCCTTGCTTTGGAGGAAGATGTAATATTATCTGTGCAGATGTAATATAAACATTATCTGGTAGAACCAAATGTGTTTTCTCCCCAGTTTTCCAGTTTTAGTTTAACCTGGTAGTTTCTCCTGAGTAATTTGGTAGCTGTGGTTTTGAAGGTTGCTGAAATTAGTCGAGTCCTGCGACCTGGCGGGGTGTTTGTTGCAACTACTTTCATATGGGACGGGACTTTTTCGCTCATCCCATTTCAAAGGAACATAGCACAGGTACGTCTGTTCCACTCCAAAGTTTCATTGTTGCAGATTTGGGATTCCGCTGAATGTGTGTTATGTAGTGAATGGTTTGGAATTACGACTCTTTTTTATCTCCCTCTCACTGGGTGTTGATTTTATGTCCTTTGTTTCGTAGAGAACAAAGCAAATATCAGGCAACCAACTCTTCACTTCAGAAAGTGAATTAGAAGATATCTGCCAAGCATGAGGACTAGTAGGTTTTACCAAAGTGAGGAATGGGCGTTTTGTGATGATTTCTGCCACAAAACCCACTTAATTAATTGAAGTATTCTTGTGCCACAAGCAATCTCCCCTGCTTTGTGTAGGGTTGGTTTGGGAGTAAGCATTCGAATTTGTTCCTATGTAATGAATGATTGTGTTTCATCTCATTATCAATTTGTTATATCACATACTCAAAATTGACGTGGTATGACCGTTTTATCCAAATATTTCTCTCGAGAAAGTATGCGGTTACAATGGAAAGAAAGCTAAGAAATGAAGCAAGAACTATTCTGTTCTCAAACTCAGGCAGTTGGTTAGTATCGACGACGCCTTTCTCTTTCTCATTTTCCGGTCGAAGGTCAAAACCAGACGGGTATAATTCTTCTGTACATTGCGCGTTTACGTAATCATAATCGGAATCAAAACATGAAATTGGATACCTTTGTTTACTAAACTTGGGGGGTGGGGGGGGGGGGGGGAAGAAAAGTGGGACCCACACAAAATTTTGGAATTCAATTTCAAAATTTGGAGGATTTGGATTCTTTAGATTAACATGATATTTGGATTCCTGATTACTTGGGCAATCAGAATAATATTTTTGTTTCCTTTATGCCCTCACTTTTTTTATTATTTTCAAGATTATCCTTTATAAACTCATTAACCCTAGACTGTCATTTCTTTTTACACTGCAGCTCCTTTCTCTCGGCCACAGCTCTCGTCACAATTACGGAGAGGTAAATCCCTACTTCTTTTGCGTTTTTATTTGTGTTGAATTTTTAGTTTTCAATTCTTCGTGGAAAGGAGTTCATGATGGAGTAATTGATTTCATTTTGAATTTTTAGTTTTTAGTCTTGCCGAATCCCTGACAAGCACAAAGCCCAGCCCTTTGTATTGTCTTCCATGTCGGCACTGAGCATAAAGAACCAACCTCATCCCCTTTATAAGCTACAACCTCGTCCCTTTTGCCCACATCCCTAATAATGTCCAGCGAGTACCCTTTTTCTTTTCTTTTTATTTTTTATTTTTTTTTATTTTTCATTTGAATGTTGTATTGTTTAGGAAGAGTGATATACTTTATCCCTAATTCTTTATGCACACAAATGTTTATTAATCAAATATTCGTCATCTTTATGAAATTGGGAAGAGTGAGGGCAAGGTTGTGGGTTGAGCTCTCTTCACTGGTTGCAGGTATACTATGATTTATGTTGTTATTTTTCCATTAATTGTGAGACTAGGTATGGAGGGAAAAAAATATAAATTTTTGTGACTGATTGTGTTCTGTACTGTTAATTTATTTCAATTTGCCGATATGTTTATTAACTTGTTAATTGAAGTCCTTCATGACATTTTGTTTCTTCATTATATTGTGTAGACTAATGGTTCGTCTAAGTTTGTCCACAAAGAAGAAATTACATGCTGCGTTGAATGCGTTGATTGTCTATCTTCAAACAATAGTTGTTGCATGTGCTACTTCTTGTTATATATTATATCAAATTTTATTAAAAAAAAGTATATAAAATATTTGATTTGGGACAAGGGAATTTTAGTAATCATACTGGTTTATATTCTGATTCTGCTGAATTAGTAAACAGCTTTATGGAATCAGTGTAATTTCTATTCTGATTCCAGAACATTTAAGTACACAGCTTCAACAGGAATCCGATTCTGACTTCTCCTCGTTCCAACTCATCCTCAATTCAATTCCTCATATTTTCATTACAGTTACGTAAACACGCCACTATGTATTTGGATGTGCATAAATGAAGTTGCAGTGTTCAGTAAGATTCCGGTTTGATTACTCCGGGCTCAAATTGGCAAACGTTAACCGGCGGTACAGCAGTGTCTGTTCTCCCGTAGGCGAATCTTCTAATTCTATTTGTTGCATCTCTGATTGTATTAAAACCTCCATCCGAGCCCGCTCCCTATCTCTTGGGTAGGTGCAATACAGGAATGAGTAGATGACACAACAGAGAGCAAATGGAATTCCTATGGCTGTGTATAGTGCTTTTGCCAACGACAAAGCATTCCCTCTATCCGCGGCAATCTCTTCGGATGCACTGGACCCTTGACGAACTGGCTTATAACCATACACGTCTTGCGCCAATATCCCAACTACTGGAGGAGCGAATGATGACACTATGGACTCGAAAGACCTGTCCAAAGCATATACGGTTGTTCGCGATCTCTCAGGAACAATCTCTGCAAAAATCGGACTGCATGGACCATGCCACCAAATTTAACATATTAGTAATTTCAATTTACTTTCCTCAAAAAAGTAAGGGACGTTAAAGACAGACAGAAGTACGAAATATAAATCTAACCTAATTGTCGAAAGGAAATTTCAAAGACTTACTTGTTTGTAGCTGGAGCTTCCCATGAATTTAAGAATCCCATGATGAACAACATGAAACCATGGATGACAGGCGTAGATGGATCCACAGGTAATGCAAGCAGAAGAATTGCTGCAAGAGGGATGGCAGATGAGGAGCTTATTTGTGCCAGTATAATCCTTCCTGCGTTCGGAAGACGTGTGGAAAGGATATCTCCCATTTTACCTCCAAACAAGCCACCAAGGGATTTTCCAATCACCAACAAGGCGATGAGGAAAGCGGATTTCCCATGAGAGAAGCCAGTAAGTTCCAACCACATGGGTGCAAATGACAATGCTGACCCGGGAAACGAACCAGCAACGCCCTGCGCCACAATAATCTGGAAAGAAGGAATTTTAATAACCGACCTTGCGTCAAGGGCCAGTTCCTTCACTCGTGACCACGAGGAACTACTAGAATTCTGACTGCTATCATTTGTTTCACCGTCTGGAAAGTGCGGGTCAGTAGCATACAGGCGGACTAAAACACCGACTAAAACACTAATTAATCCAACAAGGTGAAAGGAAATTCTCCATCCAGGGATTCCCATGACTGTTATTGGAGCTATCAACATTGAACAAAGGACCCCAATTATCGAACCAACATTGCCGGTTAGATAAAGCCATCCAAAAGCCGTACCCCGGTTGTTGTCATCAGTTGAGTCAGCTACAAGGGACTGCACAGCCGGAGCAACTAGAGCAAGGCCAATCCCATTCAAAGCTCTGGACATGGCCACCTGATCAATAAAAGCTGAAGGACTTCAAAGCGGATATAACAAGCTGGAATCGCGCTCAACATAATGATACTTCTCTCCTTTTGTTTTGATAACTTTGGTAAATAACTCCCTTTCTAATCAATTAAGTTCAAATACATGCTCTGTAAAATGACAATTATAATAAA
Source organism: Heteromeles arbutifolia (assembly GCA_024362995.1). Lineage (NCBI taxonomy): Eukaryota > Viridiplantae > Streptophyta > Magnoliopsida > Rosales > Rosaceae > Heteromeles > Heteromeles arbutifolia. The sequence continues at coordinate 1,166,457 of JANCRC010000007.1, forward strand.
TTAACTCGGAAAATTATAAACTCCTCTTCGGCTCAACTTGTGTGTTCGTTTCCATAAGGCTTTTACTTGTTTCACAAGAAACAGTTTTTGATTTCACACCTATATATTTGAGTTACTCAAGAACACAAGCAGTGCATCTGAGTTCAACTATTGAAACCATACCTATATATTTGAGTTACTCAGAAAACACACGCATTGCATCCGAGTTCAACTATTGATACCATAACTGATATCACGAAATCTCTGAGTCTCTGCTAGAACAGCCAAATATGTGCATTAAGTGAAATTCATCCACCATAACTACTCAATCACGCTCAAACCAAGACTTAAATCACCTACTTGCATAGGTAATCTAAACCGTTCATTTAGCTAGAAACAGAAGCAACAAGCAACCATTATATTAAAAGGGGTTTTTGAACATTAGTCTTTGCAAAAGATTAAACTTTAAAAAAAAAACCTGGTGCTAGATTAAATATTCAATTTAATCCATTGAGTGTACTTTTATCAAAATTTACATTCAATTTTTGTTATTTAATGTGTATTTTTATTTAATCTCTCCATATTAAATTTTAATTTTATTAATATGCACATATTTAGTTTTTTTAATTAGAAATGAACGTAAATGAGAAAATATTAAAAGAAATTTTTGATACAAAAATATATAAATACATAAGTGTACATAAATGATTGTGCCAAAATATATAAAATTAACTTTTTTGTACCGAAATATTTGTATCTACATGATTGTACCGAAATATATTATAATGAACCTAAATGTATGTACATAAATGTATTATATTGAATTAATGTACATAAACGTCAATACCGAAATGTATGTACCAAAATGTACGTACCTAAATGTCAATACCGAAATGTATGTACCTAAATATCAATACCAAAATGTATGTACCTAAATATCAATACCAAAATGTATGTACCTAAATATTTTTACTGAAATATAATATATTTAATGTACCTAAAAGTCAATACTCAAATGTGTATACCAAAGTACACGTAACGAAATGCATTATATTGAATCAATGTAACTACATGTTTGTACCGATGGATATACCGAAATATTCAAATGTATTAATGTACCTAAATGAGGAACATACAAAACTGTTATCGGAATATATATTATAAAAAAGGGTTAATCTCTGTTTACTACCCTCATGTTTTGTGGTTTTCAACATTTAGTACATCAAGTTTTTTTTCGTCCTAAAGTCATACCTAAAGTGTAAATTTTGGGACAGTCTCATACATCCGTTAGTCAAACTGTTAAGTCTCTCGTTAACTAATGACGTGGCGCCCATGTTGACAATGACTGGGCGCCACGTGGAAATTAAGGGTCCACGTGGAAATTAAAATTTCAAAAAAAACCTAAAACCTACCCGTCTTTAACCGCCCCCCATCCCTTCTTTACCCTGCAACCTCTACCCCCATCCCCCAACCCAGAAGAAGAAGCCCCACAAAAACCCATCCCCCAACCCAGAAGAAGAAGAAAAAGAAGAAGAAAGAGAAGGAAACAAAAAAACAAAAACAAAACCCAGTGCATCATTCCCCCCCCCCCCAACAAAACCCATCCCCAAACCCAGAAGCAGAAGAAGAAGAAGGAGGAAAACAAAACAAAAAAAAAAAAAAAAAAACCAAACCCAGTTTGTCCTTCCCCCCTCAACCCAGAAATAGAAAAAGGGAAAGAAAACAAAACAAAACCTAGTGCGTCCTTTTCCCCCAACCCAAAACCAGTTCGTCTCCCCCCCCCCCAAACAAAAACCCATCCCCCAACTCAGAAGAATAAGAAGGAAAGAAAATAAAAATTAAAAAAAAACCAAACCCAGTTCGTCCTTTCCCCCCCAACCCAGAAGAAGAAGAAGAAGGAAAAAAAAAACAGTTAGTCCTTCCCCCCCCCCCGGCCCTCAACCCAACCAAACTCTCTCAATTTCTCCACCACACCTTCCTCATCTGCCTTCCCCCTCTGCACTAAGATAGGAGATCGAAAACCAAACCAGTTGAGAATTTCAAATATTTGATCAGGAACAAAAAGAACCACTTCTAGAATTGGGGAAAGAAAAGAGAACCAGTTGAGAATTTCAAATATTTGATCAGGAACAAAAAGAACCACTTCTAGAATTGGGGAAAGAAAAGAGAAAGGGGGTACCGAGGTCACGGCGGCGGGAGGGAGACTTGGCGGACGGATTGCAGAAGAGGATGGAGGAAAGGACAAACTGGGCTTGGTTTTTTTTTTTTCTTCTTCTTCTGCTTTTGGGTTGGGGGATGGGTTTTTGTGGTGGATGGGGGACGAACTGGTTTTGGGTTGGGGGGAAAGGACACACTGGGTTTTGTTTTGTTTTTTTTTCCTTCTCCTCCTCCTTCTTCTGGGTTGGGTTGGGGGACAGGTAGGTTTTAGGTTTTTTTTTTTTTTTTTTGAATTTTTAGTTTCCACGTGACGCACAGTCATTGTTCATATGGGCTCCATATCATCAGCTAATAGGAGACTTAACAGTTTGACTAATGGATGTATGAGACTGTCCCAAAATTTACACTTTATGAATGACTCTGGAACGAAAAAAACTTGATGTACTAAATGTTGAAAACCACGAAACATGAGGGTAGTAAACAAAGATTAACCCTATAAAAAAATGAGTTGCCTAAATGTAGACATTAAAATATATTATGATGAATGAAATAAAAATTAAATTTAAATGTAATTAATACATTAAAATAAAAATAAAAAGATAAATAAAACATCAAAAATATAACTAATAAAAGATATGATTAAATATACTATGAACTAAAATTGGATTTTAATTTTACACAAGATTATAATCTAAAACTCATCTTTTTTTAAGTTTAAAATAAAGTTTTCTAATATTTTAAATTCCTTGTCTTTGCCTCCCTAAGCTTTTCGAGCAGTTCTTCACTTATAACAAACATAGAAATATACTAAAGTTGACACAAATCATCCCCAAACTCTTTGCTCCAAGTTCGATTATTCGATCGTACTCTCATGCACTTATATACTCTCTCAACACTTCTTCTAAATTCGAAAAAAATAACCCATTATTACTATAAATAGCAATCCAAGTCTAATCTTCAACAGTCAAATCAAACCACCATTACTGGAAAACCCAATCAACAACTTCACAAATTGAAATCACAATCAGCAGCTACAACCCAATAAAGACACTAAGTTTCTGCTTGGCAACCGAGAAAATTTTAGCAACAAAACAAAACCCATGACTGTCGAAATTACCTCGGTGAAAGTGGAGGAAAACGCGACGAGAAAAGTAGCGGCGCCCCAGAGGAAGGCGCCGAAGGCAATGACGTGGGCACGGTTGTGGCGTATGGCCAGGTACGCCGCAATTGGGTAGCAAGCGGACTGCACAAAGGACCGGAAGAGAGTGAGCGAGCCGAGCCTGGTCGGGTCGATGTTGAAAGCGGCACCAACCTCCTTGTACACGCCGGGCAGCAACGACTCGTCGGCTCGCTCCACGATCCCGGCCAAGTTGACCAGCACCAGAGTCAAAGCCTCCGCCTGCATTTTCCGATTTCCTTGGGATCTCTTAGATATTTAGTTTTATTGGTTTTAGAAATAAATTCGCAGAAATTCAGAGAAAAATGGTGAGAACTGAAGTTGGTGTTCTACATTTCGGAGTTTTGTGAGAAGGAAGGGGGACGACCGACGGACGAGTCCACGCCGTGACTTTGGGTGAAGAGCGTGAGTGACACGTTGCAGGGTTTGTATGGGGATTGGGCTTGTGGCAGCTGGGACACGTCGTCTCAACCGGTCTTTGGTCGGCTTCAGCGGAAAAGAATCCCCTCCGGAGGGGATCTTAAGATTCCACATCTCAGCCGTCCATCGTATATCGTGCGGTCAATTTTTATCAGATACTATTTATGTTTAATTTAAAATAATAAAAATCAAATGATTTCTGACCGCACGATATACGATAGACGACTGAGATGTAGCATCCCCATATAATGGATGCGGAGAGGATCCTTTTCCGACTTTAGCTGTGAAGCTGTCATCCAAAAGTTTAACACCATTATAATGTTTTAAACAGTTATATTTTACCAGTGTGTACTCAATTTGTCTTTCCCAAAGAGTACAGAACCTTTAAATTTTCATTCAAATTTAGATGATAAAGCTCAAAGTTTAAAATACTATCCGGTTTGAACTTCTTCAGGATGTTTCAGCAATTTTGTTAACAATTTTGTTTTTTGCCGGATTAAGTTTGTTTTTTTTGTAAGGACCATGATCCTGGTTAGAGCTGATATTTCTAGGCTTCCCTTTGCTACTAGTTCTGTCGATGCAGTGCATGCTGGTGCTGTTCTGTCGATGCAGTGCATGCTGGTGCTGCCATACACTGTTGGCCTTCACCATCATCAGCTGTAAGTGTGTGTATATATATATATTAGCAGCGGTGAAAAGTATTTACACGTCCTTGATGCTAATAAATTTATCTCTAATATTTTTGTTTGAGTTAATATTTAAACTTTGGGCTGTCAGGAATGGAAATCCAAAAAAAAATGTAAGTAGGAGGCCCATCGCCTAAAGCCCAGACTATCCATTTCAAGATTTATAAAATGTGGGTATAAAAAAAACTGAGCTCAAAAAGGTGTTTGGTAAACACTTAAAAACAGCTTATTTTCACAGTTTTGGATGAAAAAAAGCTAAAAACGTGAAGTAGTAAAAATGAGTTTATTCTCACATCACAGCAGAATCAGTTTTTTTTTTCAAAGCACAGCAATACCAAACCAGCCAACCCTAATTTCAAATCCGAGTAAATTGTAGCAATGGTTTTTTAACTTTAACTCAAATGAAGCAATAGTCTTTCAACCAAAAACTCATTACCATTGATCCATCAACTCATCAAAATATGCAGTTATGATCCCTCAACTAAAAATCTATTACCATTGGTCCCTCAACTTTAATTCAACTGGAGAAACGGTCTCTCAACCTTAACCCAATTGGAGCAATGATCCATCAACTTTAGCAATGGTCCTTCCAACATAACTCATTTTGACAAAATTCTGACAAAGTTGACGAAATCGATCATAGCTACACGTTTTGATAAGTTGAGGGATCCCAATTATAGCGATGATTCTTTCAACATAATATATTTTGACAAAATTCTAACAAAATTGACGAAAAAAACTAAGCTACATTTTGATGAAGAGTAACCATTGCTACAGTTTACTCTTTCAAATTCAGTTCTGAAATTGGAAGCTCACTCTAATTTCAATCCATGGCGAATTTGCTTATCAACAGAACCCTGAAATCAACCGGAAACTCCAAACTGATCGGAGCTCTCTCTTATCGAGCTCACCACCTCAACTCCGCCGCCACTGCCGAGCAGCCCCCATCCGACGGCCCATCTTCGCTCTTCACCTTCTCCTCCAACGGAAAAGAAGACAAGAGCAACAGAAATGCCCAAGATGACAGCATATACGTCAAGCCGCCGTCGGTGACGAACCGATGTCGTTCATGACGGGGTCCATCGTGGGAAAGAGGTTTTACAATCAAGTGACTAGGAAGCCGGCCGACGACGGGAATGGGTGGACTGTGATGCTCGATTACCGGACGCTCAAAACGCCATCGAAGAGGCCCTTAAAGCTTCCTACTTCAGCTCTGGCTAAGGCCATTGCGGCAGAATGGGAATACCATGTGAGCTGATTTTGGGCCCTAATTTCAATTTTCAGAAGCTTGGATCAATTGGGTTTCCTTTTCACTCAAATTTGAAAGTTGAGAGAGCTTTGCTCAATTGGGTTTTACTCAAAATTGCAACTTTTTTACTTTTTGGGGCCTGTAAGTTCATAGTAACTTCACTCTAATGTGTTTTCCCCCAATCGATTTTTCGTTTGCTCCGTAAATTAGGTGTAAGCTTTGTTTTCTAATTTGGTTGTTTTTGAAGAAAGATTGGTTCCACCGTAAAAACAAGGAGTTTTAATAAAAATGGCTTCTCAAAACTTTTATTTAACCAAAAACCATCTAACTTTATTTAATAAAAAGAGCTTAAAAGATTCAAATTTTAATGAAGATGATAAAAGTTTTATATAATAAAAATAAAAATAAAAAACAAACATACATTGATGCGCGGTCTAGTGCGTCACATCACACATACACTCTGTTCCTTACTTAACCGTTCAACCTTTTTCTTTCTCTCCCTCTTTCATATATTCCCATCAATTTGTCTCTCTCCTTTCACCTCACTCATCCACATCAACTTTTTTTTTTTTCACCTCTCCCCAATCTTCTCTCTCCTTTCACCTCACTCTATAAACAATTTTTTTTTTATTTCATTATTTGTTTATTTGACTATTCTTTCAATTGTTTTAGAACAAACTAAGTAATAATATTACAAGATCAAAAATAAAGAAAAATTTCATTATTCAGATATATGAATATTAATACTATCACTATTTCTTAAACAGAACATTGACTACTTCTTAAATCGAACACTATTTCTTAACCTGAAGATTGACTACTTCTTAGACTGAACAATATTTCTTAAACTAAACACTGACTATATCTTAAACGGAACACTAATACTATCATTACTTCTTGAACTGAACATTGACTATTTCTTAAACTGAACGCTAGTACTATTACTATTTCGTAAACTAAACATTGACTATTTCTTAAACCGAACACCTTGTAAATTAAACACTGATTATTTCTTAAACCTAACACTAGTACTAGCACTATTTCGTAAACTAAGCACTGACTATTTTTCAAACCAAACACTAGTATTATCACTATTTCGTAAACTAATACTGTCACTATTTCGTAAACTAAGCACTGACTATTTTTCAAACCAAAATCAAGTTTCTAGAAGATCGACTAAACCTCGATCACAAAAGCCAAAATCACTAAAACCATAGCCAAAATCACAGTAGTGCTGGCACTGCTGGAAGGGGAGGCTAGTAAGCTTGACCATGATGCTTTTGTGACCCTTGGATCTTTTGACCTTCGAGGCTCAACATTGAGCATTCATAGTATAGGTTAACCAAATCATAGATTAACTAAATCAAATCAAATATACATTACATGTTGGACTGAAACAAATATACCCAAGAGCCTTCCTTGGATCTTCTGACCTTCGAAGCTCAACATTGAGCTTTCCTGGTATAGATGAGCCATGGCCGCGTGGTTGGCATCAAACATGTAAGTAGTAGTGCTCAACAAAGGCTTTTAAAGTGCGTTTGGATTGCCACACCTGATTTCCGCGCCAGAGAGGAAACTCGGCTGTGAAATTTGTTAGAAGGGACTGCTGCAAAACGAAGTGATGGGAGGAGATGGAGACTACTGCAAAACAAAGTGATGGGAGGAGACGGAGTGAGTTGACAACTGGGTTTGAGTTGCACGCGCTTTTTTTAGGTTTTTTCTTTTTTCTTTTTTTTGTCCTTATTATTAAAAAAAACTAGTGGATAGTTTTTTGTTAAAATTAAAAGTTTTGAAGCCATTTTCATTAGTTTTCCTTAAAAACAATTAGCAATATGGAGAGTAGCTCAACTTCGTATAAGCCCATACAAGATCCTTTCTCCTATCAATGTGGGATTCATTCTCAACACGATCATTCACGTGTGTGGTGAATTTTCGAGCCTAACGACACAACGGGATGACGTGGAGCACATGTGGTCGTTTAACTTCACAAATGGGACAACCTGATCTGATACTATGAAGAAAGTTGAGGTTCCATCATAAAATCAATTGGCAATATAGGGAGTAGTCCACATGATCCCTCATTCCATCAATGTGGGACACATTCTCAACGGTTTTGCATTTTAGTAGTAGTTCAATCCAAATTCAAATCCAAATTCAAAGCTCAAAGCAAGAAAAGTAGGTTTCTATCCGAATTGAGCTTCTGTAGCCCTGTACGGCTGTACTCTTGTCGAAAAGCTTTTCTTCGGGATTGCGTGTTTTTCTTGACTTGTGTTAAGCTTTTGCTTGTTATTAAGAATGGTGATGTGTCTAATGAAACTTTATTTACTTTAGGAAACAGATGGGCTTAGGCCCTCTACAATGCCTCTTATGAAGCATGCTTGTACTGCACTGGAAAGAGTTCCCCTGACACAGCCAAAGGTTTAGTCTTCTGTCGCGCCCCGAACGACAATGATATCACCAGTATTGTCCATGGTACGATGTTTGTTTGTGTGTCTGATTGTTTGCTGATTTGATGTAATATGTATTCTGATTCTCTTTAAGCAGCACTACCGTTATCTAGATACAACAACAACACTAACAACAAAGCCTTTTCCTATTAAGTGGGGTCGGCTATATGAATCCTAGAACGTCGTTGTGCTCGGTTCTGTCACGTCTTCTTTTAGATCCAAGTACTTTTAAGTCTTTTCTTAGAGTCTCTTCCAAAGTCTTCCTAGGTCTTCCTCAACCGTTATCTAGTTAAAGTTTCATTTCTGCATTCTATCAACAAAGAAATCAGTGTAATTTCGTTCATTCTTATTCTCTTATACGTTAAAATCCTGAGGATACCTTTCGTGAAATTGCTTGTGCTACTCCTTGAAAATAATAATTTCATGTTTTAAGATAAGAGTATATTTGTTTCTAACACATAGCGGCCCGAATTTCATGTAGACCGACAAGTGGAGAAAATGGATCCTTTGCTTGATTGGGTGAAGTCAGAATTTGGCTTCAAGCCTGCTGTGTACTCCAGCTTTTTTGGTGGGGAGCAGGAGGATGGTCTCACAAAGGCTATAGAGACCATACTGAAACAAACGGATGACTGTGAATTGGCAGCAGTTGACGCCATTGCATCATCAGCACACTCTCTAATAATTGCTATCGGAATTTTTCGTGGGAAGTTACAGATTGAAGAAGCAATCGAGTTGATCAGACTCGAAGAAGATATACAGGTTCATATTCATTTGCTTCTTTCTGTGAAATTTGTGCTGACATAATGGATTATGGCTCGTTGGCATAACAAACTCTTGCGAAGTCTTAAAAAACCTCATCTTACTTTGCAGGTAGACAGGTGGGGTTTGGTTGAAGGCGGTCATGATGTAGATGCAGCTGATCTCAGGGTACAGATCTCATCAGCCACTGTATTCCAAGGTCTGTCAAGAAGGACTTAATCTTCGTACATCTTTTCTCCGTTCTCTTACATTTTCATATCTTCGTAAAAGTGTTCTTAGGAGGAGGTTCTTAGAATGCTTACGATGTTATAGATATTTGAACTCTTCCCTGTGCTGCTCAATTTTTTGTGAATTTTCTCCTATGACTGATGAAATGAGGTTAAAGGAATCTGTAATAATTGGCTTTGTGATTCAGTGCAATAAAAAAAAGTCTCGCGGCTCTCTTGTACAACACGGAGTGAAAGAGCTAGTTTCTTCTCTTGAACAAACCCCTTCAAATTCGTTTCATTGATTTCATGGAAGTAGAATACCTCGAAATTATGGGAAAGAAATACAAATCAATGCTAGAATACGGATTCATGTTAGAATCGAAAGGCCAGAATGCAGAACTGATGGTCTCATATGATATGACATCAAGGATCTTCTCTACAGCAAAGCACACATAGAGGAGGCTGTTTGTTGATATCGCAGTCACAACAGGCTGTGTCGCAGTCATTGTTGCATCCTGCAGAAAATCATGCTAATCACTTTACTTCAGCCCCAAGTTAGGTCAAGCAAAACAGAAGCGTAAATCACAGAGACAACGGAGTTTGATCAGATCACCTGTTATGGTAACGTATTCGTATGGCTCGAGGTCTACAGGGTTTCCGGGAAAAGAAAAGCGAGTGCTTGCTTGAACAAGGTTGGTCCTCACTGCTATAAAGATCATATAAACCAAACACCCAGCTACAGCTACCATCATCACCAACTTCATCGTTCTGATTTCAACACAAGATTGATGGATTAGCTTCTCAGGTGAGTTTTTCTGTCGAGCAACTCTCTCTCTCTCTCTCTCTCTCTCTCTCTATATATATATATATATATATATATAGGCTGTTTAGCTGTTGAAGTTTAGGAGAGAAGACAACCTAACCCAATTTTGAGAAGAGTCACACAACTATGAAAATCTCAAGTATACAAAGTCGAAAAGTATATTTGTATGAATCATCCTATACATGTGTGAATAAAAGGATTTAATCTTTGCTCCATATGTATTGTTTTATGCCTTTTTAAGGAATCACAACTGTAATGTGACCTAGCAATATTTGCCTTTCACATCAACAAATTAAAATGTCATAGCCTCAAAAGGAGAGAGAGGCTATGTCATAGCCACATAGCTTATGACATATTTCATCGTTCACCGATGTTCTATACATGGATAAGTAATCTTATGTAGCTGGGATTCAGATTTTCGAATCAATGAAAAGCTTCTAGTTCAGCATAGAAGCCAAGCAATATAATGACACAGGCTCTCAATCAATGTTGTAGATACGAAATTCGGTTGAATCGTAAAAAACATGGGTGTTAGACGGGCTCAACGCACGCAAAACGAGGTGAATCATGGCACACAAAACAAGGTGGGCTTCGCTTACAGAAAACAGATCGAGCTTCTAGCACACAATACTAGGTGAGCTCCACGCACGGAAAACGAGGCTAGCTCTGTGCCACCAAAACAATGCGGGTTCCATTGGCGCAAAACGATGCGGACACCTCACGTGCAGAGCGAGGCGAACCCAAGCACACAAGACTAGGCGGGCTTTGCACACGCAGAACGAAGCAAACTCTTGGGTGCTCAGAAAACAAGTTGGGCTTCACACACGGAAAACGAGGAGGGATACGTCGCGCAAATCGAGGCCAGCTGAATACAAAATTTGAATTATTTTTGTTAATTTTTCTTTTATTTCTCTCACCACTACAACAAACTATCATATTCATGCTCTACAAAAGTATAATTTTCCATGCAAAATCTATTATAATTCGTATTTAAACACTTGTAATCAATGATTTAGAATCTAAATTTAAAGATATTTGAGCCTTTTTTTGGTTACTTTTTCTTTTATCTAAATCTAAACTACATATTAATAGAACCCTCTTTTGTCAACCAACTGAAGGTGAAAGACTATATAACAAAACCAAATTTTGCTAGTTTTTATTTATGCCTCACCTACAGGCAATTTTAACATCTCTATATTGTTGACTTTTTTTTTTTTTACTTCTTGGTTAAATATTCTACTAAATACACACTTGTTGCTCGATAAATCGTAAATCCACTTCCAAATACATTATAAAGATTTGATCAACACTCACGAAAAATATTTCGAGAAAATAAAAATTTTGAATTTTTTTACAAAAAAACGTGGATTAACATTCACGGTTTTCAATCAATTTTGCAAATTCGTACATAAATCATCGTTCAATCTATCTATTTTCACCTTCGCCTCACTGTGAAGTGTTGAAAATCAAGGTGAGACCTTCCATTGAGATTCTTGAGTGTCGAACCCCATTTGACAATGTTCTGGGCCTCACTACTATGTCTTTCACTTATTTTTTTAGTTTCCGGCTCAAATATTATACTAAATATACATTTGTTACTCAATAAACTGTAAAACTGCTTCCAAATTTCTTAAAAAATATAACTTAATGCTCAGGATAAATATTTTGCGAAAATAAAAAATTTGCATTTTTGTCAAAAAAACACGGGTGTTAGGCGAGCTCGGTGCACGCAAAATAAAATGAGGCAGACTCAGCTCATGTAGAACGAGGCGAACCATGACATGTAAAACAAGGCAGGCTTCGCTCACAAAAAACGAAGCAGGCTTTTGTCATGCAAAACGAGACAAGCTCGTGCACGAAAAATGAGACGGGATACGTAGCACAAATCGAGGTCATCCTTGCGCACATAAAACGAGGCTGGCTCCGTGCACGCCAAAACGACGAGGGCTCCGTGGACACAAAAAGGGGTGGGCTTCTGTCATGCAAAACGATGTGGACACTTCACATGCAGAACAAGGCGAACCCAGGCACACAAGATGAGGCAGGCTCCGCGACGCATAACGAGGCGAAGTCCTAGGTGCTTAGAAAACGAGTTGGGCTCCACGCACGTTAAAATATGTTATGAAGAACATGAATATGATAGTTTGTTGTGGTGGTAACAGAAATAAAAGAAAAATTAACAAAACTCATTCAAATTCTTGGGGTGGCGTGACTTTCTGCCACCCTAAGAATTTGAATTATTTTTGTGCATTTTTGTTTATTTTTCTTCTCTTACCACTGCAACAAACTATCATATTCATGCCCCTCAAAGTAAACTTTTCCATGCAAAATCTATTGTAATTCGTATTTAAACACTTGTAATTAACAATTTAAAATGTAAACTTAAAGATATTTGAACCTTTTTTCTATTAGTTTTTCTTTTATCTAAATCTAAACTACATATTAATAGACCCATGTTTTGTCAACCAATAGAGGGCGAGAGACTATTTAACAAAACAAATTTTGTTATTTTTTGTTTATGTCTCACCTACAGGTAATTTTAATATCTCTATATTGTTAACTTTTTTTTTTTTTTTACTTCTCGGCTTAAATATTCTACTAAATATACATTTGTTGCTCGATAAATCGTAAATTCGCTTCCAAATTTATTATAAAGTTTTCCTTAATGCTCATGAAAAATATTTTGAGAAAATAAAAAATTTGCATTTTTTTACAAAAAAACGTGGATTAACATTCTGTCATATCCCGACCCGAGCTCTACCACATCCCGGGCTCGACTCCGCCATAGCACGATATTGTCCGCTTTGGGCCCCGACCACGCCCTCACACGCGAGCAGAACTTCCCAATGGGTCACCCATCTTAGGAATGCTTTCGCGCAAACTTGCTTAAGGCTTCGTGCTATATGGAGGTGGGCATTTACATATAAGGCATAGAGGATCCACTCCCCTGGGCAATGTGGGATCTAACACATTCTCGGTTTTCAGTCGGTTTTGCAAATTCGTACATAAATCACCGTTCAATCTATTTATTTTCACATTCGCCTCACTGTGAAGTTTTGAAAATCAAGGTGAGACCTTCCGTTGAGATTCTTGAGTGTCGAACCCCATTTGACAATGTTCTGGGCCTCACTACAATATTTTTCACTTATTTTTTAAGTTTTCGACTCAAATATTCTACTAAATATACATTTGTTGTTCAATAAACTCTAAAACTGCTTCCAAATTCCTTAAAAAGTATAACTTAATGCCTTAAAAAAATATTTTGCGAAAATAAAAAATTTGTATTTTTGTCAAAATACAAGAGTGTTAGACAGGCTCGACGCATTCAAAACAAAACGAACTCAGCTCACGTAGAACGAGAAGAATCATGACACGCAAAACAAGGCGAACTCTGCTCACACAAAACGGGACAGGCTTCTAGCACGCAAAACAAGTTGAGCTTTAAATCATCGAACAATTGAATAGAATAGATTCGGATCTAATATTACGGATGTAATAGACTAATTTTTATTAGTTTCACGACTGATTTTTTCAAAAAAAATAATTTAGAGACCTAATTTGTATTCAGATGATAATTTAAACACTAAATCCGCAGTTCATCTTTGTACTTATTTATAAACAAAAACAACGTGCTTTCCTCCCAATTTTATAAAAGGGATAAAAGATACAAATAGTTCACAAATTATTTGCTCAAACCACAGAACTGATGAATCCTAATAAAATTCCCAGAATAACTGGTTAAACAAAACACACTATTTGCTTTCAGATACTTAGGGCTTCAGCTGGAGCTGCTTGATATGTTGGATCTGCTTCCCGGGGTTCAAACCCTTCGGGCAGGCACGAGCACAGTTCAATATGGTATGGCACCGGTAGAGCTTGAACTCGTCATTTATGGCATCCAGTCGTTCCTTCGTGTATTCGTCACGGCTGTCACTTATCCACCTGCATAACACCACAAAAATGACTCAAGATGTAGCGTTCACCTCTAAGGATATACAACGAAAATGTACAACCTCAGGAACTGCATATGCAGAGAAGAATGAGTACAATTAAGAAAGTTTTGAGATCCTAACCCGAAAAACATGGATTATTGTACCGTACTACTAATCTTTTACTTGTTTCAAAAGCAATTTTTTTGTCAAGTTAATGCCTTTCGAAGATGGCACCCAGCACCCTTATCAACGCCTTCGAAACCAATCTCATTAGTACCACTACCACCTAGGCCATGAGCTCCGGCACACAAACTGCAGCTCTATGTTAGTTTCTGTCAAGTTTACAAGTAACTAGCTCCTAAAAATCTTCCAGAGAGCATAAGTTAAGGACAAACAACTATTATTCTCGGTCATTCAGCATTCAACCAAAATACAGATAACCGAGATGGCTGAGAATCGAGGGTCATAATCAGCCCTCTAGTTTCTGAGAGACATCCTAATCCGAAAAACATGGATTATTGTATCGAAGTGCTACTCTTTTACTTCTTTTGGAAGCAATTTTTTCGTCAAGTTAATGCCTTTCGAAGATGGCACCCAGCACCTGTATCATCACCTTCGAAACCAATCTCATTAGTACCACTACAGCCTAGGCCCTGAGCTCCGGCACACAAACTGCAGCTCTCTGTTACTTTCTATCAAGTTTACAAGTAACTAGCTCCTAAAAACTCTTCCACAAAGCATGAGTTAAGAACAAACAACTACTATTCTCGGTCATTTAGGATTCATAAGGCCGACCCCACTTTGCGGGATAAGGCTTTGTTGTTGTCGCCGTTCAACACAAAATACAGATAACCCTAATCACAACTAAACTTGCCAATCAAAACGATACACACAACAATCACACAATTTTTGTACCCAAACAGCAAAATGTACCATCAATGTTCAACCCAGCACATAAACATTAACCTAATGTACCAATTCATCCTACATTAAGCATGGATTAGTTGCATAAATCAAAGAGATTAACAAGTTAATCTATCAAACAATAATCCCTAACGAGTTCTGGAATTCAGATGAACAATCGAGAGAAATGAATGTACCGATTGGCGTGGAGCAAGGCGGCTGGACCCAAATAGGACTCAGGGTTCCACCAGTAGCTAGGGCAGGATGTGCTACAGCAGGCGCAGAGAATGCACTCGTACATCCCATCCAGCTTCGCCCTATCCTTCTTGCTCTGCCTTATCTCCTTCCCATCCAGCTCCGCCGCCGGGGTCTTCCGCTTCAGCCACGGCTCGATGCTCTTGTACTGGTTGTAGAAATTCGTCATGTCCACCACCAGGTCCTTGATCACAAACATGTGCGGCAGCGGCGTGATCATCGTGGCGCCAGCCTCCGACGGCGCAATCTTCGTCAGGCAGGCCAGGCCGTTGCAGCCGTCGATGTTCATGGCACAGGAGCCGCAGATCCCTTCCCGGCAAGATCGGCGGAAGGTGAGGGTCGGGTCCATCTCGTTCTTTATCTTGATGAGGGCGTCCAGCACCATGGGCCCGCACTCCTTGAGGTCGATCTCGTACTCCTTGAGCTCCGGCTTCTTCGGGTTGTCCGGGTTCCACCGGTAGATTGAGAAGGTCTTGACGTCCGTTTTGTCCCGGGCCTTGAGGTCCACTTGCTGGGCCTGAGCCTCCGACGCCATGGTCCGGACGCACACGTAACGAAACGACGCCGCCGCCGTCGATCTCGACGCCGCCGAAGCTATGGCCCTCCGTATCAACCCCGTCGCCATTGTTGCGTTTCTGAGCTCAGAGAAAGAGATTGAGAGAGAGAGAGAGAGAGAGAGAGAGGGGGGGGGAACGGTGGGAGACGACAGGAGTATTTAGGAAAAGACGGAAATGCCAGAATTGGTTATAAAGGAGATGTCTCCAGCTAGCAAGGGCTTTTCTGTAATTGTATATGAAACTAGAGGATTAGCTCGATTCCGTGTCGTGATTGTCTGCGCCCCCCGGGGTTTCAGTGGTGACGTGTCCGATTAAGAGCCTTTCGTTTTTCGGTGCGAGCGTGGTTCGATTGTATAACAGTCGTTTGATTTTAGGCGCGGGTACGCCACGCAACCACCGCTGGATGATTGCCACGTGGAGAAAGTGATTGATTCATTGCCCACGCCTCGTGGCTGGCTGTGGCCCAAGCTCTTGTTCATCGGCCTTCTCTGAGGCCCAACTTTTGATGCCCCAAACGGAAAGAGAATTTTTCTGATCTAATTACAATATACACCTTGAAGTTTAAAGTAATTTTCAAAAAGGAACACAATCTTTCGGGTTTTTCACCGAACTACCAAAAGTATTAAGCTATTAATAATTTAAACCACTTCTTTTTCTAACTTTTTGTGGCCCATTAGACACAGTATAGACCAAAAAATTCTAAGAAAAACTAATGAAAATAACTTGAAAATTTTGAGTTTTAATCAAAATGATAAAAAAGTGTTGTAAGTGAATAGTATCAGGAGTGATTTTTTAGAGTAAAAATGTCATTTTCGTTAAAAGTGAACAGTACCGAAAGTGTTTCGTTAAAACTCCCAAAAATTTTCCCATCTGATTTCATTGAAACGCAAGAACGATTTGAATTTTAAAAATTTTAGTACTTCAAGTAGTGAAGTGAAAAGATAGAAATATTGTGTTAATTTTTGAAATTGACTCCGAATCTCACGGGTTTATTTTGTAATTAGCTTTTTTTTTTTCATGAAGTCACCCAATCTGAAAATTAGCTTGGGAGGTGGATGAAAATGTTGGAACTGGATCATCTTCTGAGCTCAAGATGGGGATCCTCCTGAGCAACTCATCAAGGACCGTTGAAATTTGATCCAACGGCTACAAACAAAGGCCCTTTCTAAAAATTATAATAATTGCAATCGTTTAGTCAAGTTTGAACGGCCCGGATGGACTGCTCATGAGGATCCCCATCCTAAGCTCAGGAGAGGATCCAATTCCAAAAATGTTAAAAGGCTAAAAATAGTGGGAGGGGATATTAATTCTAGAATAGATAAGTATCAGTCACGTGATAGGGAAGATTATGTTAGAATAAGGGGGGCGTGTTATTTGACTTTATTGTTAATAATTTGCAACAAATGGACCGAACAACTACGTGCTAACTACTAACTACCCACTTCACAATTTATGCCATCCATTTGCAATGGTTCAAGCTTTAGCTACGATCTCCTTTTCTTCCTCCCTTCACATACAACTCACGCCTCCTCTCTCTCGTCATTCTTCTTCTCTTCCAGCCTTGTCTTCCTCCGAATCTCCACGTCTGCACGCCGCTCCTCCTGCGAATGGCCTCGGTGAGTTTGTAATCCACATAACCTATGCATCTGCATTTCATTTCTGAGTTTATATGTTTTGGCCTCGATTCCATCTTTCTCAACGCAACGCGTGTTGCCGAGAATGACAAACACATGAATGTATACAACCGGTGACACTTAATAATTTTTCATGTGTGTGTTTTGTGCAGCCGGAAATGGGACGGCCCTTGCCTAAATTTGGAGAGTGGGATGTGAACAACCCAGCATCAGCTGAAGGGTTTACTATGATATTTACCAGAGCTAGAGATCAGAAGATGATCAATGGGCCGGCTGACAATGGGACTCCGGCTCCCTCTTCAACCAAACCAATAAACAATCAATACCCCCAAGAGGTAATTAACTTAACAACATTATTCAATCTCAATATGTTGAACTATACTCTAGTTTCCCGTCCTAACCAACTTGTCTAATCTACGTCTGCTACGCAATTGGTTACTTTAATTGTATTTCGTATTCGTTCCTCTCTCGGGGGTTTTGTATCAATGGTTGCTTCTTATTTGAATGCAGAAAAAATGGTTTTGCTGTTTGTGAAGATCTCCACGCTTTGGTGTTTCTGAGAATCTGTAATGTTATTATATGAGTATAATTGAATTATCTCTAGCTTTTGATGATTAATCCTTGTTTAAAGTTTAAACACTTAATTTTCCATGTCCCCCATACTTTTGTGTAGATTAATACATATTTAAATTGTAGGAAGAAAGGTGGCAAAGTAATTTCATGAGAAGTATGTTTCTTTTATATAATTTAATTTCCTCTATTTGATCATAAAATGAGGGCGAGGCTTAGTCCAACAGAAAGGTTATTTCTTTGTGACAAAAAAATTACGGATTCGAGTCAATAGAAACTGGCTCTTTGCCAATCAAGGTAATTACTGCATACGATAGACGTTCCTCCAATCCTTACAAAACGAGAAAAATCTTGTTGGCTTGTGGCCGTCCTAATTTATTTCACAAATTAAACAAAAGCTAGTGATCAAAGAAAAAAGATGATATACGTACGAATTTAACGAAAATTAACATAGTTTTAACATTAAACAAAACCCCAGAAATAAAAACCCTGATTAATCAACATCCAAGACTACAAATTAACAAGAAGTAATCAACATCCTAATTAACATTCCACAAACTTAATCAATCAAACTAGAACATAACAGAAGCAACAGCAGATGACATAACAAACGGAACAAGAACATGCTTGAAGACTCCAACTGAGGAAACTGCAGCACCGGAAGATCTTCTGGCGTCACCACCGGACGGAGAGTCCTCCTCCGCCGCCATCACCTTAACTATCATGCGCTGTCCCCGCTCGCAGTGTCCAGCGGCTCCACTGATGAAGTAGAAGGAGCCCGAGTGGTCGAACGTGTAAACGGTGTTTCCAGTGTTGGAGAAGAAGTTGGGGCGAGTCGAGTTGCACTTCTTGTACTCCGCCTCCGTCACCTCCATCACCGAATCCTTCTTGTAGTGAAAGCCTGCAAAACCAACAAAAAAAATCGTGACAAGGAAATATTCTCAATTACTCTAATATATTAGGAGGAAGATTCATGTTTTCTAATGTACTTAAAAAGTTAATTAAAACCTACAAAACCAAAACAATGTAACAACAAAGCAAAAACGATATTCTAAGCTACTCTAATATAATAGAAGGAAGTTTCGACTTGCATTCCATTGTGTACATAAAGCCCACAGAACAAAACAAAAGCGATATTCTAAACTAGTCTGATGTAGTGGAAGTAGATTTTTGTGCACGCAATGACGTTTGTACTTACGGATGGTGTCGCCGACTTGGAAACGGTTTTCGGAGGCCCAGTCGTTGTAGATTTTGGTGTCGTTGGCAGGAGGGACAACCCAGTCTTTGTTTCCACCAACCTGGAACTCGAAGGCGGAGGCCGAGAAATGACCAAACCAGAAGAAAACCATCATCAGAGAAAACAGATAAACCATGTTGCAGTTGAAGTTAGCCATTTGGGAAGTGCTTTTTTCAGAAGCTTTTTTAGCTCTCGAGGAGATAAATTGTTTATGCGAGCAAAAACTGGCTGCAACGTGTGAGATGGTGTGAGGTGGGAAGGGTGGTTAATATAGAAGTGAATGGTATAGTTAGTTACTGCACTAGCACTTAGTGGGAGGTTTACGTGGGATGAAAGCCGGGCACTTGGTTTTTCTCGGTCAAATTTTTAATGCAATTAGCACGTTCAGAATGATGGTGGTGGAATATAGGAGATATGGAGGAGGATGAATTCGAACATGAAGTTTTGGTTGCTCGTCTGGAAATACTTTTAAAATGACTAAAAGTGTTTTTAGTGAAAAAACTTATAGAACCAAATCTTAGTAAAAACGCAAGTGAATCGTGGAAACGCACCATATTTGTGCTTTTCCAGAAAACACTTCAACTGTTTTTGGAACCCAAAAACACTTTCTCTAACAACGCTTTCAGTCATTTTAAAAGCACTTCCAAATGACAGTACATTGAAAACTACATTTGTATATGTATACGTACACTCGAAAATACGTCCCAATCGGTATATGAACAATGAACAAGAAGGTAAATCTTTGCAGAATGAACAAGGAGATCTCTAAAAACAAAACTACTTATAACACTATTCACAATGTGATTGTCAGGTCTCTTACGACTAGCCGTGACTCTGGATCAGTCCCATGGTTGCATGCGTTGCTAAAACTAAAGGATTTCTGGTTGAAGAGCTGGGCAAAGGCGCTCTTTGACCTCGGAACTGTTCTAGGTCCACTGCTCGATTTGCTGCTACCGTTACTATTCTGTGCAAGATCATCGGAGATGGCGTTGACAAGATTCTCAAATCGGCGCCTGAAAGTCGGATACCTCGAGATAGATTTAGTGATACCTTGGAGTCTGCATGACAGGATAAGTTGGACAAATCATTAAAAGTGAAATGGGAAAAATCAGATCCTGTTATACAAGAAAAAATGCATCAGTACCTTCGAGCCAATGCATCAAGTTCAGCCTGTTTACGCTCTGATTCCGGTGGTGTGCCAATGTTCGATTGTTTCAACCTCATAGGATCCCCAGTCAGCAGAACTAATTTGCAAAGGTAGGCCTCTTCTGCTTCGGAAAGGTTTTCTGCTTTTATCTGGTCCTTGATGATCAACAGCGGATTGAAAAACCAATCAAAAAACGTTTCTTTTGGTCTGTTTGTGCTAGTTATCTCCGTAACATTGTCACCTGCATCAATCACGTATAAAAATTAATAGTAAGTATATCAAGTGTTTATTTGGTCTGTTAAGTTAACTGGCGAGGGAAAAAAGAATTCGACTTACTTAACAATATTCCTGATGAATTGGCTTTTGCGGATCGCAGGAGTGTCTGAAGAAGGCAATATGCTGGTAAGCCAATGCTAATGACTCTGCTACCTTGACTGGACTTGGCGTCTTCAAGGTCTTGAAGCGTAATAGTTCCGTCAGCAACCAATATTTCCCCATGATGTTTACACTCCTTAAATAATCTATCAATGAACTACACAGGCCAAGAAAGTTGTTCAATGAGCACCGAAACCATGAACTAAATAGGATGTTCTTTCAGAACTCAAAACTGTATACTTTAGCCTACAGCATCATCAAACGCGTCCAGATAATAGACACGCAGTACCTCAAGGGGCTTCAATTCAATGATAGGACCAGTGAACGAAGCTGAGCGGGAGGGAGCATTTCGAAAAGAGCCGGGCCTTGAGACAGAGGGTGTGCGAGAGTTGGTCCGAAGCAATTCAGCCTTCTTTCGGTACTTTGGCCTGTCATTACAAGAAATCTATTACATAATGTCAAAGTACAAGACACCCCCATATCAGAACTTTAGAGTATAGAGTGCTGACTAGAACCTTGGAAAGCAGGATCCTTCTGGCATGTCAAGGATGTCATTGCTGTATTCATCATATACGGCCAGCGATGCAACGATATAGCAAAGCCCTGACCAAATTGAGGATTCCTGTAACATAAAGGTTATAAAATATCTTAATACTTGCAATCTACGTGACAAGGACTGAAGGACATAAGAAAAATCTCCGCTTCTGAATTGGTGTCAAGATCCTGCTATCTGAGATGCATGGTTATTGTGTTTCCAAGTGGGGAAATGTTGATAAATTTTCTCCAGTTTCAAACGTGTTTGACTCCAGCTATACTTATGAACAACATAATCAATCAATCTAAACACATTTCATGTCCTAACCACAAACAAAAAAAATCTGAATATACGCAACTTACGTCAACTAAGTATGTCAGAGAAAAAAATGAGCAATGAATAACCTGATAAACGATCACTCCAGCGTAAGCACCAAGAAAGATACTAGCCACCATAGATCCCAACACTGCCCCAACAACAGCCAACGGCCAGAGTAGGATGGCAAGACCCGCAAATGGAACACATATTGTTTCCAAGAACGGGCCTTCACGACCTATAAGGTCATGAAACAAACGGTGCCACCCCTTGAAGAGCATGTACGGGCATTTGCATAGGGCAATAAATGAGATCACTGGCATATCAACCATGAAACCAAGGACTGCTAATATAACAGCCCCAGGAAGATATAGCAGCCTGCAAGAAAGTTGAAAAACTTCCTGGTCAGACGAAAAGAAGGATCATGATGAATAGGTCTAACAAAAAGATAAACCGCTGGACCACAAGAGCAAAAATCAATGAAACTGAACTGTTAAGGACACTTATCACGTATTCTTTCTTCATCGCTAACTTGACTGATTGATATTCTAATAGAAACATAAATAAGCAAGCAGTAGTTTTTGGGCAGAACAAGACAACATACCTAATCTCATAATATTTTGTGTCCGGAGGACCTCCGTGTTGCAGGTCATCCATAATTGAGAAGTAAGTGTAGTAACAAACATCCCTGGTATCCCTCACAATAGTGAAGCACCCTTTGACAGTGCTCCAAGTTCCATCCTGAAAAATGTTGTGAAAGATGAATCTCTGTTACGGAGGCAACAAGAACAGAACGATCGGCAAGGAACAAGAACAAAATAATTATGAGACAACATGAAAATTGGAGACATACATAAAAGCAGTGGTACAATTGATCGGTCTTCCCTTCTCCAACAGCTTGAAAAGTTTCCATTATCGGAGAAAAAAAGCCAAATGCTGCTCCACCCACAATACTACCAACAATCCCGACCACTGGCCACAAGATCAAGACGGTAGGTAGTACACATAAGCAGATGACAATCTTCAGTACTGGCCCTAATCTCTTAGATCTGAAAAAAAAAATATATATATATATATAAAAAGAAGAATCGCGATGAAGTTATTCTTATTGTTTTATTGCTTTAAACACAACATGAGAATGAGATTCAAGAGAGAGAGAACTATGAAACATAGAAATTTGAAGATAGAGGCCAAGGGACGCACCTCAAAACGCAATAATAGGTCCAGACAAAGTGTACTGGCCAAAGACCGAGTATGATACCAGTGTTTCCGACTGTCATGATAAGGCATATCAACGGGCATAAAACGATACCTGAAACAATACTTGGATATTAGGTTTAAAATGCCTTCCTTATATCATACTCTTTCAAGCAATGTCTCTTAACTAATCAATCAACTCCTAACATCAACATGAACAAACCATTTCAAGATTGAACGCCGATTCAAATTTCTCAAAGCAACATTCGGAAAGTATCCACAAGGCCTAGAGTTTTTATTACATCCAATGGATTCAAAACAGCCAAACAACTGCCAAGCCCGGAACCAGCAGAAAACATACAAATGGGAAATGAAAATCAAGAACCCAAGTTGTAAACTTTCATGAAAATAACAACATACAAGTTTCAAGAGTTATCAATTTCCCATTAAAACTTGGAATTTAATACATAAAACAACCACACAATCAGTTTTTGAGTTACCCTTAATGCTGCCAAGGATCAGAAGGCCAATGAAGTAAGGAAGAAAGCAGATGAAGTTCCACAGAGTAGCCAAAACACCCCTTGGAGGTTCCATCTTCCTCCTCACTCCTCAGTCCTCACAAAACCAGATCTTCAAAAATCAATACAAACCCATCTTATATTCCACTCCAATCCCAACCTGCAGGAATCCAGTCTTACTGACAGAAACAGTAAAACAAACCAATAAACTACAAAACCCAGTTCACCAAAACCGAAAACCCATATCAGAAACTTACTCAAAATCTGTGATTTACCCTTCTTCTGGCTTCAAGTTTTGATTTTTTGAACGTTGGAGTTCAAAAATATGAACTTTAAATAATAAAAAATCACATGGGATTTGTGAAACGATATGAAGGCGGTTGAAGAAACGTTCCGAAGTGGCGGGAGGATTGTGAATGGTGTCCAGGAATCAGGATGAGGAGCTGAAGGAGGATGCTTTGGCCGTATTTTACTTTCGAGATTTTTGTTCACTGGAAACCAAAGCAAGTTGAGGTTCCCTTCGTATCGTATTGGATATTTGGGACAAACAAAACTCATTACACCAAAGAAAAATGAACACAAACAGACTAACTCGGACAACTCAGTTGGATATCACCTTAAGTAATTGACAAATTAGCACTAATTTATCAAATTGTATTTTTTTTCTTTCCCTTTCCTTATTTAATACAAGCGAAGCAATACTAAAAAAATAGGAATCGAATTCAAAACGTGTAAAATGAAAGTTTTTAACCGAGCAACAAGTCTCGTGTCGCCATTACATCAATATCATCTTGACAAGTTGCTCATATTGTTGAGTTATATTCCTAGCACAAATATATCGTGCTAAAATATAAACAGCTCGAATAATTAAAATACATTACAAAATAAACGCTGTAAAAACGTGCGTCAAAAGTTATTTAAAAAAATTGGTTTCACAGGTTCACCTCATATTATATTTGAGAACATTTTTTGGCTTAATTAATTTTGAAATAATCAAAAATCAAAACAATATTTTTATAGATTTGATCAACTTTTTTAGAAAGCCTCCAATCTACGAGAGATTTTTCAGTATGACCGTTACACAAGGTGGTACACTACATGTCCCTATATAAATGGTGAGTTATATGTATTAAAAGGCTAATAATTTAAAAAATTAAAATTTTTCACCACTTGCATAAAAACACGTGGTGTATCATCCATATTCTCGTCACAACTAAAAATTTATCCCAATCTACCAGGCTCCACACACTCAAAAGCATGTGATCAGATTCAGATGCGTCCACTACATGAATTTTCCTTGTAATTGGGTACTCGCTTTTAAAACGGATAAGCGCCTATTAGAGCTCTCTAATAACCAAGTGTCTCTTGTCGACACTCCAACCGGGACCCCTTCAATTGGGGACCAGTTGCGACATCCAATAAAACGGACATGGATTCTCTCTGATCCATGCATTCTAATCTTAGAAATCTATTAATCCGGACTATTGAAATTTGATCCAACGATTAAAGTTATTATAACTTTTAAAGTGAGTCTCTATTTTTAACCATTGAATCAAATTTCAACTACTCGGATTAGTGAATCCCTAAGATTATAATGCATGTATCGTGAGAGGATCCATGTCCCAATAAAATAACGAGTACAGCGGCTAAGACGTGACAACACGCGTCTGTCAATATTTCAGTTGCTTTTGCGTTCCAACATAGGAAGGTGTTATTTCTATGTCGTTGGTCGTTGCCAACGTAGGAGTTTCGATGATAGGGACTTATCTGCAGATTGCTTAATTCTCAAGTGTCCAATTCTTACCACTTCCTATAACGGTGCAAACATCGGGAAAAACAACTTGTTTAATGAAAAAATTCTTTGGTCCACCAGGTAGATTATGTTACCCATCGAATCCCACGCACAAAGAGACGGGTTTCGTATTGAAGACTTTAGCTACAATATAAAGAATTTCTTCACTTGGTAGCATTTGTTCACGATGCATTAAAAAGAAACAAGTTTATAACTAACTTTAATAGGAACGATAATTTACAACAATTTATCTAAACTAGATGGAATTAGACTCGAATTTGAGTTAAAAAAAAAAAAAAGAGAACGTTGTCAGGAGCAAATGGAAATAGGGACCAAGGTGGCCCTAGGACCACTCGAGTCTAGAAAATATATTTTTCAAGGTCTTTTCAAGACCCGTTGAATGATTGGTACATGTCCTTTGTGTACATACTAAACGTTTGAAGTAATGAAGTAATGCATGCTCGACAAATTCTTTCTATATCACTCATCAGATTGTTTCGGCATATGTCTGTGTCTGTTGACATCTGCACAACAAGCCCGCCAAGTGGAGAAACTGAATTTTATTATTTGTGCAGTTCGCACTCTGTTCCCATCCAAAAAAAACTTGTATTTAATATTGAGATCTCTAAAATTCAAATCCTGAATCCGCGACTGAACATTGTCCTAATTGCCAAGTTAGATTAATTCTTATTTCTTAGAATAAGGATAAAGTCCGTTAAAAGACATAGGACATAGTAATTTAAAGCAATTTGCCAACGAGAAAAATAAAATAAAATAATTCATCACATATATATAATCAAATGCAAGATGTCATTTTACCAAAAAGAAACGTCAGGGTCTGCCTTAAGGAAGCCAAAGGAAAGGAGGCAGCATAATAGTGAAGTGGGATACACCAAATTAGTGGACAAACATGATTCCTACCTTATACCTTGAAAGATATGGTTTAGATGAGTTGAGATCCTTTTCAGATTTCATTGTTCAAAGTCTATGAATCAGCAAATCGGACCACTCAAATTGAATTTGACGGTCCCATTAACTCATTTTGATGGCCCCCTCCCACAAACCAACGACCCGAATCTCTTTCTCTTGAACGGTCCAGATTTGCTGATCCTTAGACTCTGCACGGTGACGTCGTGAGAGGATCTCAACTCTGGTTCAGATGATCCAGCATTGTATACAAAATATTATCTTTTTATATTCCTTTTACTTTAAATACAATGGAATCCAGATATTAATCTTCTAATTAACTTTCACCACATATTCCTGGAAAGGTTATAAGAAAGGTTGTAAAGGTTTCCACCATATATTCCTTCTGGCACTTCAAGATGATGATTAATTAGCATCTAATCTATATTATTATGTTCAAATCTCTAATTTGCTGCACGCAAAATGCTAGCGAGACCATGTTTACCAACGTCATCTCTCTAGCATTATAGTTTTTGACACAAGGAAGAAGTTTATCTGCGTTGTAAGTACAAAACGAACTGAATTTTTTACGAGTTTGCAATGCAATCATGGGAAGTATACAGAGACGAATGAACAAAATGCAACAGAAACTTCATACTTCGTAGTAACAAATACCTTGTTTTGTGTCTTTACGGCGTATATTTCCTCGCTACAAATGTTTTTGCATCTCTTGGGAGTTGTGAAACTTCTGAACTTTTAAGAAACTTGGCTGGAAGTGTTTCTACCTTGCACATTCACCTTTCTCTCTGGTGGCCGTTCCCCTAAGAGTCTTACATCAATGTTAGCTCCGGATTCCAGTGAAGACTTAACCACTGTGTCATAAGCTTTTGAAGAGAGGGCAAGGCGCTGAGTTCGAGCTCTCAAATATAGCTCATATGCAAGTCTTGGCTTCCCTTCATTTGCGAGAGCCTCAATCAGCATTTCGTATGTGACATGGTTTGGAGGGATGTTCTGAGCTTTCATGCGGTCAAACCATTCGTATGCAGCACTGCTAAAACCGTTTCTTGCAAACCCACTGATAATGGCATTGTATGTGACAACAGTTGGCTCGATGCCTGCTGAAACCATGTCATTGATGATGGTTTCTACCATGTTAGGTTTTCCGTGGCCACTGAAAATTGAAGCCATGGTTGTGTAGGCGTACAAGTTTGGTTTCAGACCAACCTTAAGCATATGTTCCCACACCTGACGGGCCTCATCATATCGCTTTCCCTTCTCAAGGGCACTAAGCAATGCCCCGTAAGAAAGGATTGTGGGTTTCTGACCTTGCTCCACCATTCTCTTGAAAATTTTGATAGCAGCAGAAGTTTCAGCTGCCTTGGAACAGGCAACAAGAACTGCATTCCATTCCTTACTTCTCGGTTTAAGTCCTTTCTCTTCCATCTTGTTGAGCAACCTAACACCCCATTTCCAAATTGCTCTTTTTCTAGCTGCACTTAGAAGAACATTAAAGTGAGATACTATCAATTCACACGACATGTTATTTGGCTGCGGCCCCTTGTCCAACATATCCTCATAAATCTCCAAAGCTGCCCACCATTTCTTAGCCTTCCCCATCAACCAAATTGTATGGTTACACACGGCTAAACTTATGTCAGAATGCTTTTCTCTTATCCTACTATACAAATCTTTAGCTACAATATAATGTTCTTCACGGGTACAAGCCCACAAAAGGCGCTCGTGCTCCGCCCTTCCAAGTGGAACCTCAGCAATATTCATCTCTGTTAGCAGTTTTAGCACATTGGATGTTAAGTTATCATCCCTCACAAGCCACCGCCGCATCACTTGGTAGCAAACGCGTTTTGTAAAGTTCTCAAGCTTCACAAACTCTTGTTCCCAGTCTACATCAGCATCTTTACCTATATGACCTTTACGATACTTTTCTCTAAAATCAACAAAGAACTTTAAAGCCCCATTCCCATCTTGCATTCTTTGATAAGCCAACAATGCTGTGGAATACGATACGGGAGATGGAGTCGTGCCTTTTTCTTGAATCTCCTCAAGAACATGAAGGGCCTCCGTACTTAGTCCTCGTTCAATGTAAATCGCCATTCTAGTGTTGTAAGTTACAACATTCGGTGCCACCCCTTCCCTAGTCATATCATTCAAGACTCTGTCCATTTCTCCGAATTGTCCAGATTGCTTCACTGCACCCAAAAGACTGTTATATATGAATAAGTTTGGGGCAATAAAACCATCAGTTTCTTCCTTCTTCCTCTTAAGCCATTCGACAGTAGCAAAAGCAGAATCCATCAGTCTGTCTCTTCCGAAACCCCTAATGATCGATGAGAATACTTGAAGGGGTAAATCACCCTTGTCCTTAAGAACCTCTTCAACATCATCAGCTGTTTTCGCAAACTGTAAGCTCAGCGCCAGTGCACGTACGTCAATCTTTTCATTTCTCTGTTCCCAATCGCCTCCTTGACCGCCTACCCCTCCTTCATCACCGCCCTTCCTTCCATCCACATTTCGATGATCAACACCACCCTCACTCTCAAATTCACCTGACAACCTATGTTCCGAGGTCGATTCCTCCACAACAACCTCATTCCCAATTGCTTGCTCCTCCAATGCCCATGCTACCACAAAAGAACCGCCAAATGAACCCTTGTTCGGCTCACAAAACCGAGCAAGTTTAAGTCTAGAGTGCCCAGAGAAGCAACCACATCCGAAACCAAATTTTCGGCTTCCATTGAAACCCTCACTCCCAAGTAAAACATCAGCATTTCCTCCATTACAAACAGGAAAACCAAAAACTCCAATATTTTTTCTCCTACTCCGAGTTCTAAATTTACAAGAAGGACCAAATTCAAATCCCACCTGGGGTACTTCCCAATTGATTAAAGCTTGCATTTTTCCAGATATTTACGAGAAACTATAACAACCCAGGATTGAAATTCCTCTGAAATTATATAATTTCCAGCAAATTTTGCATTTTTACAGAATTCCCAGCTACTGCAAGAGATGGGGACATACCTGAACTCCAGATTGAAAAGTAGAGCCAGATAAATTTGTATGCTTTTGGAGCTTCTAGGGGAAGTGCTTATTAAAAGCCAGTGAATTTCTGAAGTGGGTTTGATTTCATGTCGCAGGGGTCAGTGGTGCTGTGGTTTTCTCACAGCCATTCAATTGAAATGCAATCAGTGGTGAGCTAGAAAAATCAGTCAAAAATACAACAGAAAAAGGTTGAGGGAATATTATTTATTGGGCCTAATGTTTTTCAGAAAGTGGCCCAATATTTTTATATTTGAAATTGGGCCTAATCTTTCTATGATATTGGGTCTATTATAAAACATTTGGTAAATATCATCTCTGTAAAAATCACTAAACTATGAGATCGTTTAGTCATATCAAACTATATAAAACAGATAAACGAATTCGGTAAAAGAATTACAAACCACCAATCTATTTACTATAATTAATTAACTAAGTGACCTTATTTTTAATTGATTTTTTTAAAAAATGGTATTTACAGAGTGATTTATAATATGAATGGCTCAATAATAAGCGAAGTTCCGTAAATCAACCACAATGTATCTTGAGAAGGAACTCCTCCTCAATCTTAAGAAATAAAGGCTCTCTTTTATATGGCGGTCACTCCATAACAAGTTACAATTAATTGCAATTTAATATCAAAATCATCATGAATTAAAATAAAGCATCCTCACATCCGTGTAAGTCAACCTGAGACTTCATCAAACTAATTAGAAACCAAGTGCCAAAGATAAAGTTTTTTTTTTAAAAAAATATCCAAAGATAGAGTTGAATATCTGCAAAAATGTTGGTGCATTGATCATTTCATAAACTATATATATGAACTTGAGACCTAACCCATATGCCAATTTTCTTATGGTTTCTTTTCTCTTCTATTCTTTTATATACTTCTCAATTATATTCTTCCCAAAATTTTCTTTTAATAATTTTGATCTGATAGAAAAGGGACCACCTCGTCCGGTTTCTATGACGTTCTAGATTACCAAGAAAAATTAAAACTAGATTTCTTCTCGGTTTAAAAAATAGACTAGTCAGTGGTTTTCTCTCCGGTAATTTACTTTTTTGGAAGTCGAAAAGGCTCAAAAGCATTTCAGTCTTATCTTGACCATTATCGTGTGATACATCATCTTCAAAAATTAAATATGAAATATATCGTGTGAAATGCGAGTCTATAATTCATCCTAACTACTGGGCCATCCGGTAATAATTAAAAAAATAAGACTAGTTGAGGTTATTATTCATGGGAAGCAAAATAAAATATGGATTAATAATATGCATATGGTCCTAACAAAACGGAAAGAGATTATCCCCGGATCTCTTCCACCAAGGTCACCGAATCAAGTTATCCGGGCCTTTGAAATTTCATCCAACGGCCCACCTGTTTTGATCTCTTAAAATGTGCAATAATTTTTTACCGTTAGATGAAATTTGAAAAAATTGGATCACTTAATCCTGTGACATTGGTGGAAGAGATCCGGAGAAGATTTATTTCCAAACAAAACAAAGACACCTTTTTTTACTGTTAAAATATGTTAATAATGCAAAGAACAAGAAGGGGTGGTGTCAGTGATTGTATGATAATGTTTGGAAAAATAAATAATATTAAATAGCAAGCAACCCATGCCAATTGCCATGCATGGAAGATGGGAAGAAACTGATCTATAATTGTGTGCCAATTGGATTTTTTTTTTCTTTCTAAAAAAATGATATTATTTACATTAAAAAATAAAAGTTGAGCTTAACATCACAATAAGCTAAAAATAATATGTAATTAATTTGATCGATGCGCATAATATCTCTTAAGCTATATCTTCCCGTCGGCATGCCAAACAAGAAGAAAATCTGATGGGGTGCGTGAAAGAATCAATCTTGTGCTACACATCACTTTTTGTATTTTTGCATGAGCTTTTTTTTTTTTGTCGATATTTTTTTTTGCATGAGCTTGCATATATAGCTTGGTCGATTTCACAGCTCTATATTATATATATATATACACACACATAAATAAGGGTATATAATCTCTCAAAATCTTTATCATTTCAATGTGTACTTTTAAGGAATATATGATTGTTTGTTAAATTGATCATATAATAGTATCAATTAACTTAATATTATTGTAAATTGCACATCTAAGTGCAACAAAGTTGGCTGAAACAGTGTTCTCTTCTTTTTCACATAAGTTTTAATCTTCGTTTTCGTTATATATATTAGATTAAAAATATCACTCAATTAAAAGAAAACATCATTGTGATAATTGAGCAAATCATATACCAAAAAGAAGAATACATCAGATTGTACTGTGTGAAAATTTAATGAGTGATGATTGTCGCATGACGTTAATAAATACTAATTCACATGTTTAAATATAACTCGTGTTGTAATATGAGAGAGTGAACTGATTACCGTAACACTACGTGAGGTTTGACTTCTGATAATTAATAGACATTTGAAAAAGCAAAGATACAAGTCATGACCAAATGGTCACTTGAAACGGTGCCTTTTAGCCCATACGAGGATGCTACAAATTAATGCTATATATTTGCATGATTTGATGGTTATCTAAAGTCCAAAACCTATGTGTTCCATGTAATATATTTCTTCCACGATCAACATGTGGGGTGTCAAACCTTATGCATGCAAATTTGTTTCTCTTATCCGACGTCCACCATGTGCTAGTATGGACACCAATTTGTCACTTTCGTGAATGCTCACAAAACTTAATAATGATTATCAAAGTTGATTAGAAAATTACAGAAACAATAAGCTTAATTAGCAACTCCATAACCACTGCAGCTAACAGTTGGCTCACACGCTAACGAAGTAAGTTATCGATGATTAATTAGCAAATCTTCGTTTTGTTAGGGCTACTTATCCATTAATTTAGCAAGATTAAAAAAATTAGGTTTAGCAGCAGGGGCGAATGTACATTAGGATCAAGGTGATCACACGATCATCCGGAGTCTGAAAAATATACATGTAAAGATCTTTCAAGAATCGTTTGAATGTTTGGTAGGTCCCTTTTGTGTCTACCAAATGTTTCATGTTATATGCTAGTCATATCTTGACAAGTTGCATCGAAAAATTCTCTCGATATCACTCATCAATTGCTTCCGCATAAGTCGATATCTATTGATATGTGTGGAATTTGGCTAACGGCAACAAATCCACCAAATGTTCGACGAAATGCTTCAGTAAATAAACTGAATTTCTTTACGCGCTTCGCGCTTTGTTATAAAAAAATAAAAAAAATAAAAAAAAATAAAAAAACTTGTACTTAAGGCCCCAGAAAATTCAAATTCTGAATCCGTCACTTGTCAGCAATATATTCTGAATTTGACGATGAAGTATTCTAAGTTCAACACATCTAAACATGGTGGAAGGAAAAGGAAATGAGAGAATATACATATTGTTTAAGCTCTCTCCCATGTGGTTTGATGCCCTAGAGATATAGCCAACCACCCATAAGAAAAATGTAAACCCAAAAGAAAGCTTAAGCACCAACCTAACCTAACTGATCTAAACATAAAAACCTAACAAAATCACAAATTACGGATGAAGACAAAGAAGCTAGCTTTACACATATTTAATTTAATTGAACATATATTCGATATGCCACATTAATTTGAGATCTATTTTTTCTTTTTTAAGAGATCTATTAATTGGATTTTGACATGCTAAACCGTATATTGGATGCTGATATTTAATTTAGATCATATATAGCTCTGAATAAATCATGAACCTAATTAGCCAGGATCCGTTTGAAAGTGCTTACGCAAGAAGCTTTTCTGCTTTTAAGCACTTTTGTGCAAAAGTTGAATATGTAGAACTCTTCTAAGAACAAGGTCAAACAAGCCATTATTTATAGAAATGAGGTCTCATATTCGCATACCACAATTCGTGACACTTTTATAAATCATGATCAAATTTCTATAACTCCAATATTTTGTTGTCAATCATTTTTGAATAAAATCTCCCTCACACCGTCCAAATTCTCGTAAAATACCACAAAATTATTTCTAAACTATCAAAGGATCATATATATTTCTTGAAAGACAAATTAATTGAGCAATTGATTTTGTATTTGGCCCGCCAATTAAGCAACCGTGTTCCTAAGCACCCACCCCCATGTGCACTTGGCCTTCCATAAAATAAGCAAAGAGAGGCCATGCCCATATTGTCCCCCTTGTGGCATCCTCTCATTGGCCGACCAGTCTTACTTTTTGCAACACTCCTTCGGGCGGCTTGTAATTTATTGATGTCGTTATTATATAATGCACATTTGCCTAATTATTACTTATATATGTTAAGTAGCCAACTCCAACACTCTCAACTCCCCATTTCCTCTCATTTCTCCTGAGCAGTTTGAGTGGTTGAGAGAAAGAGAACAACAGAAGTGCTTGTAGAAAAAAGCAGAGAAAATTTGAAAGATGATTAAGCTGAGGTCAAAAAGGTTTTGCAGAAGCTTTAGCAGTTGCAAGCTCATCAGCAGCAGCAATAGTAAAAGCAAGAGTAAAGCTGCTGATCAAAAGGAGTTTGGAGGAGGCAATATTATTAGCAATGGTGAAATCAAATGGGAGCGTCGACCGGGAGGCATGCTTGTTCAGACGAGGGAGACGGCGGCCGAAAGCAGTGCCGGAGAAGGCATGATCACGGTTCGAGTGTCAACTGTGTCTCATTTCCATGATATCTCCATTGAAGCCACTTCCACATTTGGTAATCAAGCCTTCTTTCACATTCTTTAGCGAACTTACCTAAACAAGATATCACTGTAGTCTGTAATGGTAATCATAATGAATCACGCATTGTCATATGTTTTAAATTTCTCATTTAGCAGTGCGTGATTGACTTGAGATACTGTTATAATGGCATCACTAGGATTGTTCTTTTCTTTATTTAGGAGCCATAAATGCAAATAATCAAGTCCTAATTGGCTTTGATTCATTGTTCTCTGCAGGCGAATTAAAGATGATATTGTCACTGGTGACTGGTATGGAGGCAAGAGAGCAAAGACTTCTTTACAAAGGAAAACAAAGAGAGGAAGGGGAATATTTACACATGGTTGGAGTTAGAGACAAGGAGAAAGTGCTTCTGCTCCAAGATCCAGCTATCAAGGAAATGAAGCTTCTTCATGGAACTGGAACTCCTACGACTTGTCGTTCGATTCGTGTTTGAGAAATTGAGAATCATGAGATTATCTTTAATTAATCTCTGTTCATTACTAACCAAAAAAATTTAATATGCCTTCCTCTCATGGAGATAAATGACATAAAGAGGGCAGCTGCACTTAATTAATGGGACCAAAATGTAAAGATGTCTCATGTTTTTGTAAGATGTGTCTTATGATCGACGTGATCAATGATCCTTCTCAAGTTTTTCTCTCTCTCATGACTTGGCTAGCTAGATTATCTAGGGACTTTAATTTCATGTATCATTTTGTGTCGGTTGGAGCTTTCTGCAACTAAAAATTGTAAGTTGCTGAATGCTGATACATGTCCTTGTAAGCTTTGTAATGACTGAGGGCATAAACTCTGCTATGTTTATAAAAAAACGATATGTTGATTCCATTTTCTTTCTTTTCCTCATTGTAAAAATGTAGAATATTGGTCCATTTGGTTTTGCCAAAGGACGATCAAAGGTTTCAAAATTGTGATGCTTTCTATGTTTTCAATTGCATTGTATATTCACCCACGCATGCAGGCCGGCACAAAAGCTAAAGCTAAGCTAAAATGTGCTTCTAAAAGTGAGAAATGTTAAGGATATTCTTTAAAAAATGATTCTCTATGAACCCTGTCACCGCATAATTTAAGGTTAATTCTCGTGTCAAGATTATAAAACACTACCAAAAAAATGAGGTGCAGAAAATCCTACTTTTAAGAGTTTCCTTAGCATTTCTCTCTAAAAATAACTCTCTATGAACTCTCTGTACGATCTCAATATTGGAAGAGTTATGCTTTGTGAGTAGCTGGATGGATGACGTGGTTCATTTGTTAAACTTAATAATTGTAAAGCAATTAAGAAAGGATTTGCGTAAAACTACAGTATCCTCATAGCATCTCAAATCTATCATGTGTTACTATGCAATAAAATTAAGGGAACTTTAACAAAAAGCTCCCGGTACTGTTCATTTTAAACTACATTTTTACAGTAAAAAATCAATCATAATACTATTCACTTTACCCTTTATTTTATCCGTATCATTAAAACTCAAAGTTTTCAAGCTCTTTTCATTAGTTTTCCTTAAAATTAAACCCCATATGAGTTTGGAATTCCAAAGTGTCGGTATCGTTTTTTTATCGCAAGTCTACCTCCACAAATTGAGATATTTAATTATAACAACTAAAAAGTAAAGGGTAATGCTAGAAAGATTAAATTTTGTAAACTAAATGACATGTAAGTTAATGATTGAATTATACTTAAGTACTTACTAACGTGCTTATTTTTTATTTGATATACATAATTTAGTTTGATAATTCAATCTATAAATTTAATTTACCTAGCATTACTTAAAAGTAAAAGCTAGCATCCTATCTACATACTTAATTAGTCTGTATTGGTTGAGCTAAAAGCTAGCTCCATTTAATGTCTCAAAAGCATGGTGCTTAAGTAATTTTCTTTCACATCTTCCGATGTTCGAAACTATTATAATAATTTAAAAAATAAAAGAGTTTTGGACTCGGATAAAAACCAATCCCTTATTCATTAAAATATTACACCACATGCGGATGCTTAAGTACTTAATTAAGTGGAGTTTATTTACAGATCAAATAAGTGAGTGCACGAGTACAACGTACACTTAAAGTTTAATTAACAAAATGCAGGGCAACTAACTGGTCCCATGCCACTGTGACGGTCGTTAGGCCGAATTCTTGAAAGACATTCTGTTTGTGCCACAACCGCATAGAGAAACAACTTCATAAGCTTTTGGCTTTTGGCTCTTGGCTGGTGGCCGGCAGCAACAGCACAATGATTTTCTGAACCAAACTTGTTCAAATGTTGTATTTGAATTTTAAACCTTCTGTTTACTTTCTTTTAGACGGGATTATTGTTTAGACAAATCCCTTATTGTTTGCTCCATCCATGTGGACCATGTCCCAACGCTTTAATTCAACCAGAAACATAAACCCTAAATAATTGATTCCAAGGTTTGATTTATATTCGATATAAACACAACAATTAAACATGCACAAACTATCACATTTTATTAAAAACCACACATGACATGCAGACTTAGACGTAGCTAAGTTCGCTAAAACAGTAAGACTTCTCTCTCTAGATTAAAGTTCAACCGAAAACAAGAAGACCACGCTTACCACACATGAAACATTTTATTATCACACATTATCACATGATTATTTGTAAAACTATCGTTTAATTAATTTCCTTCAATTTGAATAACCTTCTTTGGAGGTTTTTGAACTTCATGCTTGGGAATAGTGACCTTTAGAACCCCATTCTCCATAGATGCTTTAACTTCATCTGTCTTGGCATTTTCCGGCAGCCGGAATCTCCTTAGGAACTTGCCCCGGAAACGTTCGACATGATGAAACCTATCTTTACCATCCTTACTCTGCTCATCTTTTTCTTCTTCATTCCTCTCGCCACTTATCTGGAGCACTCTTCCATCAGTAACCTCCACCTTGACCTCCTCCTTCTTCAGCCCCGGAAGGTCGAAAACAAACACATGGGCGTCTAGGGTTTCCTTCCAATCAGTTGGGGTGTTGAGGACAGGACACTTGTTGATCAAGGAGAGAAATGGGTCGAATATTTCATCGCCAAACACTTGGGAAATGAGTGACATTTTGTATGATTAGCAAAGGCTAAGATCGATGATTAGGAAGAGATTAGTTTGCTGGTGTTGCTGATTAATTTGGTTGCAGGAGAGATCTATATATATGGAGTTATGGAGTTGGATGGATGCGTCTTGAACTTTCTAATTACTAGTAAATGTTAATAACATGTTCTAAGGTGTTCGATCAATGAATAGGTGAATTGCTTGAACATTCTATCGGCTACTAGAACATGCATGAGCGTCACTTTCTAAATGTTGGGCTCTAACGATGTCATTGGGCAGAAAAAAGAGATAAAGCCCACATTTTGGGAATGACATTTGTTTTACAAGACGGTATCCTTTTTTTTTTTTTTTCTCTTTTCTTTGATACAAAGATATAATTACAGTAAGACTTAAGAAATAAATTGGTTTTCAATTCACGAGATTCAAACCTAAGATTTTCTCCTTACAAGTAAAGATGAATATTACTGACCATAACACTATATGACCATTAGACAGTATTCTAAATTATTTTAGTTTACAGAAGATTTCAAACTTAAAAGAAGGAAATGAACATACTACATGAGCCAATTGACGGAGTCCATGTTTGGAGTGATTTTGTCACATCCCGATCCGGGCCCCACCACATCTCGGGCACGCCTCTACCGTAGCACGATATTGTCCGCTTTGGGGGTGCTCTCGCGCGCTACTCGCTTAGTTTCGGAGTTCCAATGGAACCCGAAGCTAGTCAGCTCCCTAAAGGCCTCGCGCTAGGTAGAGATGGAAATATACATACAAAGCTCACAGGATCCACTCCCATGAACGATGTGGGATCTCACCGATTTTAAAAGGCAGTAGTCATAGTTGCACATGATTGATCCAAAGTAGTGGGGAAAAGGCATTGTTGTACTATTGGAGATGCATTTTGCTAGGTGAGTGAATGATGAACATGTTTCAAAACATAGGGGCATACATAGAGGGTTGCAGGAGTACTATTTTCTGGTGCCAATATAGCATCTTTCTAATCGCTGCACATTTCTTTTAAATAGTCCCCCATCTTCTATTTATTACTTTTTTATACGCCTTTATTTTTCTCTTTCTTAACCTAAATATCAATTTTACCCCTCTCTTAACCCAATATCACTTTTTATTTCTTTTAAAATCACACCATATATTTTGTACCTAAAACTCTCACCTTTTTAAAAAATAACGTTTTATTTAATGTTTAAATATAATTTTGTTAAAAAAGTGTTTAAATTTAATTAATTTATATAATAGATTATAAATTTACCTAAATCCGCCTAATCTGCCTAGATCCTGCCTACGCACAATATCCCAACCCACAGCCCGATTAGCGCTGGCGTCTTTTAGAACCTTGTTTTACAATCCCTCTTTCTAATTCTTTGCCTTCTGTGTGCCCAGATTGGCTACAGTCTGCAGCATTCAATCAACCAACAGCAGCCTTGCAGCTGCTTTCCGTTCCATTCCAAGTGAAAGCCAACATAGTCGATTTGATACTTATATGAGTGGTTGGAGTAAAATATAGCAAGAAATGCTGCATTTTACCGTTATTACTATATTTTCAAATGAAAACGGGAGATGTTGGCAGTGATATTTTCACTGAAAAAAGGTTTTTAATGTAACTTGTTTGTATTGATAAATTATGGACGATATTACTAAACGGACTTGGTTGTTTCCCTTTTTTTGAACTTTACACTCTTTTAAATTCGCCTCTCCCCCTACTAATTCTTGTCTTCGCCACTGATAGCAACCTCACCATGTTTCCTCCAAAGATATATATATATATATATATCCTAAATCAATACCATTCATCTCTAAATCAAACGTTACAAATTGAACCCGAAAAACAGGAGAGGAGGGGGCAGGGTATATGGAACATGCCCAGCAACCTCTTGAATGTATAAATTATTTGAGCTAGCTAG